>JBBDHG010000015.1:10762500-11362500 GCA_037951165.1 Lophius americanus | reverse complement strand
ACTTTTGAGGTTGAATGGTACAAACTAAGTCTGTACACTCAAATCTGACTCAGTTTTGGATGTTGCTTCTGAATCCCTAGAGGTGTCACTGTTTTAGCATGTCGCTAACAGTAAGAAATAGCTGGATTCAGAGCGTAAATTATTTTTACAATGTGCAAGAACAGGTAAGGCTTAAGAAGCTTTCTGTTCGCCACCATTGAGGGACAGTCAACGTTATTCTTTAGTTAAAGCTGCTGTGTTGAAAGCATATGAGTTGGTACCAGAAGTTAACAGGCAGTTGTTTAGGTTGTGTTTAAAGGCCCCATGCTTGTGTCACTCATCTCAAGGCTGTGCTTTGTGTCACCAGGGCTTTTTTTGATTTTTTGGACAGCAGAACACTCGTGGCATTTTCCCACTCATCCACTCTTTACACCAACTTACACTACAGATTGTTCTCAGACACACACATCGTTTTGCTTTATTGAACTGATTTTTGGATAATAAATTACTTTGTTTTTTAGTTTACCCACGTTTCTCAGTTTTTGTTGCAGTTTAACAGCCGTGCTGTAACAAATGGGTGAGAGAGTTTGATTTTGAAGACGTTGTGCGGGCCCGAACGAGGTTAAGAACTGTTGTTCTGCACTCACCTCTCTTTGATGCAGACTTGCCCTTTTTTGGGTTGAATGATGTGGAGGGCAACTCTATGAGAGATGTCACACTGGCATCATCTTCAGAATTGTGTGTTTCTGACCTTCTGCAGTCTGGGAAAAGAAAATAGATGTTTATAAAGTAACCATCAGTATATATGGCTGGATTAGGTTTGGATATCATAATGAAAGCAAAAACATAGTAAGACTTAAAATAATTTTGAAAATGGCATGTGTGTCTCTAAAAGATGAGCAACATTTTATTCATGTTGTTTGCATAGTTCAACGGAATGTGAAAATCAAATACTGACTGAAATAATATTAAAAAAACTAAAGTAAAAACAAAGGGATCTTAGGGCATTCAGAAAACAATATCTTGCATCTTCTATCGTCTTGATAAATGTAAAGAGCGCTTCATTATCCGAGTAGGCCGTTGCACTTCCAGAATGCAAGATTTAGTTTTTGGTAACATTTTTGGCTCAATAGATATAATTTAAATAGTTTATTTTTGTGCATTATCAGATATATTTGAGTTGAATTTATTTAGAGATTTCAAATCGGTATAATTTGAGAACAGCCTAAAAGTGTAACCAACTCTAAATTATTTACATATTTACCTTTTACACAGTTGGATGGCTTGTAAAACTCTCCCTATGAACCAATAAAATCTGACAGATAATTTATATGTTGACTATATTTTACATGTTATCTAAATCTGATTACAAGTACGGAAATCTGTCCGACATAAAGCAAAATAGCAAGTAAAATATTTCCCTCTGATATGCATTCAAATTGGAATATAGAAATGCCCTCATGAAGTATAATGCCTCATATTTGTACTCAAGTTAATGTCCTTAATTACTTTGAGGCACTGGTTACTAAATTAACTGATTGCATGAATGTAGCTAATGCAAGCAAGTTTAATTAAAATTAAACATCAAGAAGGTGTATTACATTGTTTTGTAGGTGGTGGTTACTGTTATACAAGCAACTTAAGTTGCTCTATCCATCTTATTCTGGCCAACTGTCTTGAGGTAAATTGTCAATCAGCAAAGAATGTGCACGCATTAAATTACACAAACGGATGCATAAATACTTCTATCCAATTAAAGATAATTCGTAAGCGATTTAAAGGAGTACCCGAATACCTTCTATGTTCTCTTGTGAATCTTCTATGTCCTCTTGTGAACAGCCTTCCATGTAAACAGTCTCTAAAAAAGTCAATTATAGAGAAGAGTTAAAAAATTGAAACGTGATCAATTTAACTTAAAAAAATACAGAAGCACTACGTAAACACTGAATTGATAATTAAACCAAAATTATGAGTTATGGGCAAACTATAAACCTTTAAATCTAACACTCTTCATATCTTGAAGATATTACTAAATTTTATAAGCTCTTGAAACCAAAATATAAACATAAAGCAAAGGCAATCTGAGTTACTCTAACACTGAACAAAAATGGAGGAGTGACCAGGTGAAAGAAAATCCTAAGCCATAAGGATATAGTATAAATTTTGGCCTCTATACCCTTGAATGATACACACAGGCACAGGGAGAATACTGTATGGACTAATAGATCAAACATTTACCTGTGAATCCCTTCAAACCTGGCAAGAACCAAACTTATCGTTCCTCAAAAACGACATAAAGGTAAGGGATAAAATAAAATCTTTGGAGTGGTCTAGTTTAAGTCTGGACCTGAACCCCACTAAGATACTGTGATGGAACATGAAAACATCAGTTCATGCTCACAAACCGTCCAATGTGGCTGCACCACAACAATGTCAGAGACTGATATTGTATATGTAAATCTTATACGCAAAACGTATGCAATTGTTACATATTACAATGTTGAGTTTGTCCCTGACAAATAAACAAATAAATAATATCCTGTTTCGAACTTCCTGCTTTTGCACAAATAAAAATTATGATAAGAGGGAAGAATAAATATTCATACTAATAATTTAGGTATTGCAAAACATTTTTGCTTTATTGAATGATCAGGTTGCCTTTGCTGATGTTAAATTTTGTCTTTAGATCAAACAGTTTATTCCATATTTTTTCCATACATTAAAATATAATATTTAATACCGTTTGCATCGAGGTCAATTTCATCCAGACTCTTCCCTTTGTATTCTCCTAGCCGTCCCTGTTCCAATGCCAGAAGAACCTTGCTTATTTTCGCCAACTGTAGTGTGCCCTCTGGAAGTCGGTAGTGCTTTCTGTGGACGTCTATGTTATGCCCAAGAAAATCTGCTAGCTGGTCTAATTCTGTAGTCTTGAGATTCAAAACAGTTGAGAGGGTAGCAATATGTTTCCTGAGTTTTGTTGAAGTTAGTGCTTTGGGAGTTTTGAGGTTGTCACATTCATTCACCAACTGCCTCATGCAATCTGAACCCCTGAGATAATATTCAGAATGTGGCAATGCAAACAAGTATCCATTTTCATTCAGCACACCACACTCCTCTCGCTTCTCCGTCAGAGTATCCAGTGATTCCCTCATGAGTGGGGTGAGGAGAACAGGAACTTTCCTTCCTCTCTTTCCAACTATGGCTATCCGAACAAAATGTTTGCAAAGCTTCTGCTCAAGGGCTGTAAGGGCCAGGGTAACATCTTCATGTGTTTCTGATGTATCCTTTGATAAGTATGCAGACAAAGGCATTCTGGAAACCTCTCCTGCTCTCCGGCGGTTGAAGAGTATAATCTGCACCAGGGTCACTTTAGCAAGTTCTTTCCAGCTAATGGGTGATGGCTTTTGTTTGATGGCATTCAAGTGTTGCTGCTGTTTCTCAGACAAATGACAATGAAGAGTTTGGACATCCTTTGTGAATGGTAGGAGTTGAGGAGAATTCCATTTTACCTGGTCAAGTTGAGTTACCGCTTGGCTTGCAATGTCGAATTTCCAACTTTCCTTGTACAACTGTGCAAATTCCTCGGCATCCTGGGCAGTTTGCTTGTCTTTCCTTTTTAATCCTTCAGACTTGATAAACAGTGACAAAGAATGCAAATTGTGTCCAACTTTGCGAGCAAGAGATGGACGTTTGTATTTGCCAGTTTCTCGACTGAATCCAGCAAGGCCTCTTGCAGCACAAACAACACTACCATAGTTTTCAGGTTTGACGAGTTCTCTTATAGTCTTCACAGACGTTATTTTTTTCACTTCCAACATTAGTCTGCCAAGCTCTCTGAGTTTCTGCCGCAGGTATTGATGTTGGCTGTATACCGTTTCATTCTTGTTAAAGAGTCTGAAACCATAGTCCAGAATGCAGCGGTCTCCCTTAATGCAAAGTGTTATTTTGTCCTGATTCATGCAACTTAAAAACTTCCAGTAAGCAGTGCTATACTCGATTGGAGCTGGTTCAGCGAAGGCACACAATGCCTGCACTCTTGTTTTACCAGGTTTAGTTTTTCCCTCTGGCTTGAACATGCAGAACTTGAAATGTCGCCACATCACTCTTTTGGTGAACAGTCCATAACAATACAGACAATGCAAATAATCGTTTCCCTCAGTTTTACTCTTTGGTTGCTTCCAGGGAATGAGTGTGCCTTTTTTACTCTCTAAAACTTCAGTGTTATGCTCAAAGTTCCCTTTATTTCGGATATAGTTTAATTGCTGTCGTCTTTCCTTGGAGTTCTTTGGGAAACTGAGGGCTTTTGCAACATCAACCTTTTCTTTGTGCTTACGTGACAAGTGTCTAGACATCTTTTGGAATTTTTTTCCACAATAAAGGCAGCAATGCCTCTTGTTGTATTGTCTTGAACCATCCACCCCCTTCAAAACCGGATCAACATACACAGCTGGCTCTTCCTCCAGGGAACTGGACTCCATAATAGCTTTGGTTTGCCCTATTGTATTTTCATTCACCTCTGTGCTGTCTGGAAAACTTTCTTTGGGGAGCTCACTTTTTTTCCTGACTTTCTTTGGGATTTCAAATTTTCTTTCCTGACCGGACTCAAAATGGCTTGGATGAGAAGATTTGCCTCTTCTACGATTCTTAGATGCAATTTTCTTCTCTGCTGGACCTTCCAGGGGAAGTTCAGTGCTGAGATCACTTTCTGTACTTTCCTCGTCCTGTTTTGGAACATACTCTTCCTCGCTAGATATGCTTGAGTCATCTGATCCGAAAAGATTGTTTGGAATCTTGAAAGAAAAAGGAACAAATTCGCTCAACCTCACTTAACTCAAACTCCAACTTAAAGTTAAAAATGTCAAATTAATACAATTTTAACCATCTACTACGTAAAATGATGGATGATGATGATGGATATTCTAAAGGGAGACTAGCGAAATCCAAACATGAAATTCATCATTAATATTTATTCTATCCTTTTTTTGCAGCCAAAACAGCTCTATGATTCACAATGTGTTTCTATTTTTCAGAACTGCAATTACCTTTTCAGGAATTTGTTCAAATTTAGTTCTTCAATGGAATTGGCCAACAGGGCCTACTCTTCACTCTCCACAAGAAACAATGAGCAATGAGGAACAATTGTCAATTATAACACACTAAGCTATATCAATTAAGATGGCTAAAACTTTGACAAATTAAGACTCCAATGAAAATGTTCATTCTTATATCCTTTTCCATAATCTAAGCGTGTGCTGAACTAATGGAAATCTATTAAAAATAATTTTTTAGAGTGAAATTGGTAATATCAAAATGTATTTAGAAAGCTATGTCATGGATGATGTGACAATATGAGGCACAGCCATAATTGCTCTATAGGTATTGAACAAGCTAATGAATTTGGGTTACACAACCGCTTAAGTGACAACATGAGAGAATTTAAAAAAAAAAAGACTTACAGGATGGCAACACTCTCTACTTGGCCGTTGTGGGGCCATTACAGATTCAGTAATGGAAGGTCCATTTGTGCTGTCATCACTGAGATCATAGAGGGAATCAGAAAAACTCAATACTTTATCCATCTGCAAAAAGGGAAAAGGAAGATATATAAAGGAATTATTATCCAATTTTGACAACCTTCTATGAAAAAAAAAATACAGTGGTAGTATGTATGGGATGGCAGGTCAACAAGTTATTAGTATTCAGTGTTAGAGGATTACGAGAATGCTTTTTGTCCTCCTCAGTTTTGGGGAAAATGCATGTTCATTCACCTCTGTGTACCTTCTGCTAAAATCAATTCACGTTCTGTTACGTACCAGAATGTTTTCAGTCGATTTATTTGGCACGTCACATCGAGTCAGATGTGGGTCTTTTAAACTGTCACCTTCAGATTCGTCACTGTCAGAGTAATCCACCAGGGAAAAACTTCGGACATTAAAAACCTAAACATGCAAATAGAAAACAAGAGCAGATAGAAATAAGTATGGATATTTTACAAGTTACAAAGGTTAGCTCATGCTAAAAACATTTTTGAATTTGCATGTATCGGGCATGGCATTGTTTACCCACAATAGCTTAATGTTCATTAATAAACTGCTTCAATGCATCATGCTCATAGTACCTGAAACAGATTAGGAATAGCAGGTGGAGGCAATAGTACAAATAAACCTGTAAGGGAAAATATGTAACATCACGTAGGTTATATAACCAGGAAGGTAACCTGGAGTGAAAAACTCTGAGAAAAGCAATGCCGCCAGCTACTTTTCAAGTTACTGAAACTATATAACGTGCAGGTCAACGTACTTAATGATGATGGTGTGTACATCGCTGCCATACCTGTGTGCTGGCACCTCCTCTGGTGGACTCTTTATTGGAAGTGATATCAATAGGGAACATGTTGGTCTCCACTGGTGCAGCAGGAGCCTGCTTGTTCATCACCTGAAAGTAAAATGAAAACACATTAGGAGCTGGTCGAAATCATTAGTATGACGAGTGTTGCCCTTTTGGTATAAAATCACATATAGTATGGACCAAATTGGAGCGCCCCATTAGGCCAAGACTAGAAACATGAGTGATTGAATCTACCTTGTTGAATGAAGGCACAACTAGACCCATGTCAACATTTTACTAAAGGAACTGGTTTCACTTGAGATAACAGAGTATACCTCACAAACTCAAAAAATAAGAGCTTGGCAATGTCTTATCTTGAAATATGATCAAGTATAACGACAAAAAAAGGTGTCAATTTGATTCAGTCCAAAATACCCCATTGAAAACTTAAGCACATCAAAAGATGTTAATTTATCTCTTTTATAAGTTGAGTTTGGTTGTTGACAGGTGATACCCCATCGGTAATAAATCACATATAGTCTGAACCAAACGGGAGGGCCCCACTAGGACTAGACTAGAAACAGGAATGTGTGAAGTTAACAAGCTGCTTGAAGGAAAAAGCAGAAACTACTTTCGGGCCCACTAGGACAGGACTAGAAACAGGAGTGTGTGACTCCAACTGGTTGAAAGAAGACAAGATTAGAACCATGTCTGTCAGGTAAACTCTGTTGGATCAAGTTGACCACATAAGCCAATGAGTAACCATGGCAGGATCAGAAAAGCAATGCCATCCCCCCCTTTTCTGGTTACTGAAACTATATAACGTGCAGGTAAACATACTTAGTGATGATGGTGTCTGCATTACTACCATACCTGTGTGCTAGCATCTCCTTTGTTGGAGCCTTCAGGCAAAGTGAGGTCAATGGGGAAAGTCTCAGTCTCCATTGCTGCAGCAGGAGCCAGACTGCTCGTCACCTGAAAATAATGGAAAGAAACAAGACATTAGGAGATGGTCGAAATCATGTTGGGTTTTTGGGACAATTCCAAATTACAAGCGTTAGCTCAAGTGAAGCAAGTTCCTGAAGTGAACTACAAACTCAAAAAATAAGAGCTTGGCAATATCTTATCTTGAAATATGAGCAAATATAACAACAAAAAAGGGGGTCAATTCGATTCAGTTCAAAATACACCTTTGAAACCTTAAGCACATCAAAAGGTGTCAATTTATGTCTTTTATAAGTTGAGTTTGGTTGTTGACAGGTGATGCCCCATTGGTCATAAATCACATATAGTCTGAACCAAACGGGAGGGCCCCACTAGGACTAGACTAGAAACAGGAATGTGTGAAGTTAACAAGCTGCTTGAAGGAAAAAGCAGAAATTACTTTCAGGCCCACTAGGACAAGACTAGAAACAGGAGTGTGTGAGTCCAACTGGATGAACGAAAACAAGATTAGAACCATGTCTGTAAGGTAAACTCTGTTGGATCAAGTTGACCACATAACCCAATGAGTAACCATGACTGAAAGGCAGGATCAGAAAAGCAATGCCACCCCCTCTTTTTCTGGTTAATGAAACTATATAACGCGCAGGTCAACATACTTAGTGATGATGGTGTCTGCATCACTACCATACCTGTGTGCTAGCATCTCCTTTGTTGGAGCCTTCAGGCAAAGTGAGGTAAATGGGGAAAGTCTCTGTCTCCACTGCTGCAGCAGGAGCCTGACTGCTCGTCACCTGAAAATAATGGAAAGAAACAAGACATTAGGAGATGGTCTAAATCATGTTGGGTTCTTGGGACAATTCCAAATTACAAGCGTTAGCTCAAGTGAAGCAAGTTCCTGAAGTGAACTACAAACTCAAAAAATAAGAGCTTGGCAATGTCTTATCTTGAAATATGAGCAAGTACAACAACAAAAACGGGGGTCAATTCGATTCAGTTCAAAATACACCTTTGAAACCTTCAGCACATCAAAAAGTGTCAATTTATCCCTTTTATAAGTTGAGTTTGGTTGTTGACAGGTGATGCCCCATTGGTAATAAATCACATATAGTCTGAACCAAACGGGAGGGCCCCACTAGGACTAGACTAGAAACAGGAATGTGTGAAGTTTACAAGCTGCTTGAAGGAAAAGCAGAAACTACTTTCGGGCCCACCAGGACAAGACTAGAAACAGGAGTGTGTGAGTCCAACTGGATGAACGAAGACAAGATTAGAACCATGTCTGTAAGGTAAACTCTGTTGGATCAAGTTGACCACATAACCCAATGAGTAACCATGACTGAAAGGCAGGATCAGAAAAGCAATGCCACCCCCTCTTTTTCTGGTTAATGAAACTATATAACGTGCAGGTCAACGTACTTAGTGATGATGGTGTCTGCATCACTACCATACCTGTGTGCTAGCATCTCCTTTGTTGGAGCCTTCAGGCAAAGTGAGGTCAATGGGGAAAGTCTCGATCTCCACTGCTGTAGCAGGAGCCTGACTGCTCGTCACCTGAAAATAATGGAAAAAAACAAGACATTAGGACATGGTCGAAATCATGTTGGGTTTTTGGGACAATTCCAAATTACAAGCGATAGCTCAAGTGAAGCAAGTTCCTGAAGTAAACTACAAACTCAAAAAATAAGAGCTTGGTAATGTCTTATCTTGAAATATGAGCAAGTACAACAACAAAAACGGGGGTCAATTCGATTCAGTTCAAAATACACCTTTGAAACCTTCAGCACATCAAAAAGTGTCAATTTATCCTTTTTATAAGTTGAGTTTGGTTGTTGACAGGTGATGCCCCATTGGTAATAAATCACATATAGTCTGAACCAAACGGGAGGGCCCCACTAGGACTAGACTAGAAACAGGAATGTGTGAAGTTAACAAGCTGCTTGAAGGAAAAAGCAGAAACTACTTTCGGGCCCATTAGGACAGGACTAGAAACAGGAGTGTGTGACTCCAACTGGTTGAAAGAAGACAAGATTAGAACCATGTCTGTCAAGTTAACTCTGTTGGATCAAGTTGACCACATAACCCAATGGGTAACCATGGCAGGATCAGAAAAGCAATGCCATCCCCGCCTTTTCTGGTTAATGAAACTATATAACGTGCGGGTCAACGTACGTAGTGGTAATGGTGTCTGCATCACTACCATACCTGTGAGCTAGCATCTCCTTTGTTGGAGCCTTCAGGCAAAGTGAGGTCAATGGGGAAAGTCTCTGTCTCCACTGCTGCAGCAGGAGCCTGACTGCTCATCACCTGAAAATAATGGAAAGAAACAAGACATTAGGAGATGGTCTAAATCATGTTGGGTTCTTGGGACAATTCCAAATTACAAGCGTTAGCTCAAGTGAAGCAAGTTCCTGAAGTAAACTATAAACTCAAAAAATAAGAGCTTGGCAATGTCTTATCTTGAAATATGAGCAAATATAACAACAAAAACGGGGGTCAATTCGATTCAGTTCAAAATACACCTTTGAAACCTTAAGCACATCAAAAGGTGTCAATTTATGTCTTTTATAAGTTGAGTTTGGTTGTTGACAGGTGATGCCCCATTGGTCATAAATCACATATAGTCTGAACCAAACGGGAGGGCCCCACTAGGACTAGACTAGAAACAGGAATGTGTGAAGTTAACAAGCTGCTTGAAGGAAAAAGCAGAAATTACTTTCGGGCCCACTAGGACAAGACTAGAAACAGGAGTGTGTGAGTCCAACTGGATGAACGAAAACAAGATTAGAACCATGTCTGTAAGGTAAACTCTGTTGGATCAAGTTGACCACATAACCCAATGAGTAACCATGACTGAAAGGCAGGATCAGAAAAGCAATGCCACCCCCTCTTTTTCTGGTTAATGAAACTATATAACGTGCAGGTCAACGTACTTAGTGATGATGGTGTCTGCATCACTACCATACCTGTGTGCTAGCATCTCCTTTGTTGGAGTCTTCAGGCAAAGTGAGGTCAATGGGGAAAGTCTCAGTCTCCATTGCTGCAGCAGGAGCCTGACTGCTCGTCACCTGAAAATAATGGAAAAAAACAAGACATTAGGACATGGTCGAAATCATGTTGGGTTCTTGGGACAATTCCAAATTACAAGCATTAGCTCAAGTGAAGCAAGTTCCTGAAGTAAACTACAAACTCAAAAAATAAGAGCTTGGTAATGTCTTATCTTGAAATATGAGCAAGTACAACAACAAAAACGGGGGTCAATTCGATTCAGTTCAAAATACACCTTTGAAACCTTCAGCACATCAAAAAGTGTCAATTTATCCTTTTTATAAGTTGAGTTTGGTTGTTGACAGGTGATGCCCCATTGGTAATAAATCACATATAGTCTGAACCAAACGGGAGGGCCCCACTAGGACTAGACTAGAAACAGGAATGTGTGAAGTTAACAAGCTGCTTGAAGGAAAAAGCAGAAACTACTTTCGGGCCCATTAGGACAGGACTAGAAACAGGAGTGTGTGACTCCAACTGGTTGAAAGAAGACAAGATTAGAACCATGTCTGTCAAGTTAACTCTGTTGGATCAAGTTGACCACATAACCCAATGGGTAACCATGGCAGGATCAGAAAAGCAATGCCATCCCCGCCTTTTCTGGTTAATGAAACTATATAACGTGCGGGTCAACGTACGTAGTGGTAATGGTGTCTGCATCACTACCATACCTGTGAGCTAGCATCTCCTTTGTTGGAGCCTTCAGGCAAAGTGAGGTCAATGGGGAAAGTCTCTGTCTCCACTGCTGCAGCAGGAGCCTGACTGCTCATCACCTGAAAATAATGGAAAGAAACAAGACATTAGGAGATGGTCTAAATCATGTTGGGTTCTTGGGACAATTCCAAATTACAAGCGTTAGCTCAAGTGAAGCAAGTTCCTGAAGTAAACTATAAACTCAAAAAATAAGAGCTTGGCAATGTCTTATCTTGAAATATGAGCAAATATAACAACAAAAACGGGGGTCAATTCGATTCAGTTCAAAATACACCTTTGAAACCTTAAGCACATCAAAAGGTGTCAATTTATGTCTTTTATAAGTTGAGTTTGGTTGTTGACAGGTGATGCCCCATTGGTCATAAATCACATATAGTCTGAACCAAACGGGAGGGCCCCACTAGGACTAGACTAGAAACAGGAATGTGTGAAGTTAACAAGCTGCTTGAAGGAAAAAGCAGAAATTACTTTCGGGCCCACTAGGACAAGACTAGAAACAGGAGTGTGTGAGTCCAACTGGATGAACGAAAACAAGATTAGAACCATGTCTGTAAGGTAAACTCTGTTGGATCAAGTTGACCACATAACCCAATGAGTAACCATGACTGAAAGGCAGGATCAGAAAAGCAATGCCACCCCCTCTTTTTCTGGTTAATGAAACTATATAACGTGCAGGTCAACGTACTTAGTGATGATGGTGTCTGCATCACTACCATACCTGTGTGCTAGCATCTCCTTTGTTGGAGTCTTCAGGCAAAGTGAGGTCAATGGGGAAAGTCTCAGTCTCCATTGCTGCAGCAGGAGCCTGACTGCTCGTCACCTGAAAATAATGGAAAAAAACAAGACATTAGGACATGGTCGAAATCATGTTGGGTTTTTGGGACAATTCCAAATTACAAGCATTAGCTCAAGTGAAGCAAGTTCCTGAAGTAAACTACAAACTCAAAAAATAAGAGCTTGGCAATGTCTTATCTTGAAATATGAGCAAGTACAACAACAAAAACGGGGGTCAATTCGATTCAGTTCAAAATACACCTTTGAAACCTTCAGCACATCAAAAAGTGTCAATTTATCCCTTTTATAAGTTGAGTTTGGTTGTTGACAGGGGATGCCCCATTGGTCATAAATCACATATAGTCTGAACCAAACGGGAGGGCCCCACTAGGACTAGACTAGAAACAGGAATGTGTGAAGTTAACAAGCTGCTTGAAGGAAAAAGCAGAAATTACTTTCGGGCCCACTAGGACAAGACTAGAAACATGAGTGTGTGAGTCCAACTGGATGAACGAAGACAAGATTAGAACCATGTCTGTAAAGTAAACTCTGTTGGATCAAGTTGACCACATAACCCAATGAGTAACCATGGCAGGACCAGAAAAGCAATGCCACCCCCTCTTTTTCTGGTTACTGAAACTATATAACGTGCAGGTCAACGTACTTAGTGATGATGGTGTCTGCATCACTACCATACCTGTGTGCTAGCATCTCCTTTGTTGGAGCCTTCAGGCAAAGTGAGGTAAATGGGGAAAGTCTCTGTCTCCACTGCTGCAGCAGGAGCCTGACTGCTCGTCACCTGAAAATAATGGAAAGAAACAAGACATTAGGACATGGTCTAAATCATGTTGGGTTCTTGGGACAATTCCAAATTACAAGCGTTAGCTCAAGTGAAGCAAGTTCCTGAAGTGAACTACAAACTCAAAAAATAAGAGCTTGGCAATGTCTTATCTTGAAATATGAGCAAGTACAACAACAAAAACGGGGGTCAATTCGATTCAGTTCAAAATACACCTTTGAAACCTTCAGCACATCAAAAAGTGTCAATTTATCCCTTTTATAAGTTGAGTTTGGTTGTTGACAGGTGATGCCCCATTGGTAATAAATCACATATAGTCTGAACCAAACGGGAGGGCCCCACTAGGACTAGACTAGAAACAGGAATGTGTGAAGTTTACAAGCTGCTTGAAGGAAAAGCAGAAACTACTTTCGGGCCCACTAGGACAAGACTAGAAACAGGAGTGTGTGAGTCCAACTGGATGAACGAAGACAAGATTAGAACCATGTCTGTAAGGTAAACTCTGTTGGATCAAGTTGACCACATAACCCAATGAGTAACCATGACTGAAAGGCAGGATCAGAAAAGCAATGCCACCCCCTCTTTTTCTGGTTAATGAAACTATATAACGTGCAGGTCAACGTACTTAGTGATGATGGTGTCTGCATCACTACCATACCTGTGTGCTAGCATCTCCTTTGTTGGAGCCTTCAGGCAAAGTGAGGTCAATGGGGAAAGTCTCGGTCTCCACTGCTGCAGCAGGAGCCTGACTGCTCGTCACCTGAAAATAATGGAAAAAAACAAGACATTAGGACATGGTCGAAATCATGTTGGGTTTTTGGGACAATTCCAAATTACAAGCGATAGCTCAAGTGAAGCAAGTTCCTGAAGTAAACTACAAACTCAAAAAATAAGAGCTTGGTAATGTCTTATCTTGAAATATGAGCAAGTACAACAACAAAAACGGGGGTCAATTCGATTCAGTTCAAAATACACCTTTGAAACCTTCAGCACATCAAAAAGTGTCAATTTATCCTTTTTATAAGTTGAGTTTGGTTGTTGACAGGTGATGCCCCATTGGTAATAAATCACATATAGTCTGAACCAAACGGGAGGGCCCCACTAGGACTAGACTAGAAACAGGAATGTGTGAAGTTAACAAGCTGCTTGAAGGAAAAAGCAGAAACTACTTTCGGGCCCATTAGGACAGGACTAGAAACAGGAGTGTGTGACTCCAACTGGTTGAAAGAAGACAAGATTAGAACCATGTCTGTCAAGTTAACTCTGTTGGATCAAGTTGACCACATAACCCAATGGGTAACCATGGCAGGATCAGAAAAGCAATGCCATCCCCGCCTTTTCTGGTTAATGAAACTATATAACGTGCGGGTCAACGTACGTAGTGGTAATGGTGTCTGCATCACTACCATACCTGTGAGCTAGCATCTCCTTTGTTGGAGCCTTCAGGCAAAGTGAGGTCAATGGGGAAAGTCTCTGTCTCCACTGCTGCAGCAGGAGCCTGACTGCTCATCACCTGAAAATAATGGAAAGAAACAAGACATTAGGAGATGGTCTAAATCATGTTGGGTTCTTGGGACAATTCCAAATTACAAGCGTTAGCTCAAGTGAAGCAAGTTCCTGAAGTAAACTATAAACTCAAAAAATAAGAGCTTGGCAATGTCTTATCTTGAAATATGAGCAAATATAACAACAAAAACGGGGGTCAATTCGATTCAGTTCAAAATACACCTTTGAAACCTTAAGCACATCAAAAGGTGTCAATTTATGTCTTTTATAAGTTGAGTTTGGTTGTTGACAGGTGATGCCCCATTGGTAATAAATCACATATAGTCTGAACCAAACGGGAGGGCCCCACTAGGACTAGACTAGAAACAGGAATGTGTGAAGTTAACAAGCTGCTTGAAGGAAAAGCAGAAACTACTTTCGGGCCCACTAGGACAAGACTAGAAACAGGAGTGTGTGACTCCAATTGGTTGAACGAAGACAAGAGTAGAAACGTGTTTGTAAGTAAACTCTGTTGGATCAAGTTGACCACATAAGCCAATGAGTAACCATGACTGAAAGGCAGGATCAGAAAAGCAATGCCATCCCCCTTTTTTTCTGGTTAATGAAACTATATAACGTGCAGGTCAACGTACTTAGTGATGATGGTGTCTGCATCACTACCATACCTGTGTGCTAGCATCTCCTTTGTTGGAGCCTTCAGGCAAAGTGAGGTCAATGGGGAAAGTCTCTGTCTCCACTGCTGCAGCAGGAGCCTGACTGCTCATCACCTGAAAATAATGGAAAGAAACAAGACATTAGGAGATGGTCTAAATCATGTTGGGTTCTTGGGACAATTCCAAATTACAAGCGTTAGCTCAAGTGAAGCAAGTTCCTGAAGTAAACTATAAACTCAAAAAATAAGAGCTTGGCAATGTCTTATCTTGAAATATGAGCAAATATAACAACAAAAACGGGGGTCAATTCGATTCAGTTCAAAATACACCTTTGAAACCTTCAGCACATCAAAAAGTGTCAATTTATCCTTTTTATAAGTTGAGTTTGGTTGTTGACAGGTGATGCCCCATTGGTAATAAATCACATATAGTCTGAACCAAACGGGAGGGCCCCACTAGGACTAGACTAGAAACAGGAATGTGTGAAGTTAACAAGCTGCTTGAAGGAAAAAGCAGAAACTACTTTCGGGCCCATTAGGACAGGACTAGAAACAGGAGTGTGTGACTCCAACTGGTTGAAAGAAGACAAGATTAGAACCATGTCTGTCAAGTTAACTCTGTTGGATCAAGTTGACCACATAACCCAATGGGTAACCATGGCAGGATCAGAAAAGCAATGCCATCCCCGCCTTTTCTGGTTAATGAAACTATATAACGTGCGGGTCAACGTACGTAGTGGTAATGGTGTCTGCATCACTACCATACCTGTGAGCTAGCATCTCCTTTGTTGGAGCCTTCAGGCAAAGTGAGGTCAATGGGGAAAGTCTCTGTCTCCACTGCTGCAGCAGGAGCCTGACTGCTCATCACCTGAAAATAATGGAAAGAAACAAGACATTAGGAGATGGTCTAAATCATGTTGGGTTCTTGGGACAATTCCAAATTACAAGCGTTAGCTCAAGTGAAGCAAGTTCCTGAAGTAAACTATAAACTCAAAAAATAAGAGCTTGGCAATGTCTTATCTTGAAATATGAGCAAATATAACAACAAAAAAGGGGGTCAATTCGATTCAGTTCAAAATACACCTTTGAAACCTTCAGCACATCAAAAAGTGTCAATTTATGTCTTTTATAAGTTGAGTTTGGTTGTTGACAGGTGATGCCCCATTGGTCATAAATCACATATAGTCTGTTCCAAACGGGAGGGCCCCACTAGGACTAGACTAGAAACAGGAATGTGTGAAGTTAACAAGCTGCTTGAAGGAAAAAGCAGAAATTACTTTCGGGCCCACTAGGACAAGACTAGAAACAGGAGTGTGTGAGTCCAACTGGATGAACGAAGACAAGATTAGAACCATGTCTGTAAGGTAAACTCTGTTGGATCAAGTTGACCACATAACCCAATGAGTAACCATGACTGAAAGGCAGGATCAGAAAAGCAATGCCACCCCCTCTTTTTCTGGTTAATGAAACTATATAACGTGCAGGTCAACGTACTTAGTGATGATGGTGTCTGCATCACTACCATACCTGTGTGCTAGCATCTCCTTTGTTGGAGTCTTCAGGCAAAGTGAGGTCAATGGGGAAAGTCTCTGTCTCCACTGCTGCAGCAGGAGCCTGACTGCGCGTCACCTGAAAATAATGGAAAGAAACAAGACATTAGGAGATGGTCTAAATCATGTTGGGTTCTTGGGACAATTCCAAATTACAAGCGTTAGCTCAAGTGAAGCAAGTTCCTGAAGTGAACTACAAACTCAAAAAATAAGAGCTTGGCAATGTCTTATCTTGAAATATGAGCAAGTACAACAACAAAAACGGGGGTCAATTCGATTCAGTTCAAAATACACCTTTGAAACCTTCAGCACATCAAAAAGTGTCAATTTATCCCTTTTATAAGTTGAGTTTGGTTGTTGACAGGTGATGCCCCATTGGTAATAAATCACATATAGTCTGAACCAAACGGGAGGGCCCCACTAGGACTAGACTAGAAACAGGAATGTGTGAAGTTTACAAGCTGCTTGAAGGAAAAAGCAGAAACTACTTTCGGGCCCACTAGGACAAGACTAGAAACAGGAGTGTGTGACTCCAATTGGT
This sequence comes from Lophius americanus, assembly GCA_037951165.1. NCBI lineage: Eukaryota > Metazoa > Chordata > Actinopteri > Lophiiformes > Lophiidae > Lophius > Lophius americanus. The sequence continues at coordinate 11,345,668 of JBBDHG010000015.1, read as the reverse complement.
TGAACGAAGACAAGAGTAGAAACGTGTTTGTAAGTAAACTCTGTTGGATCAAGTTGACCACATAACCCAATGAGTAACCATGACTGAAAGGCAGGATCAGAAAAGCAATGCCACCCCCTTTTTTTCTGGTTAATGAAACTATATAACGTGCAGGTCAACGTACTTAGTGATGATGGTGTCTGCATCACTACCATACCTGTGTGCTAGCATCTCCTTTGTTGGAGCTTTCAGGCAAAGTGCGGTCAACAGGGAAAGTCTTGGTCTCCACTGCTGTAGCAGGAGCCTGACTGCTCGTCACCTGAAAATCCAATTTTTGAAAAATAAAAAAAAAGTATAAGTCTATAGTATAGTCATATACTTTTTGTATCAATTTTCTAGCTATAAATATTCAGATAAAGTAGGAAATAACCAAAAATAGCAGTGCTCTTTTGAAAGTATATCAACCAACTCACCTTTTCACGCCATGGCCATTTCGAATAACCATAGTTGTACTCTATTTCAGATCCTATTTCTATCTTCTTTATAGCAAATAGGCACAAATGTGGACTCTCATTTACTATAATCTTTCTCATAATGGAGTTTGGAGTTTTGTGATTGTCATTGACTAATCTTCCAAGTGATCCATCTTCCTTGGATGCATCAATACTAAAAATGTAAGAAAAAACAACAATTGCATATCAAACTTCATACTACTTGAAAATTATATTTCATAAGGTTTGTGGTATCAACATGTTTTGTATGAGCCAAGTAAACAACTAAGCAAATCAAATTTAACCGTCTTATATGTGAGGAAAAAACAAATTTGTGATTCAGAAAAGGCTATTTTTTTTTAATAACTCCAAGATTGAAAGTCTTATGAGTGAGTTACAACCAAAAACTAATTCATTCTTGCAATCCACCTATCAGGGATTAAAAGTTGAGTCCTGTTTTCATTTCAGCATTATTTCATGTCTGAATTAGAATTTCTCTAACTATGCTTACCACCAGCAACGTTTCTGCCACTCAAATTCAAAGACAAATGTACTCTCTGTCTCAGAGTATCGTCTCGAGTGGCATTCCTCCAATGATAGCAGTTCACCCCTGTACTCCAAGACAAAATCTCCTGGTTCTATAGACTCTTTGGCAAACACTCCTCTTCCTGCAAAGGCATATAATATTCATTAAATTAAACATACATTCAAGTACAAGAAACATTTGAGAGATCCCTACATTGCACATACAGTGAGAGATCGTGAAATTCTAAGTTTAATGAGTTATAAATATAATAAAATGGCAGTATAACCCATGGTGCTACAGCAGCTTAAACACAGTTTGGAGCCTAAGGTTTAGTGTTGGAACACAAAGTCACTGTTTTCATTGTCAATTTAGAAAACTCATTAGAGCCTTATAGAAGACATATAATTTCAAGACAGGCATTTTTAATTCATAACGACAAGTTGCAACCCAAACATTCTGCAATTGAGAAAAATGGGGAGTGGTACTTCAGTTAATTTCAACTGTGTAATTTAAACATTTGTGCTAGAACCTACCCATATCTGCTATATTGGATTTTACATTATAAGCAGCTGAAAGACAGTTTGTTGCCAACAAGTATGTGCTTCTGGCATGTATACTAAATATGTGTTCTTTATTCAACTGTAACATATGCTGCCCCCCAAATGAGCTGATGTACCTTTGTTAGTGTCAATATATCTTTCCATAAATGCCGGCTTGTCCCTCATGGACAGAATGTACGACTTTGCATCATCTGCAGGCCGTATTCTCGATTTCCTTTTGGACATTATGGCTCTGTGAAAATATTTATAAATCATTTCACATATAGCCGAGAGAAAAACGACATCCTTAATGAATCATAAAAATATTTCAGTGAGTCCTCCGTGGTTTATAGTCTGTCTAGACTATTCAAGAGCACATTCTTAATGACAATACAGAAGAAGGGGAGGACAGGTGGGAGAAGACAGACCCAAAGAACCCAGGCGCACACAAAGCAGAACCAGATAGGTGCCATGATAAACATCTCTGGTATAACTCCTGAATGAGTGGACAATAAAAATGCTATCTAAACGACGGCCTTTTGCTCCTACCTTCTCTTCATGGATATTTTGGCACAAAGTTTGACTTTTGACCGTTTATAAGTATTTACACCTCAAAGCCTGGTACATACAAAATTCCACATTGTCTATAAATTCTATGTACCGAGGTCGGACTCTTTAATTCCTGAAAACCATAATTTAAAGCAAAATCAACATTTTCTTCCTTGGTTCAAAATTCTGCATTATATGCATTTGCTACTAGTGTTTACAGTTGCTGAAGAGAATGGTTGGATCTCTGAAGCTGAGATAATATTTCTATTAAACCAAAATTCATAAATGGCTTCTTTTTTACTATCTTCCAAAAATCCATAGATATTTGGATAATCCCCAAGGTACAACTGTATCCAGGGAATGACAGCCTGACTGAAACGGTGCCTAAATCTATCGCAATCATTTCTACCATCACTTTCTGCATTTGTTGTAGACACTACAGATGTTCTCAGAAAGAGAAAAACATTAAAAAAAACATTGACAATAAAGATCTATTCTATATGAACTAAGGATATATCCACTATTTAACGTTTCCTTCCCTCCTTCATGACTGTACCAGGGTCTAAGTTATTACTGACAATGGGCAATTTAGACATGCAGTATTTTCAAAATAAATTTGACAAAGCTTGTCCAACTGATTAATAATAAACATCATTGTTATCCTGTCAGCAGCTTGATCAACAGAGAGGTGTCGCAAGAACTCTTAAAGATCTCATAAATTCAAGAGCAGAATAATAAAACATGTTTTTTGAATGAACTTTAAGTCGGAGCATTGTTGTGACTGTCAAACATTATGAGGCAAATTCCAAACAAACTGAAAGAAAAAGCTCCAGAATCTCAGATGCAATCTGAGCCACAGCAAACAGGTTTAAAGAGAGCAACTACAGTAGGTGGGTTTCCATGGACAGCCTAATTCCGATTAAATTTTGAAAAGATGTGTCATCGTAAAGAAAATGCTGCAGGTATACACCCCTTTCCGAATGGGAAGAACCTTTCCGAATTAGATTTCTTTCCTTTGCAAGGAGAAAGTCGAAATCCCTTCGGAAAGCCTTTCCGATAGCCAGTTGCTGCATGTAAACGCTGTTTCTGAAAGCTTTCTGTTTCAGTTGAATCTGTTCAACTCAAACAGTTCATGCCCAGCATCGTGACGTAGCTTTTTCAGCGGTGCGACGCATTTTAAATACGGCGACTTCCAAACAGTACCGGTCTGCATCGGAGATTGATTTATTCATTGTTAATTGTAAAGACTTAAACATATTTGGACGGTTAGATGGGCAAAAAGTCACTTCCGTGCACGCACTACTTGTCATATTCTTCTTCTGGGGGGATGTTGGCAGTCGGCACCCAACTCACCGAAGCATTATCGCCACCTTATGAACGTGAGTGTGGATCGTCTGCGCATGTGTGAAAGCGTTTCTGATTAGGTGAGTTTATGCATGTAGACACTGGGTCGGGAAAAGATCACAAATCAGGTCTAAGTCGGTTTAGGCGACCGACATTGCAATTCGGAAAGGAGAAAAGTGTCCTATGTAAACCCACTAAGTGTTTGTCAAGTTAATTTTATTTAGTTTTATTTTCTATATAGCGAAAGATCACAACAGAAGTCATTTAAGGATACCTTTCCTATAGAACAGGCCAATACCTTGTCCTTTTATTATCTTATTTACAAGTTGTCATTTCGGTCTCTACATGGTGCAATATTCCACTGCTCTCAGTATCGCGCACGATTGAGGTCCGTATCCGCCGATGCGCGCGCACACTACTACCAGCGTACAGAGAGCGCGCGTCGGAAAATATATCGCGTCAAAAAAACAACAACTAACCTACATACGGGAAACACTGAAAACACTACCTTACAAATCAAATCAATGGGTATAACGTTTAACATATTCTACAAAGTCTATAACATGTAAAATGTCCACTCATGTCGTTAAATGATAAGTATATGGTTACAATCACGTAAAGAAATCATAACACAGTGATTTGAAAGAAAACCCCAATCCACATAAACTTTTCACAGCTAGCCAACGTGTATACACAAGCATCGTGCGCGCAGACTAATGAGACTAGAGAAAGAATAAATGAAAAAATACCGGTCTTATTTCAACCATCTGTCAAAAACCGTGCTTGACAAACATCAATGCAAACCTAAAAAATGCCTATCCGGCCGCTTCCTGTGCAGTAGCAGCGTTTTGAAGTAATATAGCAGCAGACTTACCTCGTTTGCGTCGACGTGGGCATCTACGAGTCCTTTCCAACTCAATCGATGCAGACGGAGTTTTGCTAGCTGAAGTGAGGGTGCGCTTCCTTGCTGCTTCCAGCCTGTCAAAGGCGGGAGGTGCTAAACCTCCATTTTGGTTTCACTACACCGCCCGCCTGGAATGGGAAGATTTTAAAACGAACGAAACAGGAGTGTACCTATCCAAATGTGCGCGAATAAGTCGGAAACAATTAATTCACTTTGAGATGTTTTTTTAATGGGGCAAGGCCGACACAGCAGGAGTTCAATATCAATTATGTTTGTAGATTTTAGAAAGAAAATACTTCTGTGTTTCACTGAACTGTTGGCAGCCCTATTTGTAATAGTTAGCTGACTCTAAATAATCATTAATATTTTATACAAAGATCCAGCTTATACCAGATTTATTTATTTCTATATTTATATAAATATATATATATATATATATATTTTTTTTTTTAATGTAATTAGATATGTAATAATATATATATATATATATATATATATATATATATATATATATATATATATATATATATATATATATATATATATATATATATATATATATTTATATATATATTTATATATATATATATATATATTTATATATATATATATATTTATATATATATATATATATATATATACATATATATATATATATATACATATATATATATATATTTATACATATATATATATATATTTATATTTATATAAAATCAACAACACACATTGAGGAATACTTAGACACTGACTTCTTTTACTGTATTGATGATGTGACCCAGACCAAAACCATCACCATCAGGGCAAACCATAAGCGATGGCTGACAGGAGAAGTCCACAGGCTGCTTAGGGCCAGGAAAACTGCCTTTAGAGTCGGGGACGAAACTGCTCTGAGAACTGCGAGAGCTTACTTGGCCCGCAGTATCAGGAAAGCCAAAAAATGTTTCACAAGGAAGGTAACCCGCCCTTTCAAGAATAGCAGGGACACACGGAGTCTAGGGCAGGGCTTCCAGACCATCATGGACTACTAACCCCCACCACAGTCAACAGCTTGTTTTGCCAATTTGTAGCACAAAACAGCATAATCATCAAGTGCTTTGAACAGCTAGTCATGACTCATATCAAATCAATCTTACTCCCCACCCTTGACCCATATCAGTTTGCATACCGGGCCAACCTGTCCACCGAAGATGCAATCTGTTCTGCCCTGCACCCAATTCTCACCCATCTGGACACAAGGGATTCATGTGAGAATGCTGTGTGTAGACTTTAGTTCTACATTCAATACCATCATCCCACAACAGCTCATCTGGAAACTGGACCAGTTGGGCTGAACACCTCACTTTGTAATTGGCTGCTGGACTTTCTCATGAAAACGTTCCAAGGCATAAGGGTCGGCAACAACACCTCGAGCACCATTACACTGTGCACAGGGGCCACCCCAAGGCTGTATGTGTAGACAGATGATACAACTGCGGTGGCCCCTCCAAAAACCTTCACCTTATCATGGTGGATGGGTTTGAGTGCCCTAGTGATCCTAGGAGCTGTGTTGTCGGGGGCAATTAATTATAATATATTATAATGCACTTTACATTTGGATCAAATCTCAAAGTGCTACAAAGCAAAAGCAGATAAAAGCATCAATAAAAAATAAAATAATAACTATATAAAAGCCTTACCAAAAAGCAGCTATGTTAATTAAAGTTATAGGTTCTGCTAAAAAGGAAAGTCTTAAGTCCTTTTTTAAATGTGTCAGTCGTCTGTGGAGCCCTGAGATAGTCAGGGAGGGCATTCCACAGACGAGGGGCAGCAGAACAGAAAGCCCGATCACCCATGGTGCTGAGCTTAGTCCGGGGAAGGAGGAGGCGGTATGACTGGGTAGAACGGAGGGATCGTGTCGAGGTCAGTGGGGTGAGTAGTTCTTTCAGGTAGGGGGGTGCGTTACCATGGATGCACTGGTGAGTGAGGAGAGAGATCTTATAATCAATCCTGGAGGAGATGGGAAGCCAATGAAGGGAATGAAGAACCGGGGTGATGTGTTCGTGTTTACGAACTCTCATCAGGATCCTTGCAGCACTGTTTTGAACATACTGCAGTCTTTGAAGACTTTTATCAGGGATCTTGATGAGAAGTGCGTTACAGTAATCCAGTCTGGAGGAGACGAACACGTGGACCAGCTTCTCAGCATCACTCAAGGTGAGTGAAGAACGGAGTTTCGAGATATTTCTGAGATGGTGAAAGGAGATCTTGCAGATGTGTTTGATGTGGGATTCAAAAGTGAGTTGGAGGTCAAATCTTACACCGAGGTTGGTGACTGATGAAGAGAGGGGAATGTCGTGACCAGAGAAGGTAATACTGGTTATGGAGGAAGACTGGGTCTGATGTGGAGTGCCAATTAAAATAGCTTTGGTTTTGGAGCTGTTCAACTGGAGAAAGTCGTTTTTCATCCACACCTTTATCTCATCCAGACAAGCGCGGAGAGTTGACAGGGGAGATGATGATGACGATGAGGATGGAGAGGCTGCGGAGGAACATGTGTCACTTTTTATGTAGATTTGCGTGTCATCAGCGTAACAATGGAATGAGAGTCCATATCGACTGATGAAACGGCCAAGGGGGGGCATGTATACTATAAAGAGAATGGAGCCAAGGACTGATCCCTGGGGGACCCCACAGATAACGGTGTGTGTCTGGGACCTTGAACGTCCAAGGGAAACGTATTCTGTTCTGTCAGTGAGGTAGGATTGAAACCAGTTTAGGGCCGTGGCAGTGAGTCCAATGGTGTGATGTAAGCGGTGTAGGAGTACTCCATGGTAAACTGTGTCGAAGGCAGCAGACAAATCAAGGAGAATCAGGAGGGAAGGTGAACCAGCATCTGCTGCCATCCGTAGGTCATTTGTGACTCTAAGCAGAGCTGGTAGGGTCTCCCATGGCAAAGGGGTCGTAGGTGAAGGGTTAGACAGAGCGGTGAAGACCCCTGATGAGAGACAAAATTAAGGACCCGAGTACCCTGCCCGAGGGTTACTGGGGCCCCTCCCTGGAGCCAAGCCCCGGGTATGGGCCCGCCAGCTAGCGTCTGGTGGCCGGGCCTTCACCCATTGTGCCCGGTTGGGTTCAGCCCAAAGCAGGGACATGGTCCATGCTCCTGAGAAATCCACAGTGGTCCGGTGCATTGTGGATCGGGCAGTACGAAAAGGCAGGGGCCTTGGCGGTCCGATCCCCAGCTACCTATTGATGGTGGGGACATGGAGTGTCACGCCATTGATGAGGAAGAAGCCTGAGCTTGTGGGAGAGGTTGAGAGATACCGATCAGATATAGTCGGGCTCACCTCTACGCACAGCACTGGTTCTGGACCCCATCTTCTCAGAGGGCTGGACCCTCTACTATAATGGAGTTCCCTCAGGTGAGAGGAGGAGGGCTGATGTGGGCTTACTCATAGCTCCCCAGCTCTCTGCCCATATATTGGAGATTACCCCAGTGGATAAAAGAGTTGCTTCCATCATCTTCGGGTTTGGGAACGGGTCCTGACTGTTGTATGTGCTTATGCGCAAAACAGTAGTTCAGTTCCCACCTTTACTGGAGTCCTTGGAACGGGTGATGGAAAGTGCCCCAACTGTGGACTCCATTGTCCTACTGGGAGACTTCAGTGCACATGTGGGCATGACAGCCATAACTGGAGTGGCGTGATGGGGAGGAACGGCCTGCCTGACCTGAACCTTAGTGGTGTTCACTTATTGGACTGGTGTGCTAGTCACAGTTTGTCCGTAACGAAAGCCATGTTCAAACATTAGGGTGTCCAACAGTGCACTTGGCACAAGGGGACCCTAGGTTGCAGATCGAAGATCGACTTTGTAGTCGTATCAGCTGATCTGCGGAAGCATGTTTTGGACACTAGGGTGAAGAGAGGAGCTGAATGGTCAACTGATCACTACCTGGTGTTGGGTTGGATCAGATGGTGGGGGAGGAAGCTGGACAAACCTGATAGGCCCCAACAAATATTGAGGGTCTGCTGGGAACGTCTGGCTGGAACCCTTACAGGATGGTCTTCAACTCACACCTCCGGCAGAGCTTCAACCGTGTTTTGGGGTTGGCGGGGGACATGGAAACTGAGTGGTCCATGTTCCATGCTGCCATGCCGAGGCGGCTGCTGGGTGCTAGTTGCGGCGGTATTCCCCGAACCTGCTGGTGGACACCAGAGTTGAGGGATGCCGTGAAGCTGACAGAGTCCTAGAGGGCATGGCTGGCTTGTGGGACTCCTGAAGCAGCTGACAGCTACCGGCAGGCCAAGCAACTATGGCCAAGCGGCTATGGCAGTCACGGAGGCAAAAACCCGTATGTGGGAGAAGTTCGGTGAGACAATGGAAGAAGACTTTCGGTCGGCAGCGAAGAAATTGTGGCAAACCGTCCGGAGTCTCAGGGTAGGGAAAGTGGTCATTCGTCCAATCTGTCTGGAACGCTGTTCGTCCTGGAACGCTGGACCAGCTCCATACCCTGTTGAGGGTGCTGGAGGAGACATGGGAGTTTGCCCAACAGTCAACCCTTGCTTTGTGGATCTGGAGACGGCTTATGACCGTGTCGCTCGGGGCAACCCTTGGGTGGTGCTCCGAGAGTTTGGAGTGGATGGCTCCCTGCTACCGGCTGTCCAATCACTCTACTGTCGGAGTCAGAGTTTGGTTCCCATTGACGGCAGTAAGTCAGACTCGTTTCCACTTGCAGTTAGACTTCGCCAGGGCTGCCCTTTGTCACCGATTCTGTTCTCAATTTTTATGGACAGAATTTGTAGGTGCAGTCAAGTCGCGGACGGTGTCGGGTTCGGCAGCCTTGGGATTCCATCCCTGCTTTTTGCAGATGATGTTGTCCTATTGGCACCATCGAACACTGACCTCCAGTTCGCACTGGCACGGTTTGCAGCTGAGTGTGAAGCGGCCAGGATGAGAATCAGCACCTCTAAGTTTGAGGCCATGGTTCTCAGCCGGAAAAAGGTAGAGTGCTCACCCCGGATCGAGGAGGGGAGTTTTTGCACCCAAAGGAGAAGTTCAAGTATCTCGGGTTGTTCACGAGTAATTGTAAAAGGGGGCGGGAGATGGAAAGACAGATCGGGGCGGGTCTGCATTGAGGCGGACGCTATATCGATCCATTGTGGTGAAGAGAGAGTTGAGCCGACAAGCAAAGCTCTTGATTTACCGGTCCATCTACGTTACGACCCTCACCTATGGTCATGAACTGTTGGTCATGACCGAAAGAATGAGATTGCGGATACAAGCGGCCGAAATTAGTTTTCACCACAGTGTTGCTGGGCTCAACCTTAGAGGATAGAGTGAGCAACTCAGACGTAGAAAAAGCGGGAGCCGCTACTCTGCATCGAGAGAGTCAGTTGAGCTGGTTCGGGCATCTAGTCAGGATACCACCTGGATGCCTCCCTGGGAGGACACCCCGGGACAGACCCAGGACACGCTTGAGATATTACATTTCTGGGCTGGCTTGGGAACACTTCGGAATCCTCGCAGAGGAGTTGTGGATGTGGATGTGACCGGGGAGTGGAAAAGTCTGGGCTTCCCTCCTGAAACTGCTGCCCTTTGGACCCGGACCCGGAGAAGCGATGGATAAAGAAACGAAACAACTGTGATGGGTCTCATCTCCAACAACAACCAGACAATCTACAGGAAGGAGATCAGCCATCAGCCATCTGGAAGGTGAACCCATCAGGTCCACATTCTACCGAAGCGCCAATGAGAGCATCCTGACTGGCTGTGTCACTGTCACCCCCTTTTCCACCAACAAGAACCTGGTGCTAGTTCGACGGTCGTTCCAGTTCTTTGTTGGTTCAACTCGCCCACCACCTAAGGACCTGTTTGCTATTCCATAGAAAAGAAGCCAAGTTAGAGCCATGCCATTACATCACCGTATAACGTAATTGGTTCCTGGCTGTAGACCAGCAAAGAGTTGGTGCTTGTCTGGCACTGGTTTTGAGAGCCAGGAGCTGGTGCCCAGGCTTTCGAAAAGCAAATAACTGGTGATTAGTCAGGCTTTAGCTCCGACCTGGCCCTGGAACCAGCTTAGTGGAATAGGGGTAGGAGTGGTGTGGAAGCGCCATCGACTACGGTGGGACGAGCCTGCAGCACATAATGAACACAGCTTTAAAAAAACAAGGCCTTCTGCCTTCTGGGAGTAGGTACCGGAGCCTACGTGCCCACTCAACCAGACTGACTATCGGCTTAATCCATCAGGATGTCAGGAAGCTGAATGCTCTCCCCTCTTTTCCATCCCCCCCCTGGGCTCTGGAGTCCCCCCCAATTCACTTTCAAATTGCTGCTGTGCAAGTGCATGTATGGGTGTTTCTATGTGTGCACATACATATATATGCATATAGGTATATGTGCATATGTATGTATGCACATATGTGCATATGTATGTATGATTTTATTGTATTTTGTGTAGATCTCAAAACTTGCACTTATTTTTTACATACTATATATTTATGCGTTTTGTATTTTTGTGGATGGAGGGAAATGTCATTTCAGTTTCTGCATATGTATGGCACATGTGAGAAAATTACCATAAAGTTGACTTTGACTCTGATACCCTATATTTATTATATATACACATACACTATGTACAAATAGCGAACATAATCTAACATACAAATCATCATCATCATTATCAGCTACAAAAAAAATGACATGCCGATTATATTGGCAGCTAAAAAGCTTTAAAACATTCTCTGTATCTGATCTGATCTGTATAAAATTGTATTTTATTAAGTTAATTTTATGTACTGGAGTTCTATTAAACTGAGTAAAAATGGGAAAAGAACTATATGTTCAAATATTTATGAACACAGTCAAAAACTTACCTGTTTTTTCCCATGAAGAAGGTCTTGCAGTATGGAGCTGATCATGTGACTCACACACACTTCCGCAAGTGTGTATCTGAAATTATACCATGTCCAACCTGTAGGGGCGCTCAAATTCTTACACACCTGCACACACGTGACCATACTTTGTTACCTTCTGGGACTAGTGAAAAGAAAGCAAGAGGCATATCAGGAGAGGTTTCTTAGCTGATTTAAATGAAAATCGTAGTGGGGTCCACCATTTTGGGCCCCACGACGGCTTTGGGCCCTACACCGTTGGTCTAATCCCTGGCCTTGGGCCTCTTCAAGTAAGGAATGCAAGTGCACACACACACACACACACACACACACACACACACACACACATACGCAAACATAAACACAAACACATGCACAAATGTTTTAGCAGCTGTTTCTCATAATAAACATATGTTCTGCTGATGCTAATGAGAGCCTAACGAGACATGTCAGATTGATTCCTTTAACTTTTAAACTATTGTTTTGCTCGAACATTGATAAATTTTAAAAATCTGAGGGTCTTAATGTATAAATGAAATATTGCCAGAATTATGTTGTAATTTTTCAAGAGAAACAAACTTAATTTTATTTTAATAAAGTTTCCATTTTATCGCACAAGAACACCACTAATTATTCTTAAAAGGAAGATTACGAGGAACATAAAATAGACCAAATGAAGTACACCAAAAAGTGGCTCCCGGTTGCCAGATAGATGTTACAAATTTGAGGGAAAAATACAATATTTTATATATTATAATATTATTATTATTCTTTTAATAAATTTGTCCAATAGTTAAGTATTATAGTATTAATTAGAAAACTTTTCGATGGCTGAGAATGTAGACTAACATACATTCTTGTATGTGCGTTCCTTTTTTGTCTCATGACTTTATTCTATTCTTTTGATGTTTACATTACTGGGATTTCTATATATGCATGCAAGAGTAAAGTATTGTGCTATAATCATATAAAAACAGAATGTTCTTAGTGTGTTTATATCTCTTATATTTCCGGTCAAATACATCAACCATAAGATTTGTGTCTAACGCTTTAAACCCTCTTCTTCTGGTCTTCCTTTCTTTCTGGGGGATAGCTGCTTCATTTGTTCATAATCTCAATTACCTCCAACTGAAATAATTCCAGCACAATCAAAACTCATTTCCAATAGTTGTTTAGGGCTATGATGTGAACGACTAGGTAAGAAGTATTTCAGAAATGCACACAGTCCTCTGCATGAACTTCAAATGAAGAAGAAGACCGACTTTTAACCAGGCATTCTAATTAGAGAGAATGGTGTGCAGTGAAGCAGCAATGAAATCCAAAGCAGCTGAGAGAACGAGAATAAGAGAGGCATGCTATTTTTGAATATGAAAGAAGTGAACAGTGGTCACTACACTGAGTTCTGCTGGTTTCTCTGAGGGTAGGAAGGTGGGGCAGGGGGGGGGGGATTCTGAATACAGTTTCTTTGCTGACTGAAGACAGGATTGCGGCTCAGATTGGGGCTCAATATAGATAACAACAATGCAGGTATTGGCTAATTTATGCTTAATGTGAAAGAATACAATGCAGACTGTGCTTTTTGTCTGTATTTTGCATACATTCTGTGCGTACTGTACATCTCTAGAAACTGAAAGCCACACCAATATACCATTCTACGGCACCCCCTCGTACAAAATCCAGACCTTGAGAACCAAATGTTCGGCCCGAGCACATTGATAATCACACCTTTCCTAGCATGGGAAATAAAGTGTACAGCATGTGGGAAAAAAAATATGTGCTGCTCTTTTCTGATCTCATCCAAAATCAGCCACTGACCTCCAACCTACACCATAAAGCACATATGTCCACATTCTTCTGTCACCATCTGTCATCTCTGCCTGTTATTAGCACAAACCCCTGGTTTAAAACTCCAGATGATATGGTGAATGTGAATTAGCATTAGTGAATGATTGGAAATCTAAGCCTACGCTGTTGTCCAAGATAGCATGGGCATATCCCCCAAAGGTGCCCAATCCCCCGCGTTGTACAAGCAATCCACTTGATTGAACTCAAATTAAATGTTATAATCGAAAAAAGTGTTTTTTCAAATTTGGATGAAATGTTACCTATGGTTACAAAATTATGGCCTGAAAACTTTCAGAAATAAAGCTCCCCTAGTGTCGGAACTGTACAACTGAGCTAAAAATCACTCCAGTTCTCCATGTGGGTAATAAATTTGAAAATCATCCATGAAATATTTTTGGAATTATTGTCGAAAACATTGTTTTTCATAAAAAACAAAGTTCCCCCTAGAGAGTAAAATATGAACTACTGGAGTGAAATATGATCTGTAACTTGGACTAAATCTTCCAATGGTTGACAAATTATGGCCTGACAATTTTGAATATAAAACTCCCCCTAGTGTCAGAGCTATACAACCGACCTTTCCCAAAATCACTCCAGTTCTTCCTCACACAGCTCTGAAAGGTCTAAAATTTGAAAATAATCCAGGAAATATTTTTTGAGTTATCGAGTTCGAAGCATCTGTGGCGGCAGCTGCAGTTTCAGCTGCAGCAGCGATGACCATTTCATAACATCTCCGCTTTTTCAGGGATATAATAACTGGGGAGGCTTTGATGTCCAGAAGCATATGGAGAGGCTTTATACTGGATCTCTGAATGACACCATCAGAGTATAAGCACTGAGCATAGTTTTCTCCTCCAATTGTAAGGAAGAATCAATCAGCCCAGTTTTCCTGCAGTGTGAGCGAGGCAAGAAATATGAACTATACTATAAGACCATAAAAAAGTTATAATCAGCATTTGAAAAAATGCAAAGTTAGTTTTACTTCAGTGTGATGCAACTGAATTCTTCAAATAAGAAGATGTAGAAGAAAGACTTTTGCACCCATTTCACTCTCGAGGGCGTCAGACGGTGGCACAAAGGCACAATATACAGAAGCTAACCTCTTGTCAAATGGCGCCTGTACTAAAAATGATCAAATAGATCATTATGTGAAAATAAAACCATCTGAGAAGCATAGAGTAATGAGCAATTGTCATTATAATTTTTCATTGCCACCTCTCGCTCGTCTCTCTTTTGTCCCTCCTTCCATATCTCACTCCTCCCTCTCCTCTGCTGGGTGCTGATAACAGTCAGGTCCGGTGCTGGGATGTCGATTACAAGTCCGAGGGTAAGAATAGCCCACAATGCTTTTGTCTCTCACTTCATAATGTCTCTGGAGTGTGTTTGCACCTCTGTGGTTTCAACTCAATAACAAACTTAATCACATCTATATACAATCCTCAAACCCCCACAAAGGCAGGATATTACTGCATAATGGTTATTTATTGTGTATTAAATATCTTTAAAATACAGAAGTGTTGTTCAAAACATGTTTGTGTCCTTGGAACTGTTAAGCAAATTTACAAACACAATTTTTTCTACTCTTTGAAAACACCCGCCATTACCACTTTATTAACAATTCATAGATAAACTCAATCCTGTTCAAAATTGCTGATGGATACCAAGGTTTTCATCAGCCGTATGAGATATTTAATCCTTCCATCAACTTGTGCGTCTTCCCCGGGGCCTCTTCCAGTGGGATGTGCCTGGAAAACCTCCAAATGGGAGGAGCCTTTGAGGCATTCCAATCAGTTTAGCATTTCCATTATCAGAAGTTGTGGTTGGTACCAATAGTGCTTCATTTTCATTATCCACTACCAATAATTGATTTAAATTATCGTTAAGGTTAAGCTGCACAGGATCAAACTTTGCTCAAACGGACATTTTCCGAACGACAGGATTGAGTGCAAAAAATACCAAAACTTCTCTCTTCGCTCCCCTTCTTCCTGCAGGAGGTGGACCGATAGGAGTAAAATGGAGTGCTCTTGAATAAGCTTGCGCACGCACACTGAGAGAAACACTGAGAGAATACGCGGTTTTTATCATGATGCTTAAAAGAACTAGGGGATAATTTCTAAGTTAACCCTTTTTGTGTCAGTAGGCCCTTCAGATATTTAAACGTGTTTAGAAACCATGAAAAAGTTTAATTTCTCGGTATGTGTGTATTCCATTATTATACATGCATCAGATTCTATCTCAATCAAGGTTTAACTCGGTCAGAAATTGTTATTGTAGCTGTTCGTGTTCACAAGTTGGCAACAATGGAAATTAATGTGCGCGAGTTTCCATTGGTGCATAAAGGTTTTCTTAAGCAAGTTTAACACACAAAGACTTCTCTGGCTTTCGCTATTGTTTATCTTAAGGTCATTATTACATACATTTGTTGGTTTCATCAAGTTGGCCCTTTGCTTAAATTCTGGTTCGTGTTTTTGCATGTTGCCTTGGCAACGCTAAAATCAGTGCAAAAATTCTTTTGGTTTTTGCAAAAATGATCCCGTTAACACGAGAAAATGGCCCAAAAATGTTCTGCCTCCATGGTTGCTCTCGGCGTCCATAGGTCTTTAATCTTGATTGGATATATTAAAAAACCTGTAATTTCAAATAGATCGACTGTAGTTACTCTGTATATGTAGAATCTTTATGTAAAATATTTCTAGTCTGGCCCACAACTCAAAGCCCTTTACATCAGTGATACCGAAGAGGCTACCACTCAAGGAGTTCCTGCTTATCAGGAGCGGTAACCACTCACACGAGGAATCACAACAACTGGAGCAATTTGGTTTTCAGTATCCTTCTAAAGGACAGCTTGACATGTAGCCTGGTAGGGATCAGGGGTCGGACCACTAACCTTTCAATAGGTGGACAAGCGATCTACCTCCTGAGCTGACTAATGTCATTTTGGTTACATAATGGTGGATACAGTAAATGATGAAGTAAAAGCTTGAGCATAAAATTATTTGTCGAACCATACACACAGAAATACGCCTTTATCCACTTTCACCCCTCTTGTCTTTGTCTCCGATGTCACTCTGGCCCTGCCACGGCTGGATGAGCCCAACATGCAGACTGAAATCCACATGTGAGGACACACACTGGCCATTAGAGCACAAGTGGCAGTGTTGTGTAATTTAAGGGAATATAAAGGAGGTCCGAGGACAGGCCTGGGGGCTTCAGACAGCAATGCACTACTGAGGACATGTCAGCTCAGTGTGAGTCACCGCAGTGAGTCATGGAGTGAATCCCATGTGTGTCGCTCACAGAATCCAACATATATGCTTTAAAGCCTATAGCTGGGAATGATAACTGAATAAATAATGCCTTATTTAACTTTGTGCTGACTTGTATCTGTTCTGATTAAGCCAAAACTTTTCGGAAAGATGGGGTATGGGCCAGAAATATTGCATACAATGTTATGGCTGGATAAACGGAAGATCCTGGAATTGTTTTTAGAACTTTTAAATCATTGCTAGATTGAACATATTCCTGATGAATACCATTGTGGTAAATAGTGTCACACTTTCAAGTGTTGTTTCTAGAACTACAGTTCTTGTTGGGTTTTACGGGTCTGCAGAAGTTAATGTTTATGAAAGAGGTCTAAAGAAGGACAGCCGGATATCAGATGTGGTGTCATTTGTAGTATTTATTTATTGAAAAGTTCAAGGAAACTGAGGAGGCTAAGAAACTTTTGATGGGGCAAAATTAATGAAGGATCCAGAGTTAACTTAACTAATGCCACTTGAAAAAAATGAACGTCTTTTTCTTCTAAAAGGGTTTTCTGCTCATCATGAAGTACAGTTATTCGTAAGAGGTACATTATTGAAATAAGTTTGAGAACCACTGGTGTTCAGAAAATATCAAGTTAAAGATCATAGATGATCTTTGGTCGGCATTGCCCCCAACAGACCAGCGAGCTTCTCATGCTCTTTTAAAATTTTGCGTGGGCCATTATTTGGGATTTGAGCTGACTTTCATCTCTTATGTCACTTTGTTCGCTTATTATTAATAATACGTTTGTTGATTGTCTAATTTTTGTTATCGTGTTATATTGTTTAGTATAGTTTTTTTTAATTATGTTTTTTCTGTAAAACACTTTGTAATTCAAATTTCCTATATAATAAAGTTTATTATTATTATTATCTTTTTTTATTATTATTATTATTATTGTTCATTATTCATAAAATATATCCAGGATACATTTGATGATGTCACACAGCTGCATCTTTTGGTCCAATTAAAGCACCAATGTCTAACTTTTCTTACAAATTCCAAACGATACACAACTTTGATAGACATGAAATCAAATAACGTGTCCTCGTGTCAAACACTGGAACTGGAACTTATTACATAAAACAAAGCGCGGAGTGGGATATACCACTGTGTTCTTTCTCTCGATCTCATTTAAGTGCAGAGCATAATTAGAAAGCCGTCACAAAGCTTTGTACACACGACAACAAAGTCCCAGCCTCATAGCCTTACTCTGTGAGGGACTTATCTAGGATGAGGGCATAACTAAATTACACAGTATTTTTTCATTTAACTTCTTGTTAGCGTCTCTCGTATACTGTGCCTTCTGACATTTACATTATTTTTAAATTTAACTTTTTCTCTTAGATGTGCTATTAAGAATAACATGGTCAACTTGAATATATTATTTCCGTGTTCCTTTGATGAAATGCGTCTAGTTCCAGGCTCAATTTGGTTTCTCCTGTCTGCAACTCTTTTATAACAACGTCTACTTGTATGTTTAATAAGGATCCCTTTCTGCTTTGTGCATTTAGATGGAAGAAGATCAATAGATGTCCTTAATCGTTCAGCCTGGTCTCTAAATATTTAATCAGTCAAAAGTGCATTACATGACTCAGACTGTAATAAAACTCGACTACTTCTGTGTTAGTTGGCTACTCATTCTGTTGGAAAGTTCATCACGTCCCCTATTTGTTCCAGTAAATGTGTTTGCCTGTCCACAAATGCAAGAGCAGGATATCCTGATGTTTCCACACACACAAATGCACCGCCACCAAAAACACAATGCACCTTTCACCCTCCAATGGATTGCACAGCCCCTCCATTATCCTTAAGGGCAAAATGACTTGTTCCACCCTCAATGTCTGCTATATCGTCAAGGATGAACAGTCCTTTATGTGCACATACCATAGGACCTCTCTTTTTCTTACTGTCTGCCTGCTGTGGAAAGACCCAACACACACACTCACACACACACAAACACACACACACACACACACACACACACACACACACACACACACACACACACACACACACACACACACACACACACACACACACACACAAACAGAATAAACAGCATCGCTTCTGCGGGTTGGCTAAAAATACACAACCTTCCTTTCTTCCCTCTCCCTCATAGAAACCAGCCCAAACGACTGCTTTTCTCATTTGATGAGGTTTTGTTGTACAATAATTCCCCCACTGAAATCCCAAACAAACACTTGACTCTCTTTCCAGTCATCCGTAGTAGAAGCTCCTCTCCCTTCGTCTTAAAGTCATGTTTGCTTTGGCTAAACCCACACAAAGGTTAAAGCAACACGTGTCCTTTCCTCATTAGCACAGACTAATGCTCGTATTGTATAGTTACAAATGAAGTGTCTGCCATGTAAAACTACCAGTGCGCAGCAGCAGAGGCCAAAGTAAATTTTTTCCAATGCTTCGCAAAGCAATGGACATAAATATCTGCAGGATTCAATTCCATTTGTGGACCGGACCCAGTTACTGCCCCATTGTCTGCCTTTCTAAGGCAAAGAAATGTTGCAATGGATGAGAATGTCATTGAACAGACTCATTTTTACAGACTCAATCTGCACTTTTGGGGTCTTCTACCCGTCATGGTCCACCTTTATTAGTTGGAGTTGAGACAGTATGATGGAGTATAGATATATGTTTCTACTAAGTTTATAATCCATTTTAAATTTGTTATGTTAAAGAGTGGTTGGGGCTTGGACCCTATAGGCCCTACTGGTCCTGCGGTCCTTGATTCAGACAATAAGATGGGAAGGCGTGCACACTTATGTGTCAAGGCCCATTTATGCTCTATATTAAAGACATATATGAGTATGGACTGAGTCTTTTGTGTATACTCTGTTTTGATATGTATTTGTGCAATTTTGAAAAGAGCTTAAGGATATTGATGAAACGAAAGCAGAGCAGTACCACTGCTAATCCTTGAGAGGAGCAATTCCAAATTCAACCAAGACACGACAAATGTTGAAAAGACAATGAGGAAAAAAGTTACATGAAAGTTTTGCCAATAAAAAATGCTAATGTATTAAATGATCTTACAGGTGACAGCCAAGTACATAGTCGCCTCCTTATTCAGTGGAGGAGCTGCTGATAACACTGATTACACTATCTATCTCACTATGTTTATGTTCTGGGGATTTTTGTGTTAATAAAGTTGCATTTTCCTTCATATTACTCTCCTATTTTTGTCATTCATATAGAAATTCTGTGACATTATGTGTCTTGCTTGAATTATGGCGACACGACCCTCAATGATTTCTGCTGGTGCTGCGCTGTTTCGTCCGTATCTGCACGCTTTAGAAAATGTGCAGCAATTTGTCTACAATTAATAGAAAGTACAGTAAAAAAAGGCTCCATCTGTATCTGCGAACATCTGTGATGATGACTATATATTAGCTTGATAATACAGCATTTCTCATCTAAATCTTTTTTTAAAGGCTTGGTCGATGTTTATTTTGTATTATGATTTGCTCTCAATCTTGTTCATTTGTCTTAATTGATTTATTTGTTGAAATTCTTTTCCTGGTTATACCCCTGACAATAACTAAAGGGAAAGGATACATAGCATCGCTCACCGGGCAGTGGTGATTTGGGGCCCTGAAAAAACTTTGTTTTAAATGGGGTTCAGAGTGTGCTCTTCTAAATTTCCACCTCATGGTTAAAGTGCAATTTACAAACTGTTACTCCTGTGAAAAACTGTGGAGACACAGCCTCTCTTCTCGCATGAGAATTACGATACTAGCCTGAGATTCACGCTTGGACTGAACAACAAAAACAATGGCGGACTATAATGTTATGGGGTTCCTCTCTAGGGGTCAAGTTGGAATTGTTAGACCACCCCCTACTGGCCTGGCATTCATATTCTGCCTTTTCAATCATTGTTGTGGATTCATGTACACGAGGATCATCTTCAAAATGTTGCATTATGAATGCTGAACTCTTTTATAGCTATTTTTTCCCCCGATGAAACAGCAGTGTGCTCATCTGTTTATAATCATTTTTTCTAGAACATATCTCGCAAACTCTTCTCTCACCAGCTTTAACACACTCTACACATAGTTGGGATTTTTTTTTTTACAAATGACACTGTTTGTGTTTCTATAGAGACGTAGCACACATCCAAAACTCTAGGCTCACCAAGAGAAGGGAGGATAGGTCTCATGTTGGTTCAATGTTTGGATGGATGTCATGGGCCATCCCTGGATGACTCGTGTTACTTTTCTGCATTTCTTTTTTTGGCCGAGGCAGTGTTGCATTCCAACTGACTTCTCTTGACACATCTAGAACCATGTCTCTAGATGGTGTGAGAGGAAGCAAGAGGCGAAGAAAACACAAGGGGTGTGTTTTGGTTTGTAAAACTTCATGCATGAAGTGTTTCAGTACTATTTGCCCATGCATATGCACATACAGCATATTTGCTGGATGGTGTAGTGTATGTGTATGTCATGCCTCTCTTCCTCACCTGGGCCATGGTGTTCAGCAGGACGACCAGTTCCAGGTCCTCAGCATGGCTTGTGAAAGCTCAGGTTGGTCCACAGTAGATGACGTTGGGGTTCTGATGATGACACGGTGTGTTGGGAGTTCAGTTCACACGCTCGTGTTGCAAAACCACACCTCCTCCTCCTCCTCTGTGCGAACAGCGTCTTCTCGCACGCTCCCTCTTAGAAATATAACAATTCCTCCTGTTTCCTCTCTCTTTCCCACACCCTTTGAGTGAGCCCCCTTTTTTCTTTTCCAATGACACAGAAGGAGGAGGAATAATTTCAGGGGAGATCCTTCTGATTCAGTCCTCCACTCTGCTGTCTTCTCTGCTTCTGTGTGTGGCTGGTTGTAATCTGGGCTCACACTGCCTCTCCTTTTCCTCCTCCGCTCTCCTCCTCCCCTCCTCCTCCCCTAAAACCCTCCCTCACTGTACACCGCATTAGCCGGAGATGGAAGGGAGGAGGGTGAAGGATCAGAGGGATAGAGAATGCGTGTACCATGTGACCTGATGGTGTAGTAGGATTCCTCCAGCAGCTGTCGCATTCATTCCTCCATAGAGCTTCACAATGAGCTTCAACTCTCCATTGACCACCAATGCAAATTAGAAAATTAAAGGAATAGTTCACCAAAAAATGTAAACTAACCCCAAACTTATTGAAAGTTGGGTAAAGTTTTAATATTTGTGGTAGTTGCTAATTTTTGCAAAAAGTAAGTAAAAGAACAAACAAAAAACAAACATAAGATGGTCTCTAATTGATTTGAGAAGATAATATTTTTATCCCACTCTCAAGATGTAAATATTGTAGAGGGGGGTGCCCTTTGTTTGGCCACAGACCACATCCTTGGCTTTTGGCGGTGGCTGTTTTTACTCTCTCATTAACACACCTTAAATGTCATCCTCTGTAGGTTTTGTCATTTACAAGGGGACATCAGCCCTCGGGCTGAATTTGTACCATGATAGGCCTCCATCTGCATCTGTGAAGCATTTTAACACAATGGGAAAAACAGATGGCTCCGGTCTAAATTCTTATTAACTTTTTAATTCAAAGGACTTGAAAGATTTTGCAGTGTCAGAGAATTTTGAATATCCAACATTCTTGTAGTCCAAGGTGACATTGTTGTGCTGATTGACTGTTACCCAGATGATCAAAGTTTGAATCCCAGGAGTTCTTTTTTTCCCCTCTCTCTTCTTTTCATCACTTGTGCCTCAGTAGGGACATTTTTTTGTACAGTAGACCTAAATTTTGGAAGGTTGAATGTTTTTTTGGGGGGGGGGGGTTCTCCTCACGTTTGCGTGGATTCCCTCCAGATACTTCAGCTTCCTGCCGCAGTCCAAAAACACGCAATATACAGTAGGCAAACTGGTGACTCTGAATTGCCTGTAGGTGTGGGAGTGAACGGTTGTTTGTCTCTTTGTGGCCTGTGGTTTAATCTGCCTGTCGGCTGGAATAGGTTCCGACCCTCTCCTGCAACCATGAACAGGATAAGCAGTAAAAAATTCACGAAGAACTGTATTTTTTAAAGGGATATTTGTACCCCCAGAGAAACTCAGACGGGGACGGTTGGAAAAAGAAGAATCAACAATGAAAAATTTCAAGGAAATAAACAGAAATGAACCTTCAATAATTAAAAGAAAATATAATCTTTAAAAAATGACAATATTCGAATAAAATAAACCGGAACAGAACCATGACAGAAAGAATATATCTGCACCGTTATATGAGATCAATGAGAGCGTAGTCTTCTCACACACAAGGGACTGGTAAAATGATCCGAACTTGATGTGACAGAGGCACGGGCCAAACTTTAAGCAGCGCTGTCTCTGCAATGTGTGACGCACCTTACAGGAAGTGGGTGTCACATAAGTATGCTGTGGAGTCTTTCTGATCTTGTATTGACAATTTTGAGTGAACTGGTTCTTTAAAAGCAGCCCAATCCCTGATGTAAAGAGTAGCATGCTGTTGACCAAACCTGGTTGAGGTAAAACTTCGATGAGAATCATTTTTAGAATGGAATAAAATAGAATAGAAATAACTTTATTAATTTATTTTTATAAAAAATTGAGAAAAAACATGGTTTTTTGACATAACTTTTGATTTAAGAAGTTCAATAGAGGGTATTCCTTGCACAACGCAGTGGTTGGACTTTTCGGGGGTACACCTTTGCTGTAGGAGACAACAGCATAGGCACAGTTCTCTATCCAGACTTACTTACAGTGAATCATGCTTTTCATTCTCACTTATAACCAATGCCTTTAAAAACGGAATACTGAAAATTCAGGTTTATTAGGCTTATATTGGCCATACGGGTTCAAATTTTTCAGGGAGCCTGGGGCCTTTCTGTGTGGAGTTTGCATGTTCTCCTCACGTTTGCGTGGATTCCCTCCAGGTACTTCAGCTTCCTGCTGCAGTCCAAAAACACGCAATGTACAGTAGGCGAACTGGTGACACTGAATTGCCTGTAGGTGTGGGAGTGAACGGTTGTTTGTCTCTTTGTGGCCTGTGGTTTAATCTGCCTGTCGGCTGGAATAGGCTCCGACCCTCTCCTGCAACCATGAACAGGATAAGCAGTAAAAACTGTATTTTTTAAAGGGATATTTTTACCCCCATCTGCGAGATGGGGTCCTATTTGAGGCATCACTGGAACAAACTAATAGAAAATAATGGAAATCATCTAATAATGACATATTTATAACATGCTTTCAATACAATATGATATACATTACTTTTTTTGTAAAAATATATAGACATACTTCATGCTAATTTTCTTTGGCTCAATGTTGCTGCATATATCAAATGTCATTAAATAACCAATAATAACATCAACTATATATAAAAAAAACATACATATTACATAGCAAAGAACAGCATTGCACATCGGACTTTGGAACAGTAACGCACAAACCTTGTGTCTTACGGAAGCATTGCACATGATATATAACACTACATAAAAAAAACAACGAAAAGTTGAACCACTCTCAAAAGACACACACATGAAAAGTCATTCTGTCCTTGAGGAATGAGGAAAAGGACATCCTGTCGTTCTTCCCCTAAGCTGTATAGCTGGAAACTCCCACCCCACACAACAGGAATGGGCAAAGCGGTCCGCCACAGCTGCCCAGTGTTCACTCCTATCGCTCCTGTTCGTGGTGATCACAGAATGTGACCTGAAATATAGACACACACCACAATTCTTTGATTTATTTCTTTTCGATTTTTTATTTCTATGCTGATTTCTATTAAGTATTAGCCCTGAACACCTATTTAATCTTTAGAATTACTCAATTTAATTTGGAGTTTTTTTTAACAACCTGTGAGATGTTGAATCTTTATGTGGATCACAGTGTAAGATACTAAAGATGTGGGGGAAGTGGCCTCTGCAGAAACTATGAAAGGGGAACGGCACCATCTGGTGAACATTTTGCATGTAAGGATTCAAACATGCAGCGTTTCCATGAAACAACAGTTCACAAACTGATCATTCAATAACTCTCTGGCATATTGAGGGACGGGTCTCTGTATCAAAATGTATTTACCCCAGGAACTTAAAATCTGGTTATTCCACCTTTAGCCAAACACTTCTGATAACCAGAAATTGGTTTCTGATATCACTGCGGTACAATTTTGAACCACTCTTCTTTGCAGAACTGTGTTTCTGTAGACACATTGGAAGGTCTGTGAGCAGATATTGTCAGGTCCCACCATAGCGCCGCAATGGGATTCTGGTCCAGACTTTGACTAGGTCACTCCAAAACCAACATATTCATACAAAGATCTGAAAATTTGTATTGAAATACTTAAAAAATGTTTTAACTTAATTAAAAAGTATTTAATTTAAATAAAATTTTTAAATGAACTTTAGAATTTGAAAATATTTAACAAAAATTACAACAATTAAAATATGCAACAACAATAAAAAAGACATTTTCTATCGGATCAAGCAAACCCCTTGTGAAATCTGTTTTCCTTTCTTTATTTACTTTTACAACAGCAGTGGGGACCCTGAGGAAGGAACTTCCATCCTGGCAGCCAACACACTGTGACCCCCCCTATTTCCCATGACCTGACTTTGTTTGTTATTGCTTTAGAAGGTTTCCATTTCTTTCATCGCTTTATAGACAGTGTAAATTGTGAATGAATAATAATTATAACCTAAAGGAAATTGAGATTTTAACTGTTTTGAGATTTTTTTAAACGTCACCAAAAAACAAAATATGAGAGAACGAAAACGAAAAGGACGAAGAAGACTAGTATTGAACACGTACTGGAATAGAACGGTAGGTGGCGGTATTGTTAGGATACAACGAAGAAGAGCGTGGCCGCTTTCTATGCTATGTTTTTAGCATTATAGCTGCCTAACATGATCGTGTACACCTTATTACAGTTGTCTAGCTAGTTAGCTGTGCACCGTTCAGTGCTTGGGCAGCCACTGCACTTTAGAAAACTACCAATACCAGGCCACGACATATCTGGTTAGCGGGATGTTTTTATTGCAAGCTCCTGTTTGTATGAGCCAGCTAGCTTTCCTTTAGCCACTAAGCTAATGCTAACTCCGCTAATTCAGGAAGAGCTGCAGAAGAGAATGGAGCTACGGCATTAGAAGAGAAACCAACATTTACTGTCGTCCAGCGTGATTTATGACGGAAACAGCTGACTGTTTGTCCAGGTTGGGTTCCATTAGGTTAATGGCATAAGTTATCATCGAAATGTGAAGCAATAAATCGTTTGACTTCTTCGAACTTGACTCTTTTGTCCTTGGACAAGTTACAGTAGTACAAATAACAAGGGGTTAAGATCGTTGCCATGTATGGGGTTCCATGTCTGGCATTCTTCTAAGAACGTGTCTAAAGTTCATTTTATTGTACTCACTTATTGGTTGCCATTGCAGCCTTTAACTGTATTCTTATTACCACAAGGTTTACAGTTTATTTCATATACCTCACATGTATGTTGCTATATCACTTTTATGTAGTCCTACCGTAGATGTGTCTTCAGGTGACCATTAAGGTCTGTAATATCCCCATGTGGGATGAATAAAGTATCTTTTTATCTTATCTTAACTTAAGTCACACGTGTTTTTATGTCACTATTCCTGTAACCTTGCTTCAAAGTCGTTTTTACTTTATTCCAAAAATGTTACATATGGATTACCATATCACTCTTATGTAATTTTGTACCAAGTTTTTTTTTCAGTTTCCTTCATAAAAGTCCCACGTGTCAAATCTTTTGTTTACCTGAGTGCTATGCACCCACACTTAATAAATTGTTTGCTGTGACATTTATAAATTCCTTCAAGAAAACCTCAAAGCCACATCTCAAGTCTAGCCATAGCAAAGGGATGAGTGTTGATGCAAAACTACACTGCAGAATCACATAATACTATTTAATATTGATATTCCCTCTTCTATTTCTAACAAAGAGATCAAAGCTACATGTCAGTAAGCTACCAAGTCAAATGTCAAAGACACCAAAGCCTACTACTACTACTAGGTGCCTTAAGCATAAACACACAGACATAATTCATACTACTAATATTTCTACTAATAATAATAGAAGTGAGATTTCAATGGAATTTTACCATAACTGAAAACCTTTCATACAATAACTATTACAATCATTAATATTATTATCAATAGCTACTTCTAGTAGTGTTACTACTGCTTACCCTACATATATTACCACTGATCATATCACTACCATTTCATGAGAAAGTTCTGTAGAGTTTTAGTCCAATGACTTGAAAATAAATACTGTTGTCTGTCTTTCAGATTTCCAGCTAATTCTTCTGATTGTTGAAGTTGAATCAGGTTGGGCCTCCAGCCAGTACAACAAGATGTTGTATTTGAAATCATGGCCTCAGCAAGGTGTGATCTGAGAAAGGTCAGGTGGAGCTAATGTCCACATCTTTAACATTCCCATCACTCAATTGTCACTGCGGAGAACACCTCAGAATGGTGAAGACAGCCAAGATGGAAGTACTGAGAGTGCTTCTCAATGAGTGTCTATCTGCCGCCGCCGAGGAGATCTTCAAGATTGTACAGAGAATCATTATAGAATATGAAGACGACATGTGTTCAAAATGGGCCTTGGGCAGCAGCCACAGACTGCTGGATGCAGACAAGCCACAAAGTGAAGGTCAGTTTGTTAGGTGTTTGTGTTCCACAAAAACAATGGCACGGAAATATAATAACAAAAAATATCAGATTTTTTTAAATCTGACTGATAGCGTGATGGATGAAATTTTCAGTTTTATAGTCAGCGGTATTTCTTTGAATACATATTCATAACTGTTTTTTTTATTGTGTTATCAGCTTATGTCAGAAAATGCCCTTTATTTTTGACGGAAGAAGTTGGGATTCAGCATTACTGTCGATGTTTATTTTGAAGTTTTGAATAAATGTCAAGGGCTTGAAATAAATGTTGTCCTTTCCTTTGGTCCAGACTCTCTCCAGAAGACCACAGATGAGAATTTGCAGTCTGGTCCAGAGCAGGCAACTGCCAGCGTGACCTTAAATGTTAGCTGGGAGCCAGAAAACACCTCATCAGAGCAGACAGAAGACTCTCTCAACATGAGAGACACTCAATTAGAATCCTCTCCAGCCAGTGACAGTGACCAAAGTGACAAGGAGATACTGCCTGATATGGAACATGTTGAACTGAAACAGGAGTATGACTCAAACAAACCTTTGAAAATTCACAGGGTTAAGAAAACCTTCAAGTGTCCCGTTTGCTTTAGCATCTTTTCTTCCAAAAGGACACTGGTACAGCACATTAAATTGCATTCGGAGGACAAATCTGCATCGTATAAGTGCCAGTTCTGCCATTGCCACTTCAACCAAAAGTCTGAATTCATCATTCACACCAGGATACACAATAGATCCAAACCGTACATGTACCAAGATTGTGATGAAAGCCTTGATCAGAAGGACAATTTGCTTCTTTCCAGGAAAGAACATGCTGAGGGGAGACCATATCAGGGTTTCAGTGATACAGACATTCACCTCAAATCAATGACACCTGCCCGGAAGATTGAACCGGACACCAGAAAGGATGAATCGGACGACGGCATGAAGTATTTTCCACTGAGGATCACTCCCTATGATAGGAGTGAGTTTGATCAAGAATCCCTGCAGCCCCTTTGTCTTTACCAGATCCAGACTGTTGCCGATATTGATAAAGACGCCTCAGCTGTGGTTCCGGTTGATCACATTAAAACTGAGCCAGCAGGGCCTGATGATGGAGTATCGGACAACGGCAGAGACCATCAACTACTCCTCTCTGTGAATCAAGCCGAACCGGGTCGATGTGAGACCGAGACTAATCATCTAAGTGTCAACAATATCCTACCGGCACCACATCCAGGAAAATCCACAAACCCTGCTGTTATGCATGAAGCAGGAACGGTGGAAAAACCTTTTAAGTGCCCTTGTTGCAGCAAATGCTTCTCCTTGACTAAAACTTTAATAAGACATGTTAGGATCCATACGGAGGATAAACCATATCAGTGCCAGTATTGTGGGCGGAACTTCTGTCAGAAGTCAGACCTGGTCAATCATATA
The DNA here is from genome assembly GCA_037951165.1 of Lophius americanus. Classification (NCBI taxonomy): domain Eukaryota; kingdom Metazoa; phylum Chordata; class Actinopteri; order Lophiiformes; family Lophiidae; genus Lophius; species Lophius americanus. The sequence continues at coordinate 11,317,264 of JBBDHG010000015.1, read as the reverse complement.
CGGATACATACAGGAGAGAGGCCGTACAAATGCCAGGAGTGTCACAAGTCCTTTGCACAGAAAGGCAACCTGGTGGTTCACATGAGGAAACATACTGGAGAGAAACCGTACCAGTGTCAGCAGTGCAGTTGTAGCTTTGGCCAAAGGTCGTCTTTAGAATTTCACGTGAAGAGCCACATGTAAATGGAGCAGCATTATCTAAAGAGGGGTGTAGTAAAATAGCAGATACCTTTGGCACGGAGCAGGGCTGTAGTGCCAATGAGGACACAACTTCCCGGTATCAGGCACACACTAAGGTTTGCAGCGATCACCAGAGGCTCAATGATCTCATCTGGCAGCACATGCGCACACTTTCAAGCTCATGAGCTTTCCCTTGAACTCCAAGGGTCCAAATGAGTTCAATGAAAGATACTGATCAATTTGTCGTCAGGAATCTTCCGATGTTGAGAGATGCTGCAGTTGGAACGATTATTGCTCCGGAGACAAAGGCGTGTAAAGCTCACATGTCAATCAAAGTCATACAGTTGTTGTGATAGAATTATGTAGTTTTACGCTGACCTTATACCATGGAGAAGTAACCTCAGTATTGTATCGCTGCTGTTTTTCTGTCCATGCCCAGCTTTGTTTGACATTGTTGGTTCCATGCTAAGTAGTATTCATGAAATAATACAGCTTTCTTCCCAACCCCCTTAAAGGTTCAGTGTGTAAAACTTGGTGGCATCTAGCTGCAAAGTTCCACACTGCAACCTCAGTTCACCCCTCCTTTTCCCACAATATATGCTGGCCCAGAAAATGCCCAAATAATGTACTTTGTAAAAGTTAGGCTCAAAGGTAACCTTTATAATAAAGAATATTAAATAATTTGTTCCACATTGCGGTAGCTGATAGTCTCGCCGAGGGAGAGGATGCAGTGAGAACTCATTCACAGCCATTGGAAGTGGTGGAGTGTAGATGGGGAGAGGGGGGGTGCTGTATAGGCTAGTAGGCCCTCATAGAGAGGTCTCATGAAGGGGACCCTCCCACACAGTGTGGTCATCACTTGTCTACTGAGTTGAGTCCAGTAGGAAGACAGTGCGCCCACCAGTTAACCTCTCAATGGTTTCATGACTTGGATGTTCATATTTCAATGACTTAATGGCGCGGCTTCACGCTCTGTTGTTTATCTAGCGGCTCTGCCCCTCTTCCTCCACTCCCTGTGAACAGAAGTGGGTGCAGTGGGCTCCTAGTAAACAGCCTTTGGACCCAACAAGCTTGGCCTCGGGTTGCTGTGAAGCTAGTGGACCAAATCCGCCTCACGGCCTTTGCAAGCTGACCCAGAGCTAAGTGCAGGATGCTGCTGCAAAAAGATTGCACTAGATGAAGAACATACTTCATTTATTTTTGTCTTCCTTCCACTTCAACCTAAAAAAAGCGAAAAGCCCCCTCCAGACCCATGGCTTGGTTGTCTGTACTAGGCTATAGTACAACCAAGGCGGCGTAATATGGCGTCCTCCATTGAAGAGGACCTTCTTTTAGAGATTAAAAAAAGGCTTTTTCTTACATTGAAAACAATTATTTTTTCAACACATAATATGATGACAAAAACTTAGTTATGAATATTATATTCCATTCATTTAAAGAGATGCCCCTAAATTTTACACACACTTCCTTTGAATTGTTTTCTAGTTGATCCGATGTGTTCAGAATGGATCAGTCACAAAATACCTGTGTCACCCGATAGCTGACCGTGAAGACCAATAAATATGTAGCAGCAGACGGTGGGAGCCACTGAAGTTGAGGTAGTAGTGGATTTGGTTTTCAGTTGACATCTGTGTGGCAGCACTTTTTGATCCGCTTCCAGACAAACCTTCCAGAGCAAGTGTAAGTTTGTTTATATGGCGTTGTAGAGGAATTCTTCAATTTAATTTTGCCCTCCCATTGAGTCTTACATGTATTGTAAATAATTATATTTATCATATGGTTAGATAATGATCTGTGTATCTTTTTTTAATGTATTTTGCCTAGTGTGAAAACAATGTCTGTTTATAAATTATGGAAATTAAAAAGAAAAATCAAACAAATGGGTGTGTTATAGAGTTTGTACAGGCTCATTTTAAACTTTAGGTACTGTCATAAAAGGGTGTAAGACACAGTAAATTGGGATTTAGATGTAAAATATGCTGGACTACGAAATGTTCTCAGACTAAGATAAACCCTGATACATGCAAACTAACATTTTGAATATGGGAATTGACACGGAGGATTTTTAAGATTGCCTCACATTTAATTTATCTTAGCCTGAAATGTAAATAAAGTTGAAAGTAACTAACCAAATTATTGTACATGTGGTTTATTGGCGAAATGTACTTTTGATCAGTAGAATCGAATCACCAACAGTTTTCTTTTCGCCACAATTCCAGAGTTTTCAACTCAATGCTACTTTTAGCCCCGTACTCTTGAAGGCGGTGATAATTCTACTAACAACTGTTTAAGAAGTGGATCCAGGGACAGCGGATGAAAAATAGCCTTTTGGCTATATCTGGTACATTGACAGAAATGTTTATTAATGTACGACGTCCCTGCCAAATAAACCAATAAAAGAAAAAGGAAGAAAAGTGGATGACCGCTTTACCTCCCAAGTCTAAGACATTGTGCCAAAGCCACAAGCCAGTATTTGTAGCTAACTGTTTCAGAAGCGGAGGAGACTCAACCTCTGATACCGCTGGTCTGGTCTGGGTACTCTGGTACTCCCCGTCTGCATGACTGGACAGGTTCTTGAAAGCCAGGCTGAGAGCTTTCTATGGCTGAACTGTCTTTACATCCAGCAGTTTTGGGATTTTGCCTTGATAAAAGCTCTCTAAATAAAACATGCATTATTAAAACATGATTATTAGTGCATGGGAGAATAGAGGGTATGAAAGACCATTTAGAAGAAAGCAACCGGGGACGGCTCAGGTAATCTGTGACGGGCTAAAAGCAGTTCGCCAACTGATATTTCTATATTTGCCGAAAGAGAAAACATGCAAAATAAGAAATCAGTTCTTTAAAGTAATCCATCCATTTCCTGAGTATGACTATATTCTGATCTCCTTTGATTTAAATTGTAACTGTACCGACTTTAAGTTACTCATGTGTTTTTTATTCTAAATACGTAAGACTACTACATGCATTCCATTACGTCTTAGCACTGACTGGAATGCTGGAAATCCATGGGACCACTGCGGGGTGCCATTTCTTATTTATCATATTCTTCCCAGTAAAGTACCCAGAGAGTGAATAAAAGTACTTTTGGCATTTCTCCTGTTAAATCTGTGTTCAGCATCAGAGACTGGGTTACAGGGACCAAATTAGATCGATTGGAAGTTATACCGACCACCACTGTCGTCCAAATAATGAGAAGTAGTATGTCCATCTGTCCATTTGATTTCTGGCGTGTATCTCCCAAACTATATATACACTAACTTCACCAAACTTTTATATAATCTATATTCAGAAGTTGTTCCTTTTGATATTTTAGTTTTCGACAATTTAAAGTTTGGTAATTCCTTCTTTAGGAGAGCCTTAAGCGTGGCCATCTTGTTGAAAGATGCTCTCTAGCATCTCCAAATTATGAGCATACACTGAGGGCTCTTAAAATCAAAACCACCTGCAGAATATGGTTCAGGTCCCCTTTGTGCCGTCAAAACAGCTCTGGTGACTTGTTATGAGAACCCCTCCCCCAGTCCCTGACCTTACCGGTTCTTGTTTGTGGACCAGCAAGCTTTTGTTTCCACTCTGGCCCCTGGTTTTACTATATATATATATATATATATATATATATATATATATATATATATATATATATATATATTCATACATACTGATTTAACTGAAATAAACTGAAATCACAGGCTGAACCAACAACTCATAATGTGACCCAGGAGTGTGTCTGACACCCAAATGATAAAGGGGCCTCCTGAAAATGTCTGTGTGTGCTCCTGATGAGATGGTGGATGTTGTCCTGGAGGATCTCCTCCCAGACCTGGATCAGGGCTCCTGAATAGACTTTAGTCAGAGAAACAGAACATCTCCTAGGTTCTCAGGTGGATTCAGGTTCGGGGAACATCAGGACCATTCATAGGCATAAATACCTTCATCCTCCAGGATCCTCCTTCACTCTCTGACCACATGAAGCCGGGTATTGTCCTGTTACAGGAGGAAGCCAAGCCCGTCTCCTAGCATCTCCTCCCTACTCTTGAGGCTGTACTGGGGGACACAACAAATTGTGTAGCAACTTCAGGAGGAGCTGGACTACCTTTGCAGCGTCAGTGGGCTACAGGTACTGCCTCATGTCACAAGTAGTGACAAAGACACCAGCAGAACACAAAACTAAAGATAAGTAGAGAGAAATGGAATGTGGCCACCACCTGCAGAACCATTCCTTTCCTGGGGGTTGTCATGATTTTACCTCTCCATTTCACCTCTCATAAATAAATTGACGGACTTGTATTTATGTATTAATCCATATGGAATTGAATTATTTAGATGGGTCTAGCAATTACAAAGTATCTTAATAAAGTGATCTGATCCCAGTAATGTCCGCCTTGGGTACTACTGTGCCTCGGCAGAGGTTTGACCTCTTAACCTTCTGTGTCAGTGTTACAAACCACTAGAGCAAAAAAGAAAGAGCAAATCATTTTATTAACCTTTTGTATAATCCTCAAAAACATATTTTTTGAATAGTAGAAAGCAGCCATGCAGACACTGATGCTTTCCATCTATCCATCATCTGCTCATCATCACAAGGTCACCTCTCTAGAGCCTTTCACAGACTGTGGCGTTCAGCGGGAATGCCCTCTTCCAATGGGGTGAGACCATTCTTACATCTGAACACCTCAACGGTCCTCTGGAAAACAGCATATTTAAAAAGCTTATTTGAATGCATGCCAATAGGACACACACACATACACGATGCCTCACCTTCATACCTGTCTGTAGCTCTTCTCTGGATGTGGTGAAGAGAAATGTGTAGTGTTTATATTTCTGAAACAGACTGCAGTCAACAGAACACACAACGTTGTCAGCATCAAAAATTATTAAACACAATATAACCTAAAAGAGTTCAGAGCCATTTATTTTATATCTACAATAAAGGAATGGTTTGCTCTTCTTATCGAAACATAAACATTTTAAATAGGCTACTATATAAATGAGAAAATACATTGAGTCGGAGTAAACATCCATACCTTAAAACGTGATCACTTTTTTATGTGAGAAATTAAATGCTTTGAAGTCGTAATCAGTAAAACATCAGAGTAACCATTTACACATTTAACTACTTGAAAACCAGACAAATAGCAGAAGAGCATTTATAAGTAAGCAAACATTCATCAATAAAACACAAGACATTTCAACTAGTGTGTGCAGACACCTATTCCCCTCGCATCAATACAACTAACAGAATAAAGGCAACGATGGCCTTTCATATTAGTTTAAACGTTCAACAGTCAGTACTATCACAAAATAGGCTCTACTTCTTGTTAGAACTTTGTGGCTCATGTCAGTTATCATAACAAGTATTTTTGTTCTATGTCCCGCTACTGTTGTTAACAAAAGAGTCAATCAAATGTTTGAACCACAATTCAACCTGAACCTTGTTAATGTGACAGGTGGTCTTGATCTTCAGTATTGCTTTCCAGTCAGGTGTATCTATCATTCATACTACCCCAACGAGCCTCTGAGCAAGGCACCGCCTGCCTGGCCCCAATATCCCGCTGGGATTTGCAGAACCCCTCATGTTGCTTTGCTACAAACTCCCTCATGTGGCTGAAAGGTGTACTACAGCTATAAATCTAGAATAATAGAACAAAAAATCACTAATTTTATTTGGCCATGGTGATGAAATCTCATATGACCCACGTGTGGGTCACGGGCCAGTCTTTGGGAACCATTTGTTCAGTAGATATGGTGAACTAATTCACTAACTAATTAAATAAATCTAAAATAAACTAATTTTGTATGTTCAGAATATGTGGAAAACAGAATATTACTGTGAGAATACAACCTTTTGGTAAAATGAAGGGAAAAATACCATACTGTCAAAGGGAAGTCTTACCCATGAAATAAATACTCATATATACATATACATATACAATACAGACTTTGCTGGTACAATATTTCAACTATTAAAACATTTAACTATTACACTTACATATTACTTTTAACTATTTAGCAAGAGCACTCAGTTTTTTCTACAGTAGCAAGATTTAAAAATATGGTTAATATTTGTAAAATAATGTTGATTCAAAAGAAAAAAAGAGTCAGCATTTATTGTAATATTATTTGCGGTCCATGAAGCCTAAAACAGGTTGACACCTTGTCGGTTGTTTTGGTAATTTGTACTAATATGGAGTACATATTCATTTTATTTTTTAACCGTAGATCTCTGGCAGTCAGAGCTATCGGTGTTTCAATTTAAATCATACTTTCTTTTTCTTTTTTACAGTGTGGGTACTTTTGATGTGAACATATGTTCAACTCATCACTAATGCAGGGCTGACATGTTGGCTGGAATTTAAAAGAGGTATCTATAACCTTCAAACATCTCTATTCCCTTGTGAAAACAAGAGCATTTTCTTACCTTTCTCTGACGTAACGTATGAGTCCCATAGCTTCTTGTGTATTCAGAAGTGCAGTGGCGTCTGGTTCTGATGTCAAACAGTCACACGCAATGGCTATGGCCTTTGCGAACTCCATCAAATTCTCCATTAAAGCCATTTGTCTCTCTTCAACGTGTCAATAAAGCACAAGTTAGTGATGCAATTCAGAGATCTAACATAGTTATGTAATGCATTTACTTTAGGTTACCTTTTATGTTTTCCAGCAGCATATGCAGTGTTGCCATGGTGAAGGAAATCTGCTTGGGGGTGAAGTTGGCCTCTTTGGCCCACCAGAAGCCACAGACATAGTAATCCAACATGGCAGCTTCCTTCATACAAGTGCCATGGTTACTGAGGCCCAGAATCTCCTGCATTTCCCTGCAGACCACAGGAAAGCTTTTTGATCAGTGGTTCCCAAATATAGACCCCCTGAGACACTACATCCTTCCAAGTATTCACAGCCACACTGTTGCCTCACCACAATACTAATCATTTCTTAAAACAATCCCCCTAATAATATGGTTTGAAATAGTAAAGTTGTTTTTGCGGGTTGATTGCCGTACACCAGTTTGCTTGTTCCTCTTGTAAGATCTGGCAACCACACAGCTACCTCTTGAGGTTCATTTGCTTATATGTTTATTTGATTGCCTTTTTTTTTTAACCTTTTTAAAAATGTTTCATTAAACATCCAGCTACTTGTAAATACACAATACATTCTAGGTAAATTGCAATTACATTTATCAAACCAAATTTTTTTGGCTGGATCACCCGTTGTCCTGTAGTGGTTGGTATCAACCTCTTTGGTCGATACAAACCACTGCCGAAAAGAAATATCCAACAAGACCCCAAGTTCTTGAGGGGCATTGATCCAGTCCTCTTCTTCTTTGAGCAGACCTGTGCTCTCGTCATCATTCATCATCCTCTGTCACACCAACCAACTGCATGTCCTCTTTCAGCACATCCAAGTTTCTCCTGCCAGGCATCACCAGCATCCTTCTACCAATATATTCACTGTACCACATGTCCAAATCTTAAAATCTTCAACTCTGGCACCCCCGGCCCGGCCTCCTGTCTTTTGGTCAGTGCCACCACCTCTAAATCAGAAAAGCAATACCATTTTATAAACCTTTCCATTCACTCTTGCTGCTTGTCTTCTGTCACAGATAACTTCTGACACATTTCTCCACCCACTCCACCCTACCTGCAATCACTTCTTCAATGCTTTTCCACACTCTCGGTAGCCTTGAACAGTTCACCAAAGCATTGAAGCTCCTGTACATTCCTCACCCCTACTCCTTGCATATTCACTGTTCTACCTGCCTCCATTTCATTCACACACAGGTATTCAGTTTTACTGCGACTGACTTTCATTCCTTTTCTCTCTACTGCACGCCCCAACATCTCCAGGTTTTCTTGCAAGGGCTCCCTGTTCTCACTACAGAGATCATCTGTAAACATCACTTTCCATGGAATCTTCTGCCTGACCTCATCTGTCAGCCTGGCCATCATCATAGCAAACAAGGGTGGGGCTCTAAGTTTATCCTTGATGCACTCCCACATCCACCTTGAATCCATCTGTAACTACTACTGCACACCTAACTGCTGTCATATCGCTTTCATACATATCCTGTACCACTCTGACATACTACGCTGTCACATGAGACCTCCTCAGTCAATATAGCCATCAAAATTTGGTTGTTATCAAAGTCGCTCAGATGATAATACTTTCCTGCTTCCAACAACAATTTCAGGACAAAACGTTTTCTTACTGCCTGTTAGATGCCACCCACTGACAGATACCATAGTAACGAGATAATCAACGTTATTCACCTGTCTGCAGTTGTAATGCTATGGCTGCTCAGTCTGTAAATGTTTGATGGTGCACTTTAGATATAGTAGATATGATTTTGTTCTTATTTATTAGTATTGCACTAGAAGAAAGTATTTTGTCATGTTAGTTTATCTTAAAATAAATTTAAAATCAACTATTATAGCTAATTACTAACAATTGTATAGCTTCTCAGATAAAATTAAAACATTTTAAACTTTTATTTTAACGCTTCTTACAACTGGATTTCATCTTCATCCTTCTGGAGAAGCTCAGGGATCCGCTCTTGTGGGTGCGCATGCCACTGTAGGATGTCATATTTCTCTCTGCCATTAAGAAACACATCAAGTTATGTTACAAAACACGCAAAATAACAAAAAAAGTGTTATTGTCTCACAGTGGTAATTTTCACCCGTTCATTCTCCGTCGCTTTCCGTAGTTCACACGCACATTTGTGAACGTTGTCATGGTTTTCCATGTCAACATAGCTTTATGATGACGTCATATCTAGAGGCGTGCGCACGGACGCCATCTTTGAGGCAACTGGCAGCATCTACGGTCACTAATTTCATCTTATAACAATACCGGTCTTTCTCATTTTGTTTCTACGGTATCCTCGTAGAATAATTCCACAAATTTTGTTGACTGAGCTTCGTTGTCACCTTCTTTAGCCACTGACCTGATCCCTGTGAGCAGACGCTACTGTCAACCACTTTTAACCTCAGTTATGGCCTCCCTTGAGATAGTGGGACATGTGACGCCATCAAAAAGCGTCGGAATGGAAGTCCAATAAATTAACCAGCAATAAAGATAAATGATAGTCTGTAGCATCAGTTTATATTTTGGTTCTACATTGTATTTGTTTTTATTAAAGTTTAAAACTATTTAATTATTAACGATTTTACTGTTTATATTTTCAATGTATTTTTGTTTCACTTTTTATTTACAAATCCATTTATTTAAATATTTTAGACAGGGGCTTACATTTGCTTGAGTGCTTGTATACCTTTACAGAATGCCACAATTAATTTACTGTCCAATAACATTTTCCATTACATTTTTTAATTACTTCATTTTTCAATGCATAGATATTTTAGGTCAGTCGTAATATTCTATCTTTAACTATTTACTGTTATATTTATTCCACATTTTAATTACTTGTACATTGGCATTGTCTGTTTCATTTGTTTATTCTAGTTATCCTTACTTTATTTATTTACGTATTTTAGGTTAGTAGGTCTTGATGCATCTGCTTTTATGGACGCAAATTATAACTTTACTATTAATATACTTACCGTCTATATGTTCTATTTCAATTATTATTATTTCTTCAGGTATTTGATATTGCCATACTGCATATACAGTATATCATATTTTTTAAAATAGTTTAGTTAATGAATTACACGCCGTGCGACTAATAAAGGGTTATCTTATTTTGGGGTTCGATGGCAGTTGTCATCTTTTGTCTTTATTTGTGCCTCTTTCTTCTCTTCCACTTGCATTACTAGACTTACGAATGCCTTGGCACAGTTTAAAATCTGAATACTCTTTGTGACTTTTAAACAGAATTCTGACCCTGATCATGAGACTACAATGTGAATCTGGGTATACAGTGTAATTTAATAATACATCCACATACATGCGAAACTTTGTAAAGCAACAAATAACAACAGATAAATAAATAGTGAACGTGTTGCTCCTCAGCTCGTTCCTCCCTATCCAAGAATCTACATTGGACTTCAATTCTGAAAACGATGCGCTCTGGCAAATCTAGATCATTAATTACATGTAAGATAACAAATGTTATAATTTTTTCCACACTGTGGAGCATAAACTGTGGAATAGAGGAGATATGTTGCCGCAAGCAGTCCATGTGGGTGACGCTGTAAAGCTCATGTGTACCTGGAGGTTTTCAGCCAATCCAGAGCGGGTTGCAGCTAAACTTCTTGAATAAATGTGTCTGGCAGGGACCAGCCTGTTTAGAGGAGAGGTACTCTTAGGGTATACTCCAACGGTGTGGTCCCCTCCTTACCCCCCGAGTAGAGTAGTTAGCCAGAAATGACTTATCCTTTATAATTTATTCTTATTTATTCTTCTGAGTTGGTTTAGAGGTGAAGCATATTTTCATCATCTTTCTGTCACTTCAATACACAAACATGAAAAGCCCTCTTAACAGCCAGTGTTGGGTTTGTCTATTCTGGGCTACTGTACAAACATGGCAGTGCAACATGGAGGCCATTGTGAATGAGGACCCACCCCCCCTGTAGATGAAAATGACTCAAACATCAAACGTTCTTGTGATTATACACTAACAAAACATAGCTATGAATATTGTATTCTTTTAAATCATATAGACTCCCCTTAATTTTACCCACTGCATCTTGAGAGTAGATGTAATATGCTGTACAGTCACTTTAATCCAGACACTTTAAAGCACAAACCACTTAAACTGGACATATTTCATTCTCTATATTATTTAAGCATGGTTTCATGGTTTTATTTTTGTCATGTTTCATTGTAAAGCCCTTTTGTAACAGTGTTATGAAAGGTGCTATTTAAATAAATGTATTATTATTATTTTAATTTTTAACATTGCTATTCCAACACTGTCACTTTAATCATCTTAATCAAAATACGGTGTGATTAAGATGATTAATCACACCGTATTTTGTGTGATTGTGTTTTTTAGAATGTTTTCTGGATTTCATTCTGCCTGCACTACAGTTGTGTAGTGATGTACTAATATACAGCCAAATGACGACGTTAGATTCGATTTGATAATAAAGGCTTGAATAATGCTACCTTGATTTGTTTCTATATATGTGTTTTATACCACCCTTTCATAAGATAGTCCCCAACACAGGCCACCCCAGTCACAAAAATCTGGTTGCAACCCTGCCCTAGCTCCAACAATATTTGCTCATTAATGTGTTGACTGGCTAAATAAATATGTTTACTTATTTACTTTAATTGAGGCAAACCTTATGTTTGCTCTTTCAGAGGTTCACAGCTATACAGGTTCAACAACTGCATGACTCTACATGCAACGGATATTTCATCAAGATAGGAGGAACATTACGGTATACAGGTTCCTGTAGGCGTGCCACTCCTTGGTATCCCCTCAGTAACACTGAACCCTTTCAGAACATTCACATAGAGCTCCTTCGTCTCCGGCAGCAGTCAGAGCTCCTCCAGTCGGTTTCATAGACTGCTGTCATGTTCTTTAAGTTTATTTCTGCCGTGGTGACCAGGTCTCTCTTCATCCTCATCTCCCTCATAGGCGTGTGGAGAGTGGTGTGGGTGAAGAACAATGGGCTCTACTGGTGTCTCACCATCCTCTACCTGCCTCTGGTGGCTGAGATGATCCTGACCCTGAAACGGAGGAGGGGAAATGACTACAAATGGTATGAGCCGATATACTAATATTCATTATGTGTATGATATATATCTGGTGAGATGAAAAGACGGTTTCTGTTATACTCTCTTCTTCCTCTTCAGGTTTTCTCCAGCTATCTTCCTTTTCCTTATCAGCATCGTCCCATCATTATGGATTCTAGAGCTTCACCACCAGGACAACAAGTCTGCGGACTCGATGGTATCATGAAAACTTTTTGCACCGTCACGTTCAACTGTTTACTGAGAGTTTTATGCCCTGATGGTGCGAATTGCAAATGCGCTGTCATTTTAGTGTCAAAAGCTGGACTCCACTGAAAACATTAGGAGTCTTTTCAAATTCTGGACGAACTCAACCAATGGCAGTGACCCTCGAGGGGTAGGTTTAAACTTTATTACAATGTTATTATTTAGAAAAGTTTCATGAATGTCAATAGATGTCTAATTAAGAAGTTTGAATTATTTTAAGTGCTTTTAAATGGTTGGCAGTTCGATTCCCAGACAGACGCTGCAAGCAACATGCCCTAGAGTCCTTCAACCAGACACCGATCCCCAATTTGCTACCTCGCTGCTTAACAGGGGCTTTCCCCTGCTCCCACAGGGATGGATCACCCGCAAGGTGGTTAGAGAACTAGTGAAATACAAGCATTGCTTGACAGTTTCTTCAGAGGAGGAAGAGGAGGTGGAAGGAGACCTAACAATGAAGGTGATAATGCAGGGACAACAGAGGGTGAGACCGTTAAGACCAAAAAGCTTCCTTTGGTCCAAAATCTGGCAAAACGTCTCTTAAATAGGTTTTATCGTGACCAATGACATAATGACCCTTTACATAATGTACATGATATTTAACATGTACCCTACATGGGATTTTAGGTTTTCATTGAATTTCTCCAAAAGGATCCAAATCATGACAAATCGACCATCAGACTTAAACAGCTTTTATGTCACATTGCTCCGACATCGTTTTGAGATTTCATGCTGCGAGATTAGCTGACATAAAACGAGTTCCTGGCGTTCTTTTGACTAGTGCTAATCATTTCACAGACAACTATCACCGTCAACAACTTTCTTTGCTACCAGGAGGAGTTGACAACAATAACATCATTAAACGATGCGTGTGCCAAACTAAAAATCAAATATTGTTGACAAAAAGGGAACCATAATATTGCTGGATAGATTCCTTGGCTGTCGTTTTTTCGCTTACAACATTAGTAGAACAAGACAAGTGTTGCATTAATTGTAACTATGTCCGTTGTTGGCCAACAGTAGTCCTGGAGTGCAAAAACAGCAGTAACCTATGTTTAAGGGTACAGCCTACAGGAACCACGCAGTAACTGTTCCCTAGTTGTTTTACTCAGGATAGCTCACGCTCCTCCTTGTAGTATTTTCCATGTCCTCACTTTTTTAAACAGTGTGACTTTTTTTTCCTTTGCAGCCTTCAGTAATATTGGTTCCTCTCAAAGGAGCTGTTGTAGGGCTGTGGGCCTTTTCACCCCTTATTACTAAAGCACATTCATGGAGCTGATTGCTTTTGCTTCAAGAACCCACCCAAAATTTAAATATTGACAAAAAGAATTTGAAAAGTCATGATTTCACATGGTTTACTACCATTTTTTTAAACTAAAGAAGTATTTTTAGATTCAAAGTAGTTCTTGTTCCTATATAGCCCTCTACTGACGTCTATCAGAAAATGCTGTTGGTTTACCATTGCCCCGATGATGTCATCAACTTATGCTCATGGGCCATATTGTGGCGTGTAAATCCAAACAAAGGTGAAAACGTTGCACAAGAGCCGATGCATAAAAGATGTCAGGATAGAAAAGCTGCAGGTGCAAACCTATCTTTTAGGCAGAAACCAGAAACCATTTCCTCCACAATGTGAAACAACTGAACCTGCAGGGTCACTCACTATGATCTGTCCATATCTCACTCTATACAGGCGTTTCCTCTGTCCAAAGTGTGCGCCAACGACTGGATCCTGGCTTTGCACCAAATCGTATTAATTTTATTGATCTTGGGGAAGTGGCTCATGCCGGCCGCTGGAGATCTGACCAGGGACAAGCTCTCCCAATTGCTGCTCATCTTTGTGGGCACAGCTGCTGACATTCTGGAGTTCACCTCAGAGACTCTGTTTGACATGAAGTGGGTAAAGAAAGGCAACCAGACAGCTTTCACATTCAGCTTGCAGAACAAGGAGTTAAACGTGTGTGTTTTACCACAGCAGTGACAACAGTCAAGCCATGGTCTACGTCATTCTGGCCACGTGGACTTGGAGCATGCTGCAGTTTCCGCTGCATCTCTCAGGTACACTTTTTTTTTAAATTTATCATCATTATTACTATCTAGAGGAAATTGCACTCAAATAACAAGTTAGACTTCTTAACAAGACAAGTCTAGTCTATCTGAGGATGAGAGGTGGAGCATCTGAAAGAAGAATTCCAGTTGCCTCTTATTTCTACCTTTGAGGATGACCATGACCTGGATGAATGAGAATCTACACAAACAATACACGTCCCACACAGTGTCCCAAGCCTACTTTAAGATGTTCCCACCTGGAAGGAGCAAAAATCTCCTTCCAGAGTTTGTGTCATAGATGTATTACGCCATTGTAAAATTAGCTTGTGTCTATACTAGGAGCGGAGTGAAGGATTGGAATATGTTCCAATTTGCACAGTAGTTTACTAAATGCTTTTTGCATTTTAAGGTTTAAGTGGCAGACTGACAACAAAGAAATGCCTCATCTCTAAAAACAAATGAAGAAGACACTGAATAAGTATTTTTTGTTTTAAGAAAAGCTTGTGAACTTTGACAACAAAGTTTGACAAATGGAGGCTGAGGCCATAGACCAATTTCTCCGGGGGAGCAAGCACTACTACACTATGTGGTACCGGGCCGTTCATCGCTTACCGTCTCTTCATGCTTTCTATTCTTCGACAGCTAGGTTTAACTTTACATGCTTTTCTGTACTAAATATTGAACGTCACCATAGATGGATAGGGTAGGGTGAACTATGTTGTAATATAGCTTACAATCTTGGCTTTCGACTATCCTGATCCGCTCAGCCTGTTTTTTTAAAAAGAAAAGCATGTGACTCCACCTTGAACAAGCCAAACCCGGTGAGGGGTAACATGATACACTAAATTTGAATTACTTTCAATCTCTTGAAATGATGGATATTACACACGTGTTAGTAGCCCTTTCATACATGCAGTAGAGCTGCAGCAAAGAATTTGATATTTCTATAAATGCAACATGGAATGGGGTGTTATAACATATTATGTACTGGCCTACAAAGGATAGACTTGGAAGAAACTTCGACTTTGACTTAGCCGCAGTTATCAGCTGAGTCAAAGCCGAAGAAAAACAAATGAAAGGAGCTCCTAACCTCCAAGCTGAGAACGAGACCTTCATGTAGCCGGGTTAAGTAACTTAAATTTTTTTCTGAGATAATCCATGGAAGCTTGCCAACATGTCAATATGTGACTCTAGAATACTGTTTTGGAATACTCCTACATCGCCTACATCACACCATTGGACTCACTGCCAACGCCCTAAACTGGTTTTAATCCTACTTCACCGACAGAACAGAATACATTTCCCTTGTGAGTTCAAGGTCCCGGACACACACCGTCACCTGTGGGGTCCCCCAGGGATCAGTCCTTGGCCGCATTCTCTTCATACTGTACATGCTCCCCCTTGGCCGTGTCATCAGTCGATATGGACTCTCATTCCATTGCTACGCTGATGACACACAAATATACATAAAAACTGACTCATCGTCATCATCATCTCCCCTGTCAACTGTCGGCGCTTGTCTGGAGGAGATAAAGGTGTGGATGAAAAACAACTTTCTCCAGTTGAACAGATCCAAAACCGAAGCAATTTTAATTGGCACCCCACATCAGACCCAGTCTTCCTCCATAACCAGTATTACCTTCTCTGGTCCCAACATTCCCCTCTCTTCATCAGTCACCAACCTCGGCGTAAAATTCGACCGTCATCTCACTTTTGAATCCCACATGAAACACATCCCTAAGATCTCCTTTCATCATCTCAGAAATATTTCCAAACTCCGTTCTTCACTCACCTTGAGTGATTCTGAAAAGCTGGTCCACACGTTTGTCTCCTCCAGACTGGATTACTGTAACGCACTTCTCATCGGGATCCCTGATAAAAGTCTTCAAAGACTACAATATGTTCAAAACAGTGCTGCAAGGATCCTGATGAGAGTTCGTAAACACGAACACATCAACCCCGTTCTTCATTCCCTTCATTGGCTTCCCATCTCCAAAAGGATTGATTATAAGAACTATTCACCCACTGACCTCAACACGATCCCTCCGTTCTACCCACTCATACCGCCTCCTCCTTCCCGGTACTAAGCTCAGCACCATGGATGATCGGACCTTCTGTTCTATTGCCCCTCGTCTCCTGAATGCCCTTCCTAACCATCTGAGGGCTCCAAAGGCGATTGAGAAATTTTAAAAAGGACTTAAAACTTTCCTTTGAGCAGAACCTATCATTTTAATTAACATTGCTGCTTTTTGCTCATATTTTTATATAATTATGATTATATTTTTTATTGATGCGTTTATCTTGTAGCACTTTGAGATTTGATCCAAATGTAAGGTGCGTTATAAATTAAATGTATTATTATTATTATTCCACCATTATTTTTGTTCATTTTAATTAAACAAAGGTATGATCAAGAGGGCTCTTCATTTTACGCAGAGACTGTCAAGCATGTAATCATTGTTTAAAAATAGCTTTTCTTTTACTTTCTCAAATGTATCGACGGTTGACATGACTTATAAACGCTGTTGTTAATGCGCTTGAAAAACATACATATATCATCCCTTACCGTTTAAACAGTCAAACAACCACCATAAAGCAGCCAGGCTGCCCAAGTGGATGGAGACTCCACTCCCACTTCCTCTTTAGTGTGATGGAACCATTCTGATAACTTCAAGTCATTCCTCCTCTGTCTCAACAGTAATGGATGGGTCTCCAGACGACAGCTTCGACAGTGTCCCGTCCCTCTTCTCTCAACTCAGCTCTGAAATCTGGAGTACTGTGGAAGCTCTACTGATCCAGGACGGGCCTTTCTTGGTGGTACGCCTCATTGTCATGATCTACTTCAATGTGGTGCACCAGATGCTGATCTTCTTCGCCATTAAAAATATTTTGGTTGTCATTCTCAACATCTACCGACTTTCTGTGCTCATCTGTGACAAGTCCTCTTGAGTTAAGAAGAAAGTAAGTGAGGTTGTGTCCACCATGTCATGTGTGGTGCATCTGTATATAAGGCTGTATTTGTCACATTTGGCGATTTATGAAATAAGTTATAAATGGAGAATTAGAATCATGAGATTTTAAATGTATTATCATATGAAAAAGTTGGAATTTTATGAGAGTCAAGTCGTTATTTTACAAGAAAAAAAGTCTTGATTTTACAATTAGGAAGTAGTAATTTTAAAAGAAAAAAGTTGCAGTATAACAAGAATGAAGTTAAGAAGAGAGTCATCGATTTACTTGAATAGAGTCAGAATTTTAGGAAAATAATGTCAGAGTTTTATGAGAGTAATGTGTAATGTTACACGAATAAAGGAGTGAATTTATGGAAAATTACAGTCAAAATTGTATGAGAATAAATCATAATTTCATAAGAATACAATCACGACTTCATGAGCATTAACTCCTAATTTTATTAGAGAAAAGTTGGAGTTTTATGGAAATAGTGGATTCTATGATAAAATAGTTGTAAAAGAATAAAGTTTTAATTTTACAAGAAAAAAGTCCTCATTTTATGAGAATTTCTTTTTTTTTAAAGAATAAAATTACCCTTTTCCCGAAAAATTGCTAATTTATTCTCATAAAATTCTGCCTTTTTCCTGTAAATTTCTATCTTTTTCCCTTAAAATATTTTTCCCCCCACTATTACAACGAATACGATTCAGTGTGGCAATAATACTTTGTTGTATTTGAATGAAACTGCAAATTCAATTTTCAAGTTACGACTCTCCACAAAGTTTTACATGATTGAGAACGCCAGACTCATAATCTTGTGTTGTGACATTGACAAAAAAGTTTACTTGAATAGACTAACTGATTTGATTTTGCAACAAAATAATTATCTCATGTGTTTTCCTGTTGAAGAAATATTTTGTATTGAATCGTCAGAAACTAAATGTATAAATTCTGCACTGTAGCTCGGATGTTTGTCTCGTAGAAGACGAGGGACAAAGCAAAGCTCTTTTAGGTTCTACTGGAGGACCTAGCAGCTGTGTTAGCAGCTCAACCGATGGCAGAAGCTACCAAAGTAGCTTCTAAAGAGACATCCTACGTAGTGACATGTGTATGAAAAAATGAATAAATGTCATTTTTTTCCTTTGTCTAACAATAAACTATGTCACTTTTTGTCTTTATTGATCTACTTTTGCTGATGTGACATTATTGCTGTGAAGAGGTGCAACCTCTTTGTTTACATAGATGGTTGTACTTATTACCATATTACTACTATGAGCAGAGAGACGTAGAATACAAATGGGTCTTCGCTCAACTTCTTATATATCATACTACAGTTTAACCTTGGCGTCAAAATTGACAGTGATTTTAAATTTGATAAACAGTTAAAGTCTGTGGTTACATCCTTTTTTATCAGTTGAGGCTTTTATCTAAGGTTAAGACCTTTTTAACCCATAACGATTTTGAAAAACTTATTCATGCTTTTATTACAACCCGCCTTGACTACTGTAATGCACTTTACTTTGACGTGAGCCAGACCTCCCCCTCACGTCTGCAGCTGGTTCAAAATATTGCGCTTGGCTTTTAACAGGCTCACGCAAGCGAGAGCACATCTCCCCCACTCTGGACCCTCTTCACTGGCTACCTGTAAGTTTTAGGATTCATTTTAAGGTTTTATTGTTTGTTTTTAAATCCTTAAATGGGTCGGCACCCACGTACATTTCTGACCTCTTACAGACTTACAATCCGTCGAGGTCACTGAGGTCAGCTGACCAGTTGTCTCTGGTCGTCCCTAAATCAAACTGAAAAATGAGGGGCGACCAAGCTTTCTCTGTTGAAGCCCCTAAACTGTGAAATTAGTTGCCCCCTCATGTCAGGGCAGCCCCCACCCTGTCTGTTTTTAAATCTCACTTGAGGACTAATTTTTATTCCTTGGCTTTTAATCCAGGATGAGTTGTTGGACATTTCTTTCTTTCTGGTCTTACTGCTTTTCTTTGATGTAAACATTGTGTTTCAATCATGTGCCTATGTTTTTGTTGACTGTACAGCACTTTGGACAACACTGTTGTTTTTTCAATGTGCTTATAAATAAAGTTGAGTTGAGTTGAGTTGAGTTTATGCTATGGGCTAGGGGAGCTTTATCTCCAAAAGGTTGTGGGCCATTATTTCTCAACTATTGGTCCAATTTAGTCCAAATTTGATGCATATGAATCGAGTCGAGGAGAAATATCTTTTATATGTCATATTATACTCTAATATAATAAATAATATTTTTTCTGACTGGTGGAGCTTTTTTGAATGAATTACACTATTTTGACTTAACTTGACATTTCATTTGAGGAGGTCAGTCAGAAGGATTGCTGGTACAATGCAGGGGAATGGGCACATAGGGGTGGATTTGAAAAAATTCTCAATCTGCGTTGTCCTGTCCCCTGAATCTACCTCTATGTTGCATTTACTCCTGTTGATGGATGGCTGGCTGTGAGGATGTTACATCGCTGAAACATTATGCCCTCACTCTTTGGCACATTGTACATGTTTATGTGAGCATGGAGAGAAAATAGTTACTCTAAAGAGCTGGATAGAGGCGGATCTGCGTTCTATACCCATCTGAGAATCACAGGAAATAACCCGATTCTTATTAAATGCGTAATTGTTCATTCACTCTTTTATTTGCAATCCCGTTATTTGTAACCATTTTATATAGTTATAAATTTTTTACCATCTAGCTATCAATGTTTTAAATGTTTGTTTTAATTTTTTGTTTTGTCAGGTTTCCTTGAGGGTCATGCAAAGCACCCATAAATAATACAATATATTATTATCATTGTCATTACTACTGATATATTTGGGATGTAGAGGTGCATTTGGCCCCTCTGAGGAACCACTAAACTTGGAAAAATCCTCCATCCGCTCCTGCCCTGTTCCCCCTGGATCTAGACCTATGTTGATGGACAGCAGGCTGTGACGTAGGATGTGACGTAGATGAAACATCACGCCTTCTCCGGTCAATCATTACGTGCGCGTGGAGAGCAAACAGTTAGTCTACAGAGCTGCCTGGGTTCGGGTCTGCGCTCCATGCCCATCTGAGAGACACAGGTAACAACCCGAATCTTTAAAAATATCTTTCATACTTCGCAATGATTTAAATGTTTGCATGTTTTATGCAGCTTTGGTTTGAATGAGAAATAAAAGGAACAATAAAGCGTCACAGATCGCAGACGCCTCCAGATCCTATAATAATATAATATGATATACTCTAGGCTCGAGAATGTCCCGAGCCTAGAGTAATTTAAAAAACAACATCTGAGATTCTCCAAACAGCTTCCTTTAAATCTTCTAGTGTCGCTCTAAATGATCGGATTATTTCTACATCAGCCACCCACACTCTCCTCCGGAGCTGGATGACGTGTGTCACGCGCTGATGACCACACACCGGCAGACTCATCCTCCGCTCTGATTCTGCACATGGAGCCGGGACCGGGAGGGCTCCTTTGGCCGTCTGCGCCGTCTGCTGGAGCCGCAGAGATGGAGGAAGAGCAACAGCCTGCTGAGAAAACACCAGAGATCCTCATCATCCTCATTACCCGCTGAACCTGGAGACTGAGGAAGAAACCTGATTGTGAATCCTCTTCCTGTTCATGGGGCCAGAGGGCACAGGGTAGGGGCCAGCAGGGCCCCCTGGGAACCAGAGCTTCACACCTCCTTAAGTGTACCCCCCACCAAGACTCATGGTAAGATGCTGATTGATGGTGTGTAGCTGATGCTGTCACTGAGCTTTCATGACAGACTTTCTATGTTACTAAATTTACCTAATATATATGAAAACACACACATATGTTAATGTTTATATTAAACCATTAGGCTGGGTTCGAGACAGTTATCTATCTGGACCAAGGTAGGGTGTTGTAATACATTTTTATATTGTTATTATATTTTATGACGTAGTCTGATACCTATTGCAATATATTGTAATATTTCGATTGAACCTACATCCTGAATTTAAAGTTTTGAAAACTTTATTTTGCGTTATTGTATTAAAAATAAAAACTATGGCATCTTTTGTGCTATTTAGTTGAACGGAAAACATTGTTGAATTTATTGTAGTAATTCAGAGCAATTGTTTTCTATACTAGAAATATTTAAATCCTCTCAATAGCAGCTTGTCTTTGACTTGAGATAACTTATATCTTGGTCTCATCTGTGGTATTAGTTTAGAGAACTGTTTCCTGTATGGTGTTTGCTGATTTTGGTCCAGGCACTGATCAGATGTCCAAATTCAAGAGACGACATAAGTCTGATCTTTGTTCATTCTAATATGTCTGACTCACAAAAGGCAGTACTTACCTAGAAGTTACTGACCTAGAAAGTTCAAAGTTTTCTGAAGGCAGTAAGTTTTGTGAAATGTAATGCAATATGTATTCACTCATACATTGTCCCGGTTAATACCTGTTATGTTTTCTCTCCCTGCCTTCAGAATTATAGACCAATGCACTTAAACAGGCCAACTTCCTAAGGGGCAGCCGATCTGAAAGACTTCTATTAAAGACCTTTAACATTATCCATAAATCCGTAAGAGAGAAATTTACTCATGCAGGAAAAATTTCATTTTTTAATCTATGTTAGAACATTTCCAGCATCAAAGCTCTGTGTCCGCTACAAGGTTTCCCCATTCCTCTTTCCACTGCGACCCAATTTTATATGAACAGTATTCTTGTAGGACATCAAATAGTGGTGGCTTGTTCATCGTGGAGCCATGAAACGAGACGGTCCTGTACGGTCCCATCGCAGAAGGACGCAGTTACTTCTGATACTTGAGGCCAGTCGCTTCTGCGACTAATGCAAAATAAACTATAGTAGTTTACTTTGCATTAGTCGGTAAACACATTGCCTTGTCAAGATATGTTCTTGCTAGAATCGTACCTTTAGAAAAGCAGTTGGTGATGATTTGGGTTACGTTTCCATGTTGGTTTTGTCTGTGTTAAAAGTGTTTCACATGTATTTAATTTCTCTTCGTACAGCACGTCGTGTTCATCACATCCTGAGAGCTGGTCTATTAAGAGATTTTGAAATAAGCTGGTTGTGGATGTGTCTTCAGGTGCAACGGATATTTTAAGCAACCTCAGCCTTTTGTACCCAAACTACCGCCGTACAAGGATGCCAGGATGATCTGCTTTTTGCAACAAACTCTAGTGACATGGATGGAGAGGCTGGAGTGATGTTTTGTCTCCTGACGGTGTTTACTCACACTCTAAATGTGCTCTCAGTGCAGTAGTCTCTCCTTCTAGACTACACAACGCGATAACTTACGTAGTATATTTTGATCGTCGTTCAAAGGAGTGCCATACTCGATGATATCAGTTTGCTTTTGGTTTAAACATGGTTGACGATACCTTTGCACAACTGGGCGTTTCATACCCGAGAGTCTGGAAACTTTGCAGTGCAAATCCCTCAGCATATCATCAATAAGGCTTCATCCTGACTATAAATAGTGCTGAGTATGCGATTCCAATCCTGTCTGTTTCAACAATTACGTCTAGTTCCCTTTCTTCTGAAAGTCAGTTCATGCGTATTGTGTTCCGGTTTGAGTCCAGAGATGTGGATCTGAAATGAAATATAGTGGGGTACATTGTGGTGTTTTTGACAGCTTGACTTAGTTGTATGTCTCAAAAAAATTTTACAAACTAGGAAATCTTGATGGAGAAGATGAAAGAGATGAAAGCATCTATGAAAATATAATTTTGCGGCTGGAAATTTGAATCTAGACTCAGCATTCAGCTAATTAACTAGAGGAGCCCCACTAGAAAATCCTACTTCGTGACACAATGCGTGGATGCTCATTTGAGAGGAGTGGAGTGGAGTGCGCACACATCTCTGCTGCTGTGTGTGCTCGCCTGTATTTTTTCAGTTTTCCAGGATCTGCAAAGGATTTAATCAGTCATGCTGTGTCTAATAGATGGGTTGTTCAGTGGAGCGTGATGAGAGAGCATGCTGTCCCGGAGTGAGAGAGGGGGGGGGGGGGGGGAGATGAGAGTAGAAAGACATGACAGTGTCTCTGAAATACACGGCCATGGAACACAAAGAAAAAGCGATCTGACGCTGTCGTTAAGACGGAGCCAAGTTAGCTCTTGATTCTTGGCTGAGCAGGAATCTTTAGCTTGAATTATTCACATGCAGGAGTGTGTTCCAGTCAAAGAGGGGAAAAAAACACAAATAGTATGAAAGCAGGTTCTGCCTCGAACACAGAGGTACTGCCCGACCTGTCCATGAGACTGGCCTTAGTTACTGAATATGAGTCATTTTCTTTAAGCCTCTTCCATATCCCTGCTTCCACAGCTAAGTCATCTCAGCATGGCCAAACACTACTAATGCAGTACAGGGATTTATTTTTACTGCACAGATTTTTAGTAGATTCATTGTTCATTCATAGGACCATCACAGAAAAGGACTAAAACTATGCTTCCAAGAGACGTCAAACAGTTGACTTCAATCTCATGTCTGCTGTATTGTGTGATTTTCCTTGTATGACATAGAATCTCCAAAGTCACTGAATCAGTGGGAGCACTGGGCTTGTTTTCCTGTGATTAGAGGATCCCATCCTCTAAAATGTGTCCCTGATATTCACATTTACTTTTTGTTACACTCTTTCCAGAAAACTCTGCTTCCCTGAGATAGGTTTTAGAAAAGCGAGTAAAGTTGTTGGTGCTATTGTGGAAATTTCAGGGTATTCAGCCTTTATTTTGCTCCGGAATGCTGACAGAGATAATACCTCAACAGTACAGTCCACCGTCATTGAAATTTTGAGTAGTTTATATTCTTCTGGCACCGACGGTTTTCTCAGGTTATTCGGGATTGTGGATCCACTTCTTGGGTCTACTGCAGTAGGGAAGTACCACTCAAGTTATGTTGTCAGCAAAGCCAGGTGACTGCAGATCAGTGGGGATGAGGGGGTCTCGCCGTGGTCTGTCCCAAAATCCCAGCTGATGTTTGAGACACGTAAAATAAGCTGCTGTTCAGGGTTCTTGATGTTGAAGTAGCATGAGAGTCATCCTTAGCAATAAAACCATACTGTGGTATGAGTCTTCACGTTTCTGATAGAAGGAAGCTTTCTTTGTCTTTACAGTCTCGGCTGCTGCTGTCTCCGCATCATCATCATCATCGTTCCTTATCATTATCCCACCTGGTCTGATGAAACCCTCAAGGCGTTTGTTTTTTAGTTTTGATGCAACTTTGCAATCACTTGCAACTTTGCATTGATTTTCTATGTAATTGTGGCGCATGAAAGAAAGGAAAATGAAAAAAAAGAGAAATTAAGGAAAGAAAATTTTCTTTACGTTTGGTGGGAAGGCAGCATAATGGATGCTTTGCCTCTAAGATGCCAGAACCATCCACTAGGATTTGTTTATGCGTAATCATGCTAACAGGCAAACAAACAAGCAGAACCTCTTGAGTGGAGGTAATAATCCAATTAGGTAGAGCAGTGCATTATTACCCAAAACGTTGAGGCGGATTTTCATAATAGTCAGTCGGTGTGGCTCCCCCCATCCCATTAGATTTCTGGACATCATCTGGCTTGGAGAAAGTGTTCAGTGTTGTACGTTTCATTAGACGAATACAGAGTTCCATAAACACGCTCTCATAATGTGCACTTGTTAATTTGATTTCATATTTCATGACATGTAGAACATTACCATGTTCTCCATGTTTAATGATCTGCACTGGGTTATTTTAAGAGAGTGAGGTCACTGCTATTTGGCATCACTACAAATACCATGAGATTTGATCCAAATGTTAAATGCATTATAAATTAAATGTATTATTATTATTATTATTAGTCCAAGGACGCTCAAGGGTCAAAATGGTGTTATTGCCAGAGACTGCATCAAGCAGCCTGTCAAGTGATGAGGTTCCTTTACATAGATATATTTAGAAATCTAATTTAGTGCTATATTATTGGTATTGACAATCATAGTTGGGGGCGCACTGTGCTGAGAAAGGACACATTTGTAAAAAACCCTTGCTTACACTAAAGCCTTTATCGTCATCTTCAGTATACATTGCTGTTTGATTAAGGGTGAATATCTCTGTTTTGTTTCTGTGATTCAAATGAGTACATTTATCAAAGCGGATCTTTCTGTAAACTATAATTATGCAGGATTTAAAGAGAGTGCTGTCCTTCCCACCTTATCCCTGGGATTACCTCCATCCAGTGGTGTACGCCTGCACAGCAGTCATGCTGCTCTGTCTGCTCGTCTCCATCCTCACCTACATCATCCACCACAGGTGAGAGTAGAGCAAATTATTTCACATATTTAACATCTTTATTGATACAATAATCACATGTGCTTCACTCCGTTAAGCTTTACTCTCATCTTCTTTAGGCACTTTAAGGACATAAAGGTCTTCTTTTTAAAACTTTTTTTACTGTCATGCAATATTATACCTTAAAATTATTTTCTACTTCATAATATATTCACTTATTATCAGAAATTGTAGCGCTTTTAATATCTCTTTCTAAACATAATGTCTCTTTTATAAAATGAAAAAAATGTACCAATTTTTCCATTTCCATTAAATGCTACGTAGACTATTTGACTGTAATTAATACAGTCTGGTATTTGCCAATGATGACAAAATAAACTGCTTTAGATACATTTTTACATCTTTTACCCTTTGAAGCGCCTGGGGAGTTAGGGTTCCAGGGTCTCGCTCAAGGACACTACGACAATAGACACTGCTGGGACTCCACGGAGGCTACAGCCGCCCAGATTGTAGAGGACATCAAATTTCCCCTCCTTGAAACTGATATAATAATTATATATTGATGATATTTAACTTTTTTACTCACTCAATAATTTCATCATCAGTCCTGATCTTAACCATCAAATGTTAACTTTTTTTTTACTATTGTACTTTTAGGATTTAGGACAGCATAATCTGTCCTGTGTGCGAAACTATGGCAAACGGCAACGTAAGATAGAAACAATTAAAAACACCAATTCTGAAGCCAAGATGCCAGAGTTAAAGCAAGTTGTCTGTTGTTAGACAGTGAAATATTGACATTATATTATATTATATAATCTGAGGTTTAAATAACATTCACCCCCAATTACAAAATGCTTGCCAAATGGTTGAAATATACACAGGTAATTTTCACTCATTTCCTGAAAGATGTTCCAACATTTAACACCACACATAAGAGTTTCCTCTCTTTGGGTGATTGCTCTATAGCATATACAGAGCAGCTCATACTAAAGTACATGAATATAACGTGTAATCTTTCTTTCTTTCTTTTTGCAGCGTGATTCGCATCAACAGGAATGGCTGGCACATACTCCTCAACTTCCTCTTTCACACTGGGCTGACATTTGGAGCTTTTGCTGGAGGCATCAATCAGACTCACTTACCTTTTGTGTGTCAAATTGTAAGTCACTGCTCTCTTGTTTATCAGTGTGGTTTTTATTTCCAAGCCATTTTCAAATGGCTTCTCTACAGCGGGGAGAGCTGGAATGTTCACTCAGAAGTCTAGCTTTAAGATACAAGCTTCCCTCTGTTCTTCGAGTATGGAGTGAAATCTATTGTTGTTTAATGTTGCTGTTTTCTGTTTTGTCTGTTTTTGTTCGCATCTCTGTCTAAACCATTTTGGATATTCAAACTATTCAAACTAAGTATAAGCACGTAATACAAGACTAATATAGACAATTGACTGAAATTTAAACCATTTCTGTTAGGTTGGCATTGTGCTCCACTACGCATCTTTGTCTACCATATTGTGGTTGACCTTTATGGCCAGAAACCTCTGTAAAGATGTATCCAAAGACCCACTTCGGACCCAGGACAGAGCGGGGCCCACCCATACTCGCAGCAAACCAACCATTCTCAGGTAAAATTGTTTGCCTTTGTTTTATGTTTGCAAACAGGACTATGCATCTCTAAGTCACCATGTTTGCGTGAATAAACATGGTTTTATTCACTCACATAATACCATATCCCAAAATACCGTATCATAACACCATACCATTAGTTGATATAAACCAATGAAGCTTCATTCAAATATATAATTCAATACCGAAGCAGGGGTCAAACAGGTCCTAAGCTAAAGAAATGATGTTGATTAAAATGCCCCACATGCAGTTCATCCTTGAGCGCCCTTGCAAACTGCTGACAACAATACTCTGCCTGATGGTAACCTTACGTTTTAAACCCTGTCAGCATTCATGAACACATCTCAGTCACATCCATATCTTGTCCCGGACTAGATTTATCAATCAATGAGTTTATCAATACTAAATATTATCAATACAACGGCCACTAGTGCGTCCATTTTGGTTTCAATTATGAATGGGTGTTTCAAGAAAAAATATCATGAGATTCTCAGAATTATTTGAGTATTATTCCACCGCAGCTAAGCAAAAATGCATAAAGAGAACCCATGCTGGCTATATTTACATCTTAGCTCTACAGAGCAGCACTGATTTACAAGCTTAGTCTGTAATGACTAAGCTTGACAGGTGTCATCACATATGACTGACGGTTGTCATCACATGTGACTGACGGGTGTCATCACATATGACTGACAGGTGTAATCACATACGTCTGACAGGTGTGATCACATATGACTGACAGGTGTCATCACATATGACTGACAGGTGTCATCACATATGACTGACAGGTGTAATCACATATGTCTGACAGGTGCCATCAAATATGACTGACAGGTGTAATCACATATGTCTGACAGGTGTCATCACATATGACTGACAGGTGTCATCACATATGACTGACAGGTGTCATCACATATGACTGACAGGTGTCATCACATATGACTGACAGGTGTAATCACATATGACTGACAGGTGTCATCACATATGACTGACAGGTGTCATCACATATGACTGACAGGTGTAATCACATATGTCTGACAGGTGTCATCACCTATGATTGACATATGTCATCTAATATGACTGACAGGTGTCATCACATATGACTGACAGGTGTCATCTAATATGATTCAGCTCCAAGTCCATCCATGAAATCTTTGGTCGGAGCCTAATTCAGAACACGCACAAACTGAGTCTGCACCACCATTGGCTGTAGAACTTTGGATCGACCTTCTTCTGCTGGGGGCTTTGCCTCTCACTGTATGAGCTGTTACTGTTTCACCTTCTTTTACAACCCGGCTACCTGACCTGCAGTGCAATCTGCACATACCTCTAGACTTAAGTATGGTCTGTTCAGCTGCCCTCGGGAGCTGTGACTTGCCAAGCTTTCCGCTAAATAGTAGACAGTAGACATTTTTAGTCGTGACCAATGCATATTAACAACAACATTCCCATCATATTAGATCCTCATCGAATGTGAAGTGCAAAGTAGAATGACCACCGTACAGGTAACAACACGGGTATAAAGTTAGGCTTGACCTTTAGATGAACCAAGGTTAAAATAGCAGATAAAACACAAGCAAACTTCCCTGTAGAGGATTACCTAAACTCTGAATTGAAGAAAAAATGGAACCTAAAGGCACATATTAGAACTAACTCCCTAAACTAAACCAAAACTAGAGAAAACAGTGCAAAAGAAATGGCCCATATGCTCAATGTTAAAGGCAAATACAAACAGTGGGTCTTATCTACAAAATTGCCAGATAGCTAATACTTAGCACAAGGCCTAGTCAAATACAAACACTATAACAAAAACAGAGGATATGCTTCACGAAGGAAGGTAACATAGAGTAGGCTGTAGATGAGAGAGCATGAGAGACTGTCTCCCCGGTTGTGCGGGAGCTTTGTTGGCCAGGTCTCAAGCAAAGACACCCGTATTGGCCAAAAGGTGGCAGCAGCTTCATCAGCAGTCAGGCAACCCCTCTCCTACACTAGTGCATGTCCTGATAATAGACTCTAATAAGTGAACGGAAGGTCTCACTCATTATTCCAATTATTCCCATTTGGAAAATTATGCAAACAAGTTACATCTGACGTTAACAACCATCCCTTGATCAATGTCACTACTGTGGCTAAAAATGTCAATTTCTGATTTTCAGGAAAGTGTTTTAGGAATGTGAATAAGCTTCAAACCACAAATTGTTATGTATTTAAACTTTGCTGTGATTGTATTACTGCCTCATCTTTACACTGCAGATTCCCCAGCTCAAAATGTTCACTGTCATTTGAACTTTTCCATTTAGATTTTATCTAGTCAGTGATGGAGTTCCTCTCATAATTGTTGGAGTCACAGCAGCATTCGGTATGGATAACTATGGCAGCAGGGATGACGCTCTGTAGTAAGTACTGGTTATTTCTGGACAATCATGGTTTCACTCATTATTAAATAGATAAAACCAATATTAATTTTAATGTTGTTGTCCGTTGTAGTTGCTGGATGGCATGGGAACCAAGCCTGGGAGGTTTCTATGCCCCCGTGAGTCTTCTGGTCTTCGTCATGTCTGTATACTTCTTGTGCACCTACATTCAGCTAAAACGCCACCCAGAGAAGAGGTATGATATACGAGTTCTGAAACAGGAGCAGCAGCAACTTTCATCCAGTGAGTTGAACCATAATGGCAACACAGACACTGGAGAAGCCTCTGGGCCTGCTGTTGACTGTCCACCATTTGCAGCTTGTGTGTCAGTTTTGGCCAATGAGCACTCGTTTAAATCTCAGCTCCGGGCCACAGCATTCACCCTGTTTCTGTTCCTGGCAACCTGGGCTTTAGCAGCCCTTGCGGTCTCACTGGGACATTTTCTTGATATGATATTCAGCTGCCTGTATGGGGCTTTTTGTGTCACTCTAGGACTCTTCCTTCTCATCCAGCACTGTGCCAAACGTGATGATGTATGGCACCGCTGGTGGGCTTGTTGCCCGTCCAAGTCCAAGAACAAAACAGGGGAAGGGAATGTGGAAGGCCAAAGCAAGAGTCAGGAGCTCCATCAGCCACACTGCCACTTGAGTTCCCCACGCTCAGGAAAACAGCTGCTACTCTCTCCTCACCTAATCCAGAGCTCTCACAACACAATGACACCACCTCCCCGGAGCCCCATGCCCAATTTCACAGGTCCCTGCTGCGTGTCCATGATGGCTCCTGTTACTCCAACTCCCATGTCCCCTCTTGCTGAGCCAGTGTCCTCACCGCGTCCTCAGTCGCTCTCTGATGAGCTTCCTCGCCCTGCTCTGCCTCTACAAAGCTGCCTTACTAACAGAACAAAGTCACGCTCCTTCAACCGCCCGCGCCCATGCCTTCAGGACTACCGTTCTCACATGACCTCGACAAGTATGGACGGCAGTGTGCTCGGCTCCTATTTGGACAGCCCTCATGCTGCGCACCATATTGAAGGCTCACTTCTGGTTCCCAGCAGCCCACACCCAGACATCCAGCTTCCCTGCCCCAGCCCTCTCTTGGATAAGCAGATGGCCTCCTGCCACAGTTTACAACGGCAGACATCTTGTCACAGCGTCCAGGACACAATGACCTGCCAAAGCCACACACACAACATGCATGACAGCATTACTTCCTGCCATAGCGTCCTCCTGCCTTCTCAAGGGGTCCACGCCTGCCAGTGGCACATGTATAGCTCGGCTGATCACTCTTCGCCTACAGACTGTTGTGAGAAAGCCGAGCCTTTCATCTTGCAATACCAGCAGGACCCTGATTCATACGGCTACACGTCAAAGACAGCAGAAAAACAAAAATACACTCTATGCGTTGAAGGGGAGCAGCAAGGATTCCCAAGAAATACTCTGCCTCGGCAGCACGTCACTGTCGGCCGGCGAGGTACCATCGGCCGAAACAGGAGTCTTCAGGAAGATGGGCTGTTTGGTTCAGATGCCACAGGAAACATCCGAACTGGGCCTTGGAAGAATGAAACCACTGTATAGTTTTCTCAAGCTTGTACTTGCCAGACCTTCGAGCAGTCCTATAACTGAATTTCTCCGTAAGTGTTTGAGTCTCAATGCATTCAGCTTTGCCCTTAAACCACAGCTTAAGTTTTCAGCCAGGCCTCGAATCCCAATGATAGTCCAGAACCCTTTATAACATAACTATGTTTAAGTGTTCAACTAGTCAGTTTTTGTAAGGAATATGCAAGAAATTTTCGATCAATGTTGAGATCATATTTTTGCTCTATGCGAGTTGAAGGTGCAATCAGTACTTTATGGCTCTTTGGGGGAGGAGTGACTCAGAAGTTAGTAGCATCAAAGCAGGAAATCCCCCTTCTAAAAACTGAGGACCTGATCTGAGGGAATCAAACATTGCGTCTGTAACATACAACTAGACACAAAACATACACCAAAAGCAGCATCCACTTTTAAAGACATTAAGTAGTTGTTAGATTAAACTGAATTTGAAACCATACTGATTTAGGTCCTCAGTAGGTGGTGATTGCAGTCAATCAAGGGTGTGTTCTGACATACTCCTAACACACAAAGTATGCAAGAGTGGTCACATATCTTTTGCAAGAGTGATCTGTCCAATTAGAGAGAAGCACATGTCGTAATATACACATTAAAACAACACAATGTACAAAACAATAAATATGGGTCCAGATAGTAATAAAAATACATGGTGTCACATTTTAAAGTGCAAGTGGTGATAATAAAACCACGTAAAACAAACCAATCAAGTACAACCACACTGTCCAATTATCTCACATCCAAGAACCAGTCCAGCGGAATCACTCAGAGAAATGAGATCTGGAATCTCAATGTCCTCTGAAGTATATACCGAGCAGTAGGAGCGGCCACCTTAAATGCTCTCTTCCTTAATTTGGTGCGAGCAGGAACAGTCAAGTGCGAAACATTTTGCCACCACCAAATGTAAAACACGTCACCATAATCTAACAGAAGCAAGAAAGTTGATAATACAATTCTTGCTTTGAAGGAAAAGCAGGATTTAGTGCTATTGTAGAAGTTTCAACTTGAGCTTGGGGACTGGATTGGCTATACTTACAAGACGAGTGCTGATCAATTACAAAACCCCAATACTTGTAATTTGAGGCTTATTCGATTTCTCTACCTTGAATTGTTAAAATATTTGGGTGATTCTGTGGTAATTTAATTGACTTTCTAAACCTCTGGTGCTACTGTAGACTAGCTTTCACTGCCCACACATATTAATAAACCTGGGGTGCCCATGACCATGTCACCAGTTCACCTATTCAGTTTTACTTCCTTCAGCAATTTTGGTAGGTACTATCAACTGCACACACCAGCAACAACTACAGTTCTGGAGATGGACCGACCCAGTCATATAGCACCTGAAGAGGTAGCCTGAATCCTTATATTTATCCCGCCCACTGACGGATGCCCTGGTAACGAGTTAATCAGTGTTATTAATATTCCCTGTCAGTGTTTAGCATGTTATGGATGATTTTGTTGGAGCCGTCAACAAAATTGATTTTCTTTTAATTGGTACCCAGTACTTAGCCTTTTGGACTTTTTCTGTTTTTAATATTATGAAATATTGCATTAAGAGGAGGAGTCATGATGATTTAGATACAGTCTTCACTTGACCATTAATGGGACATGGATGTTTTACAGATGTATTGCTGCGATCATGTTTTGCAGAGAAGATGTTTATCTTGAGTGAATCCTCTGCTGGTAATGGCACAAGTAAAGTTTGATTAATGATGCAGTACCAGTACATAGTGATGGAAGACGTCATAGATGGTACGTTAGTATGGGATCTCAAACATACATCAGTCATCACCATTCTAGACTTTGAACTTGCAGATTGAACTGGTATTTTAAATGAAAAGATTCATCCGATTTTGACTTTCAAGCCTGTCAGCCAATTTATAGAGCTTTCCAGCTGTTCCAGTTCCGTCACATCTGCCGGAGACAATCTTCTACCATGTCATCCTGTGTGTCCACTGATTCTGTGATTTCTCTTTTCCCCCACTATGCCATCTTTACAGGCTGGGTCTATTTTCCCTTGAGCAACTCGCATCTCTTAAGCGTGAAATTCACTTGGGAATCCAAATAAGTCCTGCGTTAACAAATATGAAATCTGATTGAGGCTCATAATACAAAAAAGCTTGTGACCTGCAAATGAAATCATTAATTTAACAATAGTGACAACACTAAATACGATTTACTACTTTGAAAATAAGCGATGGTATCCTATTCATGGATTACATTGAGCTGCAAATGTTGGTTTATGCTTTTCCAATCTGCAGAATATCTTCAAAACAACAATCAACTATATGATTAATGCTGCTGCTGAGAGCGAATGCTTCGCTTCAGAAAAAAACCCAGTGTTTATACAAACCCTGACTCAGCTGGATCCATAACACCCATTAGCTAACTCAGCATTTTCCACTCATGGGCTATACTTTCACATTTTATTTACAATTAATCATTCATTCGTTCAAAAAAAAAAAGAAATATCAACGTCACACAAGCTTCAGAAAAGCCTTGAGCAGCCATTGAGGAGAAATTACTGATTTATACTATTATGCAAAGGAAGTAAAATATCACTGACATGCACTTTTAATAATTTTGGTTGACAGTTTTAAAAAGATGTATATTTGTTCATGTTAAGACGTTTCTAATGGCATCACTTAACACCGAATCATTTAAAAGGAGTGGTTACACATGTGGAAACACTTTTCAATCCTTGTGAGCATGTGGGTGTTTTTTCATGTGTGCAACTGTGCATGAGTAGGTACATACAGATGTGTCGTGTTTGTTATATTTATTTATTACTATTAATACAAATCCACCCTTGGAGAATTTTACATTTATGAATATCTTGGTAATTTATGAAGCCTATGAAGATTTTTCTATGGAGACACTTAATGTATGCTGCCAAATAGACTCTTGTCTGACTGATATTGCACTATGATGTACCATATATTTAGTTTCCCTCACTCTGTGAATTTTAAAATAAGTGCAACGTGCTACAAAGCACAAACTTAAATATAGCGCCAAAAGTGTGTGCCAGCATTCACTGTGATAAGATAGTTGACACAACTCATTCTCAATGAGTTTGGAGAAAGCGTATACAGTTGGATGCAAAATTATTCAACCTTACTTGTATATTGGGTTTAATGGCAGAATATACTATTTAACAAGAAGAGCTTCAATATTTCTGTACCACAGATAACACATATTCCTTTCTAAATAAAACACAATGTGCTTGTTACTTACTCCTGCAGTCTCTAAATAATTCCAGCCTTAATGACGAGTTTCTCCGGGACTTTCTAGACCTGCATCCAATGTGATGTACAGCCAGACAGCAGCTTCTGACAGCACTCCTGAGGAACCTCAGCCTGCTTCATGGGTAGAAACCTCCATTTGTATAATATCCTTGGGTTTACATGGTCAGGGGAGCTGCTGCTGTCAAATTCGCCCTCCCTATCATCAGAGTCTAGGGAGGTTGCGGCTAAGTCGGAGGTGCTTTTACTGGGCAGCAAGTCTCCCTCCACCAAATGGATGTTCATTCCATTCCTGTCCATTTTCTTTGGCTTGGCCAGGACTGGGTCTCGATCGCAGCAGCCTTAGAAGGGCATTCCAGACGTCCCTCTCTCCAGCAATGCTCTCCATGATGAGCTGAAGCTTAGCAACTGGCTGTCATTGAATCTTACTTTGCTCTGGAAAGGCTTCACGGAATAATCCAAATCAACATTTGTGCCATTTTGGCAGGTCAAGTGCTGTAAGGCAAATAGGCCTAGCTGCAAACAATGCTCTCTGTTGCATAACAGATGGTTCAGAAGCCTAAGCAACCGTCTTTCGCGCATTGAGGTGGATCCCGATTTTTTTTTAGTACTTCTTCTGGAAACAAAGTTTTTTGGAAATTGAGGTCAGACTCTCCATTTGGAATGTCCTAAAAGGACAAACAAGTCTGTAAACGTACTTGTCCTTTTGGGGGTTTTGGGGCAGCAGGGGCATTGTTCTTGAAGTTAGGGCATGGAGCCCAGGTGTTAACTCTGGCTTAAACAGAAAAAACACGCGCAAGTCCAAGAAAGTCGGCACAATGTTTAAATGATATCTGACTTTGCAAAAATGAGCTCATATTCACAGAGATAATAATGCTGAGATAGCGGCTATGATTAAAAACATTTTGTGTTTAAAGCTTGGATAGGTTTTTATAGTTTGCCAATAAACCTAATGTACAATGGTTATTCCAACTGTGTTTTGTAGCATCATCCAAACATAAACTCAGGTTTTTGAAGATCAAAGCTTTCAAGTCATTCCAGAAACTTCCATAACTTTTTTCCAGTGCATTTCAGAAGACATTACCTGTTAGATGAGCTTATTTCATAAGCCAAGTCTTTGAACCGTAGTTGGACAATTTCAGGCAGGCGTTACTAGCTTTTTTATACTATCTATCACATTTCACGTTGAGAGGAAAAGATGGATATTGAGCCCACAAAGGTATGGAGCTAGGGCCTGGAGGTGATAAGCTGACTGTACCATTGAGATCCAGCTTGTGAATTCCTCTGACACAAATTTCTTTAATTTTTATACTTCTGTTTGTGAATGGATGAAACAAATGGGATATGCCGAAATCAGTATAGTGCATCATCTAAAGGTCATACTGTAAGTGCACAAAGGTTGTGTTTAACTTGAGCACATAATCTTGGCACAAGTAAAGAGCAACATACAAAAAAGGTTGCATTTAGTCACTTGAACCAGATTGTGGTCTCCTAGACCAGTAAGCTACGCCGGAATCCCCATATTGCTATTTAAACAGCATAGATGGTCTGGTTGTAGTGCAGGTTTTTCAACCTTTGCTGGTATCTGAACCACATCCCACTCCTCTGTCCATCAACATTTCCATTTGACTCCATGTGAGCTACTGCAACCATTAAACAAGAGGAGGAGGAGGAGGAGGAGGAGGAGGAGGAGGAGGAGGGTGGCTGCACATCCCTGTGTTTGTGCAAGTCCAACTAATGCACGTGGATTGCCTTCTCCAAATTGGGTCATACAAAGATCATTCGGATTAATATAGGATGGTGCGTGGGTGGGTTTAAGAATGCATCATTTATAAGGAGGTTATAATAACTAAGCGATACAGCAGCTCTACGCCATTTATTATTTATGAGCTCCTTTACAAGACATTCATTTTTCTCTGCATAAACTGTTAACCTTTCATTGTGGTTTGGCCTTTTGTTCACATGCATACAGCATTGTGAGTGACTGAAAATGCAAATGTCTGAAACAGGGTTCCAGAAAGTACATTTTTTAAAAGTCACCATTAACTGTTGTCATGTCAACAAGTCTGGTGAAAACTGTAACTTATCACAACCTAAACATATCACAACCTCATAACCTAACCTAGTTTTAAATTGTTCCGGTGGCTCTTATGTTAAATATTGTTCCTTGTTCTTCCACACATTCAAAAGATGCTATATATAACTTACATTTATACAGCAAAATATGGCCGGCTCATACAGTTTATCATGTTGGAGTAAAGCTACTGTCCTTCTGATAAATCCTGTGGCACCACTAGTGTTGAAATGTCAATGTATGTGGATGAGAAAATAATTCATTGCCATAGCTGGATGAAAATGTTCACGATGTCGGAGCCTATCTGTGCATCCCTGTGTGACGAGTGCATCCACCCATTGTGAACCGACCTACAGTATGTCGATGCATCTTACTGCCTGCCCTTTAAATAGCAGTACAATATTCACTATTCATTTGAGACCAGGTTTTTGTTAGACAATGACTCAGTGTCTTTCTGCTGCCTTGAGAGCTAGGGGCCAACAGTGACCAACCGTTGTTATGAGAACACCACAGCCGAGTGGGCAAATGGGTTTAAGAACATACACTGCTTAAACAACTTGAGAAAGAGGCATGAAAAGATTGCGCTGGTCTGATACTCTTGCCGCAATGTGCCCCATTCTGGCTGAAGAAAGTGTCCATAACATCACCTCCTGGCCTTTGATCCATACTTGGAGCTAGAGAAAAGATGGATGAAAGGTCTTTCTTAATCTTGGGAACAATATGACAAAATAAATATCACTTTAATACCCATCTAGTTGCTTTTTAAATGAAAAAGCAACTAACCAAATCTCAAGGTTGTCATTGACTTCACGGAGACCCAAACGTCAGCTGCTGATGAGGATCACATATGTATGGTATTATGTTTTTGAGCACATAATAGTATATGTTTAGCACAGAAAACATATTTTATACAAATATATAAAATAAAATTTTATAGAAATGTTATTATCAAGCACGAAATTAGTAAGTATATAGTCTGTGTTATTATCCACACAAGCACCAAATAATGTCTGCTCAAAATTTCCCATCATGCATTTGGGAACAAGACATGCATATTTAATGCCTTCAAGATGCAGTTGTGCAAAGAGCTAGTGAAATTAACGATTCCTTTGTTGAATTTGAGTTAGCGAGGAGCCCTGAACACCTCTGAACACGTTTTCATGGCACATTTGTAACAGGTGACATGAATATTTTGTTAACCATTGAAGATGAGAAGACTCTTATCACTCTGTTGTGGATTGAACACTGATGTCTAACCATATGTCAACACGTCCACATTTGATGTAGGTGCGACCGTCTAAGGACTCTTACCCTCAACCTGACGTTGATGACTGTGTACATGTGATGGGTCATTGCGTCTTGGTGTTGCAACAGCTTTAAGTTTCCTCCTGGACCAGGGGAGGGGATTGCTGTAAGATGCTGTCCAAAACACGGAGCCATCTTAATGTGACTTCTTCGATTTCTCACTTCTCTTGTGGACTTTCTCTACAGTGTAACGAATCAAAGTGACACCTTGTAATCCAAAGGGAATACCAATATGAGCACTGTGTGTTGTCTGCACTGGAAATAAAGATTTACTGTGACACGCTGCATGAGTCATAGCTTCCTAACGGCTGGAGTGGAACTTTAGGTCATGTTTTTCAATTACATATAAAGATTATCACAGTTTCAACAATAGACATAAATATCACAGGGGGATTATAATTTAAAAAAAAGATGTCTTTCTGTGCAAATTATACAAAAGTGGACTCAGATTATGTTGAAAAACTTTTTAGTAATTTATTTTGAATGAATTACTAGCCCCCGAGATGCTTCCTCCATAAGGTGGCAGGGTTCAGGCTCAGAGAAGAGAAGAGAAGAGAAGAGAAGAGAAGAGAAGAGAAGAGAAGAGCTCGGACATCTAGAGAGCGCTTGGAGTAGAGCTGCTTTTGAAATCCAGTTGAGGAGGTCTGGGCATGTGTTTAGGATGCCTCCCTCTGGAAATTTTCCAGACATATCTAAGTAAGAGGAGACCCTGTGGGCGACCTGGAATTCGCTGGAGTGATTGCATATAACAGCTTTTGGTGTTTCTTGGTTAAATTTGGTACCTACCTGAAGCACCTCAGTTTTATCAATCTGAGATAGCTGGAGAAGAACTGAGAATTACCTTCATGTCCTTCTGGATAACGAGGCCAGCATGGGGGAGATTGGCCTTGTATACATTAATAGCGTCCTCAGCTGATTTGTAATATTAGCTGGCTTTGTTTGCTAGTCTCTCATCAATGTTTGGATACATGTTTCTTTGGTCATTGTGATATGATTTTAAGAGTACATAAAGGAGTACATAAATTAATTCCTGGGGCCAGAGCAGGCAACATTTAATCCTATTTTAAAACTGCTGGCTAAAGATAAGAGCAAATACAATAGGAATACATGTCGGCAGTAATGACATCCGGTTACTCCAATCGGAGGTCACCAAAACTAACGTAGAATCTGTGTTTACATTCACCAATCCTATGTCGGACTCCATAGTTTTCCCTGAACCTCTACCCGATCTGACCAGCCAAGACATGTTCAGCCGCATGTGGAAGCAGATTCTTCCACGCCTCTCTGCGCCTCCTTTAGAGACAACCAGCCCAAAGCCCATAGAGGCTGTGTCTGTCCCCCGGCCACCTAAATTATTCAAATCAGATTGAAAAATAAGAGTTTTATGCAAAATGTAATAAATATTAACACGACCAACTATGTTGTTAAAAATAAAATTGAATGTGGACTCCTGTGGATCTTATATTAGATCATCAGTTGCAGCTATATTTTACCCCAGTTTATAAATAAATCCTGAACACACCCAGCCGAAGGAAATGCAATATATAGTGTTGATAAGATTTGAAGCGCCTGACCGAGGGCTACGCCACTTGTCTGCTCCGAGAGAGAGAGAGAGAGAGAGAGAGAGAGAGAGAAAGAGCGACAGGGAGCGAGCGCTGGAGAGGCAGAGAGAGTGAACACGAGACAGAGTGAGAGATAGAGTGCACAGGGGACAGAGAGAGATGCAGAGCTTCATCTGCAGGTATGATAAAATAAAAGCCTAAATATTTGTATAACTCACCTCACGTTTATCACAGCAATAGATAGGGAGAGGAGGAGAGTCTGCGTCAACAGACCGCAACTGGACATTCATTCAATCATTTATTCATTCATTCAGTCACTATCTTCTGTAACCATTCACACTGGACATTCAGTGAAGCAGATTTTCCAGAGACAGTCTTTATTGTCATTCATTGATGTCAGTTAACATGTTTTTTTCCACTCTGCATTCATGTCTCATGAACAGGTGCAGCTAACTGACTAGCTTGATGGTGGAGATGGCAGTAGGCCGCCCCTCGTGAGTCTGGATCTGCTTGAGATTTCTACCCTTTCAAAGGCAGTTTTTTCTTGCAAAGTGCTTTCTCAGATGGAATTTGTTGGATCTTTCTAGAATACTGAATAAAGAGTATGTCTACACCTGCCCTTTTGGGAAAGGGCCTAGACATGCCATTTGTTG
Source organism: Lophius americanus (assembly GCA_037951165.1). Taxonomy (NCBI): domain Eukaryota; kingdom Metazoa; phylum Chordata; class Actinopteri; order Lophiiformes; family Lophiidae; genus Lophius; species Lophius americanus. Next base: position 11,277,438 of record JBBDHG010000015.1, on the reverse strand, counting down.
TGAATTGGCGCTATATAAATAAAATTAATTTGATTGATTTTGAATGTATTTGAAGGGGAACTGGCCTTCATATGATTCAATTATCAAAAACACACAGCCTTTAGAGTTGAGAATGCATGAGTTTGTTCTGCTAGACAGCCACGGTAGCTAGTGAGCCCGAGCACCTTCATCTCCATCAAGGTGTCTACTGTGCAGAAAGCAGTCAAGAATGGGTCTTCAGTCATCTCCTGTGTGCGTGTCTCTCAGCATATCTGATGAATTGTTTCATGTAGATGTTTCCTCATCCATCCCATTCATCCCCCACACAGTGCTCCGCTCCAAAGCCAGGGGCCACTGGCCTAACCCACTCCAGCAGCAGAGAAGTCATAGAAATTATGCAAACATCCCTGATGTGAACGTGACCTATTTTGAAGCCCTACAGAAGCCTGCAGACCTGGATGTCTTTCTGCTTCATCTCCTACCGCCTGCGTTCGCCTATCTGACATATAACAAACAAACTATTCAAGAATCAAGCTCATTGTAGATCAACATTGTACTCTGGAATCTCAATTTTTTTATTCAGCACAAATGTATAATCTCTCTGCTTCACTTCTATCTGTGTGCGTTTTTTCCCTTTACTATTTGTATGCAATATATTTATTCCTTCATACTTTAGTGACAATTCAGTTGAATAATTAAGTGGGTATTTTATTTTCATTTGTATGAACACGTTCTTTCAGTTTTCATATTATGAGGGAATAAAAAGATAGTTTTCAGTGGGTGTTGGACAAGGTTAGTCCTTGTTTCTTATACTGTTTCTGGTCATGAATATGGTCTTAATTCCTATTTCTGAAGTTTGGGAAGGTCAATTATTTCTCAAGCCTATACGCACAAAAGCAAACAGACCCTTCCTATGTACAGCGCTTTAATATTCGGGGCAAATTCAAGCATTTTTTATTTCAAACTTCAAGATACTTTCATACTGGAATTGAGTATTTTGACTCACTATGAAGTAGGCTCTTATTTTTCAATTCTCCGCTAGTGTTGCCAAGCTGGGTACATTTAGTAAATTATATTAAATCATACAGAGAGGTGTTTGGTATATGTCCCACTCTCACTGCCATACATTTTACACAAATAACTGAACACAGGCCCTGAAGACAATAATTCTGTACATAAACCCATCAGCCATAACATTAAAACTACCTGCTTATTATTGTTAAGGTTCCTTCTTGTCAATAAAAAAAACCCAGCTGTGTCATGTCACTATTTTCTCACATCTTTCTCTCTGAACCAGTCTTTTTCAGCAAGTTGTGCTACAATAGCGCTTCTGTGGGCCCAGACAACACAGGCCGGTTCACCAGCTGTCCTTTCTTTAACCATTTTGTTATTAACTAAGCACTGCAATCACTGCGGTCAAGCCAGCCACTACTAAAAAAATGTTGCTTCCTTATTTTGAGGTTTATGGTTGACGCAGTGAACCAAGGTCCAAAGTTTGTGTATTCAAAATTAAATGTATAAAGAAATTAGAATGATGTTAAACAGATACAAATATGAATCACTGTCAGTGTAATTCTGTTTTTATAATAATATAATACCGTTGTTACAATAACCTGGAAATACCTTTAACAGATAAAAATGTAAAATTTTTTGCTTAATAGATCAGTTACTTTAAAGTAGTTTTACTTTATAGGCTACTTTTGGAGAACTCCTACCTAATCAAATCATCAAAATAATGCATTTTATTAAACTTTGAAGTGTAAAAACAATAATTACTTTCAGTAATGTGTTTTGGATCCTTTATTTCTTAGTAGACAGCATTCTGTGTATGTATCTTAAAATACCTTGAAATGTTCAGGAAAAAAAATGATTTATCCCAACTTTGCATTTTAATGAAAAAATATTATTTTCAGTAGTACATTCATGAATCTGATCCAGTTTGGTAGATAACATACTGTACTGCAGCCACTTTTAATCTCAAGTACTTTTACTGTGTACTTTTGAGGAAATCTTATCTTTTTCCTGGAAATATTTTTAAAAAAAAGGCAACTATCCCAAATTTGAAAATTAATTTTAAAAAACAAAAACACAACTGCATTGCATTTATGAATCCTTTGTTTTTAAGTACACATCATTCTCTACTACATGTTCAGTTAAAATAACAAATTTTACCGTCGACTTTTTGAGAAATCCTCACTGAAATTCCTGGAAATGTTCGATAGTGCAGCATGTTATTATCCACGTGGGTTGAATCCAAAGTAACTGGCCTTCTGTTTTGGCTTGAAGACGTTTCAACTCTCATCCAAGATGCTTCTTCAGTTTTAAATTTTTGGTGGGGAGTCAGGGATTTTATAGCTCCAGTAAGTGTCGGTACATACAGAGTCGGTGGCTGTTTCTGTGATTCACCATGAAAACCGGTGAGACGATATGGTCTCAATACTTCACGCTGATGAAGCCTGAAGTTTTAATGCGCACACGAAAGTATGTTTATTATATAAAGGGAGATGCGGCTTCATCAGAGAAGGAGAGGAAAGTAGCGCGGGAGAAATGGCTACCTGAGTGAATGTAGCTACTAGTTTTACCGTATCTTCTCTTTTATCTTCTCTGAATACCGTGTGTGACAATATCGTATAGGGACGGTAAAGCAGCCGAAGATGAGAGACAAATCCAGAGTGACGTCACGTCTGACGGCCATTCGTCAGGCTCAGAGGGCGGACGAGTCGGGCTTCCCTGAGGTAAATTTGCCAGCGGCCAGGTTAAGTCAACGTGGTGAATGATTCACAGCTCAACTTATCCCGCTTTCAGAAAAGGAAAACCTCGAGTTTCGGCAAAAGCCGCTTCCTAAAAAAATCCCCTCTGTAGTTCTCCAACTGATCCTTGAAAATCTGTAACATTGTTTTGTACTGCCATCATGTGGATCCTTTAAGCATGACAAAACAAAAGGTGTCTACCTCTGTGTAAACAAACACTAAGAAACCGTGTTGTCATTTATGGCTGTTACATATGTTGAGGTCACCAACAGGTCAAATACAGAGAATAATAATAATAATAATACATTTAATTTATAATGCACTTTAAATTGGATCAAATCTCAATGTGCTAATAATAAAAAAAAAAAAAATAGAAGACACAATAAGTATTATTTATTTATTATTCGTATTACATTTATTGAAAGCGAGTGCACCGCTGTGTCGCATGAAGGAAAATATACTCCTCCCAACCTCCAAAGGACATTTGAGGCACTTAGCATGAGGGAAAATTGCAAGTTTGCTGCTGGGGAAGAGTTTACTGTACATGGTGAGTACAACACTCAGTTTGTAGTAGAGCAGAGTCATCACAGTTGCCTTTCTGTGTCGAATCAACTATTTCAGTGATTGTTTACTTTTATTTTTCGCTGAGACATGAAGCTGATCCGTGCAGAATTTCCTTCACACAGTTAAGAAACCTATGACCAACGATTTGTTTTTGCATTTATGATAAAAACCAAACAGATATTTGGTCTTAAAGTAGTGAGGAAGATGCAGAAAGAAACAAGAATGCCCTACACATTTCAATCAAGTTAAAGAGATGTAATGTATGGGGAAAAAAAACTTAAAGCAATCCAAAGCGAAGTGAAGGCCGACCTGGAGGGTAATTTCAACAAGCGAGCGTAACAAACTCTGAGTTGGTGACAGAGCTCGGGCTTGACCTACCCTAAAATGAGAAACTGGGAATTTCCTGTTTGTCAAAATTATTGCACCGGGTCTAACAAATGGCTTCATGGAGCTCTGAAAAAAATAAAAATAAAACAGAGCTTATCCTGGATGAACTCACTGGTAGAATTTTATATTTAATCTGAGAACGCTTGGAGATCTCCCCACCACCTAGGGATGAGCCGGAGAAGCGGGGACTGCTGCCATCGCAACCAGCGATCCATAAAAACATGATGGACGGCAGATAGATTCAGGATCATATCTCACTTTGTTTGTAAACATATGTATAATATCAGTCGGTGGTTATATTCTCAGTAGCTTTAATATCAAATATTCGCCGATGCGGTTTTTTTCATTCAAAAAACAAAACGGTGTCCATGGTTCTGATTAGTTTGAGATGTACCGTTCGAGAATGGGATTCGGATACATTATGGAATGAAAGCAGTTTGCATCTGGTTCTCTCAATTTTCTCCTGACCTCAATCTATTAATATGAGAAATGATTGACTGATATGTCACGTCTGACAGCTCTGCTTCAAGCTCAGAAGGAGGAGGAGTCTGGAGCATGCGTGGGTGTCCTTGAACTAAACCTGCAAGCGAGCAGGTTTGGTTCATAGAATAAGTCGCCGTGGTAACTGACTCAGAGCTTAACTTATCCTGCTTTCTGGAACGGAAAACCCAGAGTTTCCCTCATCTCAAGTTTAACCAACTCAGAGTTTCCACTAAATCCGTTTCCTGATATACCCCCTGGAGTTCAGCTTTTCGGGTGACAGAGCATGAAAGTAATAATAATAATAATAATAATAATACATTTAATTTTTACATTTGGATCAAATCTCAAAGTGCTACAAGGTAAAACACATAACTTATCAAATATTCACTCAATTTTGTCAAAATTACGGTTTGATCAATACTATTTAAAACGTAATGTGGTGAAAGGGGAAGTGGCCCAAACATTTCATTTTCAACCAGTGTATATGAATAAGGTGCTAGTTCCAGGCTGGTGCAAAACTAAGTTCCGATTGAGCAGAGTACCTTCTAATAATCAGACACAAATTTTGTGCACAGGTTGATTACGTACAACGCAAGTTTGGGCCGAGACCATTAAAAACTTTCAACTTGTGCAAGACATTTATGTTGTTATGAGGAATCTTAACGTAGCTGTGGATAATGTTGTGAAGACTCTGATGCTAGGTATTTAGATGCATCTGTGACTTCACAACAAGCACAAAATAGCAGATGTCTTTCCTTCGATCATTGTTGATGAGAGTGAAATAGTAAAAAGATGTATATGTTATGTTCGTGTTAGAGAGGCATGTATTCATGGGGGAATTACTTCCACAAGTAATGCGATTGCGTCCAGGGGAGTGCGGTGCAAATGCAGCATAAGTACAGGTATGGTTTTCTATTGGCTGTAGAGGCAGTCAATCAGATATTAGCTCCTGTTACAACCGGCAACACTTGATGCGAAACATCAACAAAATGACGGTGAAAAGTTCATTTTTGACAACAAACAAAAGTGGTGAAAAACAAATTTTATAAAGGAAAGCCACAAGGTATGAAAGGTAGTCTGAGGTCATTAAATGAATAGCCAAATGACAGGACAGGTTCCCTTTTGTCTTATTTATCTTGTCCAAATACTTTTGTCATGCCTTGCTTAAGGCTACACGTCTTCATTAATTTTAGTGTCACTTGTCCGTCACTTGTCCGTCCTTGTGCACAAAGCCAGAGAAAAAAATGCCTGTATCTGTATACATCTTCAACGTTGAGCATAAACAAGAAATTAATCATAACATTGTCATAATTCAGTTGTAATCATCTCCATTGCATTTTTAATGATGGCAGTACAAAACTATTGGTTGGTTACGATAATCCGGCACCCACCCAATGATGTGAGCAGTTCTCGTATTCAGATCAGCAAGGTTTTGGTTCAGGTTTTCTGGGCCAAGAGCTCTTCTTTGACTGGTGAACAATTTAGGCCCTGGCTCTAAAGGAGTCAGGGAACTGCCTTTGTGGAAAAGGAGTAACTTTCCAATGCCTTCAGTGAACTCTATGTTCACATTGCCAACAGGACCGCTGAAGTGACATTTTGGTGAACGTTTGCCGGTGTTTGTTTATTTTTAAGCTTACAGTTGCCAGCTGATGTAAAATGATTTAATGTTCCACGTGGCTTTTTAAAAATGGAGGGAGACGTTGCTGTTTTATTCCCACCAATCATGTACACTTTCATCATTTAAGGTTTATCCAACACTGGGAGAGATGGGAAGATGGAGTTATGATTCTTTTTTTAAATTCTATGCTACATTAATCATCTACCGCAGATTTTTTCTTACTGAAAAAGACGACAATTTAGAAATTGTTTAGAAATATTGGTTCACTTTTCAATAATTTGAATTCATATAACAGGGCACCACCTTGGAAAATATGTTGTATTCATTGATTCACCAGATTGCAGGAGAATTATTCAAAAACTACTACAGGGGTTTGCAAAATCTTAAGTTGGAAGGATGGGACATGAACTCACTGAATCTTCGTACAGATCGAATAAAGGGGTAGATCCTTGATTTTTTTTGATGTTATGTTGAAAAATGTTGAAAAAAAACAACGAACAAGTGTCCTGATAACATAAAAAACAGACAGATACACCATGTGCAGGATTGCTCAGCCTTGGTGGAGGTAAATGTACTACTGGGAGCCATTCCTGTATTAACTTCAGACGGAACCAGGCAACCGTTTCCCTCTTCCTCGCACACTAGAATGATGATCTTCTGGTGAACACAAGCCTATTCTAGAAATATTCAAATTTCCTTCTCGACGATGACATCACCTCAAGGACTGAGATTTTCAGTTGAAGTGGTAAATCAGATTAATCAGGGGAAATCAAGCAACCAGTTGATGCGTTTGCCCAAAATGATTTCTGTGGGTAATCGAATGTAGAATAAAATGTAATTATGAAGACTGGAGTGGTTCACTTAAATAAACATTTAGCAAATGCTGGTGAGAAGCTTCAGTAATAAGAGGCTGACGTCTTAAACCATTTTGGATGGAAAAAACATTTATAGACATAAGCATGGCTTTCATTTTCAGTCACTTTTGCATATTGAACATAATAAACATTCATTCCATGATTCAGTCGTCACGTGATGCAACTGTTGACACCTGTAAAAAATGTCAATTGTAGCAATAAAACAAATGCCTGTAGTTTGATACTGAGACTTAAGGTTCAAAGCATATCTGTCAACAACCAACATACTTCAAGGCTTCCTTTACATTGACATTGATTAAAACAAATCATTACATGTGGGCATAAAGCAGGGTTTTAGCGTTGTAAGCTCATGGGTTCGTTTATGTTAAGAGCTCCAACTACCTTTATAAATGTCAACAGAGCATGTGCATTGCAAGTATTAAACGTCTTACACTGTAAGAAGAAACCTATTATCGAACCAACAAGTTTGAAAAAGTAGAAAAATGCTTTTTTTTGGTATGAGGTCTCTCAGTGCATGTTCTGTAGTTAATGTCGCAAAATACTGATTTGTTTTTTAATTCTGTGCCCGATTTTATGATTTGGGATTTGTAATCGATCCCTTCCTTCTTCATTATTTTAATCTACCAGCAGGTTCCAGAGATTAATACGTTTCCATTGTTAAGAGTGCGGTGGTAGTGGTTAAGGTTATTTTGTGGAGTGTGGTATGGTTACAAACGTTTCAACATTATAGCCTACTTATCACAGAAGCGGACGGGAATGGGACGAATCACCTTCATTTAACCTTAACGTATGTTGTCACAGGACATTTACTCAGCCTTCGGATGCTCTTGTCTTTTCTACCAGAATTATTGTTTTCCGTCACTCTCAGCAACAATTTTATTTTGCTCTTGCAGTTGCTGTAAAGCTACCGTCAAAAAATACTTCCTTAAACGTGTTTCATGAGGGGGATGATACAAAAGGCTACATTCACACAAAACACTACGCTTATTTTCGTGTCACTTTACTCACGTAAACGATACCTTGGATCCTCTAAGCCACTCATGAACCTGTGAATATTCTCAGACATAATTAAAACCAATGGTTACTCTGTAATTTTTTGCTCAGAAACTTGTCTTGAAATTCAGTGGCTTGCCTTTTTTACCTGATTTTGAATGTATTAGATGCAGAGGGAGAAGTGGGTTCTGTAATAAGGGCTAGTCTGAGCCAATGGAGGCTTGTTCAGAGAGCCGTGATCGCAAACTTGCAAACAAACAGGAACAATATGTACAAAATTTCTTTCCAGTGTTTCACTCACAAACATTAAAAACAGATGCTGTTTTGTATTTGTTGTGACTTCACAGATACGTTTGAAAGCCAAAAGTTGCAGTGTCTGGGTTCATGACATTGTCCGGAGTTGAGCACAAAAAGCTCCAACAAGCTTCCTTCACCTCGGCATCAATGTCCTACAAGCGTCTACAAGATAAGGTTTGGAGAATTTCAACACTGATGGGCAGTCGCGTAAGTGATGCACAAATTTCTCATATGAGAATTTCAACTCCATCAACTGATACGAGTTACGCAAATTTGGTCATTTGTATCACACCGTTTGCGTGAGATATATTCGGGACTCTTTACAGGTTTGCATTGACTTTTTATGTAATGGCGCTGTGTGTCACATCAGCCGCCGGCGTTGATGCCGTTGAAGGCAGTAGTAGTTTCCCTAGAAGTTTTTATTGAAAAATATTCTTCTTGAAATATTTAACCCCCCCTATCCACTGGTTGGTCCACAAAACTTGTAAAGCCTTGAGCACCATTCTAGTTATTGAAGTATTTACATTCATGTTTCTAGCCTCAAGCTGAAAGGATGTATTAGGTAAACTATTAATTCATCAACAGAAAAATTACCTAACCGAAAATAAAATTGTGATGTCTGACCTTCCCCGTACTTTGATAATGAAATAAATACCTATGGCTGTTGGTCTGTCAGAAAAAAACAAGTTTCGCCTGCGTTTTTAGAAAATAGCAACAGGCATTTTTCTCTATAGTTGCATATTTAGTTATGTATTTTTTGTGAAGTTAATTCACAAATCAATAATTATTGTTATAGAATCTTTGATTATAACCCTAGCTAGGTAGCTATCAATGCTATCATTTAGTATTGACATGTGGAGCATTATAACTCATAGCCGGTAAAATTCAAATGGTGAGTGAATAATCTTTGTTTACAAAGAATTTTGGGAGTGGACGCCAAATCTTATTGAGTTCTGTCACATGCTTCTATCTCTTCATCACAACCTGCGCCAGCTTTTTTTAAAATGATGAAGTAAAAAATTACAATGGAAATGCAAATTAATAGAACCTTTTGGATTTATCAGTAAAGTCAAAATGAAATGGTGATTAATATTATTCATAACATGAGCACATGCAACATCTAACTAAAATCTTGCATCGCAACTGCATAGACTGTAGAGTGGGCTGATTTGCATTTCTCCAGTATAAGCAGACAGCCATGAAAATGTCCCTGTTTTACAGATAAAAGATTTCTCTTTCCTGTAAAAAGCATTTAACAAGGGAAAAAGCTTACCTGTAGTTCTGACAAATGCATGCTTACAAAATTTTTCAAGGAAACTGCAACCATAGAAGAGTATGAAATGTTGCCATTTGCAGTTAAAAACAAACAAAAAGCAATAATTTGAACATGATTTTGCCAAAATCCTAAAAAAAAATAAAACCAATACAGTACACTTACACTGTCCAGTCCTCATTGACAAGATAATAAAAATACAAATATCCATTAAAATAGACCTATGCCTTTTTGAATTTGACAAAAAAGGAGAAACCAGATAATATGAAATCACCTGAGTAAACCAGCTCTGTATACAAACATTGTTCAAACTGTTCCTTATCTTTCAGCTAGTCCTCTCCTTATTACAGTGTACCATCTTCACAGTCCCACCTTACCAATGCATGCATGATGGAAATCAAACTTGCAGTACTTATTTGACCAAGAGTGTATTCCAGAAAGCGGGCTCAAAAAACTCTCGAGTTTAACCCTGAGCCCTGAGAGTTGATCAACCCTGAGCCCTGAGAGTTGATCAACCCTGAGATGGGAAACTTTTCAGGATGTTTCACGATGCAGAACCGCTGATCTGAGTTGGACCAGTCAATTCTGAGTTTGTTAAGTTTTAAAAATATTTCAAAATCAGTCAGTGGCTATTCCAGTAGTTTTTCATCAACTTTAACACCAAATATTGGCTAATGTTGTCGATGAAGTTCACGTTTGGGGGGAAAAAATGGAGAGGAGAGCAACGCAGAGACTTTGCTTGGGTTTGAAACGCATCCACAGTGTGTGATAATTTAGAGGTACGGTTAGAGAATATCATTCTTATAAGTCAGGGAATTATAGCAAATCCAATCTGGGTCTCTCAGTCCTTTCCCTACCTAAATCTATTAACACGACAAACGAGTGAGGAAAAAACTCAGGCTTTTTTGAAGGAAACCTGCCAGTGAGCAGGTTAGGTTCAACATTACCGTGATAACTGACTAACTTGGCTTGCTTTCTGGAACAGAACACCAAGAGTCTCTCTCAGCGCAGGGATAATAAACTCAAGAGATTCTACTAAACCCACTTTTTGGTTAACCCCCCAGACTATGAAGCATTGAAAAATGAACCATGATGCACATAAGAATATATATTTACAGAAAAAAATTTCACAACCTCAGAATATAAAAAATAAATATATACAACTTCAACTTTTTGTTCCACCTAAAAAGGACAGAATATCAATCAATTTACAGGTGAGAAATGACAGAAAACTTTCAGAAAAGTTTATTCCAATCTCTAGTTGCCTCCATGAGGTGCCGCTGGCCATGCCCAATCCAATCTTCTTGGCTTTTGAAGAGGCGCCCACAAAACCAGCAGTCAAACACGACAGGTTCTTGTGTACAGCCTGAAGAGGTTCTCACAACCTGGTACCTTTTTTTGCTTTTTTTCCTGAATTTCATTTTCAAGAGGAATCGCTCCTGGACAGAACTCTGAAGTGATCGAGGTCTTTGAAGTTTGCTGTGAACTGACGCACCTTTGGTCAAGGAATTCTGCTCTAAAGCATCAAGTTCAGAGAGAGCTTGGACTGTTTTCTGAGACAGAGAGACCTTACTAACAGCACCTTTATACTTCTTAACTATCTTCATGATATTTGCCACTTCAGGTATTTCAGCATCTGGATGATTGAGCACAACAACAGGTTGGTATCTACGAGGGCATCTGACTTGCTGTACGGAGCTGAATGGGGCAAGTCTCAAAGTCCTTTCAACATTTTTGGCCACAGGCTTCCATAACATTGTTGTCTCTTTTTCCGACAGCCCTCTATTTGTGTGTCTTCTAGCTTTATGCATCGCTGCTGGAAGCTCATCAAATGATCGATTCCTGCTCCTTTTCCTTTGGCTTGGAGGCCTTATTGGCCTTGGGGCAAGGGCAGGTTTTTCTGTTTCACACTGTGGTACCTTCATATTCATCTGAGAGGGTAAAATTGAAAATTCCTTGACATTTCCCTGTGGTGAATTTTGTATGGTGATTAATCTCTTAACTCCATGGGAGGCATTTGCATTGGCATTGTTTGAAGACACAAGAATACACTGAGTCTGTGGCCTGGTGGCCAAAAATAAAGGCTGACTGCTTGAGGTGGAAGCGCCACTTGTAAGAAGGCTCCCGTTAGGTGTGACAATTTTAAATATGACTTTGTTTCCAAGACTGTCATTTGTTTGGTTACACTGAGCCACACTCTTTGCATCTTGGTTGTTCATCAGTAGGCCTGATTTGGATGGAGAAATATATCGAAGCAAAAATGCCTGACGACCAGTCTGCAGAGTATTGTGTTTGTCTGCAGTGCTCACAGGCATGGCCAGAATTGGCCTTGTGTTTGATGGGAGTTGTGTGCTTGCCAATTTGTTGCCAGGAGCGCTGGCGGTCTGGACAAATGGAACGGACCTCTGTAGTAAGTAACAAGTTTGCTGAGTCTTTGAAATTTTGTCTGTAGGTGTGTTGTGTGGTGTGCTTGAAAGGATTACAGGCCCCTTAAAACCTGAGCTGTTGATTAAATAGTGATTTGATGTGGTGTTAGCACCTGGTTGAACAACAGTTAGAGGTGCTGTCCCTTTTTCAACAACTCCTACTTTTGGTGCTGCCACACTTATCCTGTTGCTGTTTGGAGTAAGGCATATGCCAGAAGGTTTATTTAACCTTTCTGACACTGGCGTCATGTAAGATACATTGATCTGAGGATTTGCAGAATTGGTAATGAGTTTGAAACCTGGAGTGGACTTGACCTGCACTGGCATGGCAAATCTGTTCTCAGTAGTCCTTAAGAGCACAGGCTGCTTGCCTTCTGGTAATTGAAGAATTCGTAGAGTTGTTTTTTTCTGTTTTAAAGAATCATTACTTGCAGTCGAAGGTCTGACTTTTTCCTTACTAAGTTGTTGATTAATGATGGCATCTGAATGTTTCTCGACAAAATTACCCAAGCAAGTTGAGTTACTGTTTTTTTCTGATTGATTGTTGGATATAGGAATGCTATCCTCCTCAACTTTAATAATATTAAAGTCTTGGAGAACTGACTCAGGATTTTCACCCTCAGTTGTAGGTTCTTCAACTATGCACTCATCAACTTCGATATCATTATTAGGCACTTTCTCGAGGTCTTCCGAATAGCTTTCTTGAGTTAACCTTTCTTCGTCGCCACGCTCTGTGAATGGTTCTGGAGACTCTGCTAATGTCAAGCTAAACTGTGGTGAATCGCAAATACTTCCTTTGTTTGCTGAATGACCATACATATCATCAGAGCTTTGGGTTCTGGTAGGTGAGGGGCTGAATTTTTCTTTGGAATAATTATGAAAAGTAAATACTTCTTGGCTTGGTGAATGTTTTGTGCCAAAAGCACTTTCTCTGCGTCTACTGGACCTGGTTGGGGATGATTCTGATCTAGGTACCGGACTTGTCAAAAGATTTCTAAAGTTTTGTCTGCCATTTCTATGTTTTATCTGAGTCCTAACCCTATTAGGGCTTACCTTTTTCGGAGTACTCTGAGAAAATTGGTCATCATTTTCCGTTGCATTTAAGGATAAGGTGCAATCGTGTTTGTCAGAAACTATATCAGTACTTGATGACTCATCTGAAGTCGAATTGTTTTCAATTGATTCATTGGAGATTGGTTTGGAAAGCAATGTGTCCGGAACAATTTTCGGAGGTGACGATACACCACTGGAAATATGACTGATATTTGAACCACTATGACTGTTAGTATTAGAATTAAATTTGGGGTTACAGTCTGACATGCTTTTCTCTGAGCAGGCTGTTTTATAACTTTGGTCATCCTCAAGATCAAACTGATTTGATGTGGGATATATTCTATCTACATGAGGTGAAGACCCATTAAGTGAAGGATTAGTTTCTTTCCCAACATCACCTCTATGTGGTCCGGCATCAAGGTTGCAAACCACAGTTTCTTCCTCCTCAATCTTAACTTTTACTGCCATAATGTCATCTTGATTCATCTGAATAGAATGTGATGTTGAGCTCCCGCTATCAGAGCATTCTCCATTTTCGATCGTCTCATTACTTTTATCTGTTACAACAGAGACCACATCCTCAAGGGAGGAGTGGTTTTGTCTATATGCATCTTGTTTTGCTGTTGGTATTACTTTGAGTACTAAATGTTTTTTTCCATCAACCATTTTAAATCCCATTACTTTGGTAGTACAATTGGGAGGAAGTGATATTTTGTTCTTAACCATTAGAACAGTGAGTCCATTAGGACTGCTGTGAGTTGATGCATCAGAACTTGAAGAGCTGTCAAACTCTTCCAAAATGTCAGGCATTAACTGCTCTGTATTTTGTGTGGTTTTGATCACATTTCTGTTGTCTTTTTTTGCTAGAGTTCCATCCCCAAAGAGGTGGACCTCCTCTAACGATATATCTGGTTTGATCTGTCTGCCATTTTGGGTTGGTAAACTTCCAGAAAGACTGTTCAGCTTTGAGACCCTCTCAGGCTCCTGTGACTCGCCACTCTTTTTAAGCAAAAGTTTTAAGCTTGAGGGTGAATTTGCTGGAGTGCTGCCATCATCTATAGTATTCCCTAAATTCCTCTTTTCGGTTTCCGTTTTGTGAACAGCTGCCACATGTTTTGTGAGGCTATCACTTCTTGCTGCACCGTATCCACAGATCTGGCAAGTGAATGGGAATGTACCCGAGTGAGCTTTCATGTGCTTATGGTGATCCTCTTCATTCAGGCTGATATTCCTGCATTTGGAACACTTCCATGGACTCTCATTGTGATGATGAATGTGTTGGACAAATGTACCTGCATCCAGAGTTGTAAAGTCACAAAAGTCACAGTTAAACTGTCCATTTCGACTGTGGCACATGATGTAGTGTCTCGTAAGCAAAAGCAGAGAGTATTGAATATCATCATTGCAAAGCTCACATGTAACCAGAGTATTCCTGTGTTCAATCCGATGGCGTTGAAGAGCAGGGAACTCGTTTGTGACAAACCCACACAGGTCACAAGGGTACGTAGGAAGGGTTTCTTTATGAGCTGCTCTAAAATGTTTGAGAAGATCATTGGGGCTATATGTAAAATTATCTCTACACACGGAGCATCCAAAACTCAAAATTTTTCCGGAGAAAACAGCTCCTTGCTGAATTTTACAGTGGGCTTTGTTCAGAGAGAGTTTTTTGGTGGCACTCCCATGTTCCTTAATGGAGGGATCTGCTGCATTGTTGAACAGTGACCCATCCGTCGCTTCTCTGAAATGCTTGTAGACAAATCTTTTTACCTTCTCTTTTTCATCCTCTGTTATTGATATGCTGCAGTTTTTGGTAGAATCACAAGGTATTGTGAGGTCCATATTGTGAGGATCCATAGCTGTTAACATGCAGATATCTGTAAAAGAAGAAAACAAAAATGTATTTTCACAGGTAGAAGGAAACTACTTATTTCAAAAGCACACAACATTATTGTAAACCGAGAAAAGCCTGGACAACGGTGTGAATGTAAACATAGACCATGACTGCCCATCGTGCAAACCTCTCCTGCTCATATAAAAACTGTTTGTGCATCTTTTCCATATCAAGATTTAGGAAATGATTAGTTGAGAAGGTCAATTTTAAATTTGAAAAAATATATATATATTAAAACTGCATTTCACATTCATGGTTAAACTTTTCATTTTCAATTTGCTTCAATTGTGTCATGCAGCAAGAGCGGTATGTTGTATATCCTTTAGATTTGATTGCAAGAAGTGTATCATTCTGATGTTTACGCTGATGGCCTTGGGTTTCAAAAGGTAGATATTGCTCAAAAGGTCAGTTGCCATTATGGGCGACACAATGGAGCAACTTGTTCACCCTCTCCAAACAAACCAATGCTAAGAAAAGACCTAAAGCTTCGGCAGTCAGTACGGTGGCTTCTACGATTTTGTCCAGCTCTCATATGACTAACATCCCGTCTCCTGGTATCCCCTCCACGCTCTTAACACCGTTCTTGGAGACACAGTGAACCTTCTTGCAGCAGCACATATAGACATACCATTCTGGAGGAGCTGGACTACCTGTGCAATCTGAACGGGCTGCGGGTACCTCATCATGCTAATAAAAAAGACACTAGCGGAACAGAAAACAAGAGTCAGTCCAGAAGGATGAGGAGAGAGAAATTGTCTGTGGTCCCTATCTGCAGAACCATTCCCCTTTGGGGGTGTCTTGCTGTTGCCAATCCTGTCCACCAGTTGTTATTTTCATTTTCACCAAAGCAGGTGGACATGATTATTGGGTGTCTTTGAGCTATGTATTTTTTGTTGCCGCTTGTAGGTTGCACAATTCATCTTAGAGCAGATTTGTTACAGTGGTTTCAGTGATTTACAATTTGAGGTTCTTACTTGAATGTTGCAAGTAACATAAACTGTTACTGTTTTGTTTTTTCAGGAAAAATGTTTAAGTCAACCTGTTTCCGCTTTTATTATCAGAAGGCAAGTTGCAGTCCAATATAAAAATTGTAAATACATTTTGAAGGTTAAAAAACATTATCTTATTAATGTTATCAACAAAATCAGAGTTTATTTTTGTCCATATCTCACGCTCCAAGTGGTCGACGATTGTCAGCTATCTGCGCTGTCTAATGGAGAAATATACCCATAAAAGGAATGCCCTAAACCACAAATGTCAAACTCATAATAACTGGCATGCAGCACAAACACCACAGATACTACGAATCCCAGGATGCACTGCAATAGCCAGTGCATCAATCAAAAGCGCCAGCGCATCCTTCTGCTCCTCTCCTCTGGACAGATTTAATTTGTCCAGTCACTCTAATAAAATTAAGGCTAATCCTTAGAAGAGACTGGATGGAGCCTGTGAGGGGATATGGGTGAACTAAACGTATTAGTAAGCCAAAGGTGTGCATTAGTAAATGGAAAACTTGTTTTTCTACTGAATTGATGAATATGTTCAGGTCCTCCAGCTGTTCATAAAGTGTCACTGCTGTTGGGTTAAAAACAAGAAAACCTGAAGTTGTTTTCATTTAATGTAAAACGCACCTGGAATATATACATAGTAAAACAGTAAAAATAGACTCTTACGGTTTTATAGTGGCAGGAGAAATAAATGGCTAAATCAGCCCAGCCATTTACCAAGGGTTATCCAAGGTTCTCTTTGTTGAAATTGTTAATTAAAAACCGATTGATTGTAGATGTAATTTCTGACTTGAAAAATATATATTTTTTGGCTGTTGTTGATCCCTTTCAATAAAAAAAAAACATTTTATTGGAAATGATTCGATGAAATTGCTGGTAGAGAGGGAAACATAATAATTAGTTAGGCTGATCCATTTAGAATTTTATGTGTAATTTGTATTTGCTTGGTTTGTTCGGAATTCTATAAAAAAATTAGTAAATAAAACAAGAATAAATTGTCATCATAACTCAGATTAAACATTGCCAATTTGAGTGCTGTTATGATTTGGATGTGGATTAATTTTGGCCCACTCTTTGATTGAGTTTGACATCCCTGTCCTAAAGCACCATCAAAACTCTTCAATCCAGGTAAGACTCAAATAACATGTAAATGCAGATTTGCAGAATTTCCCGACGCTATACTTTATGTATGTTCTGTGTAACATTCTATAAATAAAGGAAAGTTTATTATTTTTAATATCATTATTATTCTCAGAGTTTCAAGTCATGTCACTGAAGCGCTGGGCAATTATCAATAAAACGAGTATCTTTTTTTTTTTCTTCTTGAATCGAGATAAATTTCTCCCGCACATTTTTCCCTTAATTAACTACCTGATAGAGGTTTACCAAAACAAATATATATGACAGTGGAAAATACAATAGAAATATGAAACGATCATAGACTCAATACATTAATTATGTATTGATTCTATGTATTCTGTTTTGTCATATTGCTCTCCGTGTCCCATTAGAAGTTAAAGGGACAAAAGAGTCAAGCACATGGATTTGTATGACATGAATAAATTCTATGAATTACAAAGTTGTCTAAATCGAGCAACACTGACATCAGAATGTAAATAACATTTTCATGCTATTAATTATTAAGTGCCATGAACTGGAAGTGAGATTTTAACTGTCCATATCATATCTGTTATCAGTAGTGTAAAAGAAATGTAAAGCGCGATATAAATTAAATTTATTATTATTATTATAAGTGTGCTAGCTAATGCTAGCCTCAAGGACTAGACTGTTTACAGTTGTAAGCAGCCCTGCCAGCTTCCAAGAGAGGTTTGTCATTAGTGTTAGTGGTCTTGCTCAGGAAGTAATTACGTAATAATCCAGATTTTATATCCTATATATCAAACATGTTTGTAAATTAATAGGGTGTCTCCATGAATAGATCCTGAAGTGTAAATTCAAATCTATACATGCCAATCTGGGAAAGTCGCAAGTTCCAAACCAGTTTTCTTCCTCCAAGGGGGTGAAATCTACCTAATGAAAGTCAATAAAAGCTCTAGGGCTGCAGTAACTGGTTATTTTAGTAATCCAGTATTCTATCGATTATTCTGGTAATTAATCGAGTAATCGAATAAGAAATATTGCATGCTCTGGTATTTTTGAAATTAAATCACTTTTGCTTTGTTGAAGAGCAATATTACTTAACAAAACAGAAAATACGACGGTTTATTGCATGAAGAACTAATTGTTCCCCTTTTTAAAAAAAACAGCCTGTTTATTGCTTGAATTGCAATAATATCCGTCTCTATAGTGTGCACTAAATCAGTTTCAATGACAAATGAGATTTGTTGTTGTGGGATCTAAGCTTAGAACCTGCAATGTTTTCCAGTGCTTTTTCATTTCCGACGGCGTCGGTCTACCAAGGCTCCTGGTGGTTTCTCTTTGATGTGCTTCTACCGTTCATTATTTCTTACTTTCCCACTTATTTTTTGAGAGTTTATATCAATAACAGACTCTATGCTGTGGTTCAGATCTCAATTAGAAATTGAAAATTTTTATTTGGAATAAGGGGGACTTACGTAATATCTCTTTATGGCAGTTCAGAATCCAAGGAAACACCGTTCAAACAGCCATTCACCAACCCCCAGAGTCACTATCACAGTCTTTCAGTTTTTGTCCGACTTTTTAACCTCCCCAAATTTGAGGCAGAGTGAGCATCTGTTCGCACTCAAAGATAAGTTATCCACCTTTTTTTTACCTCAGTTAACCGGGTTTAGTAATTCAACAACGACATAAATAATGTCAAAACAAATGCACTTTCAGGAAGTATATCAAAAAATTGTGCAGCCTTACGTTTATTGGTCAAACCAAATAGTCTTGAAGTAAAAATTGTGTAAATTCCGTAACACTGGAATTTTTCTAACAGGAATAATTAAAGTTAGTGCATTCTCAATCAACTCTCTGTAACAAACATTGTCTCTTCTCCTTTACTATTTGTTTTTCTCTGTTCCCTCCACCCCTTCTCTCTCTCCCTCACCTTCACCTTACAGTAAAATACATTTTGAATTAATTATTAGTAACGCTTACACAAACCTAACACGTAAACACAATCTCCCTCCTTCCTTCCATGAGATGAGGAGAACATTCTTAAAAATATATAGTTAGGAATTACAGTGGAGGAATGTGAGTATCCCAGATATTTTCATTTAATATCGTCGAGTTCGTCTTTCAATTGCTCTCAAATTGCCTCGTACTTTTTCTCCATCAGATCTGTAAAGTTTCGCAGAGAGGGAAGTGTGCATCCTGGGTGAAATGTGTTGATCATCCCTTTAAAGCCTTGCCCATGCACAATAGCAAGGGGTCTCATGTCATTACAAATCTTCCTTAATATTCTGTCAGTAGGAGCAACAGCCATCTGAGGTGGGCATTGAGTTGGGTTCTCTTTGTGGAAAAAGTCCTCCTCACTGCTTTGTCTCATCCTGAAAAATTGACACAGAAAGCCCATTAGAATAATGATAATAGTGGCATGTTTTAAAATCTGTTTAATTTCCACGTCACTGTTGTGATTAGGACATTAGACTAATAATAATGAGAATATTAGTAATTATAATAATAATCAGTATTTTTACTTAAGTATCTAACTTTATACTTAAAACGGTTTAGACATGAATTTATTTAATCACTATAATAATATGCAGTTAAGATAATCACTAGCAAAAGTACTTTTGCATCGGTGTGGAGAAAGACATATGTGAAATTATTAACGGACTAAGAAACAGTACAACAACATTATATAATGATACTTTTAGTCACCTTTAGCCATTTTTCTCACTAGTACATTGCCATTAAAGTACACAGAAAATATAAAATGGCCGAGGAACAACGTAAGATGATGAATAGTGTTAGGTTCCCTTAAAAGTTAAAAAATACTTTTAGCATGGTGGCGATGAAGACATTTTTTAAAAACAAACTTTAAATTACCACTTCCTACAGAAACACATCTGCGTTTTGACAATGTTAATAAATCATGTCTGGGCGAAGATGAGGTAAACGGACTTACGGTGGTGTCTTGCTGCTGTCGTCTTGACTCAGGGCGCCTTCCTTTCAGGTGATTGTGCATTGCTGTGTTACGCCATCTCCATTTCGCAAAACTTACAGAGCGCAACATTGTTGGGTCTCTGAAGTATTTCCAGACTTTTGATGAAGGTGGGCGAGGTTTTTTAAACGCCGCTTGATCGCCAGGGGAATCAAAATCCAAACTTTCACTGGGCGCATTCACTTTCAGTAGGTCACCCGATGCTTCGATGCACGTTACCCAAATCAAAGTATTTACGCAATCAATTACGTTGATTACGTCGACGAATTGTTTCAGCTCTAGCTACAACACAGCGTGCTGAATAATACTCCGGATTTAAGATCATCAGTGACAGCATAACAAAGAAAGCTCAGTTTGTTTCCCAATTATGTTGCCTTCAGGAGTCGTGGGTACTTTAAAAAATGTGATTCAATGGATTTCTATACACTGAATTGACATGACCAGCAGTGAATAACAACCAAAGTGACAAAGTAACGTATAGCAAGCTGTTTAAGAATACTCTAGGCAAACTATCAATGGACAAGAGAGAATATACCAGATTGTGAAGTTTAACAGCCACGTCCTCACCGGGACAACTTTCTTACCTGCTATTAATATCGTAAAATTATCCTAAATATTATGATAGTGAAAATAAAATTTGAGATCTGAATCTGTTAACATTTCCAAATTAAAAATTATCACAAACACGAAAATATATATACGTGAATATTGAAAAAGAATAATTTATTCAAAAGACTATCAGAAATTAATCACAATTATATTTTTATTTTAATTAATACCTCCCTACACTCTTTTTCAGTTTGAAAACATTGATTTGATTGATTTTTACAATTCTAGATCAGAAGTTTAATTTTAAATTTTAAATTAAATTTTTTTTAAATTTACAAACTTTTTGACCTTGGCTCCATAGTCAAGTTGCTGTATTTATGAAACATATTCTTTTTAGAATAATAAACCAACAAGTTAATTGTAGCCTATTTGCTGAAGATGAGAACAAATAACACAATTTAATAAGCAGTTATTACCTGTAGTTCTTTATGGAAAACTCAGATTAATGCACATCCTGTCTGCAGAGGAGGAGCATGTAATGTGGCCACGGTGCCTGTAAGACAGCAGCATAACAGTCAACCTTACAGCGTACATCCTACCAAATCATACATACTGTGTTTAAATATGCGTAATCTAAATATGAACAGTTGCTTTGGCTAAATGAGACAAAAACAAAATGTGTGAGACTTATTATTAACATTATTTTTCATATTAATTAAATTAAAACTCAATATAAACAAGAGCAGTTGCTAGGAAGAGCATCATGGCACATGAAATCAGTTCAAGTCTCATTGTGCATGGCATAGTTCATACATGTACACTGATCATAGCCATAACATTACATAATAACCTGCCTAATATTATCATCCCCCGTTTTACCACCATAACAGCTCTGAGATGCACTGTGTGTTTTGACACCATTCCATTAGAACCATCAGGTTTTTAAGCAATATTTGTTATAGAAGGTCTTTTCTATGGAATCAGATAACACGAGCATTAGCTTTCACTTCCCATATGCATCAAGACCCTGTTATCCCTATGGTCCGGTGTTCCTTCCTTAGACAGCTTTTATTAAGTACTAAACACTGCGGACTAGGAACACCCAACAAGACTTGCAGTTCTGGGGATGCGCCATTGTGTGGCCATCATAATTTTGTCCTCGTCAGAGTAACTCAGTTTCTTAAGCTTGTCCATTGTTCCTTTGTCCAACACATCAGTTTTAGGACAAAATGTTCAATTTCTGCCTCATCAAATGGGATGTCACTTACATGGTGATGAGATAACCAACGTTATTCACTTCTCACTTTAATGGTTATGGCCAATATATCTGTCTTGTGCACTTGCACATAGGTGAAAGGCTGCACATTCCAGCCAAGTGCTGACAATATTTCAGTGAATGAAAGGTGGTGCAAATGAATCAAAAACATAACATGTTGTCTCAAGGCATTTGCTGCACAGATTCTATTTTTTCTCGATACAGTGCAATTTAAGCTACATCTTTTGCCATCCTCTGGAATTTTTAGGGACACTGGATCAAACATTATATTAGCTGTCACGTAGTTTCCCTTACACAAATGACCCAAGGGTGCAAAGGAATGGATACTCTTTATGAATATTACCGGCAATTGTGAATACATTTGTATCAATGTTTCTCTGGTAAGCAGAGTTTTCAGCAATTAATGCAACAAAAAATTCATTCTGGAATAGACTGGACATAAAGAACACACATTGGGTATAACTTTGTCCCATTGCCTGCCAACTAATTCTTTGACACTGGTGAGTTTTTAAGGCTTTATTTGTTAATATTTTTATTTTTTAATTTATAGAATAAAATCATACTAGACGTCTATTTAATTTTTTAGGAATTTGTGACTCTGAATAGTATGTAGGTGTGAATGTTGAGAATGAATGGTTGATTATCTCTCCAGGGCAGCTTCACTACACATCACATGAAAACTTCATACAGCTGCGACAGAAGCCACAAAGGATCCAAAAATTTCTCAGAAATTCGGTCCAAAACCAAACACTTTCTAGTGGAAAATCAGTGGCATCCCCTTTGAACATCTGTGGGTGATGAACCATCATTCAGACACCAGGAGAAATGTAAATACATCAGCTTGGCTTTGGGAAAATAAAAATCTTTTTTTGAACCCGTATTCAAAGCAAACAAAGTGAAGAGGTGAATAATTTTTCACACATTGTTTTCCACAGTTTTCACAGCATAACTAAAAAAATCTATAAACCCATAACCATGTATCAGAGAGGGGTCTTCTAATTATTTAGAGACTTTTACCATTTGTATTTTCTCCATTTCTATAGTTAAAGATTAACTTCGGCTCTTTCTGGTAGTGGGATTTGCCTCAGAAGAGGGTTTCTAAGACATTACTCAAAACAAAGTCAATATGTTTTCACAAACCTTTATGCACATCTCCCATGTACTCAACAGGTGTCTTAAAATGGACAACAATAATTACAGTAAAGAGGGAAAAACTTAAATAGATTATTTCTATTGTTAAAGTGTTTTTAATAATAGGCATATGTGGCGGGAAAACCCTAGAATTTCATAACTGTTTTAGTTTTAAATAAAAATATTTTAAATAACATCATTAACCTGGTGTTGAGCAAAACCATTTGTAAACAGTAATTTAAGCTGTCAAGTGTTGTTTGTATAGTTACAACACACAGAGATAATAAATCAAGATAAGATTCCCTTGAGTAGTGCTGCACGGCATAATTAATAGTAATGATAATAATAATATTTCCTGTATTTATCAATTGTTACACAGTACATAAATAAAGTACAACTTCATGAAATACAACTTTGCATTTAACCCATCCCTGAGGGAGCAGTTGGCAGCCCATGTGAAGCGCCCAGTGTGCTGAAGTTTCAGGGTCATGACATATGAGTCAGGGGCTGGGCTTCAACCCTGGTCACCTGGTTGAGGGACGGCTGCTCTACCCACTGAGCTGAAGCCATAAGGACAATTGGTGAACCTGGCAACACTCTCATTTGCACCCAGGCAGTATTGATGCAAGAGTAGTCTGTGTTGTCCAATCCTACAGCGAAGCTACTGCAGCACAAACAGCTGGTTCTCATAGAAAGGAGTCAGGGCACAAAGTGACATCACAGGGTTGTATTTGACGATGAGGAGGACCTAAACAATACCAGGCAGATGGTTTTAATGTTATGTCTTGACCGGTGTATGCCTGTCAGCTGTCAACAATGTATATGGAGGAAGCCATTATGAGAAAAATAGCTGCCATGATTATATGACTTAACTGCAAAAGTGAGTAATACTTCATCCTGACCAATCTTCATTTCTACAAGGATTTATCCTGACATTCAACTACCCAGATCATTGTGAACCACAGCATACTTGACATTAGAATGATTGACATGATTTAAGCAAAACTCTGTGAAAGTAGATGGTTTTTGTGATGAAGCTGAGAAGGAGGTTGGAGCACACCTGGACCACAGACAGGTAAGCTGCTGCAGGCCCACGCCATCTAGATGGATCACACGGGAGCTAAATGGAGATTAGAGGAAAAGTTGCATCGTCTCACTTACTCTGAGCACCACAAGACGCAGACAAACCCATAATGCTTCATAAGGTGTCTCACAGTGTTGCCTTACAATTCCACATCCTGCGTGTATGTGTTTTTACTTTTATCGAGTTACTTGATGCACAGTCACAAGTTTATGAAACGCGAGTGGACGCTGTGTTAGTGGGAAGAATTAAAGGCACCGCACGCTTATCAACACAAAGAGTCTCGACTGAGCGCTGTGCTGTTTAAGTCCACGGTGGGAAATGTATGCCTCCATTCGTGGACGACACACGAGCCGCTTCACGACATTGTTAGTGTCTATTTAGTTTATAAAACACCAAAATAAAGCCCCCCCACCTACGCGAAGACGACCAAAGTTGTAGAAAAATCATTTTTTTCTTACTGTGAAGTCGATGGAAGTTCGGGAGATATGTCATATACATCCGACATCATGAAACCGAGGTTTAAGGTTAAAAAAAAAAAACACACAGTAGAAACATTTGCCTTCCTCCTCTTCTCTCTATGGAACCACAGCGACGGCGGCCATGACACAACATCCGGGTACCTCTATGCCTTGAGTCAATGGAGAGGCGAATGAATATGTATTTCCTGTCAGATACAAAACTAATGCCTCAAACGGCAGTTTCACCACGGGAAACACATATGAAACAACTTTTGCTTAAGTGGGAAACATGTCAGTTTACGAGACGTCCATTGCAATCTGGCAGAGATTCCCCAGTCAGGGCGTTACGTCATTCTCTGCGCGCGCGGGTGTGACTAGGTGGAAGAAGAGGCAGCAAGCAGCAATGGCGGATATACGCCATTTCCTCTTTGCAAACTGGCTGTTGTTTTCCGAGTCTCAATCGGTTTGATATGTCATTGACTCTCTCTCTCTTTTGTAGCTTGTTCAAACAAACACAAGGACAAACTTTAATAAATTTAGTAAATAAATCTAACACATTGTCCCAACAATCATCCTCCATCATATACAGTATTCTAGTTGTTGTTGAGATCTGGGACAAAACATGGCCGCCAGATAAAGAGACAGTTTTTAATGATTCACCTAGTGTCCCATAAAGAGGATTTTTAAGCACGCTAGTTATTATTTTGTGAGATCTAGATATTTATTTCCTGCACATAAGTTAATATTTTGTGGTGACAAGATATGTATCTTGTGTGCTTAAAACATGTATCTTGAGGGGAACAATATGTATCTTTTGTGTGCAATACAGGTTCTGGGAGAAACAGAATACATGTAAAAGAGTTACATAAAAAGGATTAAAAAAATGTAACTGTAATACGTTGAGATTACAGAAAATAATTGTAACCAGATTACAGTTACATTCAGTAAAATTTGGCTATTACTGGCAGGATTACAATTTTAAATAGAGAATGATATACTAAAATGCATCCGACACACACACAAACAGTGTGCATACATAATTAATGATGCAAAACCACTTAGCTAATATTTTTGATAGAGTCGACACTCTGGCTCATTGTCACCGTGAACTCAGGTGAAAAATGTGCCTTTGCGAGGTGGAAATTACATCCACATTTTGTATTTAAAGAAGAAATTGGAATAACATCACAGTGCCATTATTGTACCACCTCTGTGCCCTGGATTATAACCAAATCTAGTCTTTTTTACCAGTTTAAATATAAGTGGGTAAAAGTCAGTAAATGAGTATCCGTTGAAGAACGGATACTCATTTAAGTCAGCTCATATATCCTTGATGTCTCTGGGATCAGTGCAGGGAAGTGTTGTGTAGGTATCTACCGGGCACATAACTAAGACACCACTTACATATGAGCAATTTTTTACAACTTCATCTACTAATATGATAAAATACACCAATAATAATAAGGTTAGTATTTTTGGTTTTGTTATTATCATTATTATAATTGTTAAAGAAACCGTCCATCTAATTCTTGAATATAGCTGAATAGTTAATAGTCATAGGTTAAAAAATAAATATAATTAACTGAATAAATCTAACATACCCTTATTGTTAGATTTTTTTAATTTGCATTTTATGTTTTTCAGTTCCTTCTAACCAAAGAAGATTTTACTGAGCAGCCTAGTGTATCTCAACATTGACAAGGACAAGAGGCCTTAATAATTGAATTTATGATTGATGATGTTCTCCTTGGTTGAACAGCCAGGCTATTAAGAGGGAATCAGTGATGGCAGAGCAAAATTAAAAGGAGCATATTTTATTTCTGTTTTGTAAATCAAACATTTCTATAAGCCCATACTTTAATTTGGATTCTATAAGCTTACTGCCTGAATTTGGTTTACGGTTTTCATTTTCTTTCATTCGTTTATTCTTTTTGTTTTTTTGAAAATTCAGTTGGTGGACACGAGATTTCTTCTAAAATGTGTGTCCTTTTCATTGATGAACTAAAACATAGTATTTTCTGTTCGTCTTGAAAAGACAAAGATTTTATTTTTGCTTCGTAAACTATTGTACAGTAGCCTATACTTTTTTTTTTTTCTAATCCACTTTAATTGTGCTGTAGGTCCACAGGCTACTGCCTGAATTTTTCTTTAAAGTTACACTGAGCAGAAGATACGTCTTTTGTGCGCTCTTTTCTTTATTTACATATTTGGTACTGAAGTAATCCAAAAGTAACTGGAAGTAATTTAGTTACATTACTTTTATGAAAGTAACACTCCCAACCCAGATGTAATATTGTGGGAACAAGATAATTGTGGTATGCACAAGTTATTTTTCTAATGGTAGCAAGATATTTACCCTATGTGCACAAGGTAGTGTGTGGGAACAGGATATTTATTCTGTGTGCAAGTTCTTCATCTAGTGGGAACAAGAGATTTGCTTTGTCCAGAAGAATTATCTTGTGGGAACCAGATGATGACCTGTGAATTCAGTTGAATGTATAACGATTATTGTTAAAATGTAAAATGTAATTATTTTCAATATTTCTCTTTTATGTTAATATTTTTTTCAACTATTGATTTTTTAGTAAAAGTGTCTCCTCTATGTATTATAGTGTCTATCTCAGGGGCGAACACTTGTGATGTTCTTGTAGAGTGGCTTATAATTTCCATCAAAAAATATGCAGCAATCAGACTGGGAGCTGAGTAGAGTCTGCCACTGTGTTTCCCCTGTTTGTCCTTTGCTGCTCTTTTATAGAAATTATAGATGCAAATCCCAAAGTGCCTGGTGTGTTGTGATTAGTAAGTGTTCATAATATATATATTTTTATTCTAAATTGTGTGTATAACATAAAAAAAATCTCAATCTCATAACAGGTCTTATTACTGTCTTATTAAGATGTTATTAATGAGCCTGTAAACTTACCCTTTTTGGAATTACTTTAAGGAAACTGCTACTCAATAGAGGAGTATATCCTATGATTCAGATGTCTGAAAATAGTGTTTTGTTCTTTAACAAGCATATTCCTTTCTATCATTTTATGCTAGATTTTCAGTATGTACAATCCATAACTAAATTTTTATCATTTTTTGTCATTGCAATTTGATTTAAATGGTATTGAACTAAGTACATTTGAACTAAGTACAAGAAAATTATTTTGTTTATTTTGTTAGCCTCCATTTTTAATTCTTTCCCCGTACTTTCAGCAATATCGCTTCTATGTTTCCAACACATTTTTTGGGGGATAGATGGCATGCTAACTTTAACTTCCAATGTTCAAACTTTCCCCCACCCCATTATTATCCAACAAATAACTGCTGGATGCTTAAAACACTAAATAAGAGTTCCTGCAAGGACAAGCTTAGACGACTTAAATCACACTTCTTCCATCCAACATTTTTCTTCTGATCTACATTCAGGTGGCAGCAGGCCAAACAGGATATACCAAAAGTCCATCTCCCCAGTGATCTGGGGTTTGGCTCACTTACGGAGGGGGCCAAAATTAAAGGGGAAACCACATTGGGGGCTAAACAGGACTAAAATTAGCCATGTTTAATCTGAGGTATTCCTTCATTCATTATCTACTACTTATCCTGTTCAGGGTCACGGGGGGCTGGAGCCTATCCCAGCTGACATTGGGCGAGAGGTAGGGTACACCCTGGACAAGTCGCCAGTTCATCGCAGTGCAGACACATAAACACATACAACCACGAGAAATTTTAATGTCACCAATATCACATGTTTTTGGTCTGTGGGAGGAAGCCGGAGTTCCCGGGGATGAACCCACGCAGACACAGGGAGAACATGAATCCGCTTTCTGTGCAATCCACTTTCTGAGAACTCCGCACAGAAAGCAGCAGCTGTGCTATCCACTGTGCCGACGTGCCAACTGTGTGAGGTATTATGACTGTTATTATTATTTAATTTACTAATTTTATAGAAGTCCCAAAAAGACTGAAGAACTGGTAGGAAGCCGCCTGGTGTGTCATCCTGACAGGGGAAAGCAGATAAGGACATTTGGTGATGGAGGAGGTTCAGTAGTGTATATAAAGGAGAAAATTGTCGCAAAAGAATTGTGATAACTAGTGCGATGGAGAAAGTAGGCACACGTACGAGGATGCTCGCCTGAAGGGTGAGGTAGAAAAAGCTAATCAAGAAACCTATGTTGAGTTGTTTGAGAGGTAGGACACTAAGGAAGGAAGAAAAGGATGGGATGTATCTGCAGCAGGTTGGGGTGGTTCCTGATAGAAATGGAAATATATTAACAAGTGAGGAGAGTTTGAAGGCAGGATGGAAGGAATACTTTGAAACACAGGTGAATGAAGAAATCAAGAGAGTGAAGGGTGAAGAATGTGAGAATTGTAAATCAGGAAGTTCAAAGGATTTTTCAAAGGATGAAGAATGGAAAGGTGGTTGGTCCTGATGACATACCAGTGGAGGTATGGGATGTCTTTAAAGGGAGCGAAGTGGAGCAATTAACTAGATTGTTCAACACTATTTTGGAGAGAGAGAGGATGCCATGAATTGAGGAAAGTGTACTAGTATTGTTATTTTCAAGTACAATGATGGAGCTGTAGCATCTACAGGGGTTTAAAGTTGATGAGCCATACAATGAAGATATGGGAAAGAGTAGTGGAAGCTAGGTTAAAAGACAATTTGTGAGCAGCATTGTTTCATGCCAAGATGGAACACTGCAGAGGCTATGTTTGCGCTGAAAGTGCTGATGGAGAAGTATAGAGATGGTCAGAAGGAGATGCTTTGTGTCTTTGTGAATTTACTGATCAGCTCGCAGCCCCTACCTGTTTGCTTTGGTGATGGACAGGCTGACAGATGAGGTCAGGCAGGAGTCTCTATAGTCTATTACATTTGCGGTTGACATTGTGATCTGTAGTGAAAGCATAGAACGGGTGGAAGAAAACCTGGAGAGATGGAGGTATGCAAAGAAACGGAATGAAAGTCTGTCACAGTAAGACAAATTACATTTATGAATTGAATGGAGGCAGGTGGAATGGTGAGGATGCAAGGGGTAGAGGTGGAGATTGAGGAAAAGTGGTAAAGAAGTGAGCGCTGGCAGGGGGAAATGGTGGAAAAGAGTGTCATAAGTTATCTGTGACAAAAGAGTAGCAGCAAGAGTGGAGAGAAAGGTTTATAGGAGGGAAGTGAGATCATCTCTGCTGTGTGGTTTAGAGATGGTGTTACTGACCATAAGACAGAAGGCAGAGCTAGAGGTGGAGAGAGTTGAAGATGTTAAAATTTTGTTTTAGAATGACAAGGATGGACAGGATAACAACAAGCCCATCAGTGGAGCAGCCCGTGTCTGTGAGACAGATTAAGAGGGGCCATATTGAGATGTTTTGGACGTGTGAAAAGGAGGGACAGCGGATATATTGGTAGAAAGATGCTGGTAATGGAGCTGACAAGCAGGAGAAAAAGGGGAAGAACAAAGAATAGGTTTCTGGATGTGGTAAGAGAGGACATGTGTGAACGAAGAAGACGCAAACAGGACAAGATGCAAATACATGATCCGAAGTGTTGGGGACAGTTGAAACAATAAGAAGTGGTGTATGTCTTCTAGATCTATGACAGCATATTTTATTTCATGTTGTCTATAAATCTAATAAACAATGAGAATTGAATGGTTTTGCTTACAAATGTTTGTAAAGATCAGTTGGTCAGGCTGCTAATGCAGCCATGAACATTACTTAACTTCAAAGGGTGATTAGATTAGCTACAGTGCCCTCACTTCAAAACAAATGAGTAAAATGAGATGCAAAAAAAAATTTTGGGTTGGTTTTAAGATATGGTTCAGAATGTTGTCCTTCTGAAAGGTCCAATCATGGCCCACTTTAAGTTTCCTTGCATAATATATCAGGTTTTCATCCAATATCTCCTTGTATATGATGGAATCCATGGAACCATATTTTAAAAAGATGTCCAGGACCCTTAGGAAGAATAACAGCCTCACATCTTCAGAGACCCACCACCATATTTTGCAGTGGATAGGAGGGACTTTTCTGTATGGCTTTTTCTTTCTTGCTATTCCACCCCCATCTTAGATGTTGGTTGCCAAAAAGCTGTACTTTGGTCTCATTTGTACTATTATCTTGTCCCATTGAGGGTCCCAGTGGTGTCTGCCAAATTTAACACCTTTTTCTTTGTGTGTGGCTGACAGCAGAGGTTCTTTTCTGGCTACCCTCCCAAACAGATTGTGTTGGTGTAGGTGCCATCTGATGATGGTTAGGCAGACTTTCTGAGATTCATCTGACCTCTGCACTAATCTAGCCCGAAAGCCTTGGAGAATATTTAAGCAGACAACCAATCCTCTTCACAGTGTGTGAAGTCAGTGTGAGACACATCCTCTTCCTAGCTAATTATTAAAATCTCCAGTCTCTCTAAACTGTAAACTGTCATTTATGACTGTTGATAAACTTGCTAGAAACCATTGCCAGTATCTTTGCTGTGTTCTCTGCCCTTTCCCATTGTGAAGAATGTTAAAGAGAACTAAGCCTGTGTCACCTCGTAATTATTCTCTAGGTAAGCAGGAAGTCATTGTTAACCACTTCATAGTTCCTATTCAAACAGGTGAGCCTAAAAATTTGAAATGGGACTGAAAACATGCTTCCATTACCTTTAAATGTAGAATTTAAAAAAGGTACCAAATAATTTGTTGTATGTTAAAGATGTAAATATTTTTATTTTATTGCTTGAATAAAAGGTTGGATTTTTGTAAATAATTTGAATGAAGATCATTGTATAGACCATAAATACAAATATATTATTTGCAACTCTTTTTAGTTCACTCCAAGTAATTCTGGAAGACAAATATATATATAGGCTCTCTCCTCGTCTCCTTATTTCCCTCTGCACTTGACATATTTTCTTTCATAAGTTTTGGTTGACCAATAGACTTGGTTTGATTGCCTTAACAGATCTTAGAATGGCTTGTTATTAATCAATTACTACTAATACGCATTCTTGTATTTTGACATCGGATCATGATTTATTATTTCTTATTTGTTTAATTTAAGTGTCTATAGAACGCGATAATATTTGGTATGCTACATAATTCAGATTAATCTTTTTCAGCATAGGCCTAGTTCATAGGAAAATAAAACGCAGAGTTTGTATAATGCAATGAATGAATACTAATTATTTACTTCTGTTTAGTGGTTTACTCACATATCTGATTATGTAATAGTTGTGTCTTAAAAATATGCTCAGTTAATTTCGATCCGATTTGTCTGTAACTGTTAATATTAGAATACTTTGGTTCTGACAAAATTAAAGAGACCGACCATTAACAGGCATTTATAGGAAATGTAACTTATTACTCTGTTTTATTTAATTACTTATACATTATCAATAAATGTTACAAAATTTGCAGGCTGTTCACAAATATTCCATTGTGTTTTGGTCACAGCTACTTATAGACATATAATAATATGATCACAATGTCATATGTAATATTTGTTCCTGTTGGCAAAAAAACTGAATATGGTCGCCCTGAGGGTCACATCACAGCTGCTTCAGCTCGCTCTCTGTATTTGATTAGAAGATATGCAAATTCAGCGATTTTGATTTTAGAAAATGAATTAAATTAAAATGAAAAATGATTGGAATCAAACAGAAAAATACATTTATAGAACATGTCAGTAGACTAATATTAATATTTATTTTATCATTATTTGTTTTTCACTTTTCATGATGACTCACCTGCCTCCCCTGACCGCATGTTCCTGGGCTACGTGCCGGTAACACTGACATCAACACTTAATCATCATTCATTTTGAGAAAAATAATTACCCGGCTCGAAAAATGTTTGTGCTAATTAATACTGTATTGAATTAATGATGACAGAACAAGATGAGTTCTAAAGTAGATGAAACAAAAGGATGCACCCACTGCATTGTTTTTTTTAAACATAATTCATTTCGTCACACTAGATTTATTTATTGAAACACCACTGCATATGTTTTACACATTGTTTTAGCAGACACTAATTAACAAACATAAATAAAGGGAAATAATTATGTTATTAACACATGGTCATTGAATATACCCATCATTCAAAAAAATAACCAATTAATGTTTAATTAACATGAGGTAACTGTAAATACTTGACATTAATGACAAACAAAACATAGCATATACAAATCATGTTTGTTTAACAAACATAAAATATGCAATTTTAACACAGAAAAATAAGGTAGTGTAAAGATAACTTTAATATGTGCAACCGATGTACATATTTTTTTATAGTAAATTCAAAAACACCATTTTTTTCATTGTGTCTTATTCCATTAAGACAATATGACACCCTTGGTGCTACCAGCCCACATTGCTTTGTCTGTGCAGTAAACAGATACACCAGTTATCTTCCTATTTACGTTTGACAGCCGTCCTACGATTGTTTGCAATGCGAGACCTAAATTCCTTTCTCAGGAGAACAAACTACGCAGTCTTGATTACATCACATCCCTCTTATCATGTAGTCATTTTTGTATCTCCTAAGTACAGTACAGTCCCAAATGCACACAGTCATTTGAAATTCCAGTTAAGTTGTTGCAGTATTCTATAAAGGTGCGTGGTGATACCTGTACCTTGGTTCGGACCTCCCGCTGGGATCTATATTGATACTTTATTTCTTCTTGTCGTGTTTTTGGTTTACATTCCCTCTCTATTTTTCATTTCATTTTATTTTTACTTTATCTTCATGTCCCTAAGTAGTCTCCTTGGTTTTCAGTTTTTGTACTCTCCCTTTTTTTTTCTTTCCTACTATTTTGTCCATTAACTGTTTGTCCTTGTTTCTATATAGTCACCCTGCTTTCCCCTTTGGGCCTTAATGTATGCGTGATTGTCTCCCTCAACCAACGTGGTTTCACATGTTTTGTCGCAACCTGTGTCTGAGTCGGTGAGATACGGTATCTTTTCTGTTTTCTGTTTTGTTTGTAGCCCATGATTGTATCACATGTTCCAGCCTATTTGCCATTTTCTGGACTATCATGGACTTGCATGGACTGTGATTACTTGTGGACCTGTTATTTTGCTGTCAAATACCTGAAATGCATCTGTATTGTATTCCCTTCCCTCCTGTTTGTACCTGGCCACTCCTTTCTGAGGTATCCTAACTGTGACAGATGTGGTGTAGACTGCACAGACAGTAAAGTGTTATTCCAGCTAATAAATACAGTGTGTTATGTGTCCAAGTTGGTCTGTGTTGCCCTGTGGCCCTGCAGCAGCTGCCCTCTCAGGAGTGTGTTGGACATCTGGAGAGGACAGCTGACAACAGGTATAACTTGTCAAAAATTAATAAATAAATACATGACGAAAGGAGTCTTGAGCAGGCTCAGCTGCACATACAGTCCATGTTCACATTTGTAGTCCATTCATCTTTTTCCTCACTTTTACCACTGACTCACTGCTGGTGCCGGGTCGAAGAAACAACAATTTTAAGACCACATGGTCAAATTTTCATCCCTAGCTTGGCTTTCTGTGGAAAGAACACAACATACACGTTAAGTACATTTAGCCTTCCTACTAACTTGGTGGCAAAAGCCATATGACGAAGAGAAGGGAGCTGAAAATAAAACATTAAGACTGAATGGATTAATGTAGCTCAGTAGGTAGAGCAGTCATCCCTCATCCAGGACACCGGGGTTTTTTAGAAAGATCGTGCAACAGTGCTGCATTGACGAGCCTTTTCCAACAATCATTTTTGTCCGAGACTCATTCATTTTTGATGTTCACACAGAAGAAATACAGCGATAGAAAAGCAGCACTCTGGAGTGTCTTTTTAAATAGCGAGCTGGGATTCCACAAGTAAAAAAAGAGCGTCAGGTACTACAGGGAAACACCAACGTCCAGTGTGATTTCTGAAATATGTATCAAGGAAAAATGGAAAATCAATTGTTACCATCACTGTTAGGTGGCAGCTGAGCTCATCCTCTACTCAAAGTGTAAGGCGCTCCTAGATGTTGTGTTGTCTCAATTCATTAATTATTCAGTAACCTTTTCGTTATTTAATTATTTAGGTCTTATTCATATTTTATCCTACCACTGATATATTGGTATGTGGATGCCTTGTTGTTTTTCAGTTTCATAAGTTATTTTTTACTGCAGATTTGCAAGGTGTCCTTGGGTTATTTGAAAGACCATAAATAAAATGTATGATAGCTTTTATTATGGCGAACAGACACATATTTCGAAACTTAAGTTGTTCTAGCTGAAGAGTTATCAATAAATTTAACTCGTAGAGACATTATTTTCAGTTCTAGATTAAAAAAAAAAAAAAAAAAGAGTGACCTTCCGACCGAAGTTGTATAAAAACCCAAAATAACAGCCAAAACGTAACTTACAATCCCAGAAGCGTGTTTGGGTTTGACGCTGTATGCCGACTTTTCCTTAGCCTGTCTGAAACATTCTTCGGCTGCTTTTAACCTGCAGGATACAAGAACACAGTGTTAATTCAGTCCATGAGTGCATTGTGGTTATCCAGTGGGCTTTTATTGAGATCAGCATATGTTTTTGTACCTCTCCTTGAGAATGGCTTTATTCTCCTTCTTCCACTGGTCCTTGAAGTCTGAGGAGAACTCGTGCCAGATGCTGAAAACAGTGTTTGGTGAAGCCTCCTTCTCTCCTGCCTTGGCCTTCACCGAGTAGAACACTATGAGTTCCAGAAACCTGACAGAACCCAATCACAAAGTTACTCGAGAACCTTCCATTTTTATCCATGATTGCTATAGAGAGATGGCACTGGACCCAATTAGTTGAGAGGAGATGCATCTTTTAACTAAGTGTGGAGAAAAGAAAGTCTATGGCTAGAATTTTCAAATGCATATAGATGGTGGAGAGCATTTCCTGGTGCAACAGTTATATATTGACACCTTGCAGGATCTTTTGATGCTTAGAAACAATAGTGACTTCCCGAAGCCCAAAAATCTGATTCTAGTAAAGGAGTGTAACTGAGGATGGTGGAGGTCGCAGATGGGACCACAGATGTTGAAAGATACGTCACCCAAAATAAATATGGCTAAAAGTATGTCAAAGAGGGGAAATTGATATGATCTGAACTTGGGACAAAACATAGCATTTTCCCAAAAGTGAACTCCAAAGCCTTCTTATGTCAGGTAAATAAGCACATTAACACAAGCATTGTATATCTATAGGTGAATTTCCAGATTGCAGCCCATATTGCATCTGAGCTCACCCCTTTGGAAGATAACAAATAGTGTATTAGTATTGTTTCAGCATTATGATAAGGTGGTATGGTGACAGTCGTACCAGAGGCGGAGTTGCTGTCACTAATGCAGATAGTTTAAAGAATACAGATAAATAAGGTTCTTCTTACAATTTGTGAGTGCTGCTGAGTTGAAGCTCCAGGGTTCCCAATTCACTTTTAGCTAAGAAAGAAACAAGAATTCATTAGATGCCATAACAAAAAATGGAAACATGATAGTACTTGTGTTTGCTAGCATCTGCTTCCACATACATGAAGGGTCCCTTAACGCTCTAAGCCCCTCTCGCTACATATGGGTACTGTAATTCTTGAATTGTAAGTGTTCTAATTTCTCCAATATAATATGCTAATGAGTCTTGTTCTATTACCTTGTGCAAGAAAGTCATCCATCTTGGCTTTGAATGGCTGCAAGTTATCCACGTCTGAAACCTTGCACACCTTTTCCGCTTCTGACGTACACGCTGATAAAACAAAACACACAGTAGAGATAACGTGATGCTAAAGTTGGTGTTTTAAAGCCCCAGAATAACCATGCAAAAAGGGAGGCAGTGTCATTAGTTTTCAAAATAACTGTTATTGTAGTTTACACTGCAGCAGTAACTGGTGTTTTTGAAAGGTTACACCCTGAAACCGGGTTCCAGAAAAAGATACTTTTTCAGGCTTTCCAAGCGCCAGCTATTTAAAAATAAGTGACATTTGTATGCAAAAGCCCTTGACGTGAAAATGAGGCCCTGTTAAATGGCAAAACCTTTGCTAATACGGTAATGTTTTTCTTTGTTGTTTGAAATAAAGTTTTACTCTTAAAAAACTGTTGTGTTTTGTTTTGTTGCCGATGTCGACCAGGGGGTCATGAGTTGTTGCATGGTCAATATAAATGAGTCTATTCGCATTACCTACTCACATTAAGCTAGGTTAATATCGCTGTAAATGTTTGTGAGGTGCTTATTTATTATCTATACTGTTTATACTTCCTGTGTACATGTATTTTACCTCTCAGGTCCCTCCTGAGTCGCGTCACTTCTTTCTGAAAGTCTTCAAACTTCATCTGTGAAGCTTGGAAAAGGTCATGCGGTTCAGGGATTGGGTACACACATGATTCTCTACCAGCATCCTGGTGATGGACAGACAGACAAGCCCATTATGACATCAACACTTTAAAATCAAATATTGCAGTTACTATTTAAAGGACACGCACAATCATTTTTCTTAATTTAAAGAATTTAAGAATAAAAATAAGTTTACCTCGTCAAAGTGTCTGAGATAGTACGCAACTATGTATGACAGAAGACTTTTCATGCTGTCCTGTATGTGGAAAATGGGAAAGATAGCAGTGTTACATGAGTGGTTGTAAAGCCAGCTTTTCCCCTGAACCCTCCGAAGCCAAACCAGTGTCTTTGGCGGCACGCCGAGTTTTAGAATGACCGTTGAGTGGCTGGATGAAGCAGCACGATGATGAGGTGGAGAAGAGATAGTGTAACAAACTATTTGTGATTATTTTTCAATTGGTAACACATTGCACGCCCGGTATCACAGCCACAGCCACAGCCTTCAGCAGTCTTACTAAGGCCCCAGGGGGACAGATCGAAGATGGCGCCTTTTTATCCTGTTTGACTGAATGACCTAATTGGATATATCCATTTACAGCTGTATTTCAAAAACATTAAAATGTTTAACTATGTCAAGTAAAATAAAGCTTAAAATAATTTCACCCAGCAATTAACTGTAATACCCTCTGGTAATTCAACCCTGAATAAATACATGCCTATATTTATAATAATTAAATAAATGAACCCCAACTGCCAAACACCCCCCTCCTCTCCTATCACGTGGACTCTCCCGGAACCTTTAAATAGTGCTCGTTTTCCTGGGGATTCTTGTTACACAAACACCCTAGAGGGGACACGGAACAGGTGAGATTAAACTACGTCACATTCTTCCCCCCCTAATGAAGCAGCTCACATTTCAATCACACTATTACAATAAATATACCTCAATATACTATATAGCAACTCCAATACGCTTTATGTGAAGCTATATTGTTTGAAACACTTCTGCTTCTGTTTTCCAGGTGGAGCTAAGTACCTGCTCCAGTACCTGACATTGGAATTACTTCATACATTTAAATATTGAATAATATGGGCTTAAATACTCAATAAATATGAACCAATAAATATTCAATACAAAAATGTGCACATCTTGCAAATTAAGTGTCAGTATTGTAATTAAACGTGCAGAGTGCCTTCATTAAAATGCATGTGAAAGCTTTTTAAAGTTACAAATACCAATATCTAGTGCCATTTTTATATATTGAGGTATTGGTAAGTCTTATTTAATACATGCATGATTAGACACTGGTAATTGTGAAGTTAACAAATATTAACGAAAGGGTAGAAAAGCATGTTGCCTTTGGTCTCTTCCCTTTCGGGGTTGCCACAGTGGATCATAATTTCCATCAATTGGCTGTTAGGCTGCTGGCTAACAGTACCAGTGAGGGGATTGTAAGCCAAGCCCCAAGCGATCTGGTTTGGAATAATTTTGATGTCCCGCATATTGATTTGGCATTTCAATGTATTTTGCCTCTTTACTCACACTGCTCTTTACATCTTTGAGTTTGGGCAGGATGTCCAGTGTAAAACCATCAGCCTGGCCTCTTGTTCGATTACCACCATTCATGAAGTTACCAAAGGCCAATACCAGTCCTAGAACCCTTTTCACCGTCTCGCTGTCCTGCAATGTCTGGAGGAACGACAGATGAACAAATCAGAGATACAGTGTTTGGCTGAGGAGAAAACACAAAGAAGATATGCTTCCAGCAAACTTCCACTTGTCAGTAATGCAGGTGGAAAATTACAGCTTGCATGAGATGACACTGTGAAATGAAGACGTATTAGTGTTAATATTCTCCAGATATTAGTGGAACGTTGATGACAAAATTAAAGAAAATCTTATTGTACCGTTTTCCTTGATCATGATAACAAAGGGAAGATGGCGTCAGTATACGTTGATATCACTACTCATTACTTGCATGATGTGGAGAAGCGAGAACAATTGCGTTTTCGTATTGGGACCTCATGTATATTGGAGGTTTAATATTAGCTCAAGCTAGTGGGTCTCGCCTTAACTCAAATGCACACAGACAAAGACCAAATGTGAACAAACAAAATAAGGACAATGGACTAAGTTTTATTCTGGCTCCAAAAGAACTCAGGGGGCCATCATGGGCATTTTAATCAACCAGAGATTTCTCAACATCGTCCACCTTCTGCCTGTTTGATCTAAATAGTTTGTTAGGAGCGTTCACTCACCTTGCTTAGTCTTTGCAGTGTCTCCAGTTTTCTTGTTATGGATGACATGCACTCAGAGTAACTGGACTGGAAGAGAATGCAAAAGAGTCTTCCAGAGAAGTTTGGGATCAGGGAGAGCTGGTAGAGAAATCTGAAACACAAAAGGACACATTGCTCATCATCTTCCATCCCATAGTCAATCTCCTCTGCATCTGCGTCTTAAGAGAAGGACACGGACTATGTCTGCTCGTGGATCGACTTATCACAGGACAACAGCTACTCACTGCTCAGGTTTGTCCAGGGGTTTTGGGTTCTCCTTGTCTTTTGAAGACTTCACATGCTTTTCTATCTTGTCCAGCTCCTCCTGCTGTGCCCTCTGAGGGTGAGACATGAGAGACTGACTGTATCTACATTCATACAATTCAAAACAGTAGACAGCAAGGGTATTTAATGTCCCCCCTCCCCCAGGACAAATATTTTGGCATACTCATGATGAATATGAATATATAACCTCTCTGTGCTGCCTTCAGGTTACATTATGAATGGGATTTGACAATTTAAAATTGTATTAGACTCTAGCTTGACAAACTCAAATGATTGTTATTCTGTTTCTTAAACAGATCTTTGGCCGGACAGTCTGTAAAATATCTCCAGATGCACATGACATTGGTTTGACCTCTAATTTATGTTTCATCCAGAATGATCCCCACTAGTTATATCAGCCAAACAGCTGAGTCCAAATCATTCATAAACTTTAGACAACAAAGCATGACCCAGCAGAATTTCATAATATTATGACTGGTTCCATTGTTTAAGCCTGGACTACAATGGTGTCCGGCTGGTTTAGGTAATCCAACCAAATCAGTTGTTTCTTTGCATGTCTATGTTTCTTCCCCACCTCCCCTCCTTTTTTCACTCACTCTTTCTCTCCCCCTCTTTCACACCCCCACTCGCTCTGTCTCACACTCCCTCACCATCTCCCTGCCTCTCCCATGTCCTCTCCTTCACACTCCTTCACCTTCTCCCTCTCTTTTGCATTCCCCCGCTCTCCATCGGCCCCGTCTGTCTCTCTCTCTTCATCTCTCTCTATTTCTCTCTCTCTTCCACCCCAACCGGTCAGGGCAGTCTTTGTTCTTATAAAAGTTTCTGCCCATTACAAAGCCGTTTTTTATCGCCACTGTTGCCAAGTGCATGCTCACGGAGGAATTTGTTGGGTCTGTAGGATTATGAATAGTGACTTTAGCGTAGACCTGCTCCCTTGGGACAACCTTTGTTGTGAATTGGCGCCAGACAAATAAAATTTGATTTGATCACCTGTAAAGCCCATTGAATAACATTTGATTCGAGGGAAATTTGCTATATAATTAAAGTTGAATTGATTGTTTGATTGAAATAGCAAGCATGGTTGGTTTGGCCAGACTCTTCAGCTCACAGACAGGCTTGGATGTTAGATAGTTAGTGTTAGTGTTACAACTACATCTATTTGCCTCAAAACTATGGACTTTTTTTGTTCTTTGGTGTTTGTCTAGATTCTTATTCATGGGCCGTGCGCTTGTGCAGTGGTTGGTTGGTCTTCTATCTTTAGCATGAACCAAGAACAAACTGTGTTTGGAGAGTGTGTTTTGCTCACATTTTCAAACAGGGCTTGCAGGGTCTCCAGGTCAACTACTGTGTTGTCCAGGTTCAGGACAGCTTAAAGATGGAGAGCAGGACAGATATTAAGTCAGAACTGCAAACACTGCTTACATTGACACTTTCCCTAAATCATAAACATTGACTACAATTGAAGCCATACAAGAAACAAGAAAGCATTTACATGCAGTTGCAAAAATAAAAAATGCAACAATTTGTCAATCCCCAGGGCGTTTGATCCCCTTCAATAAAAACAATGAAAAACAATGTTTCAAGTTAATAGGGCTCGGAAACACTCTGAAAAAATACTGTCATTAAACACAACTTGTGTTTAATGACACAAATGAGGTGAAGACTCTACAAGACATGTATCAACAATATCCAGAAACTGCATTAACTTGTCTGGACTCTACCACATTTGATATGAACTTTTGTAAAGTGGAAAAGTGTTCTTTGGTTTGAGGAGTCCACATTTCAGATTTCAGGATTGTGGGAATGATGGACGAGGAAAATGAGGGTCCAGATTGTTACCAGCGCAAAGTTTAAAGACCATCTGTGATGCATCTGTGATGACATGGCGGGGTGTTAGTGCCACTGTGTACCTGTTATATCTATAAAGGCTACATTCTTTCTGGAAAGTAAAAACAAGTTTTGGAAGAACATATGCTGCCATTCAGACTACTTATTTTTCAGAGATGTCCCTGTTTATTCAAGCGAGGTGATAAGGTGAATTTCTGCCGCCTTACAACAGCATTGCTTCAGAATAAAAGAGTTTGGTCACTAGACTGGCCTGCTGCAGTTCAGACTTGTCCCCAGCAGAAAATGTGTGGTGCATTTTAAAACACCAAAAGCCACAACAGAGTCCTCAGTCTGTGTAGCAGCTAAAGGCATATATCAAGCAAAAATTGGACAAAATTTTACTCAAACGCTTCAACAATTAGTTTTCCCGCTTCATAAACAATTCCTTAGTGTTTATGAAAGGAAAAGTGATCTCCGACTTTCCCTGTCCCAACTTTATGGGAACAAGTCGCAGCACTTATATTCAGTTCATCAATATGAATAGTGAATCTTATTGTTGTACTGTTTTCAATTACATCTATGTTAAACAGGATTTATAAATGACTGCCTTCTGTTGTTATTGCCATTTAACATATTAATATTCCAACATTTTTTTGAAATTCTTGTAAAAAATAATTAAGTTCACAAACATAGATCTCACCATGGTGGATGTCTTTCATGTCAAGATGCAGGGAGGACATGAGTATTCCTACTGCCTGAGAACGTTTGTTGTTCAAAAGTTTCACAACCTAGAAAAGACAAATATTTGGTCACATTGGAAAGCTCAGATGGAGTTGATCACTGCAGAACAATCATTGTATCACAATATGTGCATGCTAACCATTTTATGTAAAAGTTTTACCTAGAACTTTAAAAATCTATTTTTTTTTATGTTGATCTCGTAATGCTAAATGTACAAATATGTAAAAAATAAAAAATAAAAACCTGCTTAGCCTTGGACTTGGTTATGGTGTCTGAGAGTGGCTGCTTCTTCTCCTTCACAGCCGTTTTGGAGAATAACTCAACAAACTCCTCAAAGTCCACTTCAGGCTCCTCAATATTCTCCCACACAGACAAAGAGGAAACCTCCCTGAGAAAAATAAAAGAGCACATGCAGTATTTAAAGTATGATAAATGGATGATTTACTCTCCTCAAAATGATGTTAGAATTTTGCACAAACTTCCATGAGGGCAAATGATGGATATTATATCCTGGAGATCTACTGAGTAGCAGTATCAAAGAGGGGGTGTAATACTTGACATTAAATATCATGATGTGTTTGTCTGAGCATATTTTATGTACCACACACTCCAAACCAAAATTAAAGAACAAGGGATGATGGAGATTTGATTCACATTGGTTCATATTGCCTGTAAAAGGGGAAAAAGTTGCACGTGAACACATCGCAAAGCCTCCAACTGAAGACCAACTAGGACAAACATTTTGTGCCTGATTCAGAGTATCTAACACTCCTTACCAGCAGATGGCAGTAGTCTGTATTTGCTTTTCAAAA
Source organism: Lophius americanus (assembly GCA_037951165.1). Taxonomy (NCBI): domain Eukaryota; kingdom Metazoa; phylum Chordata; class Actinopteri; order Lophiiformes; family Lophiidae; genus Lophius; species Lophius americanus. The sequence goes on along the minus strand of JBBDHG010000015.1, from coordinate 11,235,029 downwards.
AGGGAACTAATTACATTTGGATCAAATGTCAAAGTGCTAAACTAGAAGACAAAGCAGTTCTTTCCTATCATTTATGGTGTTAGTTGATATTCAGGAGCTTTATTCGAGATAGATCTGTTGTTGTGATAATATTTAAGCATTGGAATGATGAAGATTTCTATTTGCCCTCACTTGCAGTCCTTTTTTTGTGCACCGCATTGTCTTTATCTGAACGACCAATCAGAGCCTTTTTCCTCATAAGCTGTCTCCACCACCTGTTCAACTTGCTCACAAAGGCCGTGCCTGACACTTAAGGCTGACAGTTTGCTTTCAGACAATACCAGACTACCAGGATCCCTAGTTTATGATATATACTGCAACATTGCATCAGTCAGCTACGCACTGTTTGGAACGTTTGTCTGTTAGCTAGATTGCAGATTGCACTAATGGAATGGTGAGATAGGGCAATTTTGGAGATTTATGGAGATTTAGAGTCAAATCAATTTACAGATTGACTGTGTCACAGCATTCAAAATAAAATTTTCTTTGGCATCAAACTGTGGAAAAGGTGCTGTTCTGAAACTCGTTTAAAACTAAGTTTTGCTTTGGTGCCGATAGATGAATTTAAACCTGAGATATAGTCATAAAGTTCTTTCAGACACCCTATTTGTGCAAATCAACGACACTAAGGATTATTATAATAATAATAATAATACATTTAATTTATAATGCCCTTTACATTTGGATCAAATCTCAAAGTGCTACAAGGCAAAAGCAGATAAAAGCATCAATAAAAAAATAAAATAAAATAATAACTATACAAAAATGTGACCAAAAGCATTAATGTTAATTACAGTTATAGGTTCTGCTAAAAAGGAAAGTTTTAAGTTTTAATTATATCTTTGTTATTATTCATCATATGAAGAAAATGAAATATATAAATAGCGGAATGTACCGTTGACGGACAGCAGGCCCAATTTACCAAGCTGGGGTCTCAGAAACACAGATGTGAAGGTGGCAAAATAAAGAAGGACAAAAGGTTCAAGACTTTTTGGTAGATTTAGAGGTTATAACTCATAAATTATTTGATGCATCTGCATGAAATTTTCCCAAATAAAGCGATGTAATTGATTTTTATCACAAAAGTGTTTACCTTGGGCTGTACTGTGTCTTGGTGGAGGTTTGCGCTCCTTGACTGGTGTCTAGTCTTTGTTATGTTTTTAACCTTGTCTGATTGTCTGACTATTTGCTAACAAGATAACAGACAAACAAATGAGCAGATTAGCATTCAATTGTACCCAGAGGTACATTTTGGCATATCCTAGAGATGATTAAATTGTGGTAATGTAACATCATGGCATTATAACATTATCCACCATTGAGTGATAGGGCAGATTTGGAGTTTGTATGACTCAATAACTCATATTTCTCAACAGCCTCCCCCTTTATCATGACCTCACGACATGAGATCTAGCTTGGGTATTATTTGTGGTGGAGATTCGTTTGCTCTAATTTCCTCTGATTTTTCTGTATCAGAAAGCTATAAGAAAGTTTGCAGAAATATGTTCAAACTAAACGCAGAGTGTGAATGGAAAACTCTGTCCATATACTTATCGTCATTGACTTGGAGCATAAAATAGTATTTAGAAGTACAAGAAAAATTCAATGAAATGCTGTTTAGGACAAATTCTTGAAAATCTCAATCAGCTTGTAAATTTGACAAATGGTACGAAGATATTTCTCATTATTCCCACTAGGTTAATGTTTGTGTACCTATTAAGCAGTGAAGTGAGATTGGATCACTAGTGGTGATTCATGACGCATGTGTTCATATATTGTAAAGCCAGGTGTGAACCTGTCCACTTGTGAACAGCTCACCTACTTCTCATGTTATTAAAAGTTTAATCAGACTCTTTTACCTTATTCAGTGGAAATGTATTAGCAAACCTTCTATGATTTTGACTTTTTGAAGAATCTGATGTTTTTACATGTTTCAGTTCAAAATGCAGCTAAATTTAAACAAACTATGGCATGATCTTGAAATTATTTGGGCTGCACCATCTTTACTTTTTGGCGTGCAGCTGGATCCTATTCCAGTAGAGGGGCTTCATGGGTCTGGGGGGCTCCACCACAGCCTTCCTAGATGGTTTCTCCTGCGTCAAACCCAAAGCATACAGCCCCAATGGTAGAGGAGGAGGCAGAGAGCCCAGGGACCCTGGAAGAGCTGGGGGAACACAGATGACTCCATGTGGAGGAGGAGGTAAAGGAGCCCCACAACCTGGAGGAGGAAGTGGTGGTGGAGGAGGAGGAGGTGGGGTAATACCGCCAGGGAGAGGAGGAGGTGGGGGTGGAGCAAGACCACTGGGAAGCGGAGGAGGAGGAGGGGGAGGGGGGGCAAAGCAGACAGGGAGCGGTGGAGGAGGAGGTGGAGGTGGAGGAGGAGGTACAGCTGAACCTGAAGGTAATGGTGGTGGTGGAGGAGGAGGAGGAGGAACAGCTGAACCTGAAGGTAATGGTGGTGGTGGAGGAGGTGGAGGTGGAGGAGGAGGAGGTATGGTGCTTCCTTGTACTGATGGTGGAGGAGGTGGAGCCTCAGTCTGTCCCGGTAAAAGATGAGAAGGTTCTGCTCCTCCTGAAATAGGAGGAGGTGGAGCAGGTTGCAGTTGGCATGAGCACTGTAGGCCGTCCTGCCTTGGTGGAGGTTGCAGGAATCCTTTGGCCCCACCCGGCTCACTGCAAGGCACTTTGAACATAAAGCTGTCCTCCATGGGTGAAGTCTGCACAGACTTGGCCTCTTTACAGTCTAGACCATTAGCTTCTTCAGTCTGCAGGTGAGCATCACAAACATCCTTCAACAGGCTCTCCTCCACCCCACACTCCCTGTCTGTGGTGGAGGCCTTCTCACTGTCTCTGTCCAGCAGAGGGGGCTGTCTCTCTAGTTCAGCAATCTTAATCCTGAGATCTTCTATAGTTTGTTCCAACTGTTGGATGACGTTCACATGTTTTTCTTTCAGTTTTGTTAAAGGAAGCACATATTCCTCCTGCAGATGAAAGAAAATATAAACATTTAGTTTTAAAAAATCCCACTAAGGTGTTGGCTGTCATAAAACTACTTTTACTACCTCCACTAAGGAGGTTAATATTGTACCAACTTTTGTTTCTCTGTCTGTCTGACAGGGGACTCAACATGATACACTGACCTCTCTTCTCCTCTCCTTTTCTGCACATTCATGTTCCACAAACTCATGCCCCTGAAGGGTTGTGTGATAAGTATTTACTACGATGATCTTAATAACTGTTTGAATAATGTGCAAGCATACAGCATAACGTTGCGGTACTGTAGTTGATCCGTATTGCTTCCTTTGGTTCAACAGTTAAATCATAATAGTGTGAAATACAGTTTTACACCTTTATTTATTTAAGTAATAATTCCCTAAATCACTGCTCAGATTCATTCACATGAGCATGACTTTATAAATAATTTGATCGACAGTCATGGATTATAGGAGGAACAGAAGAAGATGCCTCGCACATAGTTTAAATCACAAGCATGGCAGTATTTTTAATCCTCAGATGAAAGAAAACATGAAGGCGTGTACAAATGACAAAGTACGACAATGGCAATACATCCTGTGCTGTCGCACACTTGTGCCAAGATGTTTCACCCATATCCCTCCAATGACATGGCCACCAGTGCTGAGCCATCTATTGGGGAGTGCTAGAGGATAATGGCTAAAACTCTCAAAAGCCTCTGGGATAGATTTCTCATGTTGGGTTCAGACTACACTACTTTCATTGCGGTCTTTTTGTCAGATTTTGCAATCAAAGAGCCATAAATTCTTGCAGTGTCTTAGTCGGAAATGGCAACCCTACAGGTTTAACACCTGCCATTTGTTCACCTTAAGCCATGTGATGTCAATGAGAAAGATGGTTAATCATGCTTTTGGAAAACTCCGTTTTGGGACAACGGTCTTCATTTATGAAAGAAAAGGAAAAAAGATTGTGGATCTGTTCCTGGATGGCTCGAAGAATATGCTAGTGTATAAATAATAATAACCTCCTTGGTTGGGATGGAATTTCTTCACGAATTGCAAAACATGAGTTGAGCTTAGTTTTTCCGATATTGAATAGGGAAGCCCTCAGTCAAGTGCTCTCTTCTGTTTTTGGACAATTGGCTTTTTCAAGGACATCCTCCATCTGCTCCTTGGTGGTACTTATGATCATGAGCTCTGGATAGAGTACGAATGAATGAAGTCGAGGATACAAATGGCTAAAATGAACTTCCTTTGTCTATAGGGTGGCTGGGCTTAGTCTCAGAGATGAGGTGCGGAGCTCAGACACCCGGAGGGATTTCGGTATAGAATCAATGCTACTTCATGTCAAAAAGGGCCAGATGAGGTATTTTATGAATCGGAACAGGATCCCTCCAGGACGCTTTCCTCTGGGGTTAGCTAGAGGGATTGTATATCTGGCTCGGGAACCCATTGGGACACTCTGGGATGAGCTGGAGAGTGTTAATGGAGAAAGGGAATAGAATACTTTGCTTGGCCCGCTGCCAAAGAGAGCTCCTCCTAGATAAGTAAAAAAAATAGTGGAAATGGAAAATGGACTTTAAATTCGAGTAAATTATAGGCATTAAAATGACTGACCTCTTGGTTCTCCTTCTCTTGTTGCCTCAAACCCAAGGTGGCTTCATGGTGTTCTGAACAAACAGATTCAGCATCAGGTCAGAACAAGGTTTTCACAAGTCTCCAGTAGGTAACTGTGAATGAATTGTAGTATGAGGGTTTTGAATATTTTCTGGAATCAATTTTCTGTAGCTTTTCTGTAGTTTTGTTTTGTGGTGTCACCCGATCAAAGTCAAATATTAAACACTCTAAGGTTTTGAGGGGGGGTTCAACTATCAGTCAAACCATCAACCAGGCCTGTTAATGTGTCCTGATGCATTTGCTTCCTATTGGAATCCTGGCTAAAGACTGAGCAGCTTCATCACAAGATTTGAAATAGATAGAGCTGGATTATTTGACTGTACCATCCTGCTACAGCCAGAGGGTTGAGGAGTCTCTTCATCTTCCCCAAACCCTTTTTAGAAGTTGTCTTATGGGTTAAACATGGTATTCCAACACGCTGTAGAAGACTCACTCCCTCCGATAATATAAAATTTTCATTCTTCAAAAATAAAAACACAATGAATCTTAGCTTCAAGTGATTATACACCTATCAGCCATAACATTATAACCACTACACAGTCCTTATAACATTATCTCAGGACAATGGAATGATGAGAATGACACACATTGTTTGTGTAATATAAATGCCAATCAATGTAATTACACATCAGCATTGACTTCTCTCTTCTAAAACATCACACATACTGACGCCAGTAGGACAATGAGGCCGAAATGGAGGAAGCTTATGGGAGTTGACTGTCAGCCTCCATATAATGTAGTGAACTCACACACTAACCCTAACCCTAACCCACAGCTACATGGGGGAAAAGCGACTGCGAATCAGTTTAAACTATTTTGGTAAAAATGAAAGTAACAACAGGTGAACAGGAGAGGAAAAAGGTCAACCTAATCTCAAAAACGTTCTGGTTGTGCAGGTGGTGGCCACTGACCAATACTCTCTCCTCATCATTCCTGAACTCTTCTCTAGTTTTGTGTTCTGCTAGTGCGCTTGTCACGACTGTTAGCATGAGGCAGTACCTGCAGCCAAATCAGGTTCCACAGTTAGTCCAGCTCCTCAAGGATGGAACATCCATACATGAGGTCGCAAGAAGGTTTGCTGTGTCTCCAAGGACAGTCTCGAGAGCATGGATGAAATATCAGGCGATGGGCCTTTACTCTAGGAGAGCTGGAGAAGACCGTAGAAGGACAACAACCCAGGAGCAGGGCCTATATATGCACTTCATTGTGAGGAAGAACAGGAAAAGTTCTGTCAGATCCCTACAAAAAGGATCTCCGGCAGGCTACTGGTGAGCATGTTTCTGACCAGTCCCAACGTCTTCTAGCGGCACCTGTGCTCACAGTATGATGCAGCTTGATTGGTGTGATGGTCTGGGGGAGGCAAATCCTTGATGGGTCACAAAGATCTCCACCTGTTAGCCAACAGTACCCTGAACCGGTTCTGAGAGGATACTCCCCAGGTCTCCATGCTCAGCCTCATCAGGAGCATGCCCAGATGTTGTCAGGAGTGCTGATAGGCACTTAGAGTACAAACCCGGTAACACTCTAACCACTGCGCAAGAAGACGCAGCGTGAGTGTACGTTACGTAAGTGTACGCCTGTTGCCGCGGGTCCAATCGTGTTTCTTTTCTGTTGTTGTTATTCTTCTATTGTTTCGTATTTTTTATTTATTTTTTCTGCACTATCCGCAGCATTGTCGTTGTACACGTTGTGAGACTGGTAGCCCTCTTCTTACTACCATTTTTCGTAATTGTCACCGCTCTACCGGTTCAGCCTTTCTGCCATGGCTCAGCTGACCTACAATCAGGGTCAGCTGTTAGCGCTGAGGACTGTCCAATACGCCAAACAGACCCACACACCTGACACCCAATATTGCACATCTGCACCTGGACTATTTTAATCCATATTTATATGTGCCATGGAGATCGGAATCTTTCCCTTTTCTTTATATTTGCATGGACTTTATTCCTGTATTTTAAGTGACATGTGTATTTTTTAGTTCTTAATTTTGGATTGAGTGTAAATGTAGGTGTATATGTAAGTGTATGTACGTATATATATATATATATATATATATGTAAGCATATATGTGTAAATGTAAGTGTGTGTATATATATTTATATAGGTGTAAATGTAAGTGTATCTATCTGTCTGTCTGTGTCTATCTATCTATATCACTAAACATTTTCAACTTGAATATTGACATCCAACCTGTGATTTAAACGTTCCCTTCATTTCATTAAGTAGCATTTATTGACTGGATTCACAGACCATAGCCTAATACATCAAGGCCTCCACTTTTGTTTCTTTGTAATTATTAGGTACATCATCACAACCTCCTCTAAGGTCACCATTTCTGTTATTGTAAAAACTTTTCGGACTCTTCTTCACCTCTCACTGCATCTTGTGGACGTATCAGTGTCAAAGCAAGAGACAGATGGAAATGTGTGGGTGTTGACTGATGCGCCATTTAAAATTGACACATCTATTTCATGCTTAAATGGAATATAGATTCTCCAGTCAACACAAAGATGCAGGCTAACATTTACATAAATTATTACTCACCTTGATTTTCTTCTAATAGTCCAAAGCACAAAGATGTAGTAAGTCCATTCAGACAAAGACAGAAAAAGGAAAACAAGTAAAGAAACCAACACAAAATTCAGGGCCTTGAATAAAACTGAATGGACATTTGGCATCAACCAGCCAGTTGGTACAGACATTCTTCTCCCTTTTTTCTGTCAAGCATGTCCTGTTTTTCCTTTTAAACTCCATGTCATCTATTTACCCTTATACAGTATTAGTTGAGAAATGTGCATACATGATAATGTCCATAACATCCAGAATTAAACCCACTAGATGTAAATCTCTGAGACATAGATTGAAGGACAGCTCCCATCAAATATCTTCTAAATCTTATGTGTGACATTGATAATTTTTTTATTTTGAAAAAAATGTAACATATCTATCAAATGCATATTAGGAAAAATGCATATTTAATTTATTTGGGTTGCTCTTACCGGTTTCTGTGGATTTGAGTTCAGTATTGCTGTCTCCATCTGACATTGCTGTAGGCCAGGGACTCTTCAGTTGGCCTAGTTGTTTCCCGTCAAGATGATCTAAGTAATGAGTCGGCTGATTGACCGCTGCCCATGTATACAGCTGATCATGCTGGGAAACAAAATCAATCTAAATTTATATTGTCATGAATGTTTTCAAATCAATACATTTGCATGGTTATATAGGTAAATGTACAACATTCTAAGCATTATCTAGTTGATTTTGGGTCTAATGCATGGTTGCTCTGGCACAACCACTGACACCCAAGGCAACTCTACATACAGCTGACTATATTTTGTGAACTGATAACTAAGCGTTCTTCAATATTGAAATAAGTCACAGCTAGGAATGCAAAGTTTGAACTTTTTAACACATACTTCGAACTTGACTGATGCCGGGGAGGTGATGTGGCCAGTGCTGCCTCCTAGCTGCTCTCTGAAGCAGTCAGTGAAAGGTAGCAGGAGACCCATGGCCAAGATCCTGGAGCAGAGCCTCTCAGCCTCCTCCGGTTCCTCCTTCTGCTGCTGCTGCACGAACAGCTTCTCTAGGAGAGTCCGACCTGAGCAGGTAACGATAAAAACAAGAGTTTTGTGACTATAGGTGAGAATTCCAGAACCACAAGTACCTAATTAACTATGTCAAACATAAAGCTGAGGGGTTGCATGTGGTGCAACTTCAGTGTCTTCAATAGTAGAATTGGAGCCAGAGCCTTCAGTTATCAGTTTCCTGTCAATGAGAACCGCTTACTTTTTAATCAAGCTTATAGTTAGGTTTAGCTAAATATAGCACCTAACCACTCTGCTACAACGTAGGTCTAGATTGCTGGGGGATCCCATATGATGACTGCCGGCTTTGGGTTAATAGATGAATTTATTCCTGAACAAAAATAAGGAAGAATGATCGTGAAATGTGACAAATGACTGCACATGACCTGATTTAACTGATTGGCCTGCCATTATCCCAAAGTATGATGGGAAATCTGCCAAGTGAGAGTTGAAACGTAATACAAAGCCACTGTGTTACAAGTGCTCATGATCTAAAATTATTTTATTTTGCATATAGCCTATAAAATACCGTATTGACACATCATCTAAGATTAGTTTGACCCTTATCTCATACCATAGCTTGGTATGACATAGGGTTAATCAATTAATCAAAGTTTTGAACAACATTTTGGCTTCCCACAATTATATGGACAATATCGAGCAATATTGGCATTTAAAATGTTCTTCGCCACACAGAGAATTTAAAAACTACAAATCAAATCAAGCGCTCCGCAATATCACTGCTTGACGAATTACTGCTGTTCCTGTACAGCAGTGCCTATGCAGATATTTTCTGGATGCAGCCCAGAAGAGTAACACTGACATTAAAAGAATCATTGATATACAAGAGACAGCAGATGGTCAAAAAGAAAAAGTAAATGTCTGGAGGAGCAGAAGATTAAGAACTTATTTCAGATTTATGGCAAGGGATGTTAACAAAGTAAAAACCATGCGCAAATAGGGCTTTGAGATGTGTCTGTTCCTTAAAGCTGCACAACTAACTTCCTCCACTGGAAACACATCATAAACTGCTGAATGATGCACACATAAATAAGCATTAGTAATATAGCAAACACACTGGTCTCAAGGTACTATTATTTTACCAAAGTGGCCTTACATGCACTGTCTGTAATACTCAGAGAATGAAATGGAGACGGGTATCACAGCGGATGAATCCTGTGATCCCCCTCTATTCTCTGGTCGAGCGGGGAAATGGACCCTTACATTTTGATCTCAATGTTGTTCTAAATAATAAGGCTCATCAGGATGGTGCAGCAATAGAATGACCATGCATCTTTTACGTAAAAGATATTATATAAGTATTTTTATAAGATAAAAACCACCCCTGCATACGCCAGTGGCTAAACTGGGCCACCCCAAACTCTGGACAGTTACAGAATTACAGTAATAGACTTTGAATTCCTACTTGATTATGACCCGTTGTCTGGGGACTGAAGTAAAACTAAATTTTTGTCCCATCTCCATCTGAATACTCACTATACTATATTTGTCAACGTGGCAGATCTGATATAAAAACCAAGGCTGCTACCATTCATAAAACCAAATATTAGTATTAGTTAATTAATTCGACATGAACGCACAGTAACATGCACTGCCTTTAGAGTGTATGGCAAAATATGTGTTGAACTAACCAGGTCTATGCTGTGTCTCCCTACCTTGATGGTCCATTTAAAAGAATTCAGTGAAATGCTTTCCCTGACCCGAAGGTTCAGAGAGCAGTTTTACTGTAAGCACAAGTTTATTATTATTTAGTTTATTTTGGGTCGGCCATGGGCTTCAAGTTAACATATAACATAATCTGTCCTTCAGCAGCTGACCTTGAGAGGTACATCAGGAACCAGGAAGATACTAATAATCATACTAATTAAAACTGATAAGGTTCTGTACTGACCCGTGAAGACGTCTTGAAAGCCACAGAGAGAAACTTGTCCACAGGATGATCTTCTGGTAGCACAGAGGGGTTGGCTGCCTCCTCCTCTGTAGCCCATCAGATATTCTACTGAACCTCCAGATCCTGCTCTGTCCTCCTCTGTCCAGTCAGCCGAGCGACTCAGGGTCCCAGCAAGGCTCAGAGAGCGCTTCCTACGGACACGGTTACACTCAGCCATCGCCCTGTCAACGTTAAGATTCAGCTTTAGCTTCACTTTTAAAGCAGGCAACCAAGGGATTTCCTTAATTTACAAATGTTACATGAAAAACAACTTAATATATGTAATTATACATAGTGCCAGCCGAGTCATCAACCACCACCACCGGTATCCAGAGGGGATATACCATTTCATCACAATCTTCCTGAAGAGTCTGAGCGCCAAAGACTCTGAGACCAACTATCCCAAATCTTCTTTTGTAATAAACAAATTAACAAAACTATATGTTCCGTCATCAAGACGTGACCCTAGTAACCATATCTACACTTACTTACTGACTACCATTAAGTACCCAAATGAATGCATATGACACTCTGTAAAGTTACAAAGTCAAAGGCCAAGAATCTGTCAACTCTCCTCGATGAAATCATATTTACTACTTCAGTATAAGACACAAAGTCTTCATCAAAGCCTCTTCCTCACATTAGCTATCTTGACCAAGAAATCCCCTCATGCGTATCTGAGATCGAAATGAACTCCATGTTTAAAAGAGAGTGTTATCCAAGCCAGAGTGCCACAAGATCAGCGGCAGGTAACAGAGATTTTTCACTCCTGGCCCACAGCTGTTTTAATAAAGCGCACATCACTGTATCCTACTTTCAGCCATCCACCGAACAATTGGCCATTTTCCCTGCAAGTCAGCTGTGTGATCATCACACTCCTCCCGTTCTTGCCTTGACTGACATCTTTTTAGAACAACAAATTCCCAGACTTCAATACCCAACCTGAACAGTTTTAACCACTACTCCACAATGGGAAAAATGAAGTACCTCTGTAGGTTATAGTGGGCTCTTCGCAGGGACTGGGGGCTTTGGGAGGGGGATATGGCTGGAGATTGTCCTGGGGAGCTGAGCTGTCTGGTGGTGGTCTTGATGTAAGAGGGGAAGATTGGAGGGTAGGGTTTCACCAAAGGGCTTGATGATGAGTGTGTAGACCTGAGGAGTTGTTTGGCTGATGTGGGGCTCTCCTGGGAAGACTGGGGGGTGAAGCCCACGCTGCTCCTCCTGTACTGCTGGATGAACAGTAGGGCATTGGTGCTAGCTGCAGCAGATTTGTTGGACTCTGGGCTAAGGCAGTCTTCGAGGCACTCTGCACTGGTACCTGAGCCCATCTGAACCTCACCTTCATCAAACATAGTCTCTGAGTCCAGCCCCTCATCAGGTTTAGGACTTATTTTGTGGCTGTGGTCAGCAGGAGGACGGAAAGCCACCTCCACCTCTGAGGCCTTCTCAAGATCTTGATGGGTTTCACCTCCAGCTTCATTCTCATACACTGGGGTTTTCCCATTACTTTCTAATGTGAGCTCAGGGAGGCTGCTACCAATGGTAGTCATGGTGACCGGGTTGACTGTGACACCCCCAGCAGTAGCCATGGTGACGGCTGTGTGAGGGGGCTGCCGCGGCCAAGCATGCTGGTCTATTGTGCCTGTGGCAACACAAAGAGGGGCTTCTCTCACTTTCTCCTTCTGCCACTTCCCATTTGAGTCAGGATACTCCACCTCCTTCCTCTCCTCCCCCCTCTCCTCCCCCCTCTCCTGCCCCTCGGTGACGGAGGGGATGTGTCCTGTAGCCGGCTGGTCCATGTGCTCTTCGAAACCAGAGAGGGATCCTGTCTCCAGGAATGACAGGGCATCAGACCCCAGTTCCAACTTAGGGGTCCAGTCAAGCACTTCAGGAGGAGTTAATTTGAGTATCCCATTACTTTGCTTCCTCTTCTGTTCTCCTCCCCAGCTCAAATCCTTTTCTCCACCTTTCTGTGCTCCTGCAGTTGATTTGACCCCCCCATGCTGCTGTTGGTGCTGCAGCTTTATAGCAAGCTGGATGTCTGCTAGCAAATCGTCGTGGTCAGCAGCTGAGTGGAAGCTGTAGATGTCAGTGTCGGACCCAGAGCTCCCTCCCTTCGGCCCCCCAACCTCTGTGGGGGATGTTGCTGCTGTTGAGGTTCTCCGCTGCTGTGTCTCCTGCTCCTGCTCCCTTCCATTTCCATCCTTTTTCACATTTTCTGTTTTCTTTTTCTTCTCGGGGAGAGGTGCTTCTGTGTCTGACTGCCCCAGCTCATCTGCAGACATATCAGGTGTTTTTGTGCTGTCCAGCTCCTCATGTTGAGACGATAACACATCCTCCTTTGAGCCTGTTAAAGACAAGCATGCATCTCCTTTTCCTTTAAGATTGCCCTTTCTCTTTCGGATGGAGAAAACAGATGACTTGGGCTCAGATTTGTTTTTCTTCCTTCCTGGTCCTGTGCCATGCACCCCTCCTCCTCCGCCACCACTTCCTGCTCCTTTACCTCCATGCCTGCCAACTTTCTTTCCCCCCTTTCTTGCCATGTCCCCTCCTCCCTCTCTCCATCCTTCATCCAGCGAAGGGTAGCTTCCATTACCCGATGCTGCTGCAGCTCTCTTTTGCTTAGCCTCCTGGTTACCCATGGTGGTGGAGAGCGTACGCCGACTTCCTGCCTCTTTTCTCAGGTCATGCCTTGGAGAGCTGCTCCTAGCTGGGGGAGCTTCAAATGCTGCAGCCAGGGGAAGGTGGATCCATTTTAGCCTAATCTGTGGAACAAATGCTGCTGCTAAATGTTTTAGCTGTTAGCTGTTGTGCGATGATCTTCCTCATTGTTTTCTGGTGACGAAGGCTGGCCAGGCAGTGATGTTGACGCTGATGCATGAGAGGGATGCAGCTCCCATTTCACCCTCCCCTTTCCGTCTTACCCTCCCCCCTCCTCATCATCTGCTACCTCTGCTGACGGTAGTGACGCAAAGGCACATGCTCAGTGGGATCTTTCTAGGAGGCAAACTGGGAAAGATGGAGAGCAACTGGAACAGAGACACAGAGTCAAATATGCAGGTGAATAAAGGAACAGTGATGCTGGAACTGAAAGTGGGGTTAGAAATACTCCCTTTTGTAGACTCTAAGCCTACATCACACATGGTGCTGAGTAAGGACTACTCCATCATTAAAGGATAATGAATCTCAGAAGCCCAAAATGTCTTTCATTTTCTGTCGAAACACAAAGAAGTCTAAATTCTCGTAAATTGGTAAAAAGCTATTGATGGACCAAATATGTTAATTTTATGAAATTGCAGCCAGTAGTTATGGATTTTAATTATTAAATGTAAGGAAGTAGCAGATTATTATTATTATTATTGTGTCAATAAAAATGTCCTATCTAGTGTTTCTGTCTATGGATAACTCAGTTTCACTGGCTGCATTTTTTGTCTTCTTAGACTTACGTCTTCCAGGATACTTGAATACTTGCAGTGGAATATTTAAATACTCTAGTAGATTAAGATATAATAATGTCTAGATTTACATTTCATAATATTCTATAATTGGCTGAACGACATCATTTCCTGTCTATATCATGAATAAATAAGATACACCCTCTCCAACACCTGTCTTAAGTTCCTTAAGATCTGGGGACCCTTAATTCATCAATCCTTTTAAAGCCCTTGCCAACCATTATTTGTTGTATGCCTGTGTTGGATGGTCTTTCTTGTCCACCCATAGACTTCACCACTGCTATATTCTAATTTAAATGACTACTCTGGACCTGTTTTTGCTTTATCTCCGGAAACATAGGAGATTATTGTCTACGCTCCAAGGACTTATTCCTACTGTCTGTCCATAAACCCCTGGACTGGACTCAGTTGAAAAAGTACCTGAATCTCAGAGAGCTTGACTCTTAAACCCATCAGGAATTGGATTCAGGCAAATCTGATTGTAAAGGTTTTACCTGACCCCTTATGTTTATGGGTTGTTATAGATACTGTTTAATAATTTTGATAGTTTTGCAATTTATTTCTTATTTGAAAATTGATAATGAAGGGATTTTTTTGGGTCCTATGGGTTGCTGTGAGTCACTTAGGATTGTGCAAGAATTAGGACCCAGAAGAAGAAAAGCTCAAGATTCTGGCAGCATTCCAACCACATTTCACATTTGTCGATTTAATCATAGCCCCTTGGTGGAGCTATTGCACCATTATAGTCAAAATGATTAGGGTTAGATTTTAAAGCAGAAGCATTTCATTTAATAGCTAAACTGATACATCCTTGTGATAATGAAAAAATAAATAAATTATTAGAGATTTTTCCCACATAAACAAAGCCGTGTTTATCCGACAAAAAGATTGGTTTATATTCTACTTTAATGCTGACTTGCCCTCAGTTTTTCATCTTTGCCATCTTTGTTGGTGCATCACAGCAGATGTGGATATATTAATGCCGCCTGTTGTTCAGGAGGATCATGGGACCGCTGGCAAAGAAACCAGCTCCTGAACGCTAGAACCAGATCTCCACAGACAACCGTAATCCCAACAAGTGGAAAGAATTGATTATTTGTTTTTACTGCAACTAATTTTATCTTTGTAATGACAGTCATTTTCATTTCTAGGATTTTTTAGCAACAGTGTGCATATGTGAAGGACGAGCAAATAATACAAATGACAAAAGTTAAAACCCTGTATTGAAGATATGTGGACTGCTGCATTCTGTGTGTTTGAAAGCGCCACCTATGAAGACAAAGACTTTAATATAACTGACATTCTTGGAGATTAAATGAACATTAAATGTCTTATTAAAGTATGAAAACCTGACTGTGATTTAGAGTTAATTGAGATGATGGCAATTTGCATTGCATTTATATTCCTGTCATTCACCTGTGTGTCTTCTCTGCAGGTTGCTGCATGTAAAAGCGCGCCCAGTTGTTTGAGCACCCTTAGGTTACCGGGAACACCAAGTGCTGATTACTGTAGGGTGAGATATTTAAATTGCACCATAATTCTTAGTTGTTTGATAATATTATAATGGTTTTTGGAAGTTCCGGATGTGCATAATTATTGCGCTGCATCTATTTCACTTGATACTGTTGGTAATTAATGCAACTCAATATTGTGAGGTTATTTATACTCATGTTTCTGTGTTAAGTGGTTTTTACTGTATATATAAAAAAAATATAACTTAATAAAAGTGGCTTGATAACTTTATATTCCTCTTAATTTTTTTTGTTTTAAATATAAATGATAATACAGGAAAGAGTTTGGCCGTGTTCCCAATTGTGACTTGACCAACAGTGGATTTCTTATACTGATGCTACTCCTGCTTATCCAGCTGATGGAATATGTAGCGCTGCAACATTTTATTTCACAATGTAAAATCTTCAGGATCCTACCATCCTTAGAGCTATTAGGTGAGTAAGGCGTGAGAAAGTTACAAAAAATCTGCTAGAAGCAACTTCTTTTTTTAATGCATGTCAACCCAAAACTTTGTTTATAATTACAGTAATTAAGTCCATGTAAATGCCCCAAGTTTCATTTCAAACTATGTGAGTAAATGACTGTGAACAACTTCATTTACAACTTTATATAACATAAGACATTTGTGCTCATGCACAAATGAACTCTACATTTGAGTCAGGAGAAACTATATCTCCTGACTCAAATGTTGATTGTTGGTCGGATTTCGTTTCATAATTTGGGAAAACTCACAAAGACTGATTTTTTGTTGTTGGAGGTTTTTAGAGTGCACTATTTTTGCACCCAATACTCTTAACTTCAAATGTTATCAATTATTCAGCTTTAAAGCTGAGGATGGATCCCTGCTTTTTATAACTTCAATTATAAAATGCCAGTGGTTGGACCGGGTCTATTAAACATTCAAGGCCGCTTTTCTAAAGGGAAAAAGAAACACAGGAAAAGCATTCAGACTTTATTTAATCTTTACTCACCCTAAACACAGCTCACCCAGAATAAATCTGTTTAGAATTCCTATGCTAATGTTTGGTCATGGTCAGTTCATAGCTGGCCATCATTATGTGGAAAAACATAACTACCGGACCCGCACCAGTCCAGCACTGGTTTAACATTCACACAGGAAAATAAGAAAATGTATTTATTAAAAGGCAACCGTGTAGGTTTAATCACAGTATTTCTTCATGCCCTGATCAAGAACGGCAAAGCATAGAATTAAAATGAAGAAACCTACACATTTGGATGAATTTTTATTATATACTTTTGAAGGATTTAAATGAAGTTGGCAGATTGCTGACTGAGTGACACACACTTATCATGAGGATGAGTTTGGTTTGTCCATTTGTTCTACTATCAGGTCTGCCCTTCTAAAAATGTTGTGTGAAATTATCAAAAATAAAGGAGATGGTATTGAGCTCCGACAGAAATCATGATGCAAAACGGACTTATGTACGAGAATTTTCTTAATAACATGTTTAAGCCTCTTGCATTCTACCTCAGAATTTCTCACCTGGAAACGTTGTTGCTAAGAGACTGACCAGGTTGGCGTTTAAATAAACATCAAAATTTGAAATAAGTAATATTTCTTTTATTTGTAAAAGAGCCTAGAGTAGTACCTATAAAAAGTCAAGAAGTAAGATAAGTAGAAAAATGAGTATAGATAAAGTCACTTACTGTGGTTTATTCATGTTTATATTCTGGTGAAGGTCGAATATACAGTGTACTTAACGAGATATGCTATGGACACAATAACCACCCTCCAGGGCCACAGAAGACCATGAAAATCACACAAAATAAAAGTAGAAATTCAAAATATCAAAACGCAGAACTGCTTATTATGACTATTATGTATGCAAAGTTAGTTCAGGCTAGTAAGTATTGTTTGTGAAATAGGACAGACATTCCAAGGACTATACCCCTTTGAAATTCCTTGTATGATGTGATACATATATTTTTAGAGGGCATTCAGACATTCATTAGATTAATTAATTTTCTTTTGTTTTACAATGTTGGATGCAGAAATGTAAATATTTACAACCTTTATAATAGAGAAAGCACAATGAAAACCAAAACTGGCATAGGAGCTTCATATCACAAAACAAACAAACAAAAGCTTGCTTGAATTTTGACAAATAATCCCACAAGGCTCCAAAATCCTTGGAGAACTACTAAAATGATTACTGAATTATTAGATTTTTTGTTTTTAAATTAAGTACATGAATGAATATGTTTATACTTATATCTGCTAGCAACTCCTCAAAGCTGTGTCTAGTCATTAGGGCACAAACACAATGTTGAAACCAAGATCAAAGTGAGGATTGTGTTTATCGTTTAGGTATATTTGTTTTGGGGTAAAATATGAAAGATGCAGCGAGTAAAGTTCAGTAGAGTCTAGCGGTTCCAGGTTTGCGGTGGACTTGACAATCATGGTGAGGAGCCCCAAAATTTTGACGAATGGTGAGAAACCGGCACAGTTCCTCTGGCCTATACCTATTGAATGGTTCATTCTACGATAACGTAAACACAACATTTTTCAGATGATTGTACACCAACAAAATCATCGTTAACAATAATATATTCCCTTTATTCAAAAATATACCTCTAAAACTTACACTCTGCACCTCAAAGTCTGTCTTGAGGCTGGCACCACTGACCTGCTGAGCAGGAGGAGATGATTTCACATCCAGACCATAATCAGGACCTCCACTGATAACCAGAAGTAGTTGATGAACGAGTTTTGACAGGCCAACTAATGGACATCAACAGAAATGATGTTGACTATAAAACGACATCCGTACAAAGTCCATAAAAACGTTTTTTCAAACTTTTCTGTCTCAGCTGGGGATGTTCAGAGGACAATTACGACATCAAGAAATGTTTTAATTCCGACATGATCTGGAAGACGTTTCCCTCTTTGAGTGCGCTCATGAATAAATTAAAATGCTTTATCATTTGGGAGCAGTAATGTTTTCTGTAAATATTATTTGAAATTTTGCATTAAATTGTAATAATTGGGTGCAGAGTGTAAACCCCCAAAGCAATGTGATTCGTCCTCCGGTGACAAGAATATCCACAGCAAACATCATGTAAATCCAGTGATCAGTGTATGGGCTATTGTGCCACGGCCAAAATGGTAGTCAATGTTAAAAAAGAGCCATGGAGCTCACAGGTACATGTTGTGGGAACAGAAATAGTCCATCCATTCTTGGCCAGTAGCTGTCTAGGTATTGTAAGCAAATTCACTACAGGATTTTTTTGCCGGAAGTTTGAGGTTTGTATGTTGCCTTCAAACTCTGACTACAGATTAGAAGATGCATCTTTAAATAAATATCCACTTAATAATTTGGTCTTCTACATTGTGTCTTTCTTCTTGAAAGCCACAGCCTGCTTCTGATTAAAATGAGGCTTGTTCTTCTTTTGATTCCACTGACACATCAAAATATCCCTGAAAGTTGTCCGGAAGGTCTTGTTGCACAGGGCGTAACACATGGGGTTGACTGTGCTGTTGACGTAACACAGCCAGTAGCCCAGAGCCCATAGCGTTTCTGGAATACAGTCCTGACAGAAGGTGTTGACCAACACCATGATGTTGTACGGCAACCACGTCGTAATGAAGGCGAACAGGATGGCGCTGAGTGTCCGGGCCGCTTTCTTCTCGTTTGCCTTTTTTTCATTCTTCCGCTTATTGATCTCTGTCTTGGCCTTAGAGGCGAAGCGTTTAGCAATCGCTGCATCTTTCATGGTAATGGCCACTGGTGATTTGTCAGCAGCCGATGATCGGACAGAGATTGTCTGTGGCGCTTTACGACCCTCGTCGGATGAAGTTGCTTGTTTGTCCTTGTCTTTCTTCATCCCTCTTGATTCCTTACCACCTAGATGAATGATTGATAGATAGATTATTATTTACTGAATATATCATGCACACATTTCATGTTCTGCCTCTTCTCCACCAAAGCAGACCAGGTGCTCGTCCTCAGCTGGTGCTGGGGACTTATAAGAACACAAAGCAAAACACAAAGTTTTGCTTGGCTCCTGCAATTGTTTTTTTATGACTTACAAGGTTTTGGTTCCACATTGGTACCAGTTTTTCTGGCTGAGTGCCAGTCTTTAGCTGGGGAAATGTAGAGAAATGCCTCCATATTAGGCACTGGCTCTGAGCTAGACCTGGAACTGCCTTGGTGGAAAAGGGAAATTAGTGGAGTTACGTCTAACCTGTTGGAGGCCTTGATAGACTTTCACCTTCAATGTCTTCCTCTTCTCCATTGTTGTTAAAGCTGTCACAGCTGCTCTGCTCTTCCTCAGACAGAATGGTTGTAATGGTTTGAACGGACCTTTTGGATGCATGGCGACTTGGCAGCAGTGATGAAAACTGGATGCAGAATGGGCCACATTTCCCTCTGCTTTGTCTCACTTCTGGTACGCTGGCGTGGTCCTTCTTGTTCTTCTCTGAAGCTCGCCGATTTAGGTCATAGCTGCTGCTGCTTTGAGAGCTTATTTGACGGGTCATGGCGGAAGATTCCCTCTGTCTGTTCGTCACACCTTCATCACCAGCTCTTCCACTACCTTCCGCTTGACTCTGAGTCCGGCTTGGGTTGTTACCTGACGCAGATCCCTTGAGGCCTTGTACATCTTTAGCACGCTTCTCTGTCTCCTGATAGATCTTCCAAAACAGGATTGCCATTATAGTTACAGGCAAATAGAATGCAGCAATGGCGGTACAGAATGTGATGATGGGCACGGACAGGAACTGGATGTAGCACTCATTAGGCTGCACAGTCCGCTCGCCCACAACATACTGCCAGAACAAGATAGCTGGGGCCCACAGGATGAAAGAGATGGACCAAGCTAAACCAATCATGGTCATGGCCCGCTTGGTTGTACGCTTCGCCCGATAGGTCAGGGGTCTGGTCACAGAGAAATACCTAAGACACAAATAATTGTACATGTAACAGTGCTTTGCTTTGCTTCACTGTCGGCAAAATAGCAATTCTACTTACAGTTACTTTCATAAATGAACATATGTATTGGATCTTAATATGGCTTTTATCCATGGCTCTCTCATCACTCACATGGAGATACCTGTATATGTTTCTGAGACTGGGAAACCCTTTGCCACTCAGTACAAGAACAAACTCTATGCCTAACTGTGAACAAAAATATACACTGCCAAAAAAATGAAGAGAACAATTAATCATCATCATCATCAAGAGATGAGGTATTAATTCTAGATTGAACCAACATAGTAATTTGTAAAAAGAAATACATTAAAATCCTGAAACATTTAGTTTTATTTAGGAGGATGAGAGAGAGAGAGAGGATACGAGAGAACAGGAGATCAACGCCACTTACGAATGCGTCCAGCTACACAGAAAACACGGCAGAAAGAGTCTCGACTAATAAACTTGACTGCTGGTAGTGATGTCATAATGATAATAGAATGTGTCACTGACATGAGTCTGTTTTCAATTTCATCAACTTAAGCTGAAGAATATCTGCTGAATTCCAAAAGCACTATCTTAAACAATCATCGCATATCGAAGACACAGATCACGTAAATGATGATGACAGGATGTAGGTCTTTCAAAAAAGCTTTCTTACTGAGTTTGAAAATTTGCAATGTGAAACTAAAACTATCCTTGGTGTTGACCTTTTTCCAGTTGTGAAAGCATTCTCAGTTCAGGTGATCAACTAAAATATTGTGACTTATAATGTGTTACCTGTCAAAGCTGATAACAAGTAGGTTCATGACTGAGGCGTTACTGGCCACGTAGTCTATTGCAAGCCACAGGTCACAGACCACTGGTCCCAGCGCCCACTGACCCATGATGATGTAGGTGGTGTACAGGTTCATTGACAGTGTGCCGATGGTAAGGTCAGCAAACGCTAAGCTGAGCAGGTAGTAGTTGTTGACTGTCTTCAGCGCTTTATTGACCTTGAAAGACACCAATACGAGGATGTTTCCAACAACAGTGAGTAGAGAAAGTGATCCAGTGAGGAAGACAATAATGATGACCTGAAGTTGAAAAAGTAGGAAGACAAAAAAAACAAAAAGTGTGGATAAAGGAAATCCATTTGTACTATACTCTTGACGATTTAGTTACAACAACTGAAAATCTCAAAGGGTAACAGTAGTATTCTGCTTGTGTTGGGAAACGTGATGGAAATGGGTAATTGAACAGAGAGACTGACGGGACTTTGCTCTCTTGTGCTCTATTCACACGGGACTAGCATTACCTTGGGACCTGTGTTGGTTTGATTTCATTACGGACAATGTCTGTGATACTAATCCAGTGCAAATGTACCATGCCTATGATTTGTAAAGTAAAATTCCAGTCCATATTTCACCAAACACAGAAGTCAGGTGATCATTTTAATCCCGTTCGAATCGGCATCTAAGCGATTTGAAGTGGAATACATATTTATTGTTTCCTCTGCTGCCTTTTCTGCCTCTTTCCCAATATAATGATATGATATAATGAAATACTGTTGATGACTAACGTGTCCTTCAATCCGCATTAATTATTGCTGCTAACTGCGTTCTTCTGCGAGTGGCCCACCGTTAAGACTTTTCACATAGAGGGGTCTGTTGGGACACTGATTCCAGGACCCCTCGAGCCCACCGCTGAGACAGGTACAGGAGACACAGGAGGGATGGGTACCCAGGGTGTGCGTCGGACCCGAAGTAAATGACCGCCTCTTGAGGGGTAAGAATTCCAGAGGTAGGGCTGAAGCCTGAATGCATTCCAGAAACTTATATCCATGTGGGTTAAACTGATCCTGGAGATGGACGTCCATGCTGCAGTGTCCAACAGATCAGAAAGAAGTTTTCCATGTGAACAACCATAACATGCTCAGGTGGCTGCTCAAACTCAACAAACTAATGAGAAGTTTGGCGTTGCAATGTCCGCCCACCCCTCCCTAACAAATATTCTATGGTGGCCTTTAAGTTTCACGCAGTCACATCATGAGGTACCTTTAGATAGATATATTTAGAAGTTGTACTTAGTTATTCGCTAAAACTGGAAAATGACAAGTATTATTTGTTCCTCATAGTGGTTGTGTTGACAGGTGCGGCATGGGCCCCATCCCTGGAACACACATTTTGACATATGGAGGATCACACTCATTATGTGCCACAATGAAAAGCAACAGAACCCGAGAGCTCACTGTCAAGGAAGGGAAATAATTAAGACACGACTTACGCCTCAGGAGAGGATAACAGTTGGGGTCTGCAGAGTTCAGGTGAGCAGGGATGGTTTTAGTTTGGGTCGCTGTTGCACAGGAGGCACCATTGCCACCATCACTGGGAGGTTAGCATAGCTGCTAGTTTACATCACAAACTATACTGGACTGGTAAGTTGTGTTTTCTACTCCCTCTCTCATGTTATCGAGGTTATAAGTGATGCGTTTTGGTCTAAAGTGTATGCAATATGAACATATTTAATAAGTAATGTATTATCTAACATATTTAATTGATTTTGACCGTAAAAATGAAGTGTCTCTGCCTGATGTTGTGTGATGTTAAAGCATAATGAGGTTCCATGCTCTGTTACTTTTCCTTCTGCTATATAATAAGTGTGTTTCTCCATTTCCCAAAAATGTACACACTTCTCTCAACATAAACATAAACCACTTCCTCTTAATTGGCTTTTAAAGGCAAAGCATTTCTTCATCATCGTTCTGCCACTTAGACTGCAAAACGGGAAAAGCCTGCAGTAGAGCCAGAGTTATGTTAGTCTATTCTGGCTACTACACACATATGCAAGGCAATCTGGCAGACTCCATGGAAGTGGAGCGGCTCCTTCAGAAGACAAAAATAACTTTTTTCTACATAAATAGACCTTTTCTACATTTTTCTAAGCTTAAAATAAGAAAAGGATTTTTGTTCACAGCTGATTATACACCTACCCAAACATTATTATGACTACTGTATACCATTTATTCAAAGAGATGCCCCTACATTTTACACACTGAAACCTTTTAAAGTATCAAAGTAGTGTTTAGTCACTAGTTTTGCCTCTCAATGCTACTCAAATCCATCTATTTATCTGGGAATTGTAGATCTACTGTCGACTTTAGATTATTTTCATTTTAAACATGGGCTTGTTTTGCCAAAATTTACCCAGACTATGGAAGTACTTACATAACTAGCTTCAAGTAATTAATTACAGAAATTTGGACCCGCTTCATAGCTGTAGTTTATCTTGGAACATCAACTATAAGCAACTGGTTCAAATGAGAATAAATCCCTTGAGCTCTTTGAACCCATGTAAAGAAGACAGCTGAATTTTTGCCTGACAGAAGTGTTTGACGTAGCCGGGAAAATGGAATTTGCACCAATAAGTCACAAACGGATCTTTTCTGGATGGATTGTAAACTGCATTTTACACAGATCTCTTGGTTGCAGATGTAATTGGCAAAAACTGCAATAGGAAGCTGTATAAAGTTTAACATAAGTCAAATGAAATATTTTAAATCAAGGCAATATTCCTTTGTTTTTCACAGTTAATATATTTTTTTCTTAAACGTTTTTATTTTAGCAGACTTTTTGTGCTTGATGCTATTTTGTCTTCAATATTTATAATTATACTGACCAGGCATTGGGAGTAACTTAACAAAGTGTTGGAGCATTTTATTCTGCATAACCTTGATTAAACAAACTGGATATCTGTTCTTTATCAGACATTTTAAAGCACTGTTTTAAAGGTGCAGTGTGTAAATTTTTGTGGTATTTACCAGTTAAGTCCCAGATTACAACCTATATTACACTTCAGCTGAGCAGACCCCATCAGTTTACCTCTAAATGGTTTCACAAGGCACGTCTTCATGTTTTCCCTTCTTTGACTGCTTTTTTTGAGCTAAAGAATTATCCATTATTTAAAATTTGTGTTGATAGTCGCACTGAGGCCGGTGTCACTCTTCCTCAACCCACAGAACTCTGAAATGGGCAGAGTCCGGTTGGAAGGTGTTGTAAAGCTTGTGGCCGTGAGAGACCGAAGCCCCAAACTTTTTCAAGCCTACTCAGAAGAGATTAAAGTGCACCGATTAGGAGGCCGCATCCCTCCTCTCCAGGGAAGGAGGAAGTCTGTTATATTATATTATATATATTATCATCAACAACAACAATTGTATTGATCCTGTGATAGATGTTCATCTCCTGGAAAGACGTCATAAAGTCATTGCCTTTTGAGCAGGTCACACAGTTATTTTCCTTAAATAATAATAATACATTTAATTTATAACGCACCTTACAATTGGATCAAATCTCAAAGTGCTAAACTCTTTGATGCATTGGCGAATTTAAACACCGGATCCTGTTAGATCACAATCCTCAATCTGAACCATTTCAATAGGAATGAAGAAAATTGTCTGTGGTAACCCAGCTAGTGACGCCATGAGGAAAGAAGTTAAACATGGGAGCTGAAAGGTTACCTGCAAGATCGTGTGTCCTCCTAATGGGTCAAAGTCGTCAGCTGGCAGCATTAATGTCCTGTTTCCTGGTGACTGAGTGAAGTTCCCTCCTTCACCTGAGACACTTCTGACATCCTGCTGCTTCAACCCTCCAACACTGTCCAATAATCTGCTCAACTCCTGGTAGGAGCCACCTGAAGATGTGAAGGGACACAATTTAAGGCACAACTCACCTTTTTCTGAAACAATCTGACAATTATACTATTCAAAAATTCCACCGAAAAAAACTATTCACTATTCACAAGTAGGTGAATGATTTTGAAGCCAAGGTGCTGGAATGAAAGCCTAAGGAAAAGGATTACATGTGTTTTTTCTGTGACACCAGTGTGATCCAAAAGAACATTTCTGATGGGTAGCATTTTTTTACACAGTGAAATTGTATTGTAGGCTCTGAAATGACGCAATTCACCTGAAAATACATAAAACATTTCCAAAATTGATGCTAATCACTTTATCCCAGAATTATCAAAGTAAATCAAAAGGGAAAAAACTGAAATGTCCAAAGTGAGGCTCAATAATAGGCTCACATTAAAGTTCCACCAAATTAGGATTCTAACATTTGTTTTGAAATAATGAATCTCACTTAAAAATGGTTATGAAGATACAAAATTGTATAAACAGTACCCGAGAAAGTAGGGTCAGCTATGATGGTGGTATCAGACGGGCCCCTCAGACCAGGAGAAGTGCTGAGGAGGAAGTGGATGGGATCAGAGTTGGATGTAAGGTTCATAATGACCAATGGACATCTGGAACAAAAGAGTTTTAAGACGCAAAAGTAAGAAGTTAACGTCTTTGTTGTAAAAACACAGACCATGTCATTTATGACCTGGCTATCATTCTCTCGTCACACACCACCTCCACAGGTTCAGGTGGGCGGTCCAAAATGGAGCTGGCCCTCTAGATCAGCTTTTTAAGTGCTGCTTTTCCAGCAGACCACTCCATTGAAGATCGGTGATACCACTATAGAGTCAAAGAAGGTCCTCAACAGTCTCCCCTGATACTGTGAGGGGCCTAATCTCATCAGCAGGTACAATCTGCTTTGTCCTTTCATGTGTAGGGCATCAGATCTGGGAGTCCAGTCCAGTTTGTTGTTCAAGTAAAAGTAAAAGTCCAGGTACTCGGTCCATCCATCAACATGCAACTACTTTAAATGTTTCAATCTGCAACTACATGGAAACCTGCCAGTTGCCATTGTGACGAGATGAGACGGGTTTATCCGGAACCAGCTCAAGCCTTCTGGGGCCTTGAGCAGAATTTTATCAGGGAGTTCCCCTCAACCAATATTACGGAGTATTGTCCATGCCTGATTCGACTTCCCAGCCACCCAGATACTGTGTTTATCCTTTTCCTGCTTAACTTTTGCTCATGCTGATGAATAAATAGTGAAAGCTGTAAACTTACAGGCTTCAAAAACTACCTCGCTCAGCGTTCTTTCACTCTCCCCTCCCTTCAGCCGCTCTTTCTCCCTGGAGCAGACCCGAGGACAGATGAAGCTATCTGATGGTAGAGTTTCCAATCACAGAAGCTGATAGATTTATTAGACTTTTGTAAATAAATGACTTTATTAATCCTCATCTTTGCAGCAGTCCTAGCACCTAACGCATCCATTTTCAATTTTATACTTGTTTGTGTTTCTTACATCAAATCAATGTCATCTGGGCACGTTTTCACCCTTTTTTAATCACATAGTGATTTGGCGTGCATCTGTTAAACAGAAAGACGTTTTTGCTACTGAAATAAAAGAGCAGTTCTAGATTACACTAATTATTGCAGAGACCCAACAATTCCCACGTAAGCCAGCAATTAGCACCAGTGGCAAGAGGAAAACACCTTTTAACAGACAGAAATCTCAAAGAGTTCCGTCTCACTATGGACTCAGACGACACAAAGAAAAGTGGAAATCCATTCCCACAGAATCAATCTTCCACTTTCATTGCATTGCTGATTCTGGCATAGATTAGCATAGCCTGTAAAGATTC
Source organism: Lophius americanus (assembly GCA_037951165.1). NCBI lineage: Eukaryota > Metazoa > Chordata > Actinopteri > Lophiiformes > Lophiidae > Lophius > Lophius americanus. The sequence continues at coordinate 11,208,395 of JBBDHG010000015.1, read as the reverse complement.
GATGACATTACTAATACAGGCTGTACTAATTAAAGCCAGAACCATCCGGCCTCCTCAGGAGATGTCTTCAATCCATGCCTGTAGCTCTGAATGGTCAAGAAAGATCAGATGGCTGAAGCACCACAAAAAACACCGATACAACAATATGGAAGGATTTCTATATCAAATGAAGACAATGATAAATAATCATTCATAATACTGTATGTCTTTACATTTGATATTAATTCATTAATTCCTCTATTCATCTATTATAATTCATGTAAATCATGGTTTTTCTATTTAATACATTTTCATTAGTAAGGGAGATATTTAGACTTTCACTGAGTCATAATTGATGATGAAGAAACTCTATGAAAGCTGCATGTTAAGATCAAAATTATATTTCATTGTATATTTCACCCATGTAACATATTTAGTGACAAAATTCTACAAAATTATCTCATTGGAAACTCACTGGAAAAGTTTTATTAGGCTTTATTTTGAGGAATTTGTATAAAATACTGAACAGTAAAACCGTATTGCATTATTTTTCTTACAGATACCCCCATTTAATCTGAATATAAATTGATATAGTGATTATTTGAAACTATGAGAAATTTAGGAGACAGGAAGTTTGAAGGGTTTTTGTAATTTAGACAACCTTAAGATGTATTTAAATCAAAGACAAAGGTTAAAATGATCAGTACATGGTTGTACATGGCCTGATGGTTCAAGAAAGCAAAAGCAAAACGATGAGTTTCTTTTTTTGTGATAAGTTCTTACCAGTACACTCTGTTCCCCAGTATCCAATATGAATATCCTGCTGGAAGCTCAGGTCTGCCTCTGCAGCATACTTGTCTGTTCTGTGGTTCAGACTTGTTAGATGGTCTGAGACTGGGGGCTCAAGCTCCGCCTTTGACAACCACTGACTGTAGTGGATCCTCAAATGTTGCTTGTTCCAATAAACATGCAACAATTTAAAGCTGGAAAAAACCCCACTGTCATTAAAGAAATCGGTGTTTTGTTTTTTTAATTGATTCAGTTGTTTCACATGAAAAGGAGGGTTTTTCACTTGATCAATCTTAATGTGACGGGCCGTGAATAAGACAATGAATATTCCCCAGAATTCCCGAAAGTTGAAACTTGTCTGTTGTCACTTTCATTAAATTATTTGACCACAAATTGTTTTCTGCTCCAAAATAGCTCAGCTGACAGAGCGAAAGACTAAAGATTTAAATGTCCCATGGTCAATTCTAGTTTGGCAGTGCAGGATGTTCCACATGAAAGAATGGTCTTTAATGATGATCTGAATGACATTCCTCAGAATCATTGCTTGGATTCTGAGAAAATGTGCTTTGCAGACTTCATGTTCTCACATGATAATCTTTGAGGCCGATGCTTCTCATTGGGTCAGTAAATTTTAAAGTAATCCTTGATTTTGATTTTGATTTGACCAGCTGTAATCGTTTTTGGGTTCCTTAGTTCAACTTCGGTTGGTGATTGGACGAAGAATCGCCTCAATCTGCTAGCTTCAGAGCCGAGGTAGCTCACACAGAGTAAGGGTGAAGATGTAAAGGTCCCTGGTTAAATCCCTGATTTCGTCAGTGCACCATGTTTCTCTGTTAAAAGTGATGTTAAATGATTACCTGGTTGTCCTTCTTAGTTTCCTCAGTTGGATACTGTGGTTTGGTGCAAACTCATGCTATTAATTTCAGAATCAAGCGTACACATTTTTCTCAATTTTGACTGAATTTCAACCGTCTGATATTACTGAAGGGACCAAACAACATGCAGCATGTCAATATATTTTCTTTTTTCACCTGCATTTTATTAAATTGACAATCAAAGGTCTCAATCTGCCAGCCTCACAGCCATAATATCTCCGTTGGGAGATCATTTGACTAAAGATCTGGAGGTCCCTGGTTGGATCCAGGGTTTCTGCGGTGCACAATGTGTTTAATGATTACCTGCTTGTCCTGCTTTAAGTCCTGGATTGGATTCTGTGGTCCCATCTAAACTGATACTGTCACATAGTTCTTTACGATTTTCTAGCCAATGAAAAGTATTATTTCTTCACATGAAAATCTTTAGGCCCATTGCCTCTCAAAAAGCCAGTCAGACTTTTCGAGTAGTCCTTGATTTTGATTTTAATTCGACGAGCTGACGCGGTTGAAGGTTCCTATGTTCTATTTCAGTTGGTGATTGCACGATGATTTCTCTCGATCTGCTAGCTTCACAGTCGAAATAGCTCAGTTGGGAGAGCTAAAGGTCCCTGGTTCAAACCCGGGTTTCAGCAGTGCACAGTGAGTTTCTTGTGCAAACAGGGTGTTTAATGATTATCCCTTAGACCTGCCTTGTGTCATAAATTCCCAATATTAGATTATGTTTTATTTGGTAAAGCACAATCGTGTTTTGGCATGGCACTCTGCCTTTACATAAAAACAAACACCCTATCCTTCCGACATTATTATCACAGAGAAGAAACTGAGAAGAGACTGTGATACCAACAAAGCCACTAGGCTGCTGGTAACAACATCATCTCTAGTATTCTAAAACTTCACCTATCAGTGGTTTTGGTATTTTGTCTATGTAGATCAGTATATATTAAAATGATATACCCCACTCTTGTCTCACCAAAGGAATGCAGGACTCCTTGCATTTGTGGCATGTTTAATATTCAAAATAAACAGATAAAGTCCCACATTTTTGAATTCATGCTTTAAATAATAAGCCCTAGACAACATTCTGTACAAGACAACAGCCCTTCAATAAATCCAAACTTCTGAACGCTTTTATTTGCTGAGACAAGTTGATCAACCTTTTATATTTAGGTCCATAATATGTTCTATATGAAAACAGGAATGGAATAAGAATAGAGTACATTTCCTCTTCACAAGTTAAAGTTAGAAAGATTTATTGTCAAAATCATGCAAATCCATTCATGACTCAGACTCAGACCCTCTTTACATATTTCTCTCAGAAGTGGCAATAGCCTACTCCAAAAGTCTACAGTATGCATTAACGTGTGGCAAACTAAACATGCCACATGGTGGTAAATATGGAAAAAAATACTTTTGCATGATCAAAATACCACATACGAATGGCATTATTTAGTTTGATGTTGTATTGCAAATAAATAAAGGCTATAGGCAAGACATCACGGTATAACAGGGACACTGCAATATACACAACACCCAATCTGTTTGGCTGCAACTGGGACACTTACTGCTTAATCATACCTGCACAGTCGGTGCTTTATGTAAACTGCTCGTGCATCCTCACTTCACAATGAACAAAGTGCAACCCATAAAGATGGCTCTAAAGCAGCTTTGAGGGGCAAATAAAAAAAAAAAAAAGAAGAGGTCAAGAGCGTTCTTTACTCTTCTTCAATTAAATGTTTTTTGGGGAGTTGAAACAGGACCTGCAATGTTGATGAAGTCGATTTTGTGCAAAGAGCCCAATAATTAAAAAAACAAAACAAGTTAAACACACTTAGGCATGATTAAACTTCTTAATTCTTGAGTATTATAACGTCACGTAGTTAATTATAGAAACTTTTTTGCAAGTTTCCGTTTTTGCAATTTCCAGTGGCCGGCCAGCCCTCACACTCCTGCTGAAGGGATGTATTCTGAAGCTGAAACCAATGATGCCTCATCAAACCTTCGACTCTTAGTTTAACATACTGAAACAGAGATGATCAGGCATGGCGAGTGACTTGCAGAGTTGGGATTCAACTTATAACACTTAAATGCATATTACAGAAATCTTAAAACAATCTGTTGGTGGCATAGTTTTATAATGTTTTCTGTTATAATTATCCAAGGACCCAGCATTATAAACATGCAGTGGCATTTAGAGTATCCATACACTAAGATTCATTTTGTTTGCTGTATAATATGGGACCAACAGCAAAAAACAAAACATGAATTCACATAGAGAGATAAACAATCCTTAATTCTACATCCTACATCCTATTAGCTTAATCCCCAGTCGCCTTAATTGAAAATATGTCCAGGACATGTTGTTAGCTCTGGTATTCAATCAGTAATATGATTCCTTTAACTGGGAATAAATCAGTGCAAAAAGAAACAGAGGGATCGACATTATTAGACAATTTGTTCATTCGTCCCCTCGCTTTGCTTTTTAACCCACAACCTACAAGGTCCAAACTTAAGGAGTCATGAAATGAAATCCAGAGTGGGAATCACTGCGTTCATTTTCCCTGCAATGCACTGAGTGCTTTAATAATTTAAATCCAAAATAGAAAAATAGTCATATTGGCGTTGATGATGCTGTGACCTGTGAGTATGAGTATCCCATCTTCTCCTGGTTTCTTCTGTTTGTGTGTATCTAATACTAAACTGTGTTGGATCCTCAAACCAAATTTAAAATTAAAACATATGGAGAAGGTTTGGAACAGTAGTAAATCTTCAAAGCGGTGGCCCACGTTCCACCTCAATAAAGGTCATAGGTCATGGCTCGGCTATTCAAAATACAAAGGGCGCAATTGGTACCATGGGAGAGTGTTGAAGAGAAAGCTGCTGCTGACCCAGAAGAACATTAAGGCTCTGCTGAATTTCGCCCGAACACACCTTGATGACCCCCAGACAAAGAATCTTCTATGCGGTGGTGAGTGAAAAGCTGAATTGTTTGAATGACAGGAGTTCCGTTTCATCTGGCATGAATCAAACACAACATTCTGCAACAAAACCTACAGTGAAACATGGATTTGGCAGAGGGATGTTGTGGAGATACTTTACTGCTTCTGTGCAAGAACCACAACGCCGTAATTGAGAAAAACATTAACTATTTCCTCTACCAGAAACATTCTGAAGGAGAATGTCGGGTCATCATTCTGTAAGTTGAAGCTCAAGTGCAACAAGATTATGCAGTGAGACAATGATCCCAATCAGAAGAGTAAGTCCAATTCTGAATGAATCAAAAGGAAGCATCAGATGCCCTTCCATAAGCAGCCCTGTCCTAGGCCGGTTCTATGGATGCTCTACACAGAGCGCACCCGGTGGTTTTAGCAGCAGCAGGGTTCCAGCACCTGAGCTCAGATTTACAAAACCAGCCTCTGAGAAGCTTGGTTATGGAGCTTCCTTGTGGTCTGGTTTTTCACGTGGCTGGCCATGTGTGTGCCTCGTTACCTTGGGAAGGGATGGCATTTTATGTTATGATGGGACACTTGGCTCCTTCCATTCATATGGATGCTACTTGGACACGTACCAACATCTAAACATTGTTGCAAGCAAGTACGACCCTTCATAGAGACGGTATAACCCAATAAGTGGTCTCGTCCAGTAAAGTAGTTGAGCAATGGTTAGAGGAACTGTGGCTTTAGACTCAAGTACCTTGTTAATCCATTAATGTTGCTTCATAAACCAGCTTCCTGTTTATTACACTGCATTAGTTTTACCCAGGTGGATCGAATTAAGGAACAAAACAAAAAAAAGATATAAAAAACATTGAATGTTATTTAGTGAAGTACAAAGGGGACGTTTGGCTTCATTAATTCTTATTTTTTCAAGTGGATATCTGGCTGTATAAGGCGATTCATTTTTTATCTGATAGTACCATATTTTTTGCAGCTTTCTCTATGTAGTGTTCATACGTTTCAACATGTCATCAGCTCAGTTATTATCCTCATTTTTCATGTTGTCTATGTGTGAATCTTTCTAGCGTCACTCTCTCTCCCAACTTTTATGGCTCACCCATGTCTTAGTAAGGCACTGTTTCCCCCCACCCTTTACTTTAATCCACTCATACTTGGTCTTGGCTTCTCCTTGCTTTGCATTTCCACTGGAAGAAACACGACTGATTGGCTGATTCTTCTCCTCAGCTAACAAGCACATACCAACTTCTGCCATATTTAGGTTTTCAGCAGATTGTTTTTCTGCTTTGGTATTGCTTTACATAAAACTCCACTATTTACTTAAAAATGCGCCCTTTGCTTCTTCTGTGTTCTGTTGTTAAGTCAGCTGTAAACCCCCTTCTTATTTCTTCGTTGTTGGTATGCTCTATGTTTTTAGTTTTATTCCCCTTTTATCTCCCCCTTTTTCAAGAAAGAGGTTTAAAAAAAAAAAAAGGGGGGGGGGGGAACTATTGGTCGAATTTACTTAATTGCATTATGGTCCCACAGAATACTTTATTTAGATTTAAATATATATGTTAAATTAAGGAGCTTGACTTAAACTTTTTATTTATATTTATATTAAATTATTTAAATTAATATTAGAAATTCACCGACACTGCGGCACGAAAACTTACAAGATTTTGCAGACGTCATATATCCGGACGTTGATGGGGAAGCGGGGGGACGGTTATCGGAGCTGAGTGTGTCAACTTGGGTCAAAAATTCCATAATTGCTGCTTCCTGAAAGCCTATCAGGGATGAGATTTTCCAGGTGTCATACATAAGAGGCAAAGAAAGAGGTTATTGTAGCTGCGTGTGATCTCCTCCGACTTCCACAACTAATACAAAACAGCAGCTGTGTTTGCTTGGGTCATAGCTGATAGCTGATACAAATACTGGAAGGAAACTGTGTATATCATATCTGTGAATTTGCAATACTTGCGCGAGTGAGGAGAATGATCCCAGATAAAGCAGTGGGAAAGTGGCACTAAACTTTTCATTGCGTTAGGTGTGACGCCAGCTTGAGTTCTAACTTGCAAATGGTGTAAGATCAGAATCAGTCATGTTAACAGAAAGTAAATAAAAATTCTTAATGGAATAGAATCGTTAGTTGATCATGTTGCTAGCAATGTGAACACTTAGTGAAGGAGCCCACGCAGTGTTGGCATATACCCGGTGTGAACACATTATAAGTATCCGTAAAATCTTCTTGAACTGAATCCAGTACAATGGCCCTATTTCTGAACACCAGGATTGGTTGGCAGTGCCAGAGAGGCGTTGACATGGAGGCTACAAATGGTTTAGATTATTACGTTAAAGCACCTTATTTCTTCCTGCTTGTCATGTACCACAATCTAAAACGCTTTGTGAGGTTACCTAAGACTTTATCACCTCGAGTTTTAATGAAGCCGACCATGAAAGCCTCTCAAATATCAGACATATTGCAAAGCTGTTGTATTGGATCACAGCAGAATTGTAGTGTTTTGTCTGTCTACCCCATATACTTACATGCAACGTGCATTGTACACATAAAAAGTGGTAAACATTATCACACTAATGTCTGCTCTTTGTGTTTTGATCATTGTCTTCCAGGTCTGTCAGGAGGAATCCTCGCCTCTTATTTCCTCCACTGTTCATCTCTGGTTCCATCCTTTCTTTCTTTCTTTCTTTCTTTCTCCGGTATTCCTTTCAATTTTTTGCTTGTTACTGTGAATGCAAAGTAAAACTAGGCAGAGAAGACGTCATTCGGGACAAAAAAAAACTTGACGTGCCACCAGTCATATATTTCACAGCATATAATCTTATATTTCTGTATGTACAAAGTCATTGAAGCATTCCAAAGAAAGCGTGAAGGATGTCTGGCAGGGCTGGCAAGTGTACTCTCTGGATGACGAAAAGCTCGGAGCATGATTTAGGACCAGTCCTGTGAGGCTCAGCTCGTAGCTCCTCTCGGACTAGGAGTGTGTGGAACCCATTCTCTGATAAAACAGGTACTCCAGCGAACAGCATGGAAGATTTGAGGGATGAGCAGAGTGATAATGACTGCAGAGGGTCTAGGACCAGTTACAGTTTGAATAGGAAGAGTGTGTTGCTCCAAGACGAAATCAGTTGAGCTGATCCTCATACTGTTTCCGGAAACAGTCGCCAGCAGGGAAAAACTCCCAGCATCGCTCCTGGTACATCTTCCAGACGTAAGACTCCTTTAAAGAAACACAGAGGAGGACGGGAGATCACATTCCACACAGTGTAAACTTCAAAACAATAAACCACAAACGCCTCGGTATGCCTCAGACCAACTACGTCATAACCCAATGTCAAAGGTCAAAGGAGTGGCAGCAGGGTTTCAACTTGGCGTAAGACAAAGTAGTATTAGATAGTAGGATGCTTTTGTTGGTTCCCTTAGCTTGATCACAAGCAACCAAACCTTGGTTAGCTCCAAAAAAGTGGACGTTAGACACCCCTTAACAGTAATGACAGGAGAGGGATAATGAAGAGAGATAAACACTTGATGGAGTACATCTCACATCCCATCATTTCACTCTTTCTATGCATTATTCAGGATTTTAAAGAACTTATTACACTCTAACATTCATCCGTCTGTTTCAGAAGTGGTTTTCTATCCCCTTCTGAAAGAACTATGGTGTAGTTAGACAGCAATTTGAACAAAACTTGGCCTAACGACCAAAAACAGGGATTAAAGTCACAGAAATGACCCTAAAACTCATGTTTGTCAAACACAAAAGGAGGCGTATGCTGCTTACAACAAGAACAACCACAAAGCCTTATTGATGATTAGACCAACATTGTCTAAAATAGCTGTCCAGTCTTTATAAGCCAACGTGAACATAAGTGATCTTGGACTAAAATTGTATTTCTGCAGAAATTTCTGCTTTGGCCAAACCAGAAATTCTCTAGTTACCCCATTAGTTTTCCCAAGAGCCAAATTATTTACAGCGTGAAAAGCAAATGGACAAAAGGTTCGGGATTAAACACTCACACTTACGAAACCTATAGCTCTTGTATTTGTCATCATGACTTAAAACTTACCCAAACCAACCAATTGAACACATGTCAATCAACTCAGCATTATCGAATGGTTTCTAAGCTTTTGCAAGGCGCTACCAATCACTGAATGGTGCAGCTTTTGCTGTTTCACACTGTAGAAGCAGATTTGTAGGGACAGTGGCATTAAAACTACAACATGTGTAATGTTGAAGTGCTGTTTTACATCATCTGCTCTGCAGACCAGTAATAATAATAATAATAATAATAATAGTCTAATACCCCTCCCTTTTAGGGTTTAAGTCTAATTGTTTGTATCTTTAATTTTCCCCTAGATTTTTAATGCAAATTTTTATGGGTGAGCATCCGATGAGGTTTACATGTTCTGTATGAGAAACTGAAGAGTGGATAACAGCAAACATCTGCAGTCAAGAGTACACACAGAGGGTCTTTATCATTTACCAATTCACAACAGGGTCTTCTTGTTTCTCTTTGTTACTGCTGCATCCAATATATATACATATTTATATATATTTATATATATATATATGTTTCCTACAGAGGGAAATGAGCTGTTTACCTGGCCTGTGTGCTCTGTTTCATCTTTGTTAATGAGATACATCACAAAGAACCTGAAAAACAAATACACAAACCATTAAGGAAAACATACATACACAAAGAAAACAACAACAAAGACAAAGCCAAGTGTCCAACTGAGACCTTAAACTTTACGACCTATAATGTACCCCTCAGCGGAGCTTGAAGCTGTCAAACTGGCGGTTTAATGATAATACTGATAAGAGGAATTGCATAAATTATAGATTATGAATTATCACAATGAAAATTAAACTGGTAATCCGAACGAAAAACTAGATGCAAAAGAAGTTAAGTTCCTTACTGCAGCATATGTGGCGCCTTAACATTCCCCTCCCTATCAAAAGATCTATGGTGGCTGTCATGTGTCTACGACCACACCAAGTGTCCTGTCAAGTGTTGAGGTTCCTTAAATAGTTATATTTTGTAGAAATTGTATGTACATATTTACACCGGCAATCTATAGGTGTTGGCAAATTACCGGTGCAATTACACAGAGGGGTCTTACCTAACTCCCACGCCCATTATTATACATCTGAGGTAAACCCCAATGATTGCCCAGCTCCTCTCCAAAAAAGCCCTACTTTTTCTCACACACAGCCACACAGAAGGTGTTCCACATGGACTCACAGGTAGTTGGCTAAATTGTGCTCCTGTAGCGTGTGCGTTTCAAAGCCATGTGGCACCGTGTCAAAGTAGTCGTTGCCGATTCCGCAGATAAAGCATTTAGTCTGGAAGAGAACCACAGTAGTGTTAAAAGGCTGTCATTACTCAAAACATTCATTCAGCCTTTATTTGAGATTAAATCACAAACGGTATTGCAAAGCAATGAAATGTATGAAATGATATCGAATTGGACATTCTCCCAATTTCCTCCATTTTGTGTGTGAATCTAACTAAATTGTGTCGAATCTTCATGTAAATGTAACATAAAACAACCAGAGTAAACACACAATTCAAGTTTACAAAAAAAGGATATTCCATATCTAAATCACTGTTGTGAAAAAGTATTCACCAGCTTGAGCTGAATATCTAGTTGTTCCATCTGATGACTGGAGATCTTCTTTGCAGAGCTGCTTTAGTGCAGCCATATTGGAAGGTTTGTGAGCAAGAACTGTTCTATTTAGGAGCCACAGCATCTGAATGGGGTTCAGGTCCAGACTTTAACGAGTTCAACCTGAAAGGTTATTTTTATCCCTTTTCATCCATTCAGAGGTGGACTTACTCTTCTGCTGGGGATCATTGTTTTGCTTCAACTCACAAACTGATGACCTGACATTCTCATTAAGAATTTTCTGGTAGATAGAAGAATTCACTTTTTCCCCAATTAATTATTATATTAGGTAAAATTTTGTTTTATGGAATAACATATGAAACAGATCCCTGTCTTCCAAAAGTTTAAACTTTCCACTCATCATTCCAGAGAGGGTGAGGGTCATTAGGGTGTGTTGTGTCAGATGAGCCTTAATGTTCTGTTAGTGAGGGTTTTCTCCTCGCCACTCTCCCATGATGCCAATTGTGCCCAGTATCTCTGGAGTAGTGGAGCCATGATCTCTGACCTTTATCGAGATGGGGAGGCCTGCAGTTCCTTGCATGTTTTCTTAAGAATCTCCAGGACTTCCTGAATGAACCTTCATCGTGCGCTTGGAAGAATTTGGGAATCTGGGTCCATTCTGGGAAGGTTCACTATTGTTCCAAGTCTTCTTCATTTGGTGATAATGTGTCTCACTGTGGATTTGTGCAGTCCCATAGCCTTAGGCTTTTGAACCCTTGCAGGACTGATGAATTTAAGTTTTCCTCTTGTCTTGTGGAGTTTCTTTGTATTTTTATTATCGGTGTTTTGTGGGTTTAAATGTGTCCAATTGTGGTCCTTTACAGATAAATCCTCAACAACAGTCTCTACACTTTTTTATAATATAATTGTCACACACATGCTCAATAACAGTGTATTGTTTTACATTGTGAAGAGAGAATGTGTCTTTTCACCTCCATATCTTCTTTCACTTGTTCCTGCTGGTCCCTCAACTCTCCAAAAGCATCGATGATTAACCCTAGAATGTTCAGAGCACAGATGTTGTGGAGGTTAACAAGGTGGACGATCTACCAGTGTTCAAGACAACATGGTTTGGGGACAACTATGTTGATGCTTTTTAACTGGATGCCTCCACCAACACAAGGACATACTATGAATTGTGAAACACATGGTAATCAATCCCTCAAGCAGAACTTTTGAGACAGCAATGACCCAATCTGCCTGTTCATCCGATGCTGCATCCATCATGCATGACAAATCTTTTGGAACGATTGATTTGGGTTCCAGCTTCTCCCACGTGCCGCTGGATAGGAGGTGTCTGATAACTGTATAGGTGGAACAATCCACCATTTCTGTTCCTTCACAAGCTATTCTGATGTCTTGTGAGGAGCTATTTAATATATGGTCCCAGTAACTCCCATCTTACAGTCATAGTAAGAATGACGGAGAGAGAGCTCTCACCCTGGATGATGGCCAGGAGGATTACGATGACAAAGAAGAAGAAGGTGATGTCGAAGATGATGCGGTAGATCTCATACTCGTCACCTGCTGGGTCTTCGATCTGGTCACCAATCCCTCCACCTGCTCGTACGCCTACGTACATGTGGAACATGTAGCACTGGGAGACGGGAGACACACAGGAAGACTTGGAGAGATAGGAAAAATAACTTGCTGGATTTTAATCGAGGACCAGTTGTGATTATGAAAACTAACGCTGACTGAATCTACAGCATCTTGAATCAAGTTACATTTTTTTTTGCAATAAATTACTAATAATAATTCTTAATTTGAGTCCTTGTCCCTGAAAGCTTCCGTTATAATGATGCTTGATGTGTGGGTTCCATAGCACTTTTATATTTTTTTGCTGTATTTGCTATTTTCCACCATAATATTTTTGGGTTTCGTTGAACCTTATTATGTACTGAGTCTCAAAGTTCCAAAAGGAGATTTTTGATGAAGATAAATATCGTATTTCCAAAATATAATTTGATAATAACTTGTAGGAACAAGATGTTTATCTTTTGCACATGTAGCATCACAGAGAGAATGGCGACCTCAATTCTAGGAGAAAACTTTTGATTCTCATTTTGTCCAGAATCGCCCTGCATCCTTTTCACCTTCAGGTTTCACAAGCTCTGCACTGCGACGTCATTTTCATTTTTCTCAAGAAAAACCTGTAGTCACCATTACAAACAAAGACCACTAGTTACTACTTCAAATGAATCATCACATTTAAAGAAAAAAAAGAAAACCCTTTGAAATCAAGTTCAAAGAGACAATAGATCAGTGAGGACAGCCATACTGTTTATTTACAGGGTGAAAAACTACAGGAAGTAAGGTGAAAGAGAGAAAAACATAGAAAAGAAACAATACGGGGGAAGATGATGGCTTGAGTAGGAATGTTGTAAATTTCAGTTCAGATCTTCTCGTCATTCTGTCCATGTAATTTTAAGAGAATTATTCACATGTAGGGAAGAAGGAACAAAGCCACCCCAGAGGCAGTGACCCTTCATCAGTCTGTCCCCTCATCCACTGTCCATGTCACTTTCCTGCACAACAGACAGAGCTGCCACCCAGCCCCTTAATAGGAAACACAAGAGCTCTATGGAATGCTATGGCTGGCTGACTATAGGGGATTAAAGTGTGTGTGTGTCCTCAAATTTCCGGGTGACAGAAGGCCTCCTCCCATCCCCAGAAAACACACACCAGTGAGCCCTTATATAGTCTTTATTCCAGAAGGCTTAGCGGTAGGGATCAGCCTCATCTCAGCTCATTCTGTCTTAACCAGTTTCCTTCATTATTCGTTAAAAATATAGTCCTATATTTTTATCTGACTCGCAGTTACACGTCTTCAAAACTACTCCTTCAAACTTAACCGCACTGCAATAGTTCTCTCAATATAAAGAGTAGTGGAAATTACTTAGACAAATTAGACCCATGCTGTTGTTCCCGAAAGCCAGGAAATATCCCTGGAAAGTCACCAACCAGTCCCCCCACTCCTTAAGTTAAATGTGAAGTTATTATCACAGTATTTTTAGTAAGAAAAAAAACCCTCCCCAGTAAGATATGAAGTATTCTGTTGAAATATAGTAAAGTATGAGATAAACCAGATTGAATTCCACAAGTTAATTCATATGTACCAAATTTGGACTCGTCGGATCAATAGTTGAGAAATTATAGCCTAAAAACTTTTGGAGATAAATCTCACCCTAGTATCAGAAATATTCAACCAGCCTTTCTTAAAATTGATCCAGTTTCTCAACGCACTAAAGTCAATGGGTATAACATTTGAAAATGATCCATGATATCGTAAGAATGTCTGGAAAACAGTGTTTTTCATAAAAAAGATCCCCCTAGGGATTAAAGTATGAACTTTTAGACTAAATTTTTTATATACAAAATCTTTATATCCCGTCGATTCATATGCCTTGAATTTAGACTAAATTTGACCAACGTTTAAGGAGGTCATGTCCATAAAACATTGTTTTACTTAATAGGCTCCGTCTGGAGAGTAATATTTATCTGGTGTAGCTAATCATTAGAAAAAGGGGTGACTCAAGGACCAGACCTTGAGGTGGGATCACCTTCTCATTTTATTGGAGAAACTTTTTTTCATCAGATAAATCAGACGTAAAATAAGAGTAAAATTACATATATTGGCTTTGTCCCAGCTGGATTGACTGAAACATTAATAAAAATGTTGATGAGTTTTTTTTTGTAAAGACCACAAACAGGTAAATTATATTGATTATTTTGTTAAATTAGGTTTGGATATTTTAGACAGCAAGTGAACATTTAGTCCTGAAGTTGAAGTGATGGAACCACAAACAAGTGGGTAAGATTAAGGATTTGAGTGACTGGACAAATAATGATGGCTAGACAACTCGGTCAGAGCTTCTACAGAACAAAAGCTCTTGCTGGTGCTCTTGTTCTCCTGTGGTTAGTAAAAGCAAATGTGGCCTAAAGAAGGACAACTGAGAATAGATTCATGGAGTTCATGTGTAGTGGGTTCATGTGTAGTGGGTTCATGTGTAGTGGGTTCATGTGTAGTGAGTTCATGTTGTTAAAATATGCTAAAAGGTAATAAGACTCCAAAGAGAACTTAAAGTTGTATCATGATATGCCTTCATATTTGTTAATGCTAATGCTAACCTCCTCTGCATCTCAGGAGCAAACATGAGTGTGAATGAGAAAGTAAGAAAGAAAGCCTGTAATATAAGAGTGGCTCAGCTGGAGCTCAGACAGAACCTGAGGGTGAACACTGTCAGACAAAACGCTCTGACCCATGACTTTCAGTCCATAAATGGTGCTGTGTCCACGTTATTGATAGGCTCCACAGAATACTTCCCACTTTCACTGAGACAGGCGGTTCTGACACGATCAGACAGAGCAGTGGTGAGATACCATCCACAGCAACGAGAGTACATAGCTGTCTAGCAGCAATCCAAACCATGAGCTTAATGTTTACAGGAGCAGGTCACTCAAAAATGGAAATCAGTCAAAATCAAATCAACCCCAGTCATGTGGAAAGTCAGGTCCACTTTCTTAGTCTCTGAACTATTTCCAGAGCTTCACAGTAAGTGTTGCCGTGTTCTCCTAAACCAGCAGTTCCCTAACACCAGGTCATGGACCAGGACTGATACAATATTATTCAGGAAAAACCCTCACTGAATAATAAACAGTCTTGTGATAAATACTATCTCAGCACTTACACGGAATCATTCTCCATCCCAGTCAAGCCCACACACTCATGCAGTGACATCAGTTGTTACGCACCAACCCTCTGAGCTCAGTTTATCACTTTAGAAGACAACGACAAATGTCTTCAAGTGTGAGGATAAAGTTTGGGGGCGGTGAGAGGATTTAAGGAGGGACTGAGGTCGGTCCATTCAAGGAAGACAGCTTACTTACTGTACTGGCTTAAACCAGTTTCAAGTACCAACCCATGATTCTTCCATATGTTCTTCATTTCATGCCGATTTATTAAATATTAATTTACTTCACTTCTTAAATTCCGTGTGCTCGTTCCACTGTACCCAGGCCCTCTGCATTTCTGATCCTGACAGAGTCACAATGTGCTTCTCATTCTCACCGTCAACATGTCGTCACACTTCATGTCGGGAAGCTCTCCGTCTTCACCCTTGTTGTAGAACTTCCTGAAGAAGTTGAAGGCCACTACAGTGTAGAGGTAAACCACCACAGCCAGTAGGCCAACTGTTAACACCAGCTGGAAGAAATAAGGAAAGACTAGGCTGCAGAACATTCTGGATACAGAGGAAACATCACGTCTAAAATTCTAAATCTAAAGAATTTAGATCTGTGCTTGCTTCAAAATGATCCCATCAAAAGACATTGGTGGAGATGTTGTTCAAACTCTTTCCTTTTATGCTTTCAATACATTTCAGAACCTAGAGTAAAGGAGTTGAATGAGAACTTAACCTACTATTACGTTTTTATCATAATTATTTTTGTTTGTACATGAGTATAGAATGAGGCCACCTCTGAGGCCCAGCAGCTGGTCGCATCTCTGTTTGGACTTTAGGCTATGAGGACAGTGATTCCTCACAGCAGGACAGTTCCAGATTCAAATGGGGACTTCCTGTGTGACTCTTACAGTCCAAAAACAAAACACTGTCATGACTTGATGATTTTAAAATGGCCTGTAGGTGTGAATGTTAGTGTGAGTGGTTATTTGTCACCATGTGTTTGTCCTGTGATCAACAGGCGACCCGCCCAGGGTGTACCCCGCCTGTTACCAATTGTCTGTTGTGATAAGATCCACCCCCCACTCACCCCCCACCCCGGAGTCCTGAACATGATAAGAGGTTACAGAAATGAGATGGATGGACAAACTGGTGTAGCCTGTGTGGTTGCTCACCTGTTTTCCATTATGTGTGACTGAGGACAAAATGGTTCGCAGTGTCTTGAAGCCCATGGCGATGTCAAGGAGATGAGCAGCAAAGAAGAAGTTGTTATAGTGACCCAGGATGGACATGGTCATGTACCAGGCCAGATACAGGAAGGACTGAGAACGAGAAGTTAGTCAGGCTAGTGACTGTAGCAGATGCACAACAAGGTGACAAAATCACCAAACATTGTTAAAGTGCATCAACTCAAAGGTGCTAAAAAACTGATTCATGCCTAAATTTTAAACCAACGTCAAAAAAAAAGGGCTCGGATTTCATCACAACACTAATCCTTTTTCAGCTTAATGCAATAAAAGAACATTTTATAAGATCCTTCTCATCATACAAATAAGTCCTGGTCGGCTACCTCTGATACCGCCGGGTTGATGGAGGAAGAAACAGACGTAACATAATAAACAATGCAGCTTTTGCATGCAGCATTTTCTATATAGTAACTTTAATGTGCATCCAGCATCTATATATGAAGATATAGGCTGTAATAAATCTTTTTTTTTATCATTATTAAATATTATCTGCTGTCATAACCAATCATCTTTACTTCTTTCAATGTTTCTTCTGATTGAAATGCGTTTTGGAAACACTGTAAATTCTGCAGTGTGTCCACATGATGGAGGAAGATTTATTCCTTTTCTCTCCATACTTACATTGTCAGTGAAGACGACTCCTAACTTCCACATCTGGTACTTGACATCAATGGAGTTGAGCCTGAAAAGACGATCAGGAGGATCATGTGAGTGACTTTACGGCCTGAGACGAGTCGTTGAAACAGAAACCTTACTTAGAGGGTGAATCAAAGCCCTGCCAGTGAAACATCACACATCCACACCCAGCCTCAGCTGGCCCTTATGTAATGTAATTGTTATTCCTAACAGTTATATAGCATCTATTTGCTCTCAGTTTGGAGCTGGAGTGTCTCACATCATCATGAAACGGCTTTTAAATCAAGTGACTAACAATTTAAAGAATAGAAAAGTGCAGTGTGTTAAATTTAGGGGTGATTTATTTTCATTTGATATTATCAGCTGAAGATAATCATTGATTTTTTTTTATATCTAGGGAGCAAGTTGATCCTCTATCCACGTTGCCATGTTTGTAGAGTAGCATGGAACAGACAAATATCATATACTCGCTCTAGAGAGGGCTTTTAGCGTTTTTAGGTTGAAGTGGCTGAGAAATGATGAAGAGAAGCTTTGTCTCTATATCAAACAAAGAAGAAGATAACGTTAAAGTATAAATTGTTGCTGGTTAAATATTTTGAAACTCCCTAATAGGATCTCTTGGATCCTCGATACTTACTGCGTTCTTGGTCTCTGGACCAGGTGTTCGCTGGACCCTCTCCCCTGCCCTCCCATGGGGAGAAGCATCTTGGTCCGACAAATTGTGATATCAGGGCATCCCTAGTATCGGATCATAACCATTTGTCTCAACAAACCCTCTCTTTTAGGGAATACTCACACAGCAGCCAGTGAGCTATCTCTACGGGGTTTCCTCTTTTTGTGAGCATTGCTGAAGTCCAGAGCAGCCTTGTCCATTCCCAGTAGCTCACTGATGCGGTCGTGGCCATAAAACTCTCCATATTTATCCATCACCTGGGGAGGGATAGGAGGACTTGAAGAAACACATTCCAGTGGAACAACATCTGAAATACATTTTCTACATTTCCCATGTTTTATTTCACTTAAATGTAACATATATAAGGACTGGTGACCAGATCTCATGCTGTTTCCCATCAATCAAAAGCTTTGACACTGAGAGCTGCACCGTACGACAGCGATCCTCATCTTAAGACTGTTGAGACTTGTCAGTACATCCACTGTGTGTTATTAGAGCCACCGTGAGCTTCTGGGAGCAACGCATTCAACGACTTGGAATTTTAACCCTCCTTTAAGGGAGGAGGTCATGTTTTCACCTTTTTTTGTTTGCTTGTTAGCAAGATTTCGTAAAAACTACAAGAATAATAAGAAGACTTAGTTTAGTCTAAATTTGACTCAAGGAGATCTATCTTTTATGAGGTCCCATTGTGTTCTTTCTAAGAGTACATAGATCATTCAGCAGGGGTATCATTTTACTGTTTCGCAGACATTTTGTGCATAGGATTCGACTAGGAGCTTTGACATGTATGTTTATTATAATATATTAGTATATATCCCCCTAGCGAGTTCATATTTCACTCACTAGGGGGAGCATTTTTTCCCCTCTATTTAAAAAAAATATATAAAAAAATAATTTTTTGGACATACCATTTAATTTGAGGAGTTCAATCAGGGGGATTGCTTGTACAACACAGGGGATTGGGGACTTTTTGGGGAAAAACCATTGCTGTCGGTTACAACAGCATAGGTCTAGTTAGAATATGGTGATGCTAAGTGATTTGTAGCATTCAAGATAAAATTAAATCAAATTATAAGCTGTTTGGTACTCCGATTTCACAATGAGGCGACGCATTAGAGAGCGCCACACACAAATTTAAACCTGTGAATGGCGTTTTTTAAATTCATCCAAACATCATTGTTGTGGCTAGAACAAGCGAACCATGGGGGTTTAAACGGAACTAAAGTAACGTTGATGTCCTGCACTTATTTAGATTGTGAAATGAAGATTATGACAATAATAGCAGAGATTATTGAAATAGTTGCTTCTGGTAATTTGGATCATGTGATGATTACAATAAAGTAATTTTAAAAAACTCCAACAGTAAAACCGTGGTAGCGTTGTGAATGCATGACATCCCACCCAGAGTTAGGTCTTTGTTTTGGCGAAGGATGTACTTTTTAGTTTCAATTACAAGTAATAACTTTTGTGGTATTCCTATTTCTGGTCATTTAAAACTATAAGTCATCCCTTACAGTGTTTATACAAACCAGTAGGCTGGTTGAGCTTCAACCTGGTATTGATCATATGGGGAATATGGCCTTTACAAAATCATTTTTCCATATTCCATTTTATATAATAAATAGTAGTATCCAAGTTATTGAGTTACTGTGGGCTGTTTGTCCAGGTGCCTTTGAGGTTTAAAACCTGGTAATTGTTATTCTTTAAGATAATTTATCAATAGCTAACCATCGTACAAACTCTAGCGCCATTCAAGAATTCTTGTATTTATAGGATGGGTACGGATGTACAAAAGCAGTGACACCTACCTTCCTCTTTACAAACTTATCCCAGTAGTTGTTGGGGAAAGATCTGAATATCAGGGGCAAAGAGAAGATAGAATCAACATTAAGCCCAATAACAGCCCAATAACACTATACTGGTTCTTAATTGCATACCAGTTTGTGAGAAAACGTGTTCCTGTGAAAGACACTATGCAGTGAGTTCATACACACACATGCAGAGATCAGACTCACTGTGTGTTGATGACCAGTCTGTCCCACTGTCCTTTAATGTCGTCCTCGGATGGCTGCTCTGTGATGTAAAGGCCATCAAATTCCAGCTTCCTGGCCACTTCCTTCTCACGCTTAAAGATCACGAGTGGAACCTAGATCGCACACAGTGTAGGAGTGACATTTAAGTTGAGAAAATTTAAAATGCTGGATTTTTTAAATATTTGACCAAGATAATTACAATTCCTGTTGCAAATCTCAGATATAAAAGCTCAAAATTCAAAATGAAAATATAAACATATTGCTTAAAATTGCCGGAACACAAAAAGGCACTTTTCTAGTTCTTGAAAAGTTTAAGATGCCACCTGAAATCCCATTTAATGTGAGCCTATGTTCAACCTATAACCTTGGAAATGCAAAAGCACAGCCAATGGTAATAGATCTCAGCCACATTAAGTCATGTTTTCCCTTTTTTACAAATCAAATATCAGATTTGTATAGTTTCTATGTCTGTTTTTTTTTGCTCACAATCTCCTCCACTTCAGCTTTGAGCTGTCTCCTTAAACCCCACCTCAAAATGTAATTAGTCCGTCTTCCCTGTCCCTTCTGTGCCAGTTTGTGATGTTGCTCTATGTCATCCATTCCAGCATTTCATGGTGACTTTCTTGTCAGTTATATTTACATATATCGGATTTAGACCCAGTCTGTCTTAAACCTGGATTTTTTACCCCAACTGGACGGTTAACCCTGCCTTGATTGCCTTTTCGTTTACTATTTGCTGAAACTACTTTTACACATTTGCCTCCACAAGTCCTGTTCTTGGTTCCACATTCCTGTTGGTTTCAGTCTTGACAAAAGGCATTACTTC
Organism: Lophius americanus; assembly: GCA_037951165.1. NCBI lineage: Eukaryota > Metazoa > Chordata > Actinopteri > Lophiiformes > Lophiidae > Lophius > Lophius americanus. Next base: position 11,188,033 of record JBBDHG010000015.1, on the reverse strand, counting down.
ACTTCTTGGTTATTGGGGGGACAGTTTGGTTAAAAGATAATTACATGTTTTGAGTTACGCACTGGAGAGATCATGTGACTGGAAGGAAACATGTAATAATTTTAGCTGTATATTGCTTGTTAGAGTCATGCCTTGAGACAGTAGTATCCGATAATGCAGAAGAAGGAGATGACAGTGTGCAGAATGGCCAGGATCCGTAACATGGGCTCCATATATCCACTGCTCTCCTCCAGTACAAAACGGACCGTGACGGGCTTCAGGGGCTCCCAGTTCTCATCCTTCAAGTCCTCCTTTGTCTCAACTGCTTCTCCTGCAACTGGATCCCACTGAACACTGCTTTCTACTTGGCTGCTGGTGGATACCACCTCCTTCTCTTCAATCACAGATGAGGATGTAGAAACCTGGTAAGACAAAATAAGATCTCACGGTCATCAAGGATACTGATGTTTCTTCACAGGTCTCTTCTACAATGTGGAAAACTGCAATAACCAAACTCAACTCTGATTTGAGGGAGAGGTTACACAGCTTTAGTAAACAGAACCTGCACACCATACCTTATAAAACAGGAGGATGAAGTTGATTGCAAATGCAACAAACAGTGCCAGCATCCTCATGTTGTAAAAGTTCCTGGCAAAGTAGTTCTGCAGGAGACAGAAAAAAGAAGTCAGACGAAGAACACTTTACATTGGATTTCATAACTTAGTCCATCATCACCCAAACAAAAACATGTCACCATAATTTTCACCATTAGTTGCTTTCTTTCATACGGTCACATCACTTTTAGAACCTTTATTGTAACCAGCATGAACTGTAACCATGTCTTCTGTTGGACTTGAAAGATCTGATTTAACACAGAGAGTTGATCAGCATTCTTGAAACAGAAGGACAGAAAAGCTTCACGTACCAGTAGTTTCCGCTGATAGGCTATGATCTTCTTCAGGAAGGCAGACTCCTGCAGATCAGATTCATCAGACTTGGATGAGGGATGTCTTCTGACCTTTGGCTTCATCTTGTCGTTCTTTGGTAGCTTCTCTGTATGTCCACTCCTGAAATCAAAAACCCATTTGCACAGCTAGCATTATGATACTGCTTCACTCATTGCTCTATGCATTACAAACTATGGTTGATTAACTAGAGAGGAGAATGGGAACATCAATTATAAGACTCTTCTCCTGTGGAACCATCTTCCAGTTTCTATTCTGGATGTAGACATCTTCTCTACTTTTAAAGGAGTCTTAGAAACCTTCTTTTTGCATTGAGCTCCGCTGCCATAGCGGACCATTTGAGGGCCTTTCAGAGGACAAGCCATCCAGGGTCTGGGTCGGCTCTCTCACATGAGTAAGAACATGGGATGTCACCCTGTTCTTACTCATGCAGGAACTACCAGGCCTCTGTAGATGAAAAAGAACCATATATACCTGCTCTCTTTGAAAAGTGCTTGTTTGTTGTGAATTGATGCTTCACAAGTCAATATTTACTTGATTAACTGAGTGGATGATATATACTGTTTTACGCCACTATTTTAATAGTACAATATGAAAATTTAAGAGAAAATTGTAATGCAAATAATTACAATTGGTGTGAAAACCACGATATGAAGCAACAAAGCAAATACAGTTTAAAAAAAAAAAACAATATCCGTTAATTATCTCCAAACTTTATATTTTCCAGGCTTGTGGGTGGTGCTGGAGTGTATCCAAGCAGACATTGGGCACCAGTTCTTAACAGGGCTAACACATGGTAGATATAAATAACCATTAATTCTGTGACAATCACACCTATAAGTAATTTAGGCTGTTTTATTACCTACCATGGTTGTTGTGGCCTGGACTTTTCAGTTTTATCCTGGCCAAAGTTCTATGTAAGAAAGCGTGAAACCTAACCTTGACTAAGATATGGATCAAACAGCTGGAATTTGGTCAGACAGAAAGTGGTGATCTTTGTTTCGATCAAACTGAGCCATGGTTCAATTTGTTTTCAGTGTGAAAACCCACTCAGCCCCTTTGGATGGTTTGGACTTTTTCCTGATACTTTAGAATACATCTCATGTGCAAGTATGCTCAGTGTCATCTAAAATAACACATCTACTGAGAAAAAACATGAGCTGTGATAGAAAGGTGTGGAAAAATGTGATATCCTACTTTCCATCTGGTTGACGATGACCTTGAGGAATGAGAATCTAAACAGATAGATATCCTACTTTGGTTTCTGACTTAAGATCCCTCTGTTAACACTTCAATATTGGTAATACTGTCAGGGTGTAAACCCACTGTAACTGAGTTATAATATTTTAATAACCATTTCATCCACATAAATACTGTCTTTTTTGTCAGTACTGTTACAATTCCAAGAGAATTAGGATGACAAAAATATATGCATACTCGGGTGTTTTCTCTGGTCCATATTCTGTCCGTGCTTTGGCTTCCTTCTTGTCAGCGGAAGAGCCCTTCAACTGAAACAGAAACACACTGTTAAAAAAATAAGTCAGTTTGAGGCTCAGTACATTTTAACCATTCTCGCTGTGTGACTTAAAGGTAATACAAATTCCCTTTCAAGAAAGAATTTATGTTGTCAAAAATATTTGTCTTTGCATAAACCATTGAGTTACTCATATAACAAAATCAATTCTAATATAAACAGTTTAAAGGCATTCCATGGCAAACATTGTTATCCAGCTTTTGACAAGGCATGCAATTAATTGGATTAATTGCTCATCACATGTCAGCCCTAAAAAATATAAAGGCGCAGACAAAAATTATGGATTTCCGAGATACAAAATCAGCTGAACGCGGACCAATGGAAGCACCAAAACAATACTATTTTGTTTTTATCAATTTTTATCATTTCAAATGTACATTCTAAAATTAATCAACCATTGAAATGAGACACACATTTGGAGTATATGCACATTACCTGTCTTTGTGTTCTAAAATAATTTGGGTTTTCAGCCATAGTGGATTGTTGAAGAATGAACTGGACATATTGACCCATACAGGAAATCATACACCTGCTGCAAAGTGGTGCAGATAACTATGTTTTATTTCACCCACCCACCTTCTCTTAGCCCACCCAATTCATGAACTCCAACTCTGGTAAAGGTAGTTACATTTGCTCTCCTGCCCAAAAATAAAATGGAGTTCTCGACGGGAAAGAGGATTAGTAAACTGCAGAGAGTCCTCCAACAAAGAACTAATCTCTCCCTCACGGTTAAACAGCTAACTTGCTTAACGGGGAAGGGACAAGTGGCTTGTAAAATAATAAAAAGTAAGGCATACCCGACCTACGGTTAATGAATTAGCACAGCATCCAGACTGTACACAGTTCAACAATTAAAAGAGATTTAATTGCAATGTGGACCTGAGATTAACCCTTTGTCTTGAAAAGAAATACAGAAAAGTCAAAAGATGACATCTATACACCTGACGCCTCCGTCTGATCTCTGGTAGGATTGCTGTGGTTGGAGTTGGAGGTGTTGGGGTAGGAAGAGGGCAGTTGAGCAGTTCAGTCAGGCTGGCGTTGGGGTTATGTGGCGTGATCTTGTACTGGCCCCCCTCTCTTCTTAAATCTAAGCCAAAAATGTCAGACAGCAGCTCGGTTTCACTGGTGTTTACGGCCAGGTCAGCCAGGTCTTCCTTTGGGGAGCTGAGGTCAGTGCAGGATCGCTTTTCTCGGTCCTCACCTTCACCCCGGACCTCATCTTGGGTGGGATCAGGCATGTTGGCCAACAGCTCTGACACCTGGAGATGGGGGCACATCATTTATTACTAACTAGCCAATGGTCTCGCTGCTCTGCCCTATTAGAGCTATGCCAGTCACCTTTATGGTCTTAGCCCCCTCCACCAGATTGCCTCCCATAAATGTGTTGTAGAAGATTCTGCAAAATCCTCGAGTGACACTGAATGCCACGTGGAGGACACCCAGAAACACGGACCAATAGAAGGACACCAGCGTGGTCACCATGTCCTTCACCGTCATGTTCTTTATCCTCTTCATCTGCTTCTTAACAGTCTTCATAGACAGAACCTGAGAAGAGAGAAAATGATCACCTGACCCTATCAAACTGCATCAACAGCCATTTATAATAACCTACACATCAGACTTGTTTATTTACTTATTGTCTGCTCAACGTTTTGAGATTCTAGGATCTGTACCTGATGAGATTATAATATGGATACATTACTTTGCAATGTGTTTATTTCACAGCTAAATCTTTCATTTCATCAGAAAACAATAAGCCATCCTTCAATATGAAACTTTAGATTGTCATGATAATATTTTTCATGCGTTTCTAAAATGTGACCTGCGTTTTACCCCACAAAGTATTTAAGAAATGAAAAATGGAACTTGCTGTTTGCAGAACCTATTATAGTGAAGAATCCTAATGAAACCCTGGGTGATGACTCATCATAATGACCAGGGGCCTCATTTATAAAGTATGTGCAAGATTCAGATCAAAAGGTGGCGTAAGAACGCACAGAAATATTCAGATTTATAAAAGCCTGTGCACACAGGTCTTCTTTTTCCTCCATAAATCATAACCCACTTGAAAAGCAGAGCAGCACCTCAAGCTTCATGCAACACCCTGAGTTGCCCATAAATAGAAAGGCCCCAAACTGATATCAATAACTGCTGTTAGCACGACGTTCATCATGGTTACGGCAGACAGAAAGTCCAAAAAGAGACTTCTCACAATGTGAAATTGTAGTTCTTATCGGAAAGGGAGGGTTAAAGAAAGGTGCTGGTTGGAGGACAAACTGCAGGCCTTACAAATGGCAAAAAGATCTTAGAGGCAGGAGGAGGAGGAGGAGGAGGAGGAGGAGGAGGAGGAGGACGAGGACGAGGAGCAGGACGTAGTGAATGCTGCTGCCTCAGAAATTTGTAATTTAACTGAACATCATTGTCATTTTAACCAGACTCTCACCTGATCCTGTGAGCTCTAGCCTTTATAGATTGGCCTTGATTGATGTCTAATGCTGACAGGGGACGAAGGGATGTATGATATATGTTGCTGAGTTAAGTTATTTTTACAGGTTAGATGTTGAAAAGTAGGTGGGGCAACTACTTTATGCAAGTGGGTAACCAGTCCTATTCAAGGATGTAGTGTGTGCTATCACCTTTATGAGCAGCATGACATTGTATTGCAGAGCCAACAGCGCCATGCGGACTGTAGTAAAAGAGAAGAAACCCATTTCAGGGTTCTCCTCGTCTGGTTTCTCCCGCTCACACTCTTCTTTGACGGCTGAACGCTCGCCAGCATCAGACATCTGAGCCGCCAGCTGCATTTCAAAGATGGTGTCTTCGCAGAAATTCACAAACAGCTCCATCTTCTCCTTCTCCCCTCCTTCATTTACCACATCGAAGATGAACTGGCGCTTGGATTCTTTAACCTATGCAGGTGAACAAGGGAATGTAGTATCACTATTCAACTCATCTACTCATCAAACAGACACATTCTGTGCTAGCAGGAGGTGTTGAACCATCTTTACCTGGGGTTTCTCCCACTGTGTTCGACTGGACTCGCTGATCTCAAAGTACACCCTCTCGATGCGCTTGGCGCTGCCCATGATCTCGATGCGGCCCAGGTATGGCTGGAAGTAGTTGAGGACACTCTCTGCCAGCTCCAGGAAGGTCTGCAGCCGGGTGTCATGAGGCATGTGCTCCGAAAGGTTGGTCAGCAAAACCGCCACATTGAAGCCAATGTCCTTTTGGGACATAGTTCAGTTTAGAGTTGTTTTTTTCCTTTGATCACTCATGACTAGGAACAGAACAATATAATATTCAAAGTCTCGTGATAAAGAAATCCCATGATTTGGAAGTATTGTTTGAATGGTCCGGACTTTTAGAGTTTTGGTTTGACCTAAATTAAAATTGCAAGAGTGAACCCTCACCCTGAACAAAATCCTGATCAAATGGCCATACATAAAAAGAGATCTCTTGATCCAAATCATCTAACCCATGTTTTTGCTCGGTGTGTTAAAGTCCTTTACTGAATGATTTGGACTTTTTGACAAACTAGAGGAAGTAACAGTAGTCTACTGTCACCAATAAGTAAAGACGAAAAAAGTATAAGTATAAGCAGGTGGCGTAAATAAATGGCTAGAAATGAGCCTGAGTAGTGCACCTTCTTCATCCTGTGGTTAGGCTGACCCTGGGCATTTTTTAAATCCCTGAGGGCTATAGCTTTTCCACACCAAACCAAACAAACATACGATAAAAAATGTAAAGATTACTCCATATTTGCGGTTTGCTAATATTTGTTATTTTCATATGCTCACGCCACATCTATAAAACTCACAGGAGTGTTGCTTTTTGCAGAGATAAGTCTCAAACAAAGTTAACTTTCACCAATGTGAAAAACCCAATAGGTATATGGCTATGAAACAATATGCATGAAATCTCTTTGCATATCATTTTAATTGTGGCTGGCTTTCATGTTTCGGCATAGAGCCTTTGGTCTTTCATATATATTTTTGGATTGCTGCTATTTTTACACAGTGGATGGTCTTACACAAGTATTGGCTTTAGTTAAGCATTCCATTTTAGCGGCAGTGCACCAGATCTTTTTGTCTAATTTGGTCATCTGCAAAATGTCCTTTTAGTGTCAAATTGCAGTTTAAGGAAAAGAGACGTTTGACCTTTGGAAAAGTCCTGAAAAGATTTATAAACACCAAAGCAGTTACCTTGGCTGGCTCATGAAAGCGTTCCACAAATTCTTCGTAGTCCAGAAGTTCGTTTTCATCAGTCTCGGCACAGGAGAGCAGGAATTCTGTCTCGGACTGGGTGTAGTGTTTGTGGCTCTCCATGGCCTTATGGAAATCTCTTTTAGAGATGACACCTGTGGATAGGAATAAAAATCAAACATTTTACTGTCATTGTATAAATGCGTAATGAAATGTCAGAGCATCTTCTTGGTATCGTGAGCATTTTATCAATACTGACACAGATACCAATACAGTTTTGTTGATAATGATATAATTCTATACGTATATGTTTAAAATTTTCGACTCAAGTGAGAAATTCATGTGATGATTTTAGAGGAAAGTCTATCAGCATGAAGATTCGTCAGACATAACACGTCCGGATTCAGGAGAATGTTGATGCAAAGCGGAGAACGCATAGGAACTGTCTGTACACAAAATGTTATTAACACGGGACGTTAGGTTTTTAGACGTACCTGTGACGTCTACAACAAGAAGAAATTAGGAGTTAAATTTACTTTGGTCATGGTTGAGAGTGACATTGTGAAGTAAAAAAACACATTGTGTGATAATTTTTGTATATTTTTTTAGGTTTTTGTTATTTGCAATGATCCCAGGTGACATTCAAAAAAGGATGGTGCCACATCATGCTTCCGATTAGCATCATGTTTGCAGCTTTAGGCTGATTTATTCAAAAGCCAGAAAACACCAGTGAGGATATTTGTATATTTTCAAAATAATGTCTAGCCTATGCTATAGCTGCAACAGCTTTGACGATGCTAGTATGCAGATTTTCCATAGATTGTGTTGACTAATCGCTCTGTTAAGGTTCCTCCTCGATGAAAATAGACTTCAGCGTCAGTGTCATGTTGAAGGGTCCTTGAGCAAGACCCTGAACTCCAATCTGCTCCCCGAGCACTGCAGATAGCTGCCCACTGCTCATCATGGATGTGTTTCATGCAAAGAGCCGGTTTCACTACGTTTATATTACTAGTATGATTTAGATAATATATGATAACATCAAGTTGTTTTATGAGAAGCTGCTTGAGTGAAAAAGTTACATATATGGTCAAAATTATGGTCAGGCACTTCACTTCAACATTATTATATCGCAAAAAAAAAAAGAGTTGTAAGTTTTCCATGGCAGTATCTAACACCAAGACAGATATCCGGTGTCCATCCCCACCTGTAGGCTCATTCATAAATCCTCAACAGCTATCTCAATGTAACTCTAGGAATATGATATACATAAATAATAGTTAATGTCAGCCTTGCCTTTTCCGTCAGGGTCATACTCCTTGAAGGTGTCTGAGGAAGTCAGGTCTTTCAGTTTGAGGAACATGTCAAAGAACTTGAGGATCATCTCCACGTTGTTGGAAGACTCCACCAACATGTCCACCATCTGCTTCCCAATGGTCCCATTCACTACATTACCTGTGAGGTAAGACAACATATTCATATTTCTAAACAATATATCTAAATAATACTGATTTTTCTGTTGAACTGAGATAAAAGAAAACATCCAAACAAAGAAATATCACATTTGATATTGATGAAATGATAACCCAGTAACGGTTCGAAACCCAGTGTACCTTCAGTGCCGGCCCCAAGCCCGGATAAATGGGAAGGGCATCAAACGTAAAACTTATGCCAATCAATATTTGGAACGCAAAACTGATTTCCAAACTGCTTTGGTCAGGGCCGGGTTAACAACGTCCACCGCTTGCATTGTTAACCAGCAGGATGCCGACGGAAACTATGCTACTGTTGGTCGATGAAAAAAAAGACTGAGAGGGGGAAGATTTGCCAGGCAACAGCGAGAGATGAAGAAATGCAGCAGTGCGGAGGTGAAAGTAGGGAGGAAACAATGACAGGAAAAGGTAGAGAGCTAGCTGCGATGATGGAGGGAAGGAAAAAAGATATATTGTGTGTCCAAGAAACCAGACGGAAAGGCAGCAAGTCTAGAAGCCCTTGAGGAGGGTACAAACTTTTTTATCATTGATTAAATGGGAGGAGAAGTGGGGTATGGGTGATCATGCAGGAAGAGTATTTGAAGAGTGTTGAGAGATGAAGAGACTCCAGACAGAGTGATGAGTATGAAAATAGAAATTGGAGGTGTGATGATGAACGTTGTTTGTTCAGTTGGTTGTGAGTTGGAAAAGAAAGAGAATTTCTGGAGTGAGTTGGATGAGGTGATGGAGCGTATTCCCAGGGATGAGAGAGTGGTGGTTTAAGCGGACTGTAATGGGCATGTTGGTGAAGGGAACAGATGACATGAGGAGGTGTTGGACAGGTATGGTGTTGAGGACAGGAACGAGGAAGGATAGATAGTTGGAGATTTTGCAAAAAGAATGGAAATGGCTGTGGTGAATACGTATTTCAAGAAGAGAGGGGAAAATAAGGAGACGTTGTTTGACGAATGAGGAGGTTAGGGAGAGTATAAGTAGGAAAATGTAGAGATGGAAAAGTGTGAGGGCAGATGGAAATAGTAATTTGGAGAACTGATGAATGAAGAAAATGAGAGGAGTGGAAGGTCCCTGGAAGGTCCACTGCAAGGTTGTAAATCAAGAAGTCCTAGGGATCAGTAATGTTGAAGTGACAGCAGCTTTGAAGAAAAGGAAGTATGGAAAGGCAATTGGTGACATACAGGTGGTAGGTGAGAGGGCAGCGGAATATTTAAATAGATTGTTCCAAACTATTCTTTGCGAGTGAGAAGATGCCTGTGGAATAGAGGAATTGTCTACTGGTGCCGATTTTCAAGAAGGTTGATATGCAGAGCTGTTGCGGCTACCGAGGTATATAAATGATGAGCCACATGATGAAGATCTGTGAAAGAGTAGTGGAAGGTACTGTAGATTAAGAAACAAGGTGACAATTTGTGAGCAGCATTATGGTTTCATGCCAAGATAGAGCACTATGAATGCAATGTTTGCCCTGATTGTGCTGATGGAGAAGCATGGAGAAGGTCAGAAGGACTTTGTGTCTTTGTGGATTTAGAGAAGGTGTAAGAAAGAGTTTAGAGGTAGGAATTGTCATATCGTATGAGGAAGTCTGGAGTCACAGAGAAGTATATTAGAGTGGTAAAGAATATGTATGAGGGTGCAATAGGACTGATGGGTGGGTTAAAGATGGAGTTGGGATTTCATCAAGGATCGGCTCTGAGCCCCTTCGTGTTTGCTTTGGTGATGAACGGGCTGACAGATGAGGTCAAACAGGCGTCTCAATGGTGCATGATGTATGACTAATACAACACGCAGAGCATCGAGCAGGTAAGGAAAAACCTAGAGAGGTGGACGTATACGTTGGAGAAAAGAGGAATGAAGGTCCGTCGCAGCAATACAGAATACATGAGTGGGAATGATAGGGAGGCAGGTGGAATGGGGAGGATCCAGGGAGAAGGGGTGAAGAAGGTGCAGGATTTTAAGTACTTGGGGTCAATGTTCAGAGCAACAAGGAAAAAAGGTGAAAGAGTTATCTATGACAAAAGTGTTGCAGCAAAAATGAAGGGAAAGGTTTATAAGATGGTAGTGAGATCAGCCAAGTGTATGTTTTGAAGATGGTTGCTCTGACCAAAAGATAGTAGGCAGAGAAGGAGGTGGAGTTAAACATTTTCAGATTTTCTTTGGGAGTGACGGGGACGAACAGGATTAGAAACGAGACATAGGATTAGACATCTTGGAAACAAAGTCAGAGAGGCCAGAATGAGATGGTTTGGACACGTGACAAGGAAAGATAATGGATCTATTGAGAGAAGGATGCTGGAGATGGAGCTGCCAGGCAAGAGAAAAAAAGAGGAACACCAAAGAAGAGGTTTCTTGAAGTGGTGGGAGAGGACATGCAGTTGGTTGGCGGGACAGAGGAAGATGCAGTGGTCAGGGCAAGATGCAAATTCATAATCCGCTGTGTCAAACCCTAAAGGTAACAGCCGAAAGAAGAAGACAGGGATGAAATGATGAAAGACGGAATATAAACCACTTAGCCACAACAGTAGAACTAGTACCTGGTGGTGTCTGATCTGTGTTAATATGGAAAGCCATTCATATATTTTTTTCCTAACCCTAACCCCGTAATGACAACCTAGTGACCTTGAGTTTTTTCTGCAAGCCAACCCTGCTTTAATATTTGGTGCAGATAAATTTATGGCAGGCAAACTTACCCTCCAGCATTGACAGCAACATAACCACCATATCTTTCTGCAGATCCATCAGCTCCTTTAGTAACTCAATTTGACTGGAGTCCTGAGGTGGAAAAAGAAGATTGGTGATTACTGTTAATTGTCTGCAGTGATTAAAACCAACACTCATTCTTTGTTATACCATTAAAGGTGAAAAGTGTAAAATGTGGTATTTTTTAATATGGTATTTTTTTTATTACAATTTATTAAAATTATTTATTTTATAAATATGATTTTTTTAGTATCTTCTTCCTTCACTTTTACCTTTGGGAGATGCCACAGTGTATCATCTGTCTCCATCTTGCCCTGTCCTCTGTATCTTCCTCTGTCACACCGACCAACTGCATGTCCTCTCTCAACCCATCCAGAAACCTCCTGTCACTCTTTTTGTCCTTCCTGGCAGCTCCATCTTCATCATCCTTCTCTCAATAGATCCATTATCCTTCCTTGTCACGTGTCCTTGTCACGTGTCCCAACCATTTCATTCTGGCTTCACTTTCTCTCCTAGACTTCTAACCTGGACCGTCACTCTGATGAGCTTGTTTTGCTAATCCTGTCCATTCTCGTCACTCCCAAAGATATTCTTAACATCTTCAACTCTGCCACTTCCAGCTCTGCCTCCTGTCTGTTGGTCAGAGCCACCATCTCTAAACCACACAGCAGAGTTCCTCTCATGATAATCTGGTCGACCTTTCCCTTTGCTCTTGCTACTTGATACCAAACTCCTGCACCTTCTTGACTTCTACTCCTTGCATCCTCACTGTGCCCCTGCATCCCTTTAGTACACACAAATGTATTCTCCTATGCTGCAACCGACTGTCATTTCTCACCTCTCAAGATTTTCTTTCATTGTTAATATATATAGCATAAATAATCAGCTGAAAATATCTCAATCAGTGATGTCCCATAAAGTGACTTGAACTTACCTGAGACAATTTCATCTGCATATGAGCAAAGATATGAAGAAAACCAACCACAGCATCCCACAGTCGACTATGGGCCAAGCTCTGCTGGTTCCCAGTACACGGACCCTACAACATCATGAGTTACATTTGCAAAAAGCAATAAATTTAATGACACTCATTTCCTGCATTCAAATAGGCGAGTGTTTACACCAAAAATATCCTCAACAAAAAACACCAACTATTTACCATGAATGATAAATGCTGTCACGTGATCATAATCATACCTGGATGTACTCAGTGAGTGTATTGAAAACCTGCTTGGCCACATTTATCGCTTTGGAGAAATTTCTTTGGCCCTGGTCATCAATAACATCTTTCCCAGAGTAATACCAGTAGAAATCACTGATAGACTCCTGGAGGAGCGGCAAAGAGGGGAGAATTAGTCGCCAATAAGGTAATAAGGAATACATATATTTGAAACACTTTTTTATCATCATTCAAAGTAGTAAAAGTATTAATGACATGAGTCGTGTTGACTTCAGACCATTTAGATAACCATCATCTCACCACTTCCCAACTGATCAGAAATTCTCAAGGTTTGATTTGATTACAATACATGAAAACGTGTGGTAAAATCTCCAAATGCTGCATTCAAAATAAACGTGGCACAAATTCCTCATGTGGGTGATTACACACATAGTCGGTGCAAATGGGCTTGCAGAGAGAAGCAGTCACAGTAGTAATGGAGAAACATAACACTCTGTCTGTGACTGCCTCCTGATAACGTTGTGAACACCAGACATGCCCGTATTTGTTTCTCTTGATTGATAATAGTGTGAAATATTTGAAATAAACGTATATCTTCTGTATATTCTCCTGGTTATCAGCAGGACATGAGAACAGAACAAAATAAATCTCCTCCAAATTTTCAAGATTGATGATTAAATTAACACAATCTCCTTCAGCTCTGGGAACATATTTCCTTTATGAAGCCAGAGAGGTAAAGAAAAGGAGCTAACCTGTACTCGGAGGAGGTAGTCAACAGTAGAGATAATGATATTGACTGTTGTATTGTTGCCCGTTTGCGTCCTCAAGTAGTTCTGGAAGTCTGAAAGTAAATCCAGAACAGAAATTAAAATCCATAAATACAAAGATTTATACTCAATCAAGTCACACTGGCATGGCGTTATCATGTCCAAGGTTATATCAGTGCACACACCTGCAGATTGTAACATTGTAGGAGATCTATGCGAGAACAAATGATTAAAACTGAGCAGCATCAAAAGCATCAAAAACAAAAGCATCATGTAGACATGTACACTGACCAACAGTATAGTATATACCCATAAATCACACATTTCTCTATTGGTTTCTTTCACCCATCTTTGACCGTTGTTGCCAAAAAGCTCTATTTTGGTCTCATCTGACCTACGACCTTTTTTCATTGAAAGTCCCAGTTGTGCTTTGCAAACTTTAAAACGCTTAACTTTTTGTGTTGATGAATGCCTTGGCTTTTTTCTTGCTATCCTCCAAAACAGCTTATGTTGCTGTCAGTGCCATTTGACGTTGGTTAGGGAGACTTTCTAACCTTAAGATAAAACAGACTTCTGCATTCTCTAGTTGTGATGCCAGTCGAACCATCCTCCTCACTAATAGTGGGGTCAATCTGCAAACACATTCCGTTCCAGGCTAATATTTTACATCTTTTTAATACCAACTTACTGTTGATACTGACTGCTGAGAGATTTTCTTTCATTGACAGATTTGTGCACTTCTACAACTTTGTTCACACATCATTGCTGTGTTCTGTACTCTTTCCCATCCTCAAGAGAGTTTCTTCACAATGTGAAACAGGCAAAAGTCACAAGAGACTTAAGCCTGTGTCACCTCATAGTTATACCCCAGTATAAGTAGTTTTTCCTCATGAATTACTTTTTCTTTAATTAATAACATTTTTTGCAAAGGTAATTCCTCTGATATTAATAGAGGATAGAGCATCTGATCACAATAATGTCTACTTGGGAGCTGTTGCTGTTTCTGCTGTTCTGTGGCAGAGTTTTGAGAATCTCTGGGCCTGATTTACTAAGATCCCAAATAGCGCCTGCTAAATTGCGTGTACATTCTAATAGATTGCTGTTTGATTTGCATGTGTTTTGCGGGTGATCTACTAATAGTTTGCAGGCGGTACTATTTAAATGAGGGTTTTGCCTGTGTTACTGGTTCGCCTTGGAGAGATTGGATGGGGAGCAGAGTGACCGTGTTAGTGGAAGAGATAAATAAAAATATTGTTAAGCTACAGCAAAGAAATCTGAATATTACCGAAAAACGTGATATGGGAGAATATCTGCGAGAAAGTCATTGCTGTGGCTGAAACAAGATGTACGACCGATGAAATTAAGTGATGATGGCACGATATATGTGGAAGAATAAAAGGAAAAACTACTTATAATAAAACCATGGTTAATAAAACAGGTGGGGGCCGATGGAAGACTTGCCTCTGGCTGCTATTGAGCAGCAGGTGCAGCTCACTTTCCAAGATGAGCAGACGCACACAGTAAGAAACAGGATCAATTTAATTTATTTACCATATTTACCAAATCAAAAAAAGGAATGTGCTTCATGTTTTAATGTTTTGCTGAAGATAATTTTAGTCCTCAAGATGGTAATCCTCCTCCACGTCCATGGTATCATGCTCCGCCCCGTGATGTTTGGCAATGTTATGCAACATGCTACTACAATGTGGAAGACTTTTTCTGGGCTCTATAGTAGTGCTCCTCCAGTGCGGTCCAAACAGCTGAAGACAGTGCAAAACGCTGTGCTGATTTGGATCTTCTATTCAAACGTATTAAAAAAGCGACGGATAGAAGCGAGTAGTAGTATTGATGAGATTGATGAAGTGACGCAAAAGCTGGTTGGTTCTGAGACGTATCAGACGTCCTACAAATACAGTGCCACACTAAAGTTCGCAGTGTTTGGTGGGAACACGGTATAAGATGGTAGTAACTGGAGTAGTCTAATTTTTGGCAGATAAACCATGTGAACCACTACGCTTCAACTTTGTCGGCATAAATACATGGTGCAGCCCAATAAATTGTGTGAACATTACATTAAATTTCGATGCTGTATCATATTGCTGTACTGAATTATTAAGCACTAGAAACCATGCCCCCACACACATACACATACCTGAGTTGTGGCCTTCACAGAGCAGCTGCAGGAAGCGGAAAAGGTCACAGGTGAACTCATCATCCTGCATGACCTTCTCACCTGGTCGGAGAGAAGAAAAACAGACCCACACATGCATGCACGCGTACACACACACACACACACATGCAGACACACATATGCACAAGCACATACATAGGTGTGTATGAAAGAGAACACAGACATGTGTCAACATACACAATTAAGCACACAAACATTCATATAAAAACACACACACATGTAGGAAGAATCGAAGGAGGGGCGAACAACAGGAAGGGAAGGGACAGACAGACAAGAAGATGGAGAGTGAAGAAGTATTAAAAATAGATGATGCTTATAGAAGGAAATCCCTGTTTTCTTTCAGTCAGTGAAAGGAGGTTATAGTAGGCTTTTTGTCTTAGCACGAACACGGGCACACAGATACTGTTGAATATTTAGCCACAGCGCTCCGTTTGACTGCAGTGGATTAGTTAATTGCAGCATTTTAAAGTCAGATCTGGATTTTCAGTTTCATAGAACTGTTTTGATTGAAGCTAAAAGTTGGTTGCTGCTATTCATTGTAGATCCTGCATTGACTCAACAAAGCTTTGCTCAAATGCTTCTGTAAAACGTGGAATGTAGAAGGAAAAGAAGATCAGAAAACCAAACATGAGACAATACACAAGAACTAATACAGTAAGATCAACAGAATACATCCACACGATATGATGACAAACTCAACTGGGCTGAGGAAGGAAAAACTCTTGGTCCAAAACAAGAGTTAAAGTGCAACCTTCTTTTCTCAACATTTTCTCTAGATAAATCCCAAAAGACTATCAGAATTTTGAACTAAGGAAAGCTTGCTAATGACCACTTGTATAGCACTCAAGAAAAGTGTCTCTCACAGCTATGGCCAATGGAGCATTAAGATGGTCCAGCATCTGACTTGCCACCATCTGTTATCCTCCAACACTGATTCCCTCACCCCTGGTGACTTAACTGTGTGCCTACACACCAAGAAGCTCAGTAAGTATCCACGGAAGAATGTTACATTTGCCGAGGAAGATTGAATGGACTTCTCTCCGCAGACCTTACGGGTCATGGTGGTTATAAACTAAGGCTAAAAGGAGATGCAGTGCCTACAATATTTCCACACATGGAGACTGGCCACATTAGCTCATTTGCTCAACAAATTGGAATAAACTTGCAACTTGAAAAACTAATTCTGAGGAAGGAGTTAACTAAGTTTCTCAAAACTGAGTTACATAACTTCAATCATTCTTAGTTCTTTCATTGTGTAGTACGTTTTTAGGGTGGCCAAAAGACAAAACTGCTGTGATGAAATCTTCATTCAGGACATTCTTCACCGTTAAGTCGCCCCTGGAAATTCTGGCGAACCAAAGACCCAATGGGACATGGTAATGGCATAGTCTTACCCAGGGAGGTTTAGCATAATGCTGTGATACATCCGTCTTCTAGTTCAAAGGTAATGGACAACCAATCAAAGTAAAGAACTGGTTTTGAATGAGTGTTTAGATACAGATTTGACAAGGAATTTTGCCGGGATGTGTTTAAGTTAGTGGATCATATAAATAATGTGAGGATTGGCCACATACTCACACCAACCTTGTTCCATATTAATTGATGCTTAAGCAGAATTCTTCAGGCACTTTCAGGCTTATTTCAAACACAAATGATGAAAGTATATGAACGTTTCACTCCATAAAATCTCTGTAAATAAGGGTTATAAAAATGACAATCTGAGGATGAAAATGCACATAGAATTTCTTCCAATACATCAAAAACTCTAAGACTTTAAGTATTATGCATGACTACCACTACCAGCAAATTAGGAATTTAAAATACAATACAGGGGTGAAAAAAGTGAAAATATGAATTAAAGAAAATTATGGGTAATTGGAATTAAGATTTTTCACAGAAAGAAACCAGTTATGAAGGACAAGTACACCGACTATAAAACACAGCTCAGCCACTGATCAGAGAGAAAGAAGGAAGGAAGGAAGAAGAACAAGGAATCAAGGACACAGATACCCAAGTGACTATAAAAACTCCACGTCAGTGAACTGATGTAGATATACCATATGTCTTGGTGAACAATAGTAAAAAGATTGTGTTCTTGATTCGAACATAAATGCGATCTCATTTCTGAAGTATGACGATTCTGCAGCATTTTTATTCATAAAGCTGGCTGAGGCAAAACTTGCTTGTTTGGCCGCAGCTTATGTTACATCCAGCCAGGATTGGCACTTTAAGAGGGCAGCATTATGGGTGTTTTATTTTAAATGTGACATGGGGAATTTTGGTAGATGTAGTTTGATGTTACTTGCGTAGCCATTTCTGTTGTCACTTGAAACCACTCAGTAGTAAGGCTGTGTACTTATCCTGGCTGATGAAAGCAAAATGCCTGCTCTCTGCTTCAGAGTTGGTGTGGATGCTATCTCTGGTGAATTATGCTGACTCGCTTAGGCAAGCTAAACCTAAGATAACAGCTAACTTTACAATTATTAGCAGGTCTCCCAACTGTAGTCGGGGGGCTGAGAATCCAGAGAGGATCTACTAGCAGATCTACTTCGGGTCACTTAACTAATATTTATCTCCTTACTACCACTTTATTTCTCTGTTGTTTCATGAAGGATACTTATCTCTCTCTCTTAACTCCATTGAAGAGGTACCCTGTACAGCTTTCAGTAATTAACACTTAGTGCCAGCAAACATCTATCTGTGTAACAGAAGGACAGCACATAGCTGTTTAATTTCTCATGTCCATCAAAGGTGCAATTATTTGTCAATTGAATAGTTAGATATAGGAGTGAATCGTGATCTCAATTCTAAGCACAAGAATCGTTGATCTCATTTAAGCCAGAATTTTCCAGCCTTAATATACCATAATCTCGATCAGTGGTAAATTTGAGAAGACTCGTACGGCAAATTCAATTACCCTAAAAATATAAAAATAAGCAAACTAAGGAACCCATTATGCAATGTGTACTTTCAAGGCCCCTATAAAGCACATGTGAATCTTCAGTGAATTCTGTCGTTTTGGAGCAGATGAGGATAAATTCATCTGTATATACATCTGGTGAACAGACAATGCTTACTCTATATGCCTCTTACCCTTTGGTGGGGTCATATAAAAATCAGACTTCACACAGACTTCCACACACAGAGTACCATTGCTAATAGCAATCGCTTTAATGACCAAAAATTAGGAGGATGTTTACACCAAATTGCACAGTCAGATTAATTAAGGTGTGCTCAGCTCCCTATTGGTAGTTTAACGGAGCACAATCTATGAGAAGGAACGAAATATGGACAAAAGTTTTCCCATTTGTAAACTTTGTCAAACAATGATAAAGTCCAGCGCTGGTGCAACAAATCTGAAAGCTCACCTGGTGAGATGGTGTGACAAGACCCATGCTGGCAATGACGATGCTAATAGAGAATGAATGAATGAACCTTTAATTATTGATGTTGCTGCGAGTCTCGAGAGAATAATAACATTTTTGGGCATTTGTTGTGTCGATGGAAATGGACATGTGGATTCCACTATTTGCTCGGTATTTTTTTGTATTCTTTGCAGCCCTTGGAGAGTGAGTCAGAAAGAGACAGAGATAGTGGCTGAGAACATAGGGGTTTGTAGACGTCACAACAGATCAGAAACAGCACAATACACATATCCCTTACAGAGACAAAACATTTAACTGACTTAAACGTTGGCTACACGACTGTTGGTGGAAAACGAGGATGGTCAAAGTTAAATAGTCATGTTATAGTCATGTAACTGTAAAATTCCCGTGATGAGGGCATATATAGGTTCTGTGTTATGCTGGGGAGCAGGGACGGAACATCCCTCTATCGACTGGATGCGGGGAGCAAGACTATCCCAACGAGCTGACAATGAGCTACAGATGAAGAACATCATAAGACATCACAGGGCCAACACATAGATAAAGAGAGACCAATGCATCTATATTGCATGTTTTCTGACTGCTGTAGGAAGCTGGAGCACCTGGTGAGAATCCACACAGTCACAAGAACCAAGTTTATAAGGTGGTTTTAATGCCAGGCCACCCATGCCACCGTGCGGACAGGTTGGGAAAATCATAAAAAAAAAATCTGACTAGGCTTGTCCAACTGGCGCGATAGGGCATGTCAGATGACATACCATTATTCCTCGATTATGTCATCCTTCAAAATCGTCATTCGTCTCCCTTATATTTAGGTCACATGCAAGGAATTAATTGAATCAGTATGCAAGAACTAGAATGTGATCAAATCAAGCTAAAATGGTGTGGTCTAAACCCAGCATTAGATGGCAGGTTGTTACACTTCTTCAACACCTGCAAAGATGTCTCTACTCTCAATCCACACATCTGTACAAATTCAATACAAGTCATCAGCTTGCTTAACGTGGAAGAAAGTGAGGTCAAAATTCAGAAGGTGACCAAGATTTTTAACAAGACAAAGTAGGAAACCGACCAGAACGAGTCTGAAGTGGCCAACAAATAAAAATCACAATGGTGAGGGTAAGGCAGAATCGTAGCCACAAGCACAGAGCAGGTTTGAAGGTCGACACTCAGGACCTGGACAGAACTGACACAACAACTAACCAACCGTAGCGAAAGAGAGAGAAAGAGAGAGACCAACCACCACACAGGAAAAAGACAGGAGGCATAATTACCACGCTTATTAGTGATGGCTGAAGAAGGGAGGAAAGTGCAGTAAACCAACATGAGAAAAGGAAAACGGGAAAGAAGGAAAGAGAGACAGAAATAAAGTAAGAAACATAGAAAGGAAAGAAAAAAATTACATATAAGGAAAAATGCGTCATAAGATAGTATTTCAGTTGTTTGATGAAACCCATTAGATATAGATTGTTGCATGCATTGTTAAGCTTTCATTCCGGTATCATAGTTTAAAAAAATGCTTCTAAATTTTCTTTCCAAAGATTTTCCAAACAATATGTGAAATTATTGACGGCAGTTTCAGGAAGGGTACATTGTATGTCATTTAAAGTGGTGAAAGGGTTCTTGGTTAATCTAATATTGAACAAAATTTATAATTAATCTAAATCACGGCCGTTGCTAACAAGACATATCCTACATTGAGTTAATTACAAAAATATGTTGTCATTAAAAAATTTGCATTACAGTGCACTCCAGGAATATTGGCAGCCTTTTTAAAACAATTAGTAGGTTATATTCAAAAGATATCTTTATTGTCTATACCCATGGTCTTTAATTCAAATTATTCACAAAATTCTAACCCATTTACTCAATATACAAAATTAAAAGAAACATTTCATTCTTAACATATACGATTGTGTGACACAGTTTTTGCCACCCCTAAGAATTCTAGGGCGGTGGAAGGGGACTTCTTGTGTTACTGGTGTATAGATATAAAGTAACACAGGCCGAAGTCTCTTTGAGGTTCTTCACAATAAGCAAGACCAGCAAACACAGCTATGATTTGCAAAGAAAGGCTGTAGAGCGGTTTGCCAGACACCAATGGATCTTTCAATGGCAGGAGGTCATAGGTCAGACCAGAGGAAAACAGAGATTTTTTTGCAACAAATTTTGAATGGGCGTCGCAGAATAAGAAAAAAAGCACCTCATACCCAATGTGAAGTCTGGTGGTGGATCTCTGATGCTGTGGGGCTGTATTTCGTCCAATGGCCCTGGAACTCTCGCTAAAACACATGGTACTATAAACTATTTCAAATACTAACAAATATTGGCTGAAAAGTCAAAAGCCTCTGTCACAAAATTTTAAGTGGGCCGTAGCTGGGGACTTCGGACAGGACAATGATATTTAGCACACCTTAAAATCAACCCTAGGTTGGGTTTCCCGTCAAGAGACTTAGCAATCACAAAATAAAGGTCTTGCCAACATCTGCGGGATGTTGACTTCAGGAGTCAGAGAGTTTCTTAATGGAGGAATGGTTTCAGATCTTCTCCATGTGTTCTCAAACCTCATCATACTCTACAGGAGACTCATAGCTGATTTTGTGGCAAAAGGGGGCTGCAAAAAATATTAAATGCCAGGTGCAAGTAATTTTGGCAATTGTTTTGATATTTGTTTTTGTTTTATATTAAGAATGAAATGTCTTTTTAATTTTGTAACTTTAATAAAAGGTTTTTATTTTTGTTGAATAATTGAATTAAAGATCATACGTATAGAAACTAAAGACACCTTTAAGACACAATTCAGACATTTTTGCATTTTGCAACTTTCTTTAATACACATTTGATAATAACTTTATATCACATATTTACTTAAAAGGCATAGTTTTCAAAATGCTTTGGTGATAAAGCAAAGCCAGACAGAAAATGGTAGGCAGGCAGAAGCAGAAAAACAGAGGACATTAACATTAAAAAGACAACAGTCAAAAACAAAGAGAAAAATAAAAGGCCCATAAATACAATAAAAAAACGATCGTAGAATGGAAAGAAAAAGCACAACATAGCATAAAGGCAAATCTGTAAAAGTGAGTTTTAAGAAGTTATTTAATGAAGTCCCTGATTCCTATGAGCCTTATCTCCTCAGGCAGGTCATTTCAAAACCGAGGAGGCCTGGCAAAGGCGTGGTTACCTTTAGACGTAGTCCTGGACAGAGGAACAACCACAGAGGACCAACCTGAGAATCTAATGGGCAGCATGTCTTTTATGTTGCTAGACCCAGGCATGCTTTGAAAGTGATCAGTATAGTCTTAAAATCAATTCTATTATATACAGGGAGCCACTGGAGAGACGGCAGGGTTGGGATGGTATCTGTCTGCTAAAATCAGTAATACGCTTAGCTGCTGCATTTTGAACTATTTGGACGTAAGAGAGGGACTTTAGTTTTATGCCAGACAGCAGTAATCTAACCTGGAGAATATGGGGACATTAATTAATTATTTTGAAAGGTTGCCAATGAATCTAGAGGACACTGTATGTAAATAAAGTGGCATTACAGTCATTAAAATATTATTATTTGATTGTTACAATCAGGACTGATGTGGATTAATAGACTTAATTCAGTTAAAGTGGAATTTATTTCCACTTATTTCTTTTTATTATTTCAATATATAACCTAATATATTTTGGCAGATGAAAGAAGGCATTTTTTTCCTCAAAGAAGATTTCGGTAATGTTTGATGAAATGAAGCACAAGGGTTAGAAAAATATGGACAGGCATCCATAGTGAGCTTCCCATTAAGAGGGCATTTCTTAGAAAGCACCTTTCAAGTGATGGTTTTATAGTAACCCATAAGAACCCATTTCTCAGTAAAAACAAATTATGGGGGACATTTAATAGAGTTGGACGAGAACTTGGACATTTTTGGAATTATTTTTGAAAGTCTTAATCTAAGTGCTGAAATGTTGCATAAAAGATTCATCCCGGATATACGTTTTTTTTTGGCTTTACATCTGTTTGGTAAGGAACATATACTTTCCATTTTTATTTGCAATTCCCAACCTTTTTCATAATCGGAACCTTGCTAATTAGGTTTCATAAAATGAAAATACAATATTGTCCAAACTTGTTGTATATCAGACATATCAGGTTAAATGTAACAGAGGACATTGTTAAGTATTAGAATGGTAAATGAATTGGAACTTTCGTTCAATAACAAAAAACGGAGGACAAATTAAGGAGCTTGCAAGAGCAATTAACTCGTCTGTGACACTTGTGTCCCCGTGGTTTCTTATGGGTTAACAAGACAATCTAAAAACAGTTAGACTAGAAAAACATTATTAACAGCAGTTAAGTAGTACAAAAAAAAGTCCTACATTATTACATTTTTAAAAAATATTTATATTGTATTGTCTAGATGAAATTAATTGATTTGACATTTTCAGTGTCCGTATGAAATAAAGTATGATTGCAAACATATGATTAAAATGTATAACACAACAGGTCAATCATAATTACATACACCTGTATACCAGGAAATCATATTTGATAATGTATTAAAACAACAAACTGTACTCAACTACTACTTGAGGAAAGTTTTGACAAAATACTTAACAGAGTAATGACAGGATAAATGAGAGAAAAAAAGATAACAAATGATTGTTTGACCTTCATGCATCAAAAATAACAAATAAGTCAGCTTCTATAATGTTAATATAGATATTATATTGTATAGATATATATAGATATTTGATACATTAGTGGATAATCTAGATTGCCTCATGAAAGCTAGTTGTCTAGCTGCTACATTCCCTTGAATGTTAAATATACTCCATATAGCAAAATTAGACAATGTGGGATCGTAACGAAACACAACATGTAGACATTTACTGGATTCAACCAGGTTAGCATGAACTATACCACTGTATGAACGTTTGTATGACTGGGTGAATACTGGCTCGTGTTGTAAAAGTGCTATGAGTGGTTTAGCAGACTAGAAAAGCGCTATATAAGTACAGTCCATTTACCATTTAACTGAGACGATTGAGTTTCAATATTTGTTTGTCTTGTTCTGTGTTTACTTCTGATGCAAACTGTATGTAAACTGAAATTTATATGACTACTCTCATTGTTTACACTAAGCCGGTGTTGTTTGGATTCATTTGATTTAATCATTGAAAGTATTTCCCCTTTATTAAGTGGGTCTCCTTCAGCATTAAGCAATTCTGTGGGGCAAACTAAATTTTCTTTGGGTTTATAAACTCAATTTAGTTGGTTAATTTTACTATAGCTAAATTAGTTAGACCAACCTGAATAAATTTAGTTGGAGCTAATCCAAGTACTTATTTTGAATTAAAGTGAATCAATATAATAAGCCCCAATAAGATAAGTTGGAACGATTCCAACCATTTCAAGTCGAATCAACCCTAAATAATTATATCGACCCAACCTAGGTACATTAAATTGAACCAAAATAATTGATTTAAATTGAAAGGAACCCAAAGAGTTGTACTTTAAACGTGTTTTACAATTTGTTGAGATTGCTTCCAATCGATCAAACAGGATGTGACTACGAAGCCAACGGCATCAACAAACACTGCTGTGTGGATTATTTTATGTAGATAACCAAAGATCATGGTCCACAAATCATTATGGCGTCAGCATACGACAGAAAAAAAAAAATCAATTGCATTTTTCTTCTGCTATGACCATTCAACAGTGTAAATCAATGAGGTGTGAAGATTGTGAGACTCACCTGACCCCTCCTCTGTCACCATTCCCAGACCTTCTGCTTTGTTTTGCCTCTCAAATGCATTGAGATCCAGAACACTGAAACAAAGGAAAGGGCTTGTGAATCTGTTTTTTTTCTGCCATCACCTGGCAGTAAAACTGTACGAACCCAGGCTGTCAGGACCCGCTGACTGATCCAGGTGCAATACAGCAATGGTACTCAGTGGACTTGCCTGCATGACTGCATCAGACCAGCCACACTCTGGAAGAAGCCAACATCCTTCTTGTCTTTCAAATAATCCAACATTTTCTGTCAAAGACACGGAGAAACCACAATGGAATAACAGAAATACGTATTACATTCAATCCCTGTGCCTCACTAGGGATATTTCTGGCCTTTAACTTCTGATCGCACTGGCATTAGAGAATAAAATCACAAACTCCATGTTGTTCTCCTTTTATTCTGGCATATTAACTCCAACATTATTGTTTTAAATTTTTCTTATCTGTAGGTGCCATTTTCCATTGTTTGCAATTTAGTGAAAATATATGCTACCCTAATCCTAAAATAAATCAATGTCGAGGTTCCTTTATTTGTCTCCCTTGGGAGAGATTTGTCTTTGATAAGAGGACAATTTCTGCACAGACAATTCAAAAACATAGACTTAAACATAAAGATTAAGTGTGAAATATTAACAAATGATAAATTGTGCAAATTGACCATACATAATACACACATCCACATCACATATAAAAAAGGCCAAGGAGCACAGCACTACTACTCAAGTACACAAACATTTACCTGAATATCTGAACACAAATACTTCCCATACACACTGCTCACGCACTGAGCACACTCAGATGCATATACTGTATACACATACGGCTCAAATCCTGAAAATACATACATTTTTGATAGTTAGGATCAAGGCAGAAGCTAGTTAGTTAGTTTAAGGTAATAAATGCAAAAACCACTTGCCTTGTAAAAACCCTGTTAGCGGCATTTGATTGCATTCAAATCTGCCAAGCTGGCAACAGAGTGTATGGCACTGCACCCTTGGGGTATTTTAAGAAGCGTGTTTGGTGGAAACTTTTACTTGTTAAGCTCCTCACCCTATCTCTATGGCTGAGCCAAGCCACCCTGCGGAGAAAACTCATTTCAGCCGCTGGAATCAGCGATCCCATTCGTTCGGTCATGACCTACAGTTCATGACCATAGGTGAGGGTTCCGAATGTAGATGGACCGTTAAATCGAGAGCTTTGCCATTCGGCTCAGCTCTCCCTTCACCACAACGGATATATATATATATATAACATGTGTCAGTTTTTAAGTCGATTTGCGTGTCATCCGCGTAGTAATGGAATGAGAGTCCATATCGACTGATGACATGGCCAAGGGGGAGCATGTACAGTATGAAGAGAATGGGGCCAAGGACTGATCCCTGGGGGACCCCAAAAGTGACGGTGTGTGTCCGGGACCATGAACTTCCAAAGAAAATGTATTCTGTTCTGTCAGTGAAGTAGGATTGAAACCAGTTTAGTGCGGTGGCAGTGAGTCCAGTGGTGTGATGTAGGCGATGTAGGAGTATTCCATGGTCAACTGTGTCCAAGGCAGCAGACAAATCAAGGAGAATCAGGAGGGATGGTGAACCAGCATCTTCTGCCATCCGTAGGTCATTTGTGACTCTAAGCAGAGCTGTTTCTGTGCTGTGGGCGGAACGGAAACCAGACTGAAAGGTTTCAAAGAGGTTGTTGTATTTGAGGTGGTCCTGCAGGTGGGCAGCAACTACTATTTCCAGTACTTTGGAGAGGAATGGGAGTTTGAAATGGGCCTGTAATTAGCAAAAACTTCTGGATCGAGAGTAGGTTTTTTGAGGAGTTATCTGATTATGGAGGCTTTTAGGGCTGATGGAACAAAGCCAGCCTGGAGGGATTGATTTATTACAGCGGTGATCAGGGGACTGATGGAAGAGTTTGTTTTCACTACGGCTGTAGGAAAGCGGTCGAGGGCACAGGTGGAGGGTTTCATCGTCCTAATGATAACCTCAACCTCTTGCTGTGAGATTTCTTGGAAGCCCTTTAGAGAGAGAGAAACTGTGAGTAAGCAGACTGGATAGGTAGAGTGGAGGAACCAGAAAGGACAGAACGGATTGAGTCAATTTTTTGATTTGAAGAAAGCCATGAAATGATTACAGTGCTCTTCTGTAATTTATGTAAGTGGGGGACTTTGTGGTTTAAGAAGATGATTGATACTGGAAAAGAGCTGCTTAGAATTTCCAGGACTGGTTTTGATGATGTTGGAGTAGAACAGAGGCCTTAGCCTCTCTAAGGGACTTTGAGTAGACCTTTTGGTGTTCCCGAAAGCCTAGCTTGTGGACATTGAACCTGAAGCCTTGTAACGCCGCTCAAGGACACGCCCAGCTGCCTGAGCGGGAGAAGGTGACTGTTCTAGTATTTAGAGGGGCGTGACGATCCAGGATGCTACACAGGGAGTTATTGTAGAGATCCACTTTGTATTGCAGAAATAACGTCCAGACACTTTTCCACAATGTGTTCATGTATGAGGCATGACCTCATATATACATACATGATGGCATTGATGATGGTGCACTGAAATACCTGTTGCACAGTAGAGTTTCCTCCATTGAGAATAGCGATGCCCAGCTTTAGAGTAGAGGCAACCATGAGACCCATGTCACCTGGTGAAAAGAAGCAGGAAGAGCGGGATATTAGTCTTTTATCTACAAGGATGCAGGTCATTCATCCAAGGTATAGATTTTCAGCTTTGAAGAGCTTAATACCCGTCATCATACAGAGAAATCAGGAATATTTTCAATTTCCACATTATTTATATTCTGATTGCAGAAAGTATATACAAATGCCCCGTTTGGCAGCATACAACAATTTAGACATAGTTAAATCAAAAAAGCAGTTTATTACATCTAAGGTGTTTTCAATGCCCCACCAAAAGAGGAAATAGCAAAAGCCTTGTCATTCTGTACTCAGAGAACTGAGAACTGTATCTCAAATGGGGGTATAGTTTGGGGCTCTGCATGGGGTATGTGTACTTTTTTAGACAAACATCAGTCGTGCATGATTCCTAAAATCTTACTATAATCAATTTTATGTTGAAAAATGTAAATGTACTGAAAAAGACTAGAACCCTATGACAATGTCTTTTTTGTAATTTATTTTACATTTTTATTTTATCAATCCAGATTCATTTTTGCCCATTCTACTAACAAGTATTACCATATTATGACGCAAACACATGCTTACGCCTACAGCCACTTACACCCATCTTCCAGCAAATGTTGTTGACTGGCGTACACCCATTGTCTTCTATGGTATTAATGTTGTTTTGCGACATCTCTGGTTGACTATGTATAACAAAAATGTTGTTTTATGCATGTGTGCAATAAAAATTGGACCTTCAGTTCATAAAACCTACCTTTGCAGGCACTGATTGTTTGAAGAACCATTTCAGCAGCCCCGCGGTCATGGAGTCGAGCCTGCTGATACAACAGCTTCTGCTTCTCCACTTCCTTCTCCTGTTTAGGTGAAACAGGCAACAGCATACCGGGTCATACACTAGATTATTTAAGGGAACAGACAGACAGACACAAGCTGTGTTCCACTTAAGTTATCACTTCCTTCAAAGGCTCCATTTGTACACTACACAAAAAAACTTGTCCTATTTTGAAGACTTCTTCAAATGTTACTTTCGATCTTTCTTCGCCCACACTATCACAAATTTCATTATGCATAGATTTCTCCTTATAATAATGATGGCCCCTAAGCAGCTGGGGAGTGAAGGTGAGGCGTCTTATTTTTCTAGTAGTACAATTTTTATTAAAACTTTGCAACCCATTTTGGATACTATTACTAAGGCTTCCAATACCGAAACAGTTCTAATTATAACTATTTTCCATCTATTATTACTACTAGAGGTTTTACTACAACTGTAGTGGTTTTACTGTTAAACCACAGCTTCTATTGCAAGTACTTCTACTACAGAGCTTTTAATAAGATTTTATCTGAGAACTGTCAACATCAGCTGTCATTTTGTTCTTCATGATCCGAGGGTAAAGACAGACGAGATGTAAAAATTCTCCAGAGACAGAGTCGTATCATTTAGCAGCACTGAGTGCGGCAGGGAAACAACTTCATACACCGGCTATTTAAAGGATGTGGCGCCTTAATTGGGAACTAGCTAGAGTGGCTGATTGCCTACTTCAAAACTCTTCACTTCTTCTCCATCTTCATCTTCCTCATCATGGCAGCTCTGAGGGAGAAGGGAGAAGAAAAATAATCGCTATTTTAATCCTGTCATGAGCCAGCAAATGGACACAATTTCTAGTAAATCAAAGGTTGCAACTACGGGTTAGGGTTATTCAGTAGCTGGTACCTTAGCCATGATGTCAGCGTAGGCCATGTAGAGGTTATCTTCATCCAGTTTACTGCATAACAAAATAAACAGAAAAGTAAAATTTGACTGATTGCATTCATTTTATCATTAAAGATGCATCAAGTTATTTGTTTTAATCTCAGAGTTCAATTTGGCTGATGCTAATTTCCTTATTCATGATAACCTCTAAGCAGTAGAACCTAGTAATGGTGTAAGATCCATGAGAACCCACCACTTCTCTGTGAGAGCTGTTCGGCTGAACAGCTGAATGAGTTGATGCAGTGGATCAATGTGTTTCAGCCCTTCCTCTTCCTCAGACGGCTCCTGGTTACCTGATTTCTGAAATAAACACAAGCTCACTATCGCAGGTGAATCAATGATACACATACAAACTATCATTTATAACCAGGAAAGAACCAAATAAATATTGGTGCAGATCTGGATAAAGGGATCCCACTGGACCCCAAAAGTCCCATTCAGTATCTTTTTCTCTTCCTATTGTTGTTTAAGGATAGAAATACTGTAAAGATTGGGTGTCAGTTGACAACTCCTCGTCCTAGTCTGACAGCTAGGACGAGGAGATCAAGAAGCTGTATCAGGATGGATGGAAGTGTAAATCATCCCAAAACTTTGCTGAGTCACCGCAACTGTGACTACCCAAGAAGAAATGATTGCCATCCTAGAATGCCTATCCAAGTCAGGAAAAGACTTGGCTAATCAGGGGCTCGACACTATCTGGAAACCGGGAGCATTGATTTGGACAACAATGCAAAGCCACTGAACAAAAGACTTGTCAGCATTCATTCATTATTAACCGCTTATCCTGTTCAGGGTCACGTGGAATATCTGTCTGATATCTATGATTTCTACTGTAAAACAATCAAAAAGTTATGATCTCGTTATAGCATATAGCAGTGTGTGGTGTGGTACTGTTCCATCTGTATCTCCTGAATTAAAATGTACAACAGTATGGGCCAATCTAGTTCAACTGGTTTAATATTGACACTGGAATATACTCACAGCGAGGTCCTCTATTAGTTTATCTTCAAAGTAGTGTTCCTCTGCTTCAATCCAGGACTTCTCATAGCCCTGCAGGAACAAGTTGACGGCCCGATGCCTAGTTCGGAGAAGACAAAGTCATTTTTTTATTTTTTCAAGATGCACTAGACACACGAGATGTCTTGCAACTTACCTTGGCAAGTTATAGAGCGGTGCCATCCTGAAGCAAGCAACCACTGCCCTCTTCCTCTGTTTGGAGAGTAGCTTGTGCCACACAGCCTTTTTGCTACGCTGAGGATGTTCAACCTGAACAAGACACAACGTAAAGTTTGAAATATGTCTGTTGATGGAGCTGTGTCGACAGGCCACATGCACCAATACTCTATGGACATCTGGTTCCTCATATAAGAGACTGGCTTAAGCTGCTATTGAATGCAAATGATCAAACATCAAAATAAGAATTACCTCTCCCACTCCAAGAAATATTAACTAGTAAGAAAATAAAGGTTATTGATTATGGTACATGTTTGACTTAAACCAAACCAAGTACAAGGAAAACATACAGAACAAGAATATAGTGGGATGATTTAATTGAAGAAAGTAATTTAAAAAGGTTTCACTGTTAATTATATATCAAATAAAGTAAACATTTCCCAGATAGAAGATAAACTAAATGCTTAAAATTCTCCACAATGTCCCCACAACATGACAAAATATGACACACACACACACACAGACACACCTGGTCTAGATGATGGAGGACATGAGCAATGTCCAGGACTCTCTCCACGGTCTGCTCTGGGTCAGAGATATCCCCATAGTGGTTTGGGAGGTCTCTGTACAGGGCCATCTGCCAACGGATAGCTGGATCCTCCAACTACACACAACACACAAATTAAACGTATTAAAACGTATGAGGTTTGGCATTTTCACCAGACTGGAAATCAAGGGTTGGTGCAAAAAAGTGTAGGACTTTTAATCTATTTTGTAAATGTAAATCCTGTGATGTCATTTTCCATTTATCAGCCAGATTTGCACCACATTGACTGTTAATCAAAAGCTTCTTACCTTTCCTTGTAAATGAAGGTTGTTCCTGATGATCTCTCGTACTTCATCCTCTGTATCTTTCTGTTAATAGACAGTTAATTATGAGCCAATGGTGACTGGGTTTTCATTACATCATGAGCAAGGGATATACCTTTTGACATTTGAACTTACAACAAATTAATGTATGAGCTTTGAAATACGTATTAAAGTATATCCCTGAAAAGTCAGGGATATTATGGAATCATCATCGCCGCTGCCACATTCGCCATCGCCACTTTCATGTTAAGGCGACAACTCCAAAACTATTTCATGGCTCATTTTCAAATTTAAGAATCAAATAGACCTTAGTTTGAGGAAGAACTGGATTAATTTTGGGAAAGGTATCGTCTTCTCCAACCTCTCAGTAAGTCCAAGCCCCAGCAGGACCCTCCCATTCTCATTTACCCCCACTAGCCTCCATTATACAATCTAAAAATAGAAACCAGATTCCCTTATAACTAGATACTTTGTTGTTCATGTGGCTAGACTGTATCCAATGGTCCTCGTGAATCTTAGGTGAAAGTATATTATATGTAAATTGTATTTTCTGTTTCATTTCAATTGATTCTCAAGTGTTCTATATTTCATATTGCTGTCTCATTTTATGAAAGGAACAAAGCACATCTTAGAATGAAGATCTAGCCAATTTTCAGACGTATATAGTCAGGCAACAGTAAACCACTCTGTCACTCACATCTTTCAAGAATATTCAATCCCAATTACCTGCTTCTCGGTACAACATCACGCTGGCATGAAGTAATTTTGTTGCTATCTTTTTAAATATGACTCTTTCCAGTGGTGTAGTTCCTTCATGCTGATGGTACACATAACCTCCACCTTCCCATCTCCCCTCTTCACCTGAGTACTCACATCCACTCACATCATCCTTCAAAAACCATCATTCAGCTGTTTCAGCAGAGTCTTCTGCCACCACCACCACACCCTTCAATCACATACTCTCGGAAGAGTCTGAGTGTCAAATTTTTTCTGACAGATTAATTGTCATACCAGTTGTTTTAAACATTCTAAGTGTTATTCCTACCAGGGTGAAGCGGTTCTTAGCCAGTGCGATCAGTTCTTGTTCTCCAGGGGCACAGATGTTGAGTCCTACAGGCAGCAAGCGCTTCAGAGTGGCAACGATAAGACTCGTCTGCATTGAATACCTGTCTCCCTTTCTCTTCATCTTCTTCCTCTCCTGGTCAGAAACTATTCCCTGAGGTAATGTCAAACATCAGGGGACAAGGAGCGAACACAAGGAACAAGTAAATTTCATAGCATGTCTTTCATGGGCAAACCTTCAAACCACATATCCGTACCTTAGACATCTTACACTTTGTGTCTGTGATTAGGAAGGACATGTTGTTGATTTCGTTCTGGACCACGAAGTTCTGCTCTTCTCTCTTGAAGTTCTGTAGATGACAACAGACGACGGTTACACTGTTGTAATGTCTGATTCTTATCTGGGTAAACAAGATTAGACTCCTGACGACTGGAGAGAAATGTTTGGCATTTACTGATGTTCGGCCCAGATTATCTCTTATCATCTCACAAAGTGTTCAGACTTTCAGTCTTGAAACTTCTTACCAACTCGCAGACTGACCTTTGAGGCCTACTTTAGCTAACATACTATTGTTGACAGTCTCTAAATCTAACCTTCAGTTTTCCCACTTCTTCTCAGTTAGTTTACATCCACTGTCGCCATGAAAAAGGAATCTCTTGATCTAACATATCTATTGAGAATTAGTTTTCTGTCGTAGTCAATCTGACTTCTGAACTCTGTGATTATTGGACCTTGATGGACATAGAATATTGTCCAGGTGGACTGCGGTTACAACAACAGTCGTGGAGAAAACAAACAATAAGCATATTAGCATGTAGCACACACACTATTATCATTATACTGACCCAAAGCTGGAGGCACTTCTTTCCTTTAAGTGAAAAATCTCAGCAACTGCTAGGTGGAAGGGATTAAAATCCTGTCCGGTACGGTCTTGATCCAGTTAGGACCAGGTTGACCATTATCAGACCGAAACTCTATTTGGGGGTTTCTGACCAAATACCCAGGAAATCAAAATGCATTTTCATCAACCTCAGCTGTACTTTGGAAATTTAGCTGATTCGCAAAAGCTGCATGCTGGAGGCTCTATAGCTAAGGGGTGTAATGTCAAATCTCATCTGGCTCTCACCATGACATTATTATAAGCCAAAACATTACTTAGCACCCAATGGATTTCTTACATGAGACTTGGCCCAGAAGATGAAGACCTCAGCCACCATGCGGAACAGCTCTTCAGCCGCTTGGTTGGACTCTTTCAGCCACCTGGCCCTGCCAGTTTAAGAAGATACTTTAGTGGTGGTAGTACTAACTCAGTCCCATGCCATGGAAGGCCAGGTGAAGTTAAACAGTGATGCAGTATCATTATTAACGAAAATGAACGAAAAAAAACTCCACACAGCTCTCCAGCTAAACACGTTAGCATGCCCACATCTGAGGGAGGTGTAGAAGTTCGGCCCTGATGTACAGGAATCACCATATTGTGTGAAGCGCAAGGTGTTGGAACTATCCAATCAGTGGACTGTACCTGTTGTAGTCAACAAATCTTATGAGTAGAGGGTAGAAGGCGTACAGGTCTCTGACCAGTATGGTGAACTGGTCCATGATGAGGAGTTCCGTCTCTGACATCTCACCTCTTGCCTCCGCCTTGCTGTGTTCCTCATCCATCATCACAACTGCAGCTTTCTACAGGACACAGGCATAGGTAAGTTTCTATGGACTTTAGCACTGATTTAATAATGATATGAGTGCTAGTAGTATAATAACAAAAAATGTAATGCCTTATGATTTGTTTTATGACATTAAATTGACTTCCACAGACCGTGACCTGAAAGAGCTGAGCCAAGCTTTACATACACGTGTCCAGGTGAATAATGCTATTTTATGTATATCATTGTCTTAATATTAGTGTCCAAGAAGTAAGAAAAGAGGCTTTCCTTTCATTTATCCGCAGTTTTATAGTGCAACTTCCTGAGCACCTGGTGTTTTTTTCTTGTAGAATGCGAAATTCCTAAAAAAGTGTTTATTATCCATAATAAAAATGATCAGACTCACTTTTTTGAGTTTGTCCATGAGCGGCAGGAAGTGAGTCTTCAGCAGCTGGGCTTTGGCTTTGCTGATGATTGGCTGAGAGAAGACTTTGAGGCAGGAATAGAGACAGAGATCAGTTATTAAACAGACAATCTATTTTCTTTCAGCCTCAGAGGTCAATTCGACCTCAGACAAAAAACCTGTCTTGAATTATTCTTAAAACCATGACATGATTACCAGCTAATCTTTTCATCCAGGCTCCTTCGTCTATACCAAGGTTGTTGTAGATGATCTTGAGGATGTTTCCCAGCAGCGTGTTCATATGCTCACAAGTCACAGAGGTGCAGCAGCTGTCACCTTTGTCTGGATTATTCTCTGGGCCGTGTTCCCACCAATGGGACATATAGCTGCACAACATGGGCAACACCACCTTCAGAAAATGGAAAAATATGCACATAAGGCTAAAATATCATGAGATCACCCACTCCCCACATCCTGAAGCTCCCTTATCCTAATGAGTTTTAAAGCTTCTCATTGACGGTTTGACAATGGATAACTGGAGGGAAATGAAAAAACCAATGCAATTTTTACTAAATTAAATCAACATGATCTTTACTGACAATCAGCACAAGGAGGCAATAGAACATTTAATTGGCTCAGCCAATGAAGAAGATACCGTCAGTTTTAGTTCAAAACATTTCTGCGAATGTCTCCTCACTTAAATGTTTCACTTAATATCAGAAGAAACACTATTATGCTAGTCCTGAGTTGCTTGCAATCATGATGTGTGATATGAAGATGTAGGCACAGATGGCAAAGGTATTTGGGGGCGGGGAGTTAAGTAGTTTGGTGAGGAAGATAGGGCTGGTAGGATGGAGAAGATTAATTTGGGATTGAAAGGTCCCAGCAAAAGTGAAAGGAAGGTGAATTATACTGCAGTGGGACCAGCTATGGTGTATGGTTTGAAGACACTGGCGTTGCAGAAAAAGCCAGAGGCAGAGCTGGAGGTGTTGACAAGGCGAGATATTCCAGATATGTAAGGTAAGTTGGGCAGTGGATATTGAGGACGGAGCTGTCAGAGAGGAGAGAATGAGGATTTCATGGATCAAATGAGAGAGGACTTGAAGGTGGGGACGTACTGAAGGTGGATGCAGAGCACACAGGAATCATGAGTTTCATCATGGGGATATCACTCCACGCGTGTTCTCCAAAGCATCACTATGCCAGTCCTGAGACGCTGGCAGTCATGATGCGTAGGCGGACTATGGCTGCCTTCAGGCTATTGCACAACACAGCTTGTTGACATATTTTCTATTTAATCTGGAATTTCTTTTGGACAGAGTTGCTGCCGAGGCCAGTTATACATTTTGCATTACGGATATAACATCAAGTAAAAAAAATGAAATAGTCTCTCTGCCTCTTTTTTCAATACTCCATTTTAGTCTTTTACCCACATGCGCTTTCAGGTAATGAAAATTGAACTTTGTTGATTTATTTTGATTTGATAGTCTGCAGTATTTATTTCGGATGGTAACATTAAAGTGCAAAATAGGGTAGGCCTACCCAAACATACCAACAGTAAGAGGGTATCAGAGAAGTTAGGCATTCTAAAGTTATATTGATATAATATGATGATATCCTACCTCCATTACATGCGGCATCTGAGTATATCTCATTCCAGATTCGGCCAACTCCATGATCTCCTCCAAACACTTATCCAAGTTTGGAATCAGGGGACAAACCTCCCAAACTTGTCCTGGAAGACCTAGTGCTGAGGGGTAGAAAGGGGAGAAGGGGTATCAAGCGTTAGCAATCTCTTTTTCACAGATGTATTTGTACTTATAGGTGTCAAATCAGAGACATGAAGACCTGTGACCTCATGGTCCTGTATATTACTCAATAATTGAATTCTCAGTTTGATGAATGAATTGCTGAGTTGCATTTAGAGTTAACACTGAAGCTAAAACCACATCAAGCAGTACCTGCTCTGTCTTTAAGTCCTTTGCTGTTGTAGATGGAGAAGGTGTTGAACTTGTTGATGTGATGTTCGAGGAAAGCAACAGGGAAGGCTGCTGAGAAGGCAGCTAAACACTTTCCCAATGCAGGACGCTGTCTGCATTGAGGAGATATATAGAAATAACTATTATAATCATCGATTATCTAATTTATCTTTGTCAAAAATCATAATCAATATTGTTTTATTTTGTTTAAACATTTTGATAAACTATTAAAGCTACAAGCAATGATTATCTGAAAAGTATAAACAATGTTCTGCACAGCCACATAATAAAGTTATCATTATGACCCGAAAGGTGGGAGAAACTGGAGGATGCCACCAGGATGCTTCCCTTTGGAGGTTTTGGCAGCATGAACACAGAAACACTGAAAATTCTTTGTCCAAAAACTTATGTCATCGAAGATGGGGTTAATTTGAGCCTTATAAGGTACCAGAGGAAGTATACCTCTGCCCAAACAGGGTCTTGCAAACAAAAGATTTGGGCACAAGATCTATTCACGTAACAGTGATGTTAGCTTTCAAAACATTCATGCAAAAACTTTTACAAATGAACTTTAGAACACAATATTTTCCCCAAGAAATCTATTGAATTTCTGCTGGGATTCTGAAATGCAGGAAATCTGTAAGCCATATGAACGTCCCTTAGGGCAGACATGTGCTGTACCTCTCCACGTAGATGCTTTTGTTGGTTCCCAGAAAGTACAGGCTGCTGAGGATTCTGTAGCAGGACACCTGGACATCATCCACTGAAAGAAAATCGACTTTTATCAGGATGAAACTTGAATCTATGTTGAACATTTGAAAATATCTATGAAGAAAAAGACATTTTGAAAAGTAATTAATGTTGTGGATTTGACCTATGATGCCTCAATAATTCACAATTGAACAGGGAAGTGCTCACATATGAGGTCTTCTCCGAACATGTTCAGTCCGATGTGCTCAAATAAGGAGGAGAGGACGGGCAGAAGAGCGAAGGTCGTGTAGTTGATGATCTGTGTGACACCTCGTGGCTGCTCCCTGCTGTGGGTGAACTGACCCAGCTTGAGGTTCTCCTGTGTCTTCTCCAGGTCTTCTGCCGCGCTGTCAAAGTACGACCGCAGCGCCGCCTTGACTGACTCCAAACCGGTCTTCATCACTGTCCTGGTGTGTGAGGAGAGACAGCTTTGACATTATTATATTTACAAGAAATAAAAATGAATACAAACATTTTGCAAAAAACTAAGATTTATTCAAAAATAGTAGCTGACATGTCTGACGTATTAACTAATCCCTATTGGGCCGTTTGCACTAATGGCACAGCCAAAAGAGATTCATTTATCATTTCTGTTGCAGCGGTTTCTTACCTGGCGTCCAGGCTTTGTCCTAGGATCTGCAGACAGTTGACTATGGATGTGGCATTGTTACCTGGAAAGAAGACATGTTACTGTAACGGGACATTCTCTTGTCAATGGGAGTTTATGTTCAGCATCTGTACAGTCAAACACTACAGCTCACTAAAACAGCAGCAATCTTCAAACCAATAGTAGCTTTTTTGTTTGGGAAGACAAATCTGGTTCACCTCGTAAGACACGTCTGTGCACTTCAAGAAATAAAAGCACAGTATAATATTCAAAGAAAAAAGATCTTCCTTCCATTCTCTATATGTGTATAACATGATAATTAATTATTGGCATTTTATGCTGCATTCACACCGAACACAGTGTACATTTTTTCACGTGGTGGGTAGAAGCAAGATGAGTAGATGCAAGCAGTTGTGAATTTCCTCGGGTCTATGCAGATGCAACCAATTCGGTTTACACGTGTCATCTACCTTACTGTCATCTAACTTACTCGCAGTCTTTGGCGTTATTTGGGCATTTGCGTAACTCTCCGTCATTTTGTCTATGATTCAAAAACCTATCAGCGTCGGGATTCACTAAATTGCAGAGGTGGAGTTTATACCAGCTGTCAGTGTCTACCATCCAATAATACTGTGACAGCTGTCACGTTTGGTTTTCAGAAGTATCAGTGGTTTAAACAAATACGAAACAGCAGCTGTTCACAATGGTCATAGCTAATAACAGAATAAAGTAGATTGAAATTGTATATATTGTTCCTGCATAACTGCGGGTTCATGTTATTTGCACTAATGATGGTAATGATTCTAGATGACGTCCATGCGAGTCAAGTGGTGTCAATAGAGTGAGTAAAGCAGCACAGAATTAGCGTTTAGAGTGAGTGTGGCGTTCCACTGTGAACAATTCTGGAATGCCACCATCATGACAACCCAAAAAAAATACAACCACTAATCATCTTTACTGTTTCCTTATTAATGAGGTTTTAGTCTGCAGAAGGGGAACATCTTTTGACTTTGAATGAACAACATGGTGGGATGCCTCTGGAGATGCTACAACAAGTTGCATTTAACACCACACAATACACACAGTTGCTGAGAGATGGTCGAGTATACACACACCCGCAATATCATGCTTGCATGCAATCACACTGATTGAGGATGCTTTGGACCCTTTTCATTTTCCTACTATATTTGTGTCTCAATCCAATACAAGCACATAGTTGTACGGCAACAAAAACCGATGAAAACTGTTCTTGTGGACACTAGGTCCAGACTTTCCGCAGCTCTCAGTGTTTCTCACACAATTACATCAAATTTTAACACAGAAGTCCCCACTAGTGGAAAACCTCAACTCCTCTTGTTGCGGTTTGACCATTCCTTCACCCCATGATGTTTGAAAGCAACATTTTCACATCGATGTGTAAACTGACTGAATGCATTATTGTGAAAACTGTTAGACCATGGCACCATGCTGACTCGTCCACTGCTGAAAGTGCCTACAATCGGCACATCAGCATCAGAATCGTACCACGGAGCAATTGGAAGTAGGTGGTACGGTCTGATAAATCATGCTTTCTTTGACATCATGTGGGCAGCTGGGTAAGCCTTGCCGCCCTTACCTGGGAAATAAATGGCACCAGGATGCACTATAGGTAGAGTGTAGCAGAAAGAGACAGTGTGATGGCGTGGCCATTGTTCTGCTGGGAAACCTCGGGTCCTACCATGTTCATGTGGATGTTACTTCGACACGAAGAACCTACCTAAACATTGCTGCACACTACCTCTCACCTGTCAAACTTCATGGAGACAGTATTCTCTAATGGCAGTGGGCTCTTCCTGCAGCTGAGCTTACT
This sequence comes from Lophius americanus, assembly GCA_037951165.1. NCBI lineage: Eukaryota > Metazoa > Chordata > Actinopteri > Lophiiformes > Lophiidae > Lophius > Lophius americanus. The sequence continues at coordinate 11,149,139 of JBBDHG010000015.1, read as the reverse complement.
GTCATACAGCAGAAATCCTGCAGAAATGGTTTGAGGAACCCAACAACAAGTTCAAGTCGTTGAATTGGCCTCCAGATTCACTATATCTCAATCCGATCCAGCATCTGGGTGATGTACTAGACAAACAAGTCCCGACCATCCATGGAGGCCCATTCTCACAACTTCCAGAAGTTAAAGCTCAATGGATTGGCAACTAACGTCTTGGTGTCTGATACCACAGCACACCATAAGAGTAATTTTGGTGTCCGTGACTGGACAGCACAAGGGACCCATACAATAAGAGGCAGAAGTTATGCCGGACTGGTGTATACCACAATAATAACACTTTTCTTTTTTTGGAACATGCAAAAATATGCAAAAATGGCTTACACCCTTGTGGCTTACACCCTTGGTTATTTTCACATATCCATCAGGCACCAAAGTAGCTAGACAACCTCAGTGTTGGAGGAAGAAAAAAAACTTTTGCCACCTCCTTACAAGCCGATCAGAGGCAGAGCAGCGCATTCATTTGCCTGGTAGGAAACTGCATTTACAAAATCAAAATGATAATTTTCAGGACACAACTTCCATGAACAATTCGTGCTTTAGCCTGTTTTATTGCATCACATCTAACTGTACCCTATTTGCTCCTGAAAACCTACTATCCTAATATTTTTCTGAGGAACACATCTGTTTTGTTGGCAGTATTCCTGGTTCACCATGGTATGAAACCATTCATGCTGCACTCACACTCACCCAGAAAAAGGGGCAGAGACTTACGGAGGAGAAGTGAAAGCATCAGGCATGAACTTCCTTACCAAATAAGGATATCCTATTTCTGACAAGAACTCCCAGTTTGCAGAAAAGACTGAAAAGTTTTGATGAAGGAGAGAGGAAGTGGTAGAGAGGGGGAGAGGACAAAGAGATTATAGTTGTGAGATAATTTAATGAGAAGGACACACAGAGGGGGGCGTTTGTAAAGGCACACAGGCTGATGTCAAGTTGTTGAGATTTCAAACAACTCAGTTACAATCATAACAATAAGTTTAATCAGAAATCACTGATCCAGCGTACAGTCAAGGTCTTAATCAACATTTCCTGCACTACTGGCCACACTCACCTCGTCACCATCTCCTTCTCCTTGTTGGAAGCGTGACCGCCACTGCTGATTGGATGGATGGCTGTAGACAGGAAGTACAGCCTGTGGTTTTTAAAATACTGATCCACCAGTGGCAACACGACCTAAGGATGGAGAAGTCATTAAACCAGAGTCATAACATTATCATCATTCAAATATATATATGCACTTTCATCCACCAGCCAGCCTCCTGACCCAATTATGTTCTGTACTGGACATTTCACTCCACCTCGGTCGGTGGGCTTCTACTTAACTGTCCCTCTAATTTATCACACTGTAGCTGTTGTCTGTATAAAAGGTTTTGCCTGTAAATTTTGTTTTGCACAATGAAATTTAGCAGTTGTTAAACACACTATTTCTCAAAGGGCTAAAATTAAACATATTAAAACTGACAGAACAAAATAAAATGAAGGGTTCCCACCTTTCCAAAAAACTTAATCTGCTGCTCATGAGGAATCTTCTCTCCCGTCTGTCGGGTTCCAACATCTGAATGAATGGTAGAACACAAGTAAAGAGTCGATAGATTTAGAATTTTTAAGTCGATAGAACTTTTATATGAACATTCCACGAAGTTCACAGTGAGGTGCAAAGAGTCCACTGAAAAGAGGAAATACCTCATTAACCACCAACTGCGATCTTGGTAATTCTGCTCCCCTCTCAGCACCAGTATGATGATTTAACCCTACAGTTCTGCTACATATATTACTGCCTATGCAAATGTTTATTTTCATCCTGAATAAAATCTTACCAAACTCCATCATGTGTTGGTGTGCCTGGTCTACATAGGTGATGAGCTGCTGGAGGAAGTTGTAGGCGAATCTCTTCTCTATGGCTGGAGTGTCCAGTTCCTGTGACTTAACACCCCTGAAAACAACAGATAGATTCTTCATGTAACAATGCAACATTAAGAGAACAAATTGACTTTCATTTTACCCAGAAGACACTTAAAGCCATTTCATATCAACTTAACCTATTTCACATCACCTAGATAAGTTAATTATTTAGCCCTCCTACCTGGCGCTCAGCAAAGACATCCGCCCCTGCCATCAGTAACCTGACTCCAGACATACCTCTAAGGTAGGCTTTTTCAGCATCGTACATAATTTGGCCGAGTAGAAGCATATAAATGTTAAATATCGGAGGTGTATAAAAAGCGAGGCCTATTTCTTACCTGGACACAGTGTAACCGTTAATCTGGAGGAACTTGAGGATGTCTTGTGCTCTTTCTCTGTCTTTGGATTTCTCTTTGGCAGTCAGCGTATCGTAGGGAACCAGCAGAGGATGGTTTCCTCCTCCTAGAGCAACACAGCAGGATAATACGGAGTTAAAAAGAAAACGACATTTTGGCAGGTATTCTGTTCAACAACAAGCACAATGCTGTTTAATTCTTGTTAAACGGTGATGAATTTGTTAGGAATGTAGCAATTATTGTAATTTGTGAAATGCCTTATGTTTATTTTAGAAATGAGATTTGTCTTTGGAAAGAACATCTTCTGCACTGATCAGAGGTTACTTTGCTGAAAACATAATCGGAATCAGTAGCTAAAAATGTTTGATTAATGGTTCGTGTTTTGTGTTTTACCTTTGACTTCTAGTTCCATTTTCTTCTTCCTGGCCCAGATATTATGATAATTCTCTGCAAGCAGCTCTGCCATAGCCTGGAGGAGGACACAGAGAAAGATACAGGACTATGTCACAATGCACATGTTGTATTCATCCTCAACATCTTATAGTTTCTATATTGATATGAATTATCTTTGTGTGCAAATATTTATAAGATGATGATGATATTTGTAAGTATCTCATACTAAACTGTGTTAAGGTGGCATTCACGAACACGAGTAAACACAAAAAAAAACATTATTTATCAAACAAAAAATGTTTCTCTAATACCAGATAATCACTCGGTGTACAAAATGATTTGCCCCATTAGAAAATAAATCCAAAAAGACTTAAAAAACTGTGTCAATAACTGGTTTCAGATGGGCAAGACTCACCCACACCTGATTACAAGCAATGTTCAATCACATCATCACTCATACAGATCATTTTTAGAGCAGTGTTCTTGTAGCTCTCACCAGTGGCACTCTATGCCAAAATCCAAAGAAATTCCAGAATAGATGAGGAAGAGGGTAACTGAAATCCAACAAGTCGAGGATGGGTTCCAAAACTTTAGGCTCTGGGATTCCGCAGATCCAAAATGATACTAATTATCTAGTGAACCTTTTCAGAGGTGGACCACCTTCCAAAATTCCTCCAAGGGCATGATGATGGCTCATTAAGGAGGTCGCAAAAGATCCTAACCAAGCAGCCAGTGCTTCCACATTTCAATAAAGGTCAGAGTTTATGGCTGCGATAGTCCTGTGCAAAGATGGAATCATGGGAGAGTGGCGACTGGGAGAGGGGCCACTGCTGACCAAGAGGAGCATTAAAGCACATCTAGTAATTCTTGACATTTCATCTGACTTTAATATTTATCTTTTAATCCTTACAGGTATCCGACCCAACCTCCCCTCTCATGCTGCATTCACACACTTTAATCTTATTGTTTTATCTTCATGTCTCCACAGTAACCTACCTGCATGTCTCGAGACAGAGTCACGTTGCTCATATCAATGGGTCTGGGGCTAAAGGCTGGGGCCCCTTCCAAAGACAGCTGTGCAACACAAGACACATGTGCAATTTAAAATTTATTAACCAAATACAAGCTTCATTTGCATGAATGTATGTTGGTGTGTGTGTGTGTGTACCTGGCTGGCCTGTGATATCCTCCTGGACTTGTTGTGGAGGTTGGCAGGGTCACCGTCTCTGATCCTCTTGATGCTCCAGCCCCAAGACAACATGGTCTTCAGTGACTCTCGGACTGTCCAGCAGTACACTTCTTTATCCTGAAAGAATACAGACAAACGTAAGAATATGGCAAAAAACATCAGAAACTTGTCTTGTCTCGTATAAAAATAGGTTGGTGCAAAGCTTGCAAACTACAGTGTTGCATTTCTGCTAATGGGTTCCCTCTCTTTCCACATAAGAACTTTCCAGGACAATTCCACCATCACTGGTAGTGTAGTGAGATAGGTACTAGTTACTCTACATTAACTGGATCATACTATTCAAAAGTATGACCATAGAGATGTAAAAGGATGAGATACAGTAGCATCGTAACAGTTGAGTACTACCTTAATTTTACATTGACCGACTTTGTTCCAAGTCAGTGCTATGTAAATACAAACTCCACCCCTTTGTCTGGATTCACTAGTAATTTAATGTATTCCTCTGTCATCTTCCAAACCATACTAAGGAGATTCATCATGGGTAGGTTATTCGTACTAGACAGAAGCGGTGGGTTGTTTCAGTTTTCAAATTGTTGATTCTGCTCCAGGATTAAACAGACTCTTTCTGTTGATATGTCACACCACTATCAATTTTCAAACCAATCTGCCAATAGATTTTGTGGAAATTTCAGCTCCTTGGCGGCGGTAACAAGCTTATTATTATATTACATTATATTTTATTATAAAATAAAAGAAGCCAGACGCATACTACCTTCTCCGAGAGTCCTTTATATGGTTTCAGTAAGGTGTGGCTCTTTGAGATCTCACACATCTGTTCTCCAAATGACCAGCCTTTGGAAAACTGAACAATATACATCAGATATATGTGGCAAGGTATATATTTCCTTGCATAATATATGGACTGAGACATGATAATAGGTGGGACTAAAACAATTATACTGAGACTCATTGTCTTCCTACCTTTTCTATACACCACTTCTCATGGTTGTGTTCTGCATATCTGGTTATGAAGTAGTCCAGCTTCTCTGGGATGGTCACACTGATGACAACAGAGAAGAACACTGAGTGATCTGGACAGCAAACAATGAAAACAACAACATTCTGGTTAGTGTTTAGCAACAGTGAGGGATTTGACCCTTTTGGGACACATTTCCAAATGAGCAAAAGCTCAACCACAACACATCAGAATTAGTTGATTTCTGGACCTCTGGGCCCATTTCTGAATGTCTTAAAAGGTGCACTGTATATTCAGGGGTATCTGTTCAGCATTAGTCTGACCCAATGTTTCCAGAAATGTCACCTACTCAGTGGGTTAAGGAAGTTTTAAAATCTTAAATTGAATGCGTGCAAAACTAATACTGTCTTGTGGATTTAAAATAAGTTATTGAACATTTTACAAAGAAATTAAAGTGTTTTGTACTTGGCAGTATCTGCAGGCCTTGGAGTGAAATTTCCCTCGGGGTCCATGGATGATTGTTTCTCCATCAGGACCATGTAGCTGGACTCCATGTAGTCAGGAGGAAGAGCTCCGGCTACGGCACTGAGACACGGTAACGCCAGCTTAAACAGTTCCTGGTCATACCGCTGCAGCACGAAAACACGCAGCATGCAGTTTTAGATATATTAAGACAATAATATTCTCTACTCTGAAAGCTAGTCTTGAATTAACACCTAGAGCTCACAGATTTACTCATGTCTGATTTAGAAGCAGGAATAGTGAGACTAGCTAATGGCAGTATTATGGGAAAATAGTAGTGCTCTGAGGTTATTAGACCAATACCTCAGCCGCTTCTGCCTCTACCTTCAATCAAACATTTCAGACACTTGTCAGCCATGAGGCCCTCTTTGCTCGCCCTCAGCGACGGTTCAAATGCAGAGATTAATTTTACAACGTTGTACTGCATGTACGTACTGTGCAACATGTACATCAAGTAAATATTATTATTATTATGACACAACTGCTTAGGGCTGATAAATCGTCGATGTTAGGTCTCCTGTGAGGCACCTCGGCTTTATGAAAGCGAAACACACCAGTGTGAAAACCACCTACACATTCACTTTTTAAAAGGTCTTAACTGGAGCCCACCTTGTGCGACAGAGCTTCAAATATTCCCCAGAAGAGTTTTCTGGAGAGATGGAGCTCTTCATCCGATGCAGCTCCAAAGTTGCCCCAGCCCCCGGCCAGACAGTAATACTTCCAACAACGCTCATAGTGATTGGTCAACAGCTGTGGAAAGCCAAGAGGATTTGTAAAATCAGGTTGAATGCAATTTTATTAATACCAAATTTATAGATAAGGCTAAGGCAAATTATTTTGTTGTAGACCAATTGCTTAAAAATAGACCAGTGTATTCCTTAACAGTACTACGGTATAATCCCTGTGGGATGATTGAGGAAGCACCTCTGAACTCTCACCTTCAGAGGCATCTTGGTGTGTTCGTTAAGCAGTGGAACATCAAACACCAGCCTCCTCAGCAGATGCTGCATCATGGAAGGCCTCAGTTTACTGCACACAGTGAAGTTCATGTACTGTTAGTTGCTAGTTAGAAGCAATGGAAATCATATATATATATAACAAAATAAGAAAAAATTTCAAGGACAGCCCCCCCCCCCCAAATATGAAAGTGGAAATAATGTAATTATTATAATAATAATAATTATTATAATAATTCAAGTAGCTCAAATTTGAATGTGAGTGAATGGAATTACTGTCCACCACTGTTGGTGGTCATAAAAGTCATCTAATTCAGCTGGTCCCTCCCACCCGTGGCGTTCAGATTTAATAATGTGCGCTTCTGATGAACTTCATATATTCATGTCTTCCAGTCTTACCCACAAACAGCCAGCAAACACTCCTCTATGGCATCCCTCTGGGCTTTGGTGAGGCAGCAGCCTTTGGACAGACGGTAAACCGTGTGCAGCAGGGAGTCGATGAGCGAGGCGAATGGCTCCGTTCCCGCAAACAGCGGAGCACATTTAGTCAGAAGAGGCAGAACAGCTGTACACAGATACCGGTTGAGGGCGAGTGCCATGTCTGTGGCACTGAGAGCAACCTGACCCAAACACAGAGACAGAGAGATGAATATTAAAGAATAGGTTTGTACGGCGGAGGATGGGTAGGTAGACAAGGTAAGGGTAGGTAAGTATGGCAAGGTAAAGAAGATAAGGTAAAGTAGGTAGATATGGTAGGTAGGTGAGAAATGTCAACAAGTGGTCAGAAAAGTTTACCAGAAAATTTGAATACAGTTTGAAACTCCTCAACACTTATTGCTGTAAAGTTGGGAGACGTTTATTATTAGTCCACAAACAATGTCTGGATCTGCATCACCTCTGAGTAAAGAGCACAAGGCAGGGGTTATAAGTTCTCATTAGTTTTTGAATGTTTTAATCTGAATAGAAAATGTGGGTCAACTATTTTCTTTCCATGACTAAGACACCAAAACAATCATGTGTTTAATCACGGAATAATGCAATATTGTTGGGAACACCCCCAACCTGTGCTGTCCGCTCAGTTGGCGAGGTAAAGCATGAGCATATGTGACAGAAAAGGCCTGAAGGATGGTGAGACTCTGTATGGGCAGTCAGTAGTAGGTAAGGTCAGTATGGTAACTTAAGGAATATTACTAGAAAATCAGAAAATATCGAAGAACAAACCAGGTGGCAGTTGTTTCTCTCTTTTACACACACACACAATCACACTTACAGTGTCCAGAGAGGCAGCAGCTCTCAAGTCTGGAAGGAAGCCGACCTCCAGCAAGTGCAATAGGAAGTTCTGGTCTTCTATACCATAGACTCGGTCCAGAAACAAAACCATGGCTGCTTTATGGTCTGGACAGAAACCTGCTGACATATCTGGCTCCACCACCGACCCATCTATGCATGCACATCGGAACACACAAAAAAATACATTTTCACCTTAGATCCCGCACTGCACTTCTTTGAAATCATGAATGATGGGGTATGTATGCCAGGTAGAGTGGGTCCTGGAGGGGTCTTTCACCTTTAGCTAGGCTGGGCGTGGAGAATGGAATGCTTATGACTCCCACCAGGTCTTCAATAGGAATCAGAGACCTCAGAATGGCTCTGATGCGGATCGCTTCCCCTTTACCAGCATGGATCAACTGACAGAACATGTGTTAGTATCCATAAACATTTGTATGTGTGTAGGTCTATGACAAGAGCCACATCACTAGAACACCACAGATCTCTGGTTTGTTCTTCAAGAACAGACGAGATGAAAGGAGAGTTCCTCTTATGGAATATGCATTTTTAAGCTAGTCTGTTATATCCCTAGTTATTTGATTGTCTGTGGGTGTGTGTGTTCGGTCACTCACATGCATCTCTGGAGCACAGCGGCCCAGCAGGTCAATGAGAGCAGCGTAGAAGGTCATGATGGCATTTCCCATGTGGATGGTATCATCTTCCTCGTCATCCATGTCACTGCTACACACACACACACACACACACTAGTAAAGAATCTTTGGTTGTGCAAACCGGGTTCGGGATTGCAATCTTTTGAAAACAATACTATGACCATTACTGCATAAACTAGCAAAAAAGGGTGGCAGATATCTCTGATAATCTTTCTCTTCTTCCTTAGCAACGTCCTCCAAGATGCATATTGCTTGATCGGTTTTGAATAGGTAAGAAATTTGAATCATACTGTAAGGCATTGAAAATTTGTGCAGTTGCTGCATTTGGAGCTGAGGGTACATCTGTTTGGGTTAGAAGAAATATAATGTGGGTCATTTTGTTATCACTGGTTTCATTGGTTTACTTGTTTTTCATTCTTTGATTGGCTGCTACTTTGGCCTTGTCTCTCTTCTAAAAGAGATTTATAATCTCAAGGAGTCTACCTGGTTGAATAGAGGTAAAACAAAAAATATATAAAAAATATAAATCTAGCTGTAAAAGTATCATATTTGTTCGTTTATAGCATAGCAGCACATTAATGCGATGGGACCATGATGTCTTACAGTGTCTTACTGCTCTCAGACTCAGGTGATGGACCGTCTTTGGAGAGATCCAGAGAAATTTTAATTGCTTCGCCCATCGCTGCCAACAACCCATCACCACCTTCGCCTCGCAGGGCGGGACCAAAACATTCTGGTCGGCGAATCAGAAGCCTCACCACAACGTTGGCGTTCTCCTCCACACTTTCACCTACGGCCGCAAAAGAGTGGAGGTGTTCACGACAACGTGACAAACACACCCTACATTAGTATACAAAAGTAAGAGGTCCCAGGGGACTTTGCCGTGTTTGAATGTTCACCGTTGCAGAAGACAGCAAAGCGTAGGAAGTCAAGGTAGCGTTCACCCTCCACAGGGTTCCAGCCGATGTCGGGGTATCCTTTACGCACCAGCATTGCACAACTCTGCAGCCCACAGCCGGCCAGGTACTGCACCACCTGCAGAAGCACACACAGAATAATGGTAAAGGGATGCATTTAACCCAATAAAATTACAAAAATATGCACATCCAAACGTGTTAGAGCTTGACATGTTGTAGGTGCAACTCTGTTATATCAAACAGATCCATTTGGTGATTGCATTGGTAGGCTTAGTTTTTGCACAAATGTTATACTATATGTAGCTTTTTATAACAAAGAACCTATCTGTGTTTGTCAATTCCATTTTAATGCCAAATTTAAAATCCACACGGGAATTATGGGAGGCCATTGGGGTAAAGTTTGGTGATGTGCTTATTTCACGTTGAATAAATATCAACATATTAAGGTTTCCAGTAAGAAGAGGTTTCATTTGGAAATTTGAATGTTGTGAGCAATTTCTGTTATTTCTTAAAAAGGGTGCCATTATCAGCTATTCTTTTTAAACTAACCACTGATTTGGTGGTCCCACAGTCCTATGATTCTATGAGTCCATATCTAGCTGTAATTTGCACGATCAATCTTTTTTTAATGCCTGTCTCAGATACTAATGTATCAGGTGGATTCAGTCCAACAAAACTGAAAAAAAATTGGCAATGAGAATTGTGATCGACAAAAAATAAAATAGAATGAGTTAATGTGTGTATGTGTGGGTGTGTCTGCATCACTGCGTTCGCGTACATGTTTATTATGTCAGTCTCACCTTCTCTAAGTCTGGCTCTCTTAAAGCCAGGGCTAGTTCATTGTTATCCATGACTGATGCGGCAGCTACATCCAGAGGAGTGGAGCCTCGCATGGATGGAGATGCTGAGGAGAAGAAAGATAGAAGTAAGTCGATTATGAATAAAACAACATACAGAACAATTCAAATCCAAACAGAATCTCTGCTTAAGCCTGTACAAACCGAACGGACTGACAAAGTTGCTGTATAACCCCAGAAGACTCTTAATGGTTGCCCTTAATTTGACACATTACAGCATATAAGAAGGGGTCGTTTCTGGATGTAGTGAGAGAGGACATGCAGTTGGTTGGTATAATAGAGGAAGATGCATAGGACAGGAAAATTTGGAAATAGTTAATCCGCTGAGCCGAACGCTGAGAGGAAAAGCCGAAAGCAGAAGAAGACAGGGGTTTCTGAAATGGGGGTTCTGTGCCCCTATGGGAACCTTGAGGTACAGCAGAGAGTAAATGAGATTTTATTAAAATTTGAGTTTGAAAAATATAAATGGCTGATAATTCCTTAAATAATTTTACTACAATAACTTACATAAGAATGCAAATTCAAGTCCAATCAACCAAATGTTTATCCTGTATTAACATCTAAAAATTTTAAAAAATCATCAGAAATTCATCCAACATATCTGCCTCAGTAACTCTTTAGAATTGAAACTTCAGTGCAGTTTGATGCCTTCAACATGATGAAAAACACAGTTTGCATGAATTTAGTTATGATTATAAACATTTAAAATGAAGCATGGAAGTGTTGGAATCAAGTTTCCTATATATTGTATTGCATTATTCCTACCAAACAAATGTGAGGTTGGTTGGCAGATCAGAAAGAATGATTTAAAGGGGGAACCAATTGAATAAAGTCTGAGAATTACTGTATTCAAAATTCAATGATATTATTTGATATGAGCGTCTGCCCCAATAATATAATGATAGTGTTTAGTAGATAGTAAATACAGTTATTTCTTTTTTTTCATCTCTTGCATGATGGTAGTGTGACTTTGAGCGGTAAGTTGGAAAATGGCGAAAGAATTGCACATGCATCGGAGGAATGAATTCTGATTGCAGCATTGACAACAGAGCCCAGATGTTAGTGGGTATTAATCAGGGTTAATAAATCCCCCACACTCACCGAGGCCAACGCTGCTGTTCTCCAGCAAGTAGCTGAGATGGTCAAACATGGCTTTCTGGTTCTGACGGCTAATTCGACAGAAGTAACATAGAAATCGACAACAGTTGGCCACCATTTTAGGAAAGGTGATTTCCTGCAAAAGGACAGATACCATAAACAGAGGGGTTATATAAAAATCACAATATGACCGTCTGAATGATATGAATAAAATAACAAAATGGTTTACTATGTCTAAATATTTAAATAAACAAATCTGGTAAAATTGATCCATTGATTCAAATATCTCTATTTAGAAAAGCCAACATTACATAAAAAAACAAACCTTGTTTCTATCATTAACCTGAATCTGCCTCAGTACAAGTATGAACAAGCACTCAGAGCACATTCCTCTACCAATGCCATTAATATATCTTCATATATTTATCGACAGGAATAAGTAAATTATGGAGCTCTAGGACGATCAAACCTTATTTATAAATATCTTGATATTATTTTTAGAAATCATTTAGATCACATGACCTGCTCCAGCTCTAAATTGATGGAGGCAATGATTGTAATCTGACTCTGCAGCTCCTTTTTACTTCATACCTTGGAGTCACCTCCGCTGAGAACATTGACCATGACCTCCATGACAGTCTCGTGCATTCCCAGAGCTCTCATCAGGTTAGGATGCTGGTAAAATACTTTGTTGTTCATGATATCACTGCAGGAAGAGGAAATGGTCATTTGACCACCACTAGGCAAAATAACACTTTTAATTGTATATATGTCTGTAATAACAAAATCTATTTGAATAATACTGGTATTAAATAAAGGTAATGAGCATAATTTCTGCATGTTGTGATTTTACACTTTTATAGTAGATATCTCCTGTACAATCATGGTATTGCTGCTTTTAAACCATATCGCAGCTTTCTGAAAATTACATATGTCATGTTTGATGGCAATAAAGTGAGGCAGAGCAAAGTACAGAAGTGGTAGGATATATATGTCCCTGACGGAAAATCCGGATTTGTCTTCTTCAGGGATAATAAGGTCAAACTTATGTCACTTGTTATTTTTGATTCACACATAAAAATCTGTATTTATTCAATCTTAACAAAATGTTTTACTAGAAAAAAGATATAAAAAAATCAAGCTGACCTTTAAATGTAAGCTGTTAATCACAAACTGCTGGATATACAGCATATAAAAGTAACCGAGACAATAGAGAAACACAGTAAGGAGGACTGTGACTACTGTCAGCAAACTGCTAGGCATTTTAGAAGCCTTAAAAATATTTGTTGATCCTCATCTATTAACAAAGTAGAGAAAATCACTTTTCAACTTCACAGCCTTTAATCTGCCTACGCACTGGGCGATTATAAAACATGGTAATATGGGCTTTCTTCCCGTTAAGTGGGGTATGCTACATGCATATGTTGCTAAATGGTTGGCATGGCTTATTTAAAGATATAGAACATTCAGAGAAGCAACTATAAAACATTTATGAACATATTGCAATTTGTATAACACACTCAAAACAAACCCAGTGTGTTCTCACCCGAGGCCTCTGATCATCAGTTTCTCCTCCTCTCTTCCCATCCGCACACTCAGCAGAGATCTGATTTGACCCAGAGCTGCCAACAAGTTGATGGTGTCCTCCACTGATACTGAGTTTATAGTGTAGGTCTTAGGAAGAGCCCGTACCTGCAGAGAAAACGGTGCCCTCATATCATTCACAGATGTCACCAGTCCACATTTCCTTCACTTTCAGAGAATTTTTATCACTGTGAAGCTGATGACATGGTGAGCAGTTTGTTATCAATCACTATCTCTAACGAGAGAATCGAACTAAAGGAGAATCCATTCACATAATTGTTGAGGATTCACATAATTGTTGAGGATGTTTTTTGATGATTTACTCCTAACTGTATGAGACTGATACAGTTGATATGGTTGCTTTCTAATATACAGTGCTATGATTGAGTATTTAACCCTTTCTATATCGTTATGTCTATTTAATATTAAGTGTGTTGGATCTTATCTTCATCTCCAGAAGAGATAAGGAAGAAGGTTATCTAAACCCATCAGTCTAGGTAGAGTTCAAGAACAATTTCTAGGCTCTCGGACTCCATTGATCCCGAATCAATAGTGAGCTCCTCCAAAATTCCTCCAAGAGCACGGTGAAGGTTCATTCTGGAAATAAGGTAAAATCTAAATAAAATATTTAAGGAACTCCTCACCTCAATAAAGGTCATAAAGGTTTATGGCAACACCATTCCAAAGGGGAAATATAGAATGAAGGGAAAGCGGTGAGAAGAAAGCATTGCTAACACAGAAGAACATTAAGGAATCTGATGTAAACCAAATGTGGCCGCCCATGAAGCCAAGAGGAGACCAAAGTTCCTCCACATTGATGTCAGTTATGATTAATTTCAGAGGGGAACACTATTTTACGCAGTGATTTATATTTTTGAACTTTTTTTTGCTGTATTATAAATAACTGTTATTGAAACCCGTGTTTACTTGGTTACGTGTATTTTTTATTTTGAATCTAGTTTGAATATCTGAAACAGTTTAGTTGCACCATAAACAACTATAGAAGAAGTCAAAGGGGTCCCAATACTCAATCCAACTGAAACGTTTACCTTCTTATAAAATTATTACCTTAAGATCATTCTAAAGCAATAACCACACGGGAAGAAAAGGTTGCTTCCACAGTATTAGCAAAGGAGGACAAATATAACAACATCTTTGTGTAGATAGACAATGGATCTGACACCCAGTAGTGTAAACAGGCTCCTCTATGGTTTGATGTCACGTACCTGTCCTCCAATCCCATCATACTGGCGGTGCAGCAGAACAAACATGGCTCTAACCAGCTCTGGATCCTCAATGACAGACTCCTGGGCCCAGCGGACCATCGTATCTGAAATCAGCTGCTGTAACGTACCTGCAGAATTCAAGAGTCGGATAACCTGACCAACTGGATAACTCATGACATTTCTTGAATGCACACAACCAGTCTGATGCGATTTGAACACATTCTAAATAAATTACTTTCCTATGTTTGTGAAAATTTTGTCTGTTATTTTTTGCATCCTGAATAATTTGAGAGATTAATACATCTCCTTCTATAACATATAAAATCTTTGTCAGTTTTCTTTGCTACAGAAACAGGGCTTATCCGGGCGTGATTAAATGTGATGTCATCACTACAGCTACTTTGATTGGCTGGAATGACATGACTAGACCGGTAAACAAAAAGTCCATAATCTTGTTGTGTCAGCAAATTAATTAGAATGAGAACTTAACCATAGAGGCTGTCAGGAATCAAACATTTTAAACACTTTGCTTTGTTTAGACCGACTACACAATTCTGTAGACTCTATTTCATAGTTTTGATGCCTTCAGCCTTGTTTCTGAAGGAAAATAATGAAGTAAAGAAAAAACTATAAATTTTAATTTTGTTATTAATTTCACTGGTACTCTTCAGTACATGCTGAGACCTATTAAAACCTGATCTACATGTAGACAGACAAAATATTTCTTTCACTTCAAACTAAAAACACAAAAAAAACCTCTCTAGAGAGTTCTCAGTTTGTCCGTTCAGGCTACTGTACAAATATGGCGACCGCCATGGGAGAGGACCCCCTCCCTCTGCAGGAAAAAAAAACTTTATTTCATCTGATTATTAACTACTAAAAACATAGTTAGGAATATTAAATAGAATTTAAGAGAAGAGAAAAATTTCACATTTTCAGACGCACTCATCTATGGTTCATGTCACAGATGATGAAGAGAACTTACTGGGTTTCCGGTCTTTTTCCTTCTTTGGTAGGTTAGTCATCTTCTTCTTTAGGTAAGCCACTTTTTCCACCAGTGACATCAGTCGACCTCGGATAGTTAAGTCGCTGTCACTGTAAATCCCTTTCTCCTCATCCAACTCTATGCCTGACGGGTGGAGAAATCAGACTATGTGACGTGATATTGTCGTTCATCTGATAAAGTTTGGTTGGCTGTGTGGGTGTTACAGAAGGGAGTTTACCACAGTGTCTCATCAGGTCCTCATGGAAGTCCAGCAGCTGCTCTCGGATGTATTCAGGACAAGGACAGTCCTGCTTGTCGTCCTTAAAGTTAAGTAGCGTGTTGATCTGTACAAACACAAGCTCTGCTCTTTACATACCGCTACATGTCCACACATAGGTCTCAGCAAATCAAACACATTTGTTCTGGTGTTTAAGTGGGATTTAAGGACCAATGCATTGGATAGATGCAGTCAGAGCCCGATAAGTGATTGACATTCAGGGATTCAGTAGCACCTTTTACAGCCTATCAGCCTCCACCACTGCATCAATGTTTACTGACGTCTGAACGTAAGACTCTTGGAGTACTAAGGCTTTCGTGGCTTAGTGTCACTCGAATTTCTCACTTGCGTTGAAAATTTTCAGCAAATTAGGCGAACAATGCAAATTTGCAAGTACTTGCAGCTTTGCATTGACTTTATATAAAAAAGAGCTGGATAGAAAATTACTCATCGTGTTTGGTGTGAACGCAGAGCGTACGAAGAGCGTTGAGCTGTCCATCATGTTATATGTAGTCCAGTCTGCTCTACTTTTGTTCAGCCCATCCTCCCCCTTCTTCACCGGTGTTCCTACCTGTTCCTGTGGAGGGGATCTGAACTCTTTGGTCTTCTTGGCAGTGAGGGCTGCGGACATGTTGAGCGCCAGCATCACCTCATTGTAGCGAAACCGCTGGTTGTTTTGGAGGCAGGCCACAAAGTCGTCAGAGAAGGCCACCACCGCCTCAATACGATGACGCACCTGGCAGTCACACAAGTACTGCAGCACGTGGCACATCTACACACACAAACACACACACCCACACACACACACACACACACACACACACACAAACACATATCGCTTTAATGTTTGGTTCTGATGGTATTCACCGATCTAGCAGCAGAGTTTCCTGTCACCTGGAGTTTGACAGGCTCTGGCAGCTTCATCTGTAAGAGCCCTTCTTTAGGAATGTTCTTCCCTCCATCCTCTCCTCTTCCTTCCACCAAATCCTTCGCCATCTTCTGCTCCGTGTGCGTGTCCTTCTGCCCATTTCGTCTTTCAGAAAACACAGATGGTTCAATCAGCCTGAGGATGTTCTTCAGATCTCCATCTTGGAAAACTCCCATGATTAGCATGGTGTAAAACAGCTTGATGAGGGGGACAAAGAGAAACTCCGTGCTGCCTCCTATTGGATCCCGTACGTGCATGCTTCCCTCCCGCACTGCCTCAGTCAGCATCTCAATGGTTTTGATTTTCAGTATATCTAATGGGAACTCAGGACTGTGCTGGAAACAGTCTCCTGATCCTGAGTCGTTGTTGCTGTTGTTACGGTGCGCCAGTCCGCTCCCACAGACGAAGCTCGGGGAAGAGAAGTGTATTCTGGGTCTGAGCGAGGTGCTGAGGCCGATGCCTGGCAGGCCGTGTTTTTTCATTTCATCTGGAAACAGGGTGATGCTCTTGGTTTCTTCGGTCATCGGGACAATGAACTCATTATTCATCATGAGGCGGGCCGTGGCGTAGCTGCTCAGGTGGATGTCGATTAGAAGGTCGTAGTAGCCAACACGAAGCAAACCTGTGGGTGAGAGACCGAGAGAAAGATGAACTTCCAACCAAAATTGCAGTGCATTTTGGGATTAGTAGTATCTGTGGTGTTTATGCTGTATACCAGCAGGCAGGTTATTATAGAAATTAGACATTGTCCCGCGTGCCCGATAAAAATGTTTTGTGGACTGGATCTTGCCCACGGGCCTTGAGTTTGACATGTGTAGCTTAGGAGATTTCATGATGTTTTGTAGACGGGTTAGTCATGTTATCCAATTTTGGAGAAGTCCTGGATTATAAGATAGAGTCAGAACAACGCAAGATGGGGGGATTTTTGGACCCTTTGTTACTTACACATTATCTACATAATGGTTTGCCATGAAACTGGTCGGAAGGGTGGGTCATTGTCCGGGGAAGAAATAGTCATATTTTGAAACTAAATCCTGATTAAAAGTACTATTAGTAAAATTTCTGTTGAATAACTATCAAACACATGGATGCAGTTACGTGCTCTACAGGGTCACTTACATCACTTACGTAAGTGATGTAAGTGACCCTGGCTTATTATTAAGCCAGGGTCAATATTATTGACATCTGGCTTGATGATGGAGGTGTATCGTAAACTTCTTCTTTTTTGCACTCATGAGTTCCTCATGCAGCAATTTGTGGCATGTTTTCAACTGGTTGATCAGGTTAGTTGTGTTGCTTTGCGGCACAGACCCAACTCTGAAGCTCTCTTTGCATAATTTGGTATCAAGAGGTATTGAAAGACAGACCAGCTAAATGATGCCTTGCCACATGTACTTATTGAATGTAATAAAAGTACATAATCATTTAAAGGAACAGTCTTTAAGCATG
Source organism: Lophius americanus (assembly GCA_037951165.1). NCBI lineage: Eukaryota > Metazoa > Chordata > Actinopteri > Lophiiformes > Lophiidae > Lophius > Lophius americanus. The sequence goes on along the minus strand of JBBDHG010000015.1, from coordinate 11,131,536 downwards.
TATAAAGTTACTCTTGTAATACCATGTGTGGATTACCTGGCATATACTTATTCTCTATAGCTTGTAGGAGCTGGGACTCGTCAACATGGGAGCAGAGGACATGTGCCACCCGGTTGTTTCCCAAAGCACAGATTGCAGAGTAGAGTCTGAGGGTATGGTAGTGAAACTTTAATAAGTCCTTCTGCTCTGACAGCTCCAGGATATCCACCGACCTGGACAACACACGGACACGTGTTGCATGAATGAGAGAGCAGGAGGATAAAAAGCTGTGTGTGAGTGTGTGTACAGCTCTGGAACTCTACCTGTTCTCTTCAGGTATGTGTAGAGACATGAACTGCAAAGGTTTGCTACACTGGACCAGCCAGCCGTGTCTGTCATTCACTCTGGATACAGACACCTGTTATAGAAAAGGGTTTAATGTGAGACAGTACTTTACTCTCTTTGCCGGCGTTCATATTCCTTTGGCTCTTTCTTCAAATATTTTGCCATTATGTTTTATAAGCAGGTGGTACTTACCTTCAGGAAATGATTAGGAACACGACTCCATGACACAGGAGTCAGAAACTGTACATGTAGCCGAGGAGGACACTGAGGAACTGTGTTCTTCCTCTCGCTCTTGAACAGCCCAGATGACAGAGGCATCACATTCTGCAAAGACACATAACATCATGAGGATTTATTAAAATTCATCACAGTTAGTCTTCTGTAACCTGATTGTTTTCACATTACTACTGTTTTTTCATGTGTGCGTGTGCAACCCTCAGTATAATGACCGCTATTTAGTCAAATGATCCTGCAATTTATTATTATTTTATATCATTATTCTTCCTTACAATATTTTTGCCCTGGAGCAAATCAAAATGTGAGTTTGATTCAGAATGGTGTGCAATGAATTTCAGTAACAATTTACAAAACGGACTTCACAAAAATAACATTTTTGCTCATAACTTTTTTGCCATTTGCATATTAATACATGAGCAGTACTTATGCTTTTAATACATTTTCTACTAATACTACCATTTATTCAGTGAAACAGTCCAGGTTCATCCAGTGAAACAGTCCAGGGAAAGCCCTGCTTTCAATGCATTCTGTAATGATATGTTTACATACTGTTGGAATTTTGACTGCCGTTCATAGGTGGAAAGTCACAGCATGGTGAGGTTGCACTACTATATTTGTCAAGGACTTCTTCACTGACTTCTTTGTTTAGGGAGGAAAGTGCAGCGGGATCATAAAGGGATTATATAGCCGTCCATTTCATTGGCCAGAGAGTGCATAGGTAATTTTTACCCTGGGTCATTTAATTTCTTAGGTTCCGGCAAATATTGTTCTGTTTATAGGACTGCTTCACAGTTGATTATATTCTGAGATGCCAGTGGGGAGACTTGTGAGGCGTGAATGATTTATGTTGCTTCCTTGGTTAATTAATTATGTATAATGTTGTAAAGTAGTTGCTTGCCCTACAGGTTTCACGGCCCATGTTCCAGGAAATCGATTTGTCATAGGCATTATGGTTATATTACAATATATATATATATCATATGTGTTATATTTTCAATGCCTCCCACTATTCTGGTCTGAAGCAGCTTAGACACGAAGCACACCACCCAATGGCACATGATTCTTAGCTTGATAAGAAGTGAAACCACAACACTGAAAACGCCAACTGTCCTCCACTATAAGGTTATTTAAAGACAGCTGAGACAGTGCTACAGCTACTTTTTATTGATGATGAGCTACCTTTATACGGCCCAGTTCGAACTGGAAGACATTGGGACTGGTGGCTTTGGCGAAGACTGCCGGAAACAGCTTGGTGCTTGGCTCCACCTGCAGAGAGGAGATAATGCGTAGCTAGTTACTTATGTGCAACGGAAATCACGATTAGCCACAGTTTTTGTTACTACATTGTGTTCAAATATTTGTTTTTATTGTTGAAAGCTGGACAGAATACATTCCTCAGTGATACCACCGTTGAGTCTGATAGAAAAATGAATGTGAACAAGTCGGCACAACGTTGTGGAAAATCTGCTCAGATTTTTGCATGCATATTGGAGACTTTCAAATAATAGATGCAGATAATGGGAGAAGACATTATTTGTTTGGTTGACATTAGAAAATATACTGTAATCCCCGAAAGACAAGATCCCATACTGACTCAATAATGAAGATAAATAGAAATAAGAAGAAGCCACATTTCCTTCGGTTCATAGGATCTATAGGGAGGATTCGGCTGGAAAGTTCCAGACATGAAACTGTATTTTCCAAAAAAGATCCCCCTATTAAGTAAAATATGAACTAGTAAAGTGAAATAATATACAGTATATTCAAGATAGATCTCCTCGAATCAATTCATAGACATACATTTGAACAAAATTGTTTTTAAAATTATGGCCTGAAAACTTTTGGTAACTTTCGGAAAAGCTCACTAGTGGTGAAAAAAATACAACACTCCTTTTCCGAAATCAATCTTCCTCGCAAAGGTCTACAGTATCTGGGTATAAAACCTGGACATGATTGATGGAATAACTTTTGAATAACAGCTTTAGCGTGAAGGATAAGCAGCAAACGCTTATGCGTGATATCCCAGACTTTTCAAAAAATATAAATATTGAATATCAATTTTTTTCTCACAAAAACTGTTCTTTTTTATCAGGTTTTTTAAGAAAGAATTTGAGGTTGAATCTTACATTGTCAATCTTCTTATTGACCTCAATTATTTTTCAAAATATGAAATACCATTAAACATGATAATAGCTACCAAGTCTGGTATAATAATAATAATAATAATACATTTAATTTATAATGCACTTTACATTTGGATCAAATCTCAAAGTGCTAAATATAATATTATATTTATAATAATGTATATATATAATATATATATATATAATAATATAATATATATATAATATAATAATAGTATAAATGGAAGCATTGAGGATAAAACGGCTGTTTGTATCATAACGAGGTGAACCATCTTGTTTGTCATAGGAGTGAACCTGATATTACATCGGTTAGCAGGGACTGGACATTAGCGCAAAGCTTGGAGGTCAGGAGAGTGAGAGATTTAAGGTCCATTTACACAACAATAGTGGTCACATAAAACAGTCAACTTTTGTTATTGTGTGTACAAGAATTGTTTTCATAACATTGTCCTCTGAGTAAATGGGGCATTAGTCTGGTGTGATGCAGGAAAACTCTTGGCAGGTAGTGCATCAGTAACAGAGATCTGTCAGCACCTACATGAACTCAAGAGCACATGCAGGCCACCTAGAGTGCTGTCCTAGAGAAAGAAAGAGTTTTAATGATAGAGGTCAGGAATTCAGGAGCCATTGAAGAAAAGGACCATTCAAATACCTGCATCAACACATGAAATATTTACCTGGTAGTATGTGCTCAGCTCTTTGCCGTTGGCTGTGAAGGTCAACAGTCCGTTTGTTGTGTCGACTAGACAGCCAATCTCTAAGCCGTTGTTGTTCCTACCCTGACCGGGACTGCTGCTCTCTCCAGCCCACACCATGTAACTGTTACAACGCTTTATACTGCAGACACACACACACAATACTTTACAGGGATAGTATTTCTACACGTTGCCTTCTCCACCCTTACTTATCATTTCATGAGAAACAAACAGCTCACATGTGCAAACCTTACTCTGCTGTGGGTAAATACCAAACCAAGACTAACCTCTCATGAACCTTGCCCTTCTCATCTCCCAGTGTGACGGTGACGGTTCGGACATTGTGAAGCTCGAAGTCTGGGTCAAACTGATGTAAGTCAGATGTCACCCAGCCCACCCAAACACTGCTGGGCTCCTGACCAGGAAAGATCCGCACTGAATAGTAGTGCTGCAGAGAAACAAGTGCAAGGTACAGGCGACACAAATGACTGACAGTTCCAGACCGATCAAAAAATAAAATTTCATATTCAACAAATTGAATGGCTGAAGCAACACTTTTCTGTATTTATTTTATTCGTTGTCTGGGTTTCGGGAGTCATTCTATCTTAATGGCATTTCTGCTTACGTTTTAAAGATGCGTTTCAAACTGTGTAACATTTAGTGACATCTAGCGGTGATTCCAGATTGCGACCTACGCAGCTTCTCAGCTCACCCCTACCTCTCCAAGAATGTATGATGGCAAGACATATCATCCTCTACGATCAAATCAAACAGCTTGTCAAATGGTGTGGCTTCATAGCTCACGTCTAAGATAACAAACAAGATTATTTGTTCGGCATTATGGTAGCATTTTTAGTTGTTGCCCATATTTTGACAAATGAAGGATTATACTTATCACTTAGCTCAATAAGCTCAATTATCTCCTTTGGGTATGGGCGGCACTGCAGAGCTTATGGCCGGACCTTTAAACCACTTTCAACCCCAAACCTTTCCAAGCCTACCTGAAGCCGGTTAGGAGAGGAGTAAATGCTCCGGGCAGCCGACCAGAACCAGAGAGGTCCTTCGCCCTCTGAGTTGAATCCCCTAGTCGACAAGCGCTGACCTCACCAATAACGTCTCAATGGTTTCACAATTTATGTCTTCATGTTTTTCCTTATTTGAAGGTGAGGTTTCATGCTCCATTATAATCTCTTGTGCTAAATTATAACTATGATCCTCCATTTCTCAAAAATCAAAATAGTTATCAAGCATCAACTTATTTATCATTTTCTTTGAAAGAAATCCTTATTTTGAAAAACAAGAGTAAAGTTATGAATATTCCGTTAAGTCAAAGGGACACCACTAAGAGAATGCAGAGATAATCTGTGAATTTTTAGAGTGTTAAACTAGCAATCATCATGTGACAATCAATCGTCATGCTGGTGAACAGGTAATGATTACATTTAACTGCTCCATTAAGTCTTATTTGATGTCTTGGAGTTTTAACAGGGATATTCTATGTTAGAGGGACTTTGAATATGTAACGTCTTACAGTAGAGGCATGCATGAGGAATTCGTATTCATCTCTGTCTTCAGCCATCACTTCCTCTGACAGACAAGCGGATGATGGACAGCTGTTGTCTGGCTTGTTTCTCTTCAACATGAACCTAGTAGATTGGAGGGTCATCAGTTGAAAAATAATGAATAGACATAGTAAAAAAATGTTAAAATTGCATTAGTGCTTAAGTTTAATAAGGTTTTTTGTTAAATAGATGGAAAATTTACCGTTGCTTGAGCTTGGAGGGCTTTTCCTGGTTATAATCTTTGTGGTTGTTGAACTCGTCTCGTTCAGGTCCATTCGGACCGTTGTGACCGTGAGATGACTTCATTAGCACTTCAAAGTCTGACACAGTTTCAAAATCCTCCAGCTCCTGTAGAAACAAACAGTGAACCCACCAGCACAATCATGAGAGCACAATATGGATTTTATTTGAAGTATATCGTTCATACTGTGTTTTGAGTTCTGGTGTGGTTAAGTCAAAGTCTAGACCTGAACCCACTAAGATGCTGAGATAGGAATTGAAATAAACAGTTCATGCTCAAAATATTGTTGCACTAAAGCAGTTTTTCAAAGAAGAATGAGCCAAAATTCCACCAAAGAGATGTCAGAGACTCCAGTTATCAGAAGTGTTTGGTTGGGTTTTAGAAGTATGAATCTTACCTAGTTTAGTTTGCGATATAAAAAAAGGAAATCAGGAAGGAGTCCAATACTTTTTCACAAGTATTACATCTAAAGTTTGAGGTGCATTTACTTTCTTTGGTGAGAAGAGGCCATCATTTGGTGGCGATCTGGAGAAGGAGTCTGAACACTCTATGGGCATGCTCAGTCTGTAGAAGGTAATGTCAGTGGAGCTGTTCTGTGAGCCAAACGACCTCTGGGTGACTTTGAGGCACGGACACGACTCCACAGTACCATCTATCCTGGTTACCTAAAAGAGAAGAATTTCTTTCGTTGGTACTATCATTCTGGCATTTTATAATCACGAAAATGTAGTTTGTTAATTAATTCCGTGGGGAAACAAGGAAAAACAAATGTTTAGATTAACCTTAAAGTACTTCACAAATAAACATACCTTTCATGTCTATTTGATATAATTCAAAAGAAAAGGAAACTAGGCATTGTCAAATAGTCATTTCATATAAATTAATTTTAGAGTTGAGTGGTGCTGGATGATATCATCATTATCCTCATCTTCACTAGGTAATGAGGGAGGTCCCGCCTGAGCAGACTGCCACTTCATCACAGTGTCAACAAACAACCATTCTCGCACACACTCACACATTATAATTAAACGTAAATTGGAACTAGTAATATGGAGTCACCAGTTCACCTACACTGCATGTTTTTACACTGTGGGAGGAAACCAAAGGATGGCGAGGGAACCGTCACAGACACAGGGAAACCATGGCACCCTGCATTAAAATCCAATTACCTTCAGTACAGTCTGATCATTACCTGATTAAAATCTGTTGAATGATTCAGAATGCAGTTTTGCAAAAGTTGTACTTTAAAAGGTGCTATAGAAAAAAAGCTTTACTGACTTACTTATTTAGTTTAGACTTTATTGTCCTCAAGGGAAAATTATCTTTCACATCACTGTACAGGTCTTATCATAAATATTGCCAACACACACTCAAGGACAGAGATAGAACAAAATTATAATGACAACAAACTGAAGGAGAGCAGTCCACATTTGGATCTGTGCACAGAGGTCTACTGGTCAAGGCAATGATGACCGCGGGGATCCGTCTTTTATCAAAGCGAGTCAACTATATATACCAAACTTCATTTGAAGTTAAATGCTTCCCATAGAGATTACTAATAAAAATGATTAATTTCAATTAATCAGTTACAAAGGATGTAAAAAAAAAGGTGATTTCTAAAAAAATGTCAGACCCTTTTTTTATCTCATTTTGTCTCAAGGAAAATCTTTCTTTCAGCCATAAAACGATATACAATCAGAACAGTTTCAAATTTTGCTGAAGAAACAAGGGAACATAAGATAGCACATACAGAACTTTTACAAAACTGCACAGTCTAAGATGGAGAAAGATTAAGTGCAAGTATTATGGCAAATTATAAAATTGTTGTGTAGTTACATATTCCCAATTGTTTTTCCTTCCGCTTTAGTGTTACAATTATATGAACTGGGTGCAATTCAGTTCTGCAGGATTGATAGCATTGTGAATAAAGTTCATGTACAGTTCACCACAGGCTTCAGTGCAGGTGTGAAATCCTAAATTTCAGCTGCAGTCCTGTAAGAAACAGAAGACTCGTGGATTTCTTCTCAAGATTAATTTAATGAATTGCTCTGTTTAATACAAGAGGTCCCAGATCTCAGTCCAAAGCCATTAAAAGACGGGCCAGAATTCAACATGAGAACATCAGAGTGAGTGCTGTGGCTCAGTCCTCTCACCTCGATGTGTTGGTGGTTGGGTGGGACGGGCACAAACCGAGGCAGCCTCTTGCTGAGCCACATAGTGACGTCGCGGTTCATGTTGACGGCGAACGGTTCGTAGCCTTCCTGCAGACCACAGATGGTGAAGTACTTGAGGGTACTGACATTTTTGCCGAAGTTCATCCTCGCCACCTGACACACACCCAGACTGCACACTGGGATAAAACCTGCAGAGGCACAGAAAAATTGCTTTTGTGCTTCCATGCAAAGGATATTGTTTGTTTAGACTGGAAAAGTTTATTTCAATGAAACGTAGAGACATTCAAGTGAGGTAGGAGTTTTCAGCTCTACCTCCCATCTTTCATATGTTGTTTTCTAACTTATTTTAGTCTCAATAGGAAATACATAAACCTGGAGCATTATACCACATCGCTCTTCACCTCCATCTTATTGAGCTCTTTGAGGCTGCCAAACACTCTGTCAAAGGGTTTACAAAAGCACCAGGAGGATTCCTATTGTGTTCAGCTAGTATAGTACGTCCCCACCTACAGAGATGTATGTGTCTGTGCTTAATATACATCACCACACTGACCTCCACCAACTTCAAAGTCCTTAAAGGCCAGCTCAGATCCTGAATCATCTAGCAGTACTTCTCCATTCAGTGTGAACATCATGGTGTGTTCATTCATATCCACCATGCAGCCAACCACATCCCCCGTCTGCCAGGCTCTCCCAAAGTGCTCATTGCCCTGGTGCCATCGCTGGACCTAGAGATTTAAAAAGTCACAATTTCTGAATAACTCCAAATAATATTTTTAAAAATAAGTTAATCAATAAAAAGTGATTTAATATGAAGCCAAGACACATCGAGCCACCTTGAAGCCATCAAAGACAAACGCCTGGTCATCAGTTCCCAGCTCCTGGTCTGGGAGGCATCCTGGCCTGGCCCAGCCCACCCTCATCTGTCCTGCTTTTAGAACCTGAGGGAGAGAGAGGATGAGTTTACTTGTTCTGCCATTGCATGTCACAAATGAAATCTTAATTTTTCCTAACTTTGACAGCGAGGTTTCATGTTCCATTGCGTCTTATTGTCCTAACTAGTGAGTATGATCCTGCTTTTGTCAAAATTTGGGTCAGCATTCCCACTTTTCACAAATGTTCAGTATCAATTACCCGCTTTGCAATCTGCAGCAATATCAGCTTTTCTCATCAGCCGGCACACCTGTTCTATATCAGGGTGGCCCACCTTCCCCATTAGCCTGTCATTGTGCTGATGTCTTTTTAAATACAATTCCCTAAATTCATCCAGTTTTCCATGCTGCAGGTATACGAACCCTCCCCCTCCCGATCTCTGCCAAATCTTCGCTCACGTATCAACTTCAACCTTCAACAGTCTCAATAGTCATCAGCCACCACCACCCCCAGTATCCAGATTCCAAGGGTAGATACCCTTAAATCACAATACTCCATCACAATACTCCAATCACAATACTCCCAAAGTGAGCGCCTAAGACTTTCTGACAGACTAATCATCACATATGATCTGTTGTAATAAACTTGAATCTTTACTTCATTCTCTGTTTCCTATTTGAACTGCAAAAACATGGCAGTCTCTGTGGAAGACAATCCCTTCACTCACTCAAAATGAAAGGGCTCATTCTGAGCTGATAAAAACTTGATTATCAGCTGATTACAAAATACCAAAAACAAAGTATATCCCATTCATTCAAAGATACTTGTAGGTTTTACACACTGCAACTTTTAACTAACTGTATTTGTAAAGGAAATAATTTTAAACGTGATGCTCAGTTAGTGTCTGCTCTTAATCAGAGCCTGTGACAGCCATGACTTTCCCTGGAGCTTACATTGCAGCAGAGACAAATGTTAAAAGGTCCTCCATCCCCACCTCATCTTTTATTCTCAAGAATAGAATATTAAATTGATTTCATCATAAATAATTTATTAATGAAATGCTGCTGACTATTTATCTTATATTTCATGTTGTATTGAAGTGGAGGTGATGGTTACTGGAGCCAAAGGCTGAACATAGTGCTACTATCTATTCATTCCACAATCAATTCTCAATCAAATCGGCCCTCCAGAGTCATTTCAGCATCATGGAATATGAACAAAACATGTCACCATAACTGTTGTAAAGAGCAAATCAACTGTTGGTTAAAGCTGCATGAACATATAGTGGATGGCAGGTCTGCTCTAATCGTGTCTATTCTTACCTCCAGTTCAAAGTACCACTTCCCAGCGTGCACGCAGTACGTTTTCTCCGCTCTGAAGATGCGGAACCTCTCAGCAGAGATGTTATGGACGTCAGACTGTGCTGCTGAATGGGAGGGGCGGGTAGCAGGCAGGACATTAGAGGTAAGGAAGCATCATCAGCAATTGCCATAACAATTCTGCTTCCAGAATCGACGGTTCCAAATACAACAACATTGAGACGTTGCATGAGATAATACAGGTGGGTGTTATACCGTGGTCCTGGTCAGGAGCTTCTAGATTATATCCGTATCCCAGAAGAGTCCTGACGGCCTCTCTCAGGCTGTCTTTGTTGGACTTCTTGGTTCGCTCATCCAGCAGAACATAGGGGACCAGACGAGGGTTCCTTCGGTTCTTCACATCCTGAGAGGAGTCAGAAGAATGAGGGCGAAACAAACTGCAAAAAACTGTGAAACATTTCTTTTCTTTGTGTTTGGAGATACACAATCACAGTCTGGTAGGGAAACATTCATCTACCGGAATCCCTCTTTGTTGATAAGTGCCTTTAGAGATACAAACTTTCAATGCAAAATAGACTCATCGTTACACTCATCAGCCATAGACTTATAACTATCTGATGTACCACATGATTTTGGTGGCAATCAATCCGTAACTATTTTATATTAACCATATTTATTGGACTCAATCCTGTTTTGTTGATCCAGATTTAACCAAGCAAAGCACTTTCTAAATTTGTTTCGATCAGTGATTTAGAAATAAAGATCATTATATCATTACTTGTCATAAATAAAGAAACAAAACACACACATGGGCCGCTACCTGCTGGATACCATAGGTCCAGCCCTGGCGGATGCGGTCTCTAGCCCAGACGTTGTGTGCGTTCTCAGCCAGCTTGTCCACCATGGCTTCCTGAGTGGAGGTGAGCTTGATGTGACTCAGGTCCAGAGGGGCAGGTTTATACCCACTGGATAACTCATAGCTGCACAGACAGAGTTGAATCAGTGGATCATGATGACCAACAAGCATCATAGTTCATCTTCACAGCCCGTCTGGTACTGAAAATACTTCACTTTTCTTATCCCGATTGTTGATGTGACTTACGTTGATGATAGTTTCATGCTCTTGACTTTCTCTACAGCGTGTTCATCTGCTAGGCCAACATGGCAACCCAAGGCCAGGAGAGTCCTTCAACAAATATATGATCAAACTTGTAAATAGGTGGTCAGGTGTGTAAGAATCATGCCACCTATACCTCTACATATTACATTACTGACTTCTAAGGTAAACAACTTCTTCAATTTGACAACAAATGTGCAGCTTTAAGAAAAGAAGCTACAAAGACCACAACACCACGGAATTGTTTATAGAGGACACTAACAGGTGATGCAACCATGGATACATTTTTTTATGTTTCATTTGAAGAAAAGAATAGATATAACCCACAAAAAGTATGCATCAGATTCATTTGTTTCCATCCCCTGGGTCTTTGATGTTTTGGACTCTTGCCTTAACGTCTGGGTTTCTGCAGTTCAGGCTGCAGAGCAGTTGTCCACTTACTTGAAAGTCTGTGTTTCGACCCCCGGCTGCTGCAGTCTACCTCTCTATTTAGCTAAGTCCCCACTATTATTGATGTAATGCATGAAAGCAGGTGTCATCAGGGCCAAATCATGTCACAAATCAACCTTTGATCTAAATGTCCTATCTTGTGTTGCTTCACTGCACTGATGTCTTACTTAAGAGTCTCGAGGGACATCTGTAAGTTGTAGCTTCGCTCCTGTTCGGGAAGTTTGGAGAACTCCACCAAACAGGGGTGCTGCCGCTTGTTATCATCTCTGACCTGAAACACAAAAAGTTGAAGTAAGAACAGTAAGGCTGGAGGTATGGGGAATTAATCTGCGCCAGTGTCAGGATCCTCTAAAAGTAAGAATTCGGAACCTTAAATGGGAGCCTCAAAACAGCTCCCTAAACAAATAGGAACAGCAAGGGATGTACATCCAAGGCTGCTGAGGAAGTTCAGCCAGACAAAGTTAATGATGGTGCACTTCTACACCCCTATCCTTCCTTCCTCCAACACCATCTGGTATGCTGCCGTCACTGTCAAGGACAAGGGCAGACTGCAGTGCATCATCTACTCAGCAGAGAAGGTGATTGGTTGCAATCCCTCCAGGACCCAACAAAGACAGTTTCTTCCTGCTGCAGTATCAGACTATTATCCTGACTCTGCAGTGACGGCCCACTGAGAAAATGTATAATTACATACTATCAGTAAATATGTGAAACATATATGCAATTCTATAAATGCAATGACACCCTCTTGCGTATGCTATATACGTTGCATGGTCTTTTATTCTTTTTTCTTTGTGCATGCTTTTTGCTTCTTTTTTTGCCAGGATGCCAGGTCAAACTCTTTGTAGGTGTAACTTACTTGACGTGTATTCAACTTTTTCTGATTCCGAATCGCTAATTGTATTGGACTAATTGTGTGATACTCACTGAACCGTAGGTCCAGCCCAGCTCAATTTTGTTCATCACCCAAAGTTCATGAATGTTTTCAGCAAGTTTCTCCCTGATCCGCTCCAGGTGAGGTGGCAGCACGACCTACAAACACAAACATAGAACAGGTAGAAACAATCCCTTTCTGCTTATTCCCACACTTTTAACCTTAACCTTTCTAATATTGGAGACTTTGAGTCTGCAAAAATGATCTAGTCTGAGCTGCTGACCCTGACAATGCTCTATACCTGGCTGGTGTCCACAGGTGTGGGGGTGAATGCTGCCTGGCTTAAGGTGACTGTAGGCCCCCGCAGGTCCCTGGCTGCAGTCTGATCCTGACTGGGCTCCAGCTTCAGCTTCTCCCTGGGCAACACGGCCTCGAAGCACGGCGCATAACCCGGAGGAGGGAGGAACTTAAATTCTCCGTGACGACCCCCGAGGAGGAAACGCAACCTGTAGAGTGACAGCGGACAAGTGGAGCAACGGAGGAGACAATTTACTTTTGGGGAATGATTTAAATAGTTCTCTCTTCATTTGATAGTGAATGACTTCCACATTTCTCTTTGTTTTACCAGCACCTTATTCCTGAACAATTAACGACAAAACTTTATTATTCTTTGGCCACCATTATATTAAAACACATATTCTATTTGCCACAAATAACATTCAAGAACTGTTTTCACATTGTGTGCAAAGTTTTCAGCTGATCACTGACTTTATTCCCGCAGAGAAGCTGGCCACGGGGAAGAAGAGCCCGTCGGAGTTGAAGTTTTCAAACATGCCCTGCACCGGCTGGCCGTTGATCCTGAAGGAGATGCTGGGGACACTGAGGTCTAGGCAGCAGCTCACCACATCCTCGGCTCTCAGAAGATGCTGATTGGGTGAGTTCACACTCCGGGCGATGCAGCCTGGACAAAGACGGCAGGGAGGTTTAACTTTTTTTAACGAGTATTAACTTTTAGAATCACTTCCAACAAGACTCTAGAGACACGCACCTGACCACAGATGGAGCCCATCAAAGCCGTATGAGTAGAGGTCATCTCCCACCCCGTTGCCTCCCCATCCCTCGCCCCCGCTGGGATATGGCGCATAGCCGCTTGTGTTGGCCCAGCCGACTCTGAAGTGAGTGGCCTCTGCTGTGACAAAGGGGAGCGCCTGATCCACGATCAGTTCGTAGTACCACTTCCTGTACTGAGCAGAGCCCTCGCTGACTCCCAGGAAGATGTTGGGACGCATGCTGTCGGGAGGAGAGCCCATCAATCAGCTGCCTTAAAAATCACTTCTAAGGGGTTAAAATGTGCGTATTCTGAACATCGTGTATCAAATACTTTCTCAATGCAGTGATCACAAAATATTATGGTACAGGTGCAGTGTCTAAAATTATGTTTGGTTTATCAGGTAGGGGAGGAGAGAGGGCGCAGCGAGAATTGATCAACAGGAATTGGCAAAGTAGTGGCTGGGGCGCTGTACAGGACCTGGCGAGAGGATCTTCCCTCAATGTGCGTTCTGTCCATCAAGTTGAAAATATTTGGCAAAAACGTATTCTCACCTTCGTCTTCATTGTTGGTTTTATGAGACTTTCTGCACTACATCTTAAAGCTGCAAAAAGCCTTTTCCAGAGCCAATGTTTGGTTTTTCTGTTCCGTGCAAGCATGGCAATGCAACAAGGTGGTCTACTTGGAAGAAGACCTGCCCCGCTCTGAAGATATAATGAGCTTTTTCCGAGCTCATTAAAAAAATAATATTCATATATATGAATATTATATTCCATTCATTCTAATGGTTACCCCTAAATGTTACACGTTGCACCTTTAGGTCTAAGTTTCCCTTCTGCGTGTTTTTTTGTGTGTGTTTGTGTGTTTGTTAGTTCATGTATGTGTGTGTGTTACCTGCTTACGTGGTTGATCAGGCGGGTCTGCAGCAGCAGATCTCTCCCAGGTAGAAGGTTATCACAGATGAGATGCTGGTTTGAACGCACTGCCACGCCGTGACAGACACACAGCGAACACAAAACATCTAGAACCTGGACAGTACACACAAAATAGAGAACATGTTACACACACATGGAGAGCCTGATTCTTTGGTTCTGTCAGGCTTAGTGCAACCACAGACTTGACTTATGAGCATCTCTGCCGAATAACATGTATGTGTGTGTGTGTGTGTGTATGTGTGTGTGTGTGTGTGTATGTGTATGTGTGTGTATGTGTGTGTGTGTGCGTGTGTGTAAGAATACCTTGTGGTTACGCCCATGCTTATCTAGCAGAGATATAATAGATTTGATGTGTCCTTCTTTAATTATGTTCAGTGCCTCAGGACTCTCCACCAGCACACAGTGAAGCACCTCTAGTATACCTAGAAATATAAAAGACGTATAGCAGTGAGAACATGTGTATAGAAGACGCTCCTCAGAGCTGGAGCTGGGAGAAATTCCTATAAAAATAATACGGCGTAAGTCAGAAACCAATGTCTTACTACGGCTGTGACAATGATTAATAGTCATCCCTGATAGTGCAACTGACAATTTATTTTCTCCATGAATAAGATTCATATATTGGCATAGTCGTGTTTATATTTAGACACTTGAAAGTGAGAGATTAATATTCAGAGAACAACTAAATCAAAGAATAAGATGACAACATTAACTTGTTTTGCTGTCCCTTGCCTGAATTATATAACCAAAATGAACTTAAAAAAGCTCCACTAATATCAGTTGAATTTGCATAACCGTGGGGTCCATGGACAGGTAAGGCCCTAGAATTACTTATTTCAGTGTTTGTAACGTTTTAATTGGTACTATGTGCGAGTGATCTGTGATTAACTAGAAGAAATACCAATTTTTCTATCCTTGCCGGGTTTGGCCATGACATCGTTAAAGAATCTCCCACCAATCAATTTGCTCAGAAAATCTTCGAAAACCACTTTTAGAGAAAAATCACAAAGTACATGTTATATAACACATTTTTGATGGATAGGACCAGGAGGACTCTTGTATTTGGCCCAGTTGGCTGGTAAAGGTAGCCAAAATGTGCCAAATATGGCATTTTGACAGCAAAATATCACTTTTGTCCAATAGGTGGAGCTATACATACATATTACTACACACTACAACATATGGCAGCAACATATACTAGTAGAAATCTATTATTATTCATAGTTGAAGTAAAAAAGCAAAACTAGGAAAAGCTCTCAGAGGGCACAAACCTCGCGCAAAGGCAAAACGGTAACCAAGGTCGACATTATTGTGATCAGAATAAATGAGATTGCTTTATTTTAGGACATTTTCATCCAGATTCCATCACTAATTTAAGAGCTATTGCCAGCCTTTAAATCTACCAAAAACTCTCTGTCTCTCTCAAATACTCTATTATTACTATTATTAACTATTATTTTCTAATAATACTGTAATACTGTAGTAATATCTACTGAACTAATCTAAATAATGTGATCTCAGATGCAATGCCTGTTAATGAATAGGAATGGAGGAAATAGTGGCGATAAATTCAGCCATTAGACCATGGATGGTCATAGAACCTAATTCAGTAATAAATAATAATAATAATACATTTAATAACGTAATAGCTAAACCAGATCACCTAACTTAGGAAAATTTCATCCAGATTCATTCATTGATTTGAGTTATTGTCAGCCTCTAAATCTACAATAAACCGCAACAAATTCTCAGTATCTCATCTCTCATACCCTTGCTCCTTCACTTCCACATCCCTGCTCAGCACACTGAGAACCCAGCTCCAACCCCCATAGAAACCCTTTTTCCTTTTCTTCATTTACGGAAAAATGACAAAGACCTAATAATTCCAGCAGTTATTGCTTTGCACTGTAAAACACTCTATCTGTGGTTTAAATTAGTATATGGACACAAAGTTTCAAGAGAGCGTGACCATCTCACAAAAGTGAGCTGACGTACCAGAGGAGGCCTCCAGTCTCTCAAGTCTGCTAATCAGCCAATCCAGCGAACCCGAAAACTGAGCACAGTTCTTCCTGTTTCCTCTGATCAACGCAGCTGGGAGGAGGACATCAGGAGATGTAATGGGAGAACACAGATATGACTTAGGAGGCTCTGATATGATGTCATCACATGAATTTTACCCAGGAGTTGGTAGAGGGAGTTGAGGATGGAGCTCCAGGCCACTCCTGCTTCCCTTCCTAAAGCCTCAGCAAAATGAGCTGCACTGCTGTAGACGTGAAGACGATCTATACACTCCAACACCAGGTTGATCATCCTCTTCACACACACACACACACACACACACACACACACACACACACACACACACACACACACACACACACACACACACACACACACACCATCATCATCACACATCAGAGACAGGCTGTTTCCAGTAATGTGTTTCAGTTTTGTGATCATTTTCGGAACCTTATTTATCATTATCATTTACGTAAACACTAAAACATATAAACAAACAGGCTGACATTCCCCTACCTCTTCCTGGAAAAGGTTCTGTCTGTTCTTCAGCGCTCTCAGGCGGTTTTGCTTGTCTTCATGTTCTAGGTGGTCCCCTGGTGGTTGGAAGTAGCCAATCAGATCTTGCAGACTCAGACTGACTGAATCTATTGGTAGATCCAAAGTCGAGCTCTTCCACTTTTTCCTCAGTGTGTCCAGACCTCTGAGGCGACAGAGTAGAGAACATCCATCACTGTCCACACTACCAGACTGCTTGCTCTCACTGTGTTTATACTGCGCTTGTTGCTTGTGACATAGCTGTCAGTTTTCGCAAGGTGTTTATGCACATCTCTAAGTTGGTAGTCATTGGTTTGATGCATGACTTGGCTGATTCCCCAGCACAAACAAATGTGCCTCAAGATAGAGATACAGAAAATCAAATGGCTATGGGAATTAATAACCATCCACACAATGACACACTCTCAGACCTATGCTTGCTTTTCTTCAAAAGACCTTGAGACCTTAGTAGAAACACTTGATTTTCTACATAAACACAAGTTTAATGTGACATGGAGTAAGACCGAAACTAGAATGTACTCTTTCACTTTGCTGCATCTCAGTATCCTCACTAAAATTTTCCTTGCGGTATGAACTGTGCTATATAAATAAATCTTGCCATCCTAACTCTTAGCAAACACTGTCATACCGTCAGACAGGAAAATAAATGTTTGATGCTATAAATAAATATGATGGAAGATGAATATGATGGCATTCATATTCCACAGTCAGCTGCTTCCTAGCATCCAGTCAAATGTTCTCCAAAGGGGATAGTTCTTCAAATTGAAAAAGACATCAGAACAGAAAGCGGGACTTCCTGTCCCATATAGACCAGGTATTTTCGTGGAATTCTTGGAGACTTTTGCTTTTAATTTAATTACAATCAGAATCCTCCTCATGTTAACTCCCCCCTTCGGTTTATGACTTGTTAGAGTCGAAATCATGAGATAAAAAGTCAGAATTATTTCCGCCAAGGAAGTTATGTTTTTATCTGTCTGTCTGACAGACAGATAAAAACACCTCAATTTTACTCAGTCGTAAATTTTGGAATATTCTGTACATGGTTAAATTTTTATGTTTTTTTCCCCAGAATTAACTTCTCATCTCTCAACCATGATCTACCATCATTACTTATTTTCTTTTTAATGATGTAAATGACCATCCATAATTAGTATTAATCTGTTAATCCTGATATTATTAATTATCAGAATGTATTCTATTGTATGTTTGTATGCGTGTGTGGTGATATACCTGATGAATAGGTTAAACAGAAACACGGTGCTGCGGATGACTCTGGCAGTGCGACTCTCTTCATGCTGCGACCGAGACAGCGTCAGCCCATCATCCATGTGTCCCTCATGGTGCATGATGGCCTAAAATAACAAAGCAGAAATGATGATTACCCTAAAATCACATTGAATTACTGCCATCTGGATCGTACTCTGTTACACATGAATAGTTTAACTAGCTGGAGAGACCTTAACTGTACTTGTATGTACTTGTATGAAATTATGAGCATGCCATTAAATCGTTTACCTAAGGCCCACAGTAGGACTGGGCGATAATGAATTCAAATCATGATCGGAATTCAAATCATGATCGGATAGGAAGTTATTTTAACTTTTTGAAGGGCTGACAGCGTATCCCTGCAGTGATTGGGTAAAAGGCTGAGTAAACTCTACACTCTGCTTGCTTCCTTCTGTTCAGGTGATGCATGTAACTTGATCCCTGATGCTCTTGTATTCCTTCCTCATCCTCAGATGCATGCAAATTTTGACTGAAAGAGTAAACAACCATTAAGAAGGCAGGACTTCTTGCTCTCCATCTCCCTCTTCTTTAAGCCCTGGCAGCACATCATCCCAAACTTCATCCAGCTGCACTGGCTCCCAGTCAAATCACGTGTTGAATATAAGATCCTCCTCCTCACCTTCAAATCCCACAGTACCTAACGGACCTCCTCCATCCCTACACTGCATCCCGGAAGCTGCAGTCCTCAGAAATGGGTCGCTCTCCACCCACTGCACCAAACCGAAACCCTTTGGTAAAAAAGCCTTCCGTATCACATCCCCCACCCTCTGGAACTATCCCCCCCCCCTGAAATCCGCAAGGCCTCACCTCTGGACAGTTCCAAGAAACACCTCAAACAGCATCTGTTCAACGAGGGTTATAGCCTCAGCTCACTCTATCCACTCTCCTATCCACTGATTTCATTTACAGCTCTTCTCTCTGTTGTCATTACTTTTTAGCCAAACAATGTTAAGCATCCTCAGGTTTGTGGAAAGGCACTATTTATATTTCAGTTCTCATTATGATAATTATTCTCAGCGTCTTACTGCACAGTAACACCATGATGGCCTCTAGTTACAAAAATTTAAGAGTTCAGCAAGAGTCAATGATTTACCTTTCTCTGTACTCCACCCATGCGGGCACACTTGGCATCAACAGTCTGGTAGGTGAGCCACAGGCAGGTGTCAACATGTTGGATGTAACACACAGAGTCGCCGTACTTGATGTCAGGCGCACCCATTCCGTCCACTTCCTTTTTCGCACCAGGGTCCAACTTTTCCTGAATGACAAACAAAAGAATAAAACAAAGTCACTTTTTGTATGTTGAAACAATCTATTAGATTGAGAGGTTGGTCGGGAGCAGTCGGCCATCATCCAGTGGTAAGATATTCCTTTTCAGCGTGGAGAAAAGTGACTAAAGTCCAATCCGCCACAGCCATAAATACCACCACCTGTTGGGGAGGAGAGATACTTCCTGTCATGTAGATCAGACTCAATTGTGTTTGGCATGACAGTTCCTCTTTTTGATCCTGTGAAGTATAATTCAAGGATAACCCACACTGACATTTAATCCTACCAAAAAATATCGTAAAACTTTTCTTCCATTCTGAAACTTAGGCTGGATCCACTCTCAGAGGCAGTCTTGAGGATCGTTTTGGTTTGGTACCTTGGAGGATCTGAAGGAAAAGGCTGTAGATTTGACATCAGCTTTCTCCTTGTCCATCAGCAGCAGTGACTGGTCTTCTTGCAGACTGAGGTACTTCCCTGTGGTCACATGTCTTAGTCTGAACGGCTGACCCCAGCGGATGTGACTCCCACTCCATCTGGATAAACAAGAAAATACCAATCACTCACTCTGAGGAGTACTACATAAAAATTGTAACGGTAAAAATAAAAAAAAACAGACAGGATTCAAGCAAACAAAAAAATTACTTTTGAAATTAAACTCATGCACAAAATAATCTTCTTTTTAGAAATGTCAATAGACAATTCTTTTAAACAACAGATTGTATGACAATGTGTAACACTGGGTATGTCCATGGTTGCGCCCAAAGTCATACACGTGTGTTTCAAATGCTCATTCGAATTTATTTACATTCTATTGTCACATTTTACTTTTTCTCTTCAGTTTGTCAATAACATATAAAGCATATTGAATACGATTCGATGTTAAACGTGCTATGTAAATTTTGAATGATTAACTATCAATTGATCAAATTGGAGATGAATGACTCCTTCCAATGTAAGTAAGTAAGGCATTCAAACCAAACACAACACAAAATTGCGTAAAGCTTGATTGCACACAAAGCCAATGCAAAGCTGCAAATTTACACTGAATAACATGAATGACATGATGCACTTGACGCAAATTTGCTTTGCTTGCATCATTCTCTAGATAGGAACAGTTTTGGTGGAAAAAGGGGAGCTGGATAATATTAAGAATGTGGTTTTAATGTTATGGCTATTCACATAAAAACATTCAACACAGTTTGAGGGGAAATGTTTCCCTTATTGTAAAAGAATCCCTGAAAATTGGTCATAACCATTTGAGTTACATTAAGTAGATCCCTCTATTGCCGATAAAGGCCATTAATGCAAGGACATTAGCAGCTCCTTTGAGTCCCTTAAAAGTTGGGCCTCCCTGGATAAGACAGGTTGGTCGATAACATCTCTCAATGTGCCAGTCAAAGAGGTCCAATGCTGTATTCACACCATATGTAACACAAAGATTTGCCTTGGTTTACTCTACTTTATATGCGCCGTTCTTCTCAACCGCGTGTCACCTTGGATCATTTGCGTCACTTGCACGACTAATACAAGCCTGCTGAGATACAAGATCAAAATATACAAGATTTCTTTCCACTATTGTACTCTCTTCTCAACCATGACCAAAGTAAACATGATCGCTGTTATGTGTTTTTTGGGAATTCATCTGAAAACCGAATGTCACCAAGACCGAGTTCACAACATAACTTGGAACTTGGAGGCGAACACAAACAGCTCTGATGATCTCCTTCAAGGTCTACATCAATCTGGAAGCTGCCGTCTGGACATGAAACGTTTGGAGAATCTCAATTCTAACGGGTCATAACATCATGCTAGTTGTGTCATTCGTATAGCTCAGCATGGATTTGCGACTATATGTATCTTTGCATTTAGTGTGAATGCAGCTTGCGGAAGGATAAATTGGGTGACTGGCAAAAGGGTTCATGGCAGCCAAGGCTCCCTGTATAATCTCATAAAAGAGCCATTATAGCATAAAACTGTCAAAAAAGTAAACGGTTATTCTTATCGACTAGTGTCAGATCACACAGTACAAACGTTGGGTGATTACTTTTATTGTCCATCTATTTCTGTTGTTTGTGTTTACTCACACAACACGGAGTGTCTCCAGCCTCCACAGGGACCTGGCATGACTGGAGACTGTTCCCCCCTCATAATGCACGGTCCTGTGGTGAAAGACAAAACAATTACACCTTCATACAAATGATCTATCATTCCCATGCCAAGAGTCACTCCATGCAGATGCAGATGTAGATATGATGCTGCTGCAGATGCTGCTATCTGGTGAGGCAGGCTAAAAACTCAGCAGACACAACACAGGCTCTCATCAGCTCTGGTGTTCGACATGGCTGTCCCCTAAGGGAACACATTTAATCTATAATTACTCATAGTCCTCTATGTTTCAGTCACAGCTGATAGCCGAGTCTGTACTGGGAGTTTTTACTTTGCCTTCCTGCAGACATCATTATATCTTTTCGAAAGCAGCTATATGTGACTCTGCAGAC
Organism: Lophius americanus; assembly: GCA_037951165.1. Taxonomy (NCBI): domain Eukaryota; kingdom Metazoa; phylum Chordata; class Actinopteri; order Lophiiformes; family Lophiidae; genus Lophius; species Lophius americanus. The sequence goes on along the minus strand of JBBDHG010000015.1, from coordinate 11,109,915 downwards.
ACCAGTCAGTTAAAACTGAACCTCTTGGATGAGATATTCTCGGCATTTCCTTCTAATACCTTCTAAGATCTTTCTCCTCACTCACCAGTGCAGCCATGGTAACGCACCCCCCTACCTAAAAGAACTACTCACCCCACTGACCTTGACACGATCCATCCGTTCTACCCACAAATACCGCCTCCTCCTTGCCCGGACTAAGCTCAGCACCATGGGTGATCGGGCCTTCTGTTCTGCTGCCCCTCGTCTATGGAATGCCCTCCCTGACCATCTCAGGGCTCCACAGACGACTGACACATTTAAAAAAGGACTTAAAACTTTCCTATTTAGCAGAACCTATAACTGTAATTAACTTTTTGGTCAGGCTTTTATATAGTTATTTTATTTTTATTTTTTATGGATGCTTTTATCTGCTTTTGCTTTGTAGCACTTTGAGATTTGATCCAAATGTAAAGTGCATTATAAATTAAATGTATTATTATTATTATTATTATTATACACATAATCTACTCCACCCATTTTAATTAAACTAGGTGGAAGGATTGCTCAAGCAGTGAGGAAGAATCCATTCAATTTTGGACTAGATCCAGAAAAAACGATTACTTATCTTTTTTTAAATCTAATTTTTTGAGCACTGCACAGAGATCTAGTCTGATGAGATGAGATATATTGATTTGAGATCAGGCTGTACAGTGGGGCAGTAGGTAGCAGGTATCTCTGTCTTCCTCCCACAGTCCAAAAACATACAATGAAACTCTGTGCAATTGTCTATCTAGTCTGATGGCACTCACAGTAGCTCTTATCATAAATGATACTTCTCCAGCCATTGTGGTAACCATGGGCAATCAAGGAAAGACTTCCTGGTCAGGTCAGAGGCATAGACATTGAAATAGACGTAACTAGGACAGCCACTGGAGATATAAAGGAACCACTGACTGTCCAACCATGTACAAGGGAAACTGCCGCTGAAGCAAACACACCCTCGGTCCTTACAAGAGCTGTTACGGCCACCGTTACACTACGTAAATTAAACCCGATTGGCTACAGTCTAGGACTTGATCCAGCCTGGAAGGTGTTCGGCATGGGAGAATAATATGGCCAAATGGCCGAAAACACATCTTGATGTTTTTTGAAATTTAGTAAATTTGAATTTCTTAATCCAACCTCAAATTTAAAACCAGAGTCAAACACAGAAAGAGATAAATGAAACTAGAACACCGAACCAATATTACATTTAAATCCAGTTTGTGGACTATAAAAAAATTATTCATGAAGACTCCATATATAAATTAATAACCTTCAAAACAAATAAATTAATTCTACAGAAGGGGCATATAGGAAGAACTAATGCCAGAACAGATCAGAGGAGGTGAACCTTTTCATCAAGATCCAAAACTCTCATATTTTAAACCGCAGATTTTAAGTCAATATAGGACAGAAGACTCGCGGGGTAAATAGGACAAGAAAAAACAGGAAACATTGTGTCTATATTGATCTTCGGGTTTCGGTGACAAGGAGCCAAAATCAATGTAATTTTAATTGTCACAACATATAACCTCCTCTGCTCATCGCCGTGCTCTCCAGATGGAACAGTCAGACATTCGTCCATGTGGCCGTGAAGCAGACGCAGGACGTCCCCTCCTATTAGGAAACCTGCAGTTGGCCAAAAGAAGACAGGAAAGAAAATCCAAAGAAAATTTACAAATGAGAATAAATAAACAATAAATGAAAAGGAGGAAAGGTGGAAATGGTTTAGAACAGAGAAAAAGAGGCAGAAGGATCATTCTCCAGGGAAACGGACATGTTGGTTTGCATAAAAGGAAGAGAGTTAGAAGATACCTGGCAACATGAGAGATGTGTAATGCTGAAAAAAGTTTCTTAATGTGGGTATGCAGACTAAGAGGTTGAACGAAGGGATGTGAGACATTTTTCTAAATCTTAGTTTGAAAAAAATCTGAATTATGGATAATTTCTATAATTATGTTGACTGATAAAATCAGCAGAAACGAATATACAACTCCAAAAACATACTTTTTATGTGCAGTATTCTTTTTTTTAATATAACGTATTTATGCAAAATGACTTTGTAAAGGTATTCTCTTAAAACAAAAATGTTTTTGCAGTGATCAGAGTGTACTTGGTTGAAAAAAACGATTCATAAGGGATCCTTTGTTGACAAACGGTTTGGGAATCACCGATCTAGAAAAATAACATTCAATATCCAGAGATATTTCCTATATATGCACATACTTAGAACATACAAACTAATACTTAACTATTACATGTAAAATCATGGTGCATCCAGTCCAACAAGAAGCAAAAATATGAGAATGTGTAAAAGCACGAATTATAATAATAATAATAATAATAATAATAATAATACATTTAATTTATAACGCACTTTACATTTGGATCAAATCTCAAAGGGCTAAGAACATTAGCCAAACACAAAAAAATGAGCCTTAAGTAGAAGACAGTATAATGGGAAGCAGAAAATAGAGGGAGAAGACAGAATGGTGTACCTTGTGCAACCTCACTACCAGAACAGATGGGAACCACACTCCATAGTGTCTGCTGGAAGGCTGCATCTACGTGGAGACTTCCATTACCGTAGGACAGATGCTGCAGGAGGAGAGACATGAGAGAAAAAATAGGAAAATAAAGTGTCAAACTTTGGAAATGTCGCTTAATCCTTTATCAGGGAAATTCATAATGTTAGAATTGATCCAGCCAGAGATTTTTATAATTCATCAGATCCTACAGTTGGTCAATCAGAATGTAGTCAGGGGTGATTCATTGTCCGTGGTTTTGTAGATATAGTGACCGTTTGACTGTCAGGAAAGCAAAAGTAGGAAGAGAGCAATCAAGAGAGGAAGGGCCTTTGAAGGAAATATCGTAAATATACGATATAAGTCGATATAAGAAATCTTATATACGATATAAGATTGCTTTCGCAACAACCTCACTTGGTCCGTACTTTGGACTTTTAAGTTTTATCGAAAATTGCAATTGAGAACCTTCTCTGGATTGAAGTTGCTTGGATGTTGGTCCATCAAAAGATGTTGTCTTGGTGTGGATAAAACGGGATTATGGTTTGTTACTTTACAGTGTGAATGCACTTTTTTAAGGACCGTATGGACCAATTACAAGAAGTTACAGTAAACTATTGTGACCAAAAACAAAAGAAAAACAAGAAGGATGAGGCTTAAAATCAGTCGTTGGGGCATAGTTAGAGCCACAGTATTTATTATACTGTAGGTCCGGCTATGAAAACAAAAGTCAACTAGAAAAAACTTCCAAAATAGAGGGGACTGAGATGCAGGCATATCTTGAATAGGTCTTTAGTTCACTTGCAAAATTGCAAATGTGAAACCAAATCCAATCGGATCAAACATATAAAATGTAACAAAAACCTTAACCTTGGTTCAGAATATCAGGGGTTCGTGCCTCATACATTGAAAATAATGTAGCTGCTACATATTTACAGATATGTAGATTAAGGGAGAAACAAGCAGACATACTACTTGGAGTTGCCTCCTCACACGTTTCCGCACACAGCTGCTTATACTGACCAGATATCTTTCAGAGGAGATGCTGACCAGGATGAGATCATCTCCCACTCTGACCTTCTCTCCCTCCGAGCGCTGTTTTGATGCTGGATGGATTGTCCACCAGCACGCCTCGCCTACACAAACACACACACACAAGAAAGAAAAGCCACAGTACATCAGATAAAACAGATGTGTGTCCTTGACTTGTGGACTCATAAAGTCCTATTATACTGCAAGCTATCCACAAAATGTCTGTATGTCTGGAATTTTAACTTAAACTTTTGTCTTTAAGTTTACATTAAAACCAATAATAATGGATATGAAAAAAAGAACATTTGACAGAGAGTAAATTAAAGAAAAGGCTGCATTATAAGTTGACTATGGATTAGTGATGGTTTTGTAAAAACAACATTTGTGGTATCTGATAACAGAGAACCAACCTATGGTATCTTCCTGCAGCCCAACATCAAAAGCCAGTTTGTCTGTGGACGAGCGGGAGGTTGACAAACAGCACAGGTACTAAACAGGGAAACATAATTTATGTGAATAATGATGAGTTATTAGATCATCTACAGTAGATAGTTCCTGGACATTATGAGCAGAGTTTCATCAGTACAATCTGTAGTTTGACTTCAGAGAGTCAAAGGAAGGAAAAAAGGAGGTTACCATTGCAAGTCTTACTTAGCAAGTTTTGAAGGACAAAGATTTAGTATTTCCAATAGCAAAATTAAGGTTGGGGCAGGGTTGGAAAAACATTTGGTTTGCAGATGTGAATTCCAAATGACTCCTTTGAGTTGTTCTGAAGTGTATGGATAATGATCCAAAATATTTAAATGATATAAAAAATCCCCATACAGGAAAAAATCTCTATCTGGTCCATCTGTAGATTAATTTGAAAGCGAAAAACTCATTGTATTGCAGTAATCGTGTCAGAGCTGGACTTAATTGATTTATAAATGTATTTGTATAAACAAGGTCTCAATTTCCCTATGACTTATTTAACCCATAACAAACCATGTGACTTAAATGTCACAAACTATTAAATAATAATCTTACACCATCAGACGTCAAGTCCAATGTTTCAAAAACATTTTCTGTATTAAATTTAAAGGTGTTGGTGTGTCAATATTTAATTAGGGGTATCTCTTTGAATAAATGGAATATAATATTCGGAACTAAGAATTTTTTGTGTACTTACAGCAGAAAGTAAAAATATATTTTTTAATGTTTGATATTATTTCTGCAACTATAAGGTTGTAAAATACAATTAGGAAAGATACAATTTTGATGTGTGTTGCAAATGAAGAAATGTAAGTTTTAAGCAAAAAAAAAAAAATCAAGATTATTTATTTTCAAAAAAGGAAAATAAAACCACTAAGAGTCCATTGCTTAACATAATTAAGAAGAACTGTTTTCAACACAGTTTATTTGATCTATTTAACATCCCCCCCAAAAACTTTAAGAATAAAATGCATCTGAGTCCTTATTGATGACGGGACACCTTTAATATTCTTTGTTAGACTTGATATTTTGAGGACTTGTACTGACCATTCCACTGTAGGAGTGTCGCAGCAGGACAGCGTGTCCATACAGTAACGTGCGATGGCCGCCGCCCTGGGCCGTCTGACAGGAAGACAACAGCAAGAGGGAGAGAGAAAAAAAAAGAAGCTTTTAAAAGATTTTAAAGAGCAAAGCGAGTCACAGAGCAAAGTTAGAGACGACAAAACAGAGATTTCAAACAGTACAAACAGAAAGAGCGACAATATATGAGCAGACAGGAAGGAGAGACAGACCCTAAAGTGTGATGAGATCACCGTAATATTAACATGCCTAGCTGTAAACATAAGTCTTCCTCATAGCATATTAAGAACACAAACATTTCCATTAATGACACTGACATTAGAGAAAAATAATAATGGGGAGGGTTACGTCCGGAAAGGGCATCCTGCGTAAAAACTATGCCAAATAAATATATGGAACATGAAACTGATTCCAAACTGGATTGGTTGGGGCTTGGGTTGACAAATACCATCACTGGTACTGATAGACTGCAGGGTACCAGCCTTTGGATTGAAACAGATGATCCGCTGTGGGGACCCTGAAATGGAACAGCCAAAACAAAGACAATGACTGCCATTAGGGAAAGAGAATGTAGCTTGATATAAAGGAGTGTCAGGATTGATTCTCTTTGGATACACCACTAATTGCTTCCGGTGGCCCCTCTGGCACATCAAAAGGCAGGGGTCCCTGCTTCCCAAACATTTTCATTTGAGACTATCTGAACATATTTTCGAAAGTAAGAATTTTCTAAAATTGTTTTGCATGCCTCGGCTGCAGGTGTGCGTTTAACACCTGCACTGTCTAAATCCCAGATCAGACCAGGATTCACCGCGAGATGATTGAAATTATTCATGTGCCCGTCTGCACCATTCTGAAATCCCCTAGTCTACACTGACACAACTACACAAGGTCATTTGGTGATTCACTTCCTACCAGTGTCAATCCAGCTTTTCCTGTTTTTTGTTGGCTTAATTTAATTTTTAGTATCTTAATATATGTCATTATTAGTTAACAGTGACATTATTTATGTTCATGGACAGGAAAGAACATCCAAGCTGAGGGGTGTGTAGTTTGGGGAGTTCAGAATTGTATCTCTGCTGTTTTAACATAATGTGGTTCTGTTGGCTTCAGCGATAGCTTCAATGTGCGATGAAGCTGATTGCAGCTGTGTGTGAAGCAGCTGATATGACATGAACACAGACCATGACATACTGGACAGGTGGTTTATTGAGGCATCAGCAATAATATAGGCGTTGTATCCTAGTGTAGTGAAGAATAGAGAGCTGATCCTTAAGAGGAAAGTTCGCAATTTACAAGTCGATCTACATTCTATCCCTCACTTATGGTGATGAGCTCTGGGTAGAGACCGAAAGAATGAGGTCACGAATACAAGTAACTGAAATGTTTTTTGTTTGTAGGGTGTCTTGGCTCAGGCTTAGTGATAAGGTGAGGAGATGGATATCCAGAGGGAGCTCTGAGTGTGGCCAATGATCCTTTGCATCAAAAGTAGCCAGTTGAAGTTGTTCAGGCGCCTCCATTTAGAGGTTTTCCAGGCATGTCCAACTGTGAGGAGGTGGCGAGGTAGACTTGGATTTCGCTGGAATAATTATATATCTGTCTTGGGATCCCCCAGGATGAGTTGGAGAGTGGTACTGCTGCTACCATGACCCAACCCCCAATAAGCAGAAGAAATATTTAGTCAACCTTTTCAAAAACATCTGGACATTTTAGTCTTATTTCAGTCAAAAGACTCTGTTAGTTTTTGTTGAGTTGACAGTTTGATCTTCACCAATATTTAACATTTTAGTCAATCTAGTCAAGCCAAAATATTATATTTTTTTTTTTAAATCAATTTCGCTGTAGTTTCACAGAGGATTGATCTTGTTATTAAGAGTGTTTGTTATCCAGTAAAATGGCGATCTAGCTGGGGGGGTTGCGATTTAACCAGTCAAAGTACCCCGGTTAGCCACAACATTTCAATCATTATCAGAAGAAGTGAATAACATTAACTATCTGGTTACCATGGCACCTGTCGGTGGGTTGGAGATATTAGACAGCGAGTGCAAATTTTGTCCTCAGGTTGATGTTGGAGACAGGAAAAATATTGACTGGTAAGGATCTGAGCAACTTTGACAAGAGACAAATTGTTTTGGTTTACATGACTGGATGTTCCTGGTCTGCATTTGCTAGTGCCTACCAAAGTGGTCAAACGACGGACAGCTGGTGATAGAGTCATGAGTGCCAAAGGATGTTGAAAGAATTTCTCAAATGCTAATTCCTTTTCTGTGTTTCACTCAATCCCAATCTATGCCTGTGATGCAAAGTTTGACTGATCTGACACATTCCTATCAAGTGTTTACTTTTACGACAAATGTGGGGGAGTCATGCTTGGAGACAACAAGAGATGAGGAAAGGCAGGAGTTTTGTGATGACACAAATAGGTAGTGAGCAAGCTGATATGATTGAGAGAAGAGAGACCAGGTGGAAAGGCAACAGGGCTAGAGGCATCAGAGGAAGGTAGAAAAAATGTTTTTTCATGGTGTGGATTAGAGGAAAAATGGAGTAGGGGGGATCAATGAGGAAGTGTATGTGAAGAGGGACCTGGAGGTGAAGAGAGTGTGGAAAGAGTGATGAATATGAATATAGAAATTGAAGATGTGCTAATTAACGTTGTTTGCACTCAAGCCCCACAGGTTTGTTGTGAGTTAGTGAGGTAGTGAGAAGAGAGAATTTCTGAAGGGAGATGGATGAGGTGGTGCAGAGTATTCCCAGGGGGAGCGAGTGGTGTTTGAGACACACGCTTTGAGAGTGATGATGTAGAATAATGGGGAAGGCCTTAAAGAGCTGGGAGGGATTTCATAAGGAAGTGACAGAGTGACAGAGATGTATGCAAGAGAGGCACAGGACATGTATGAAAGCTGTATCACAATGGTGAGGTGTTCAGTAGGAGGGAGGGATGGATATTGTAGAGGGATGCTAGAGATGAAGCTGCCAGGCAGGCGAAAAACTGGAAGAACAAAGACAAGTTTAATGTTGGTGAGAGTGGACATGCATTTGACTCGCCTACACACTTAATAGCCTTGACTACCTACACACATAATAATCATAATCATAATCTTTACTTTATCTATCACGTTACACAGTACATATATACAGAACAATACTGGGAAATGTATCCCTGCATTTGACCCATCCCAGAAATGTCTGCGTTACTTCTTGTACTTGCTATGGGATGGCTATAATACCTGCATATTCAAGTGGAAAACAAGCAGATTGCCACCTCCAGGAGACTGAATCATGAGACTGGAGTCTTGCCTTACAACTGGTGTTTTTCTTCTGAGCAGAGAGCGCACTTGGGTCTGGTGGATGGTGTGCACTGCATTAATTCTGTTTTACTTCTCGTGAGGAGAATGCTTCATTGGCACACAAACACATCCAGGAATGTGTGACAACAGCAGTTATGGGATGCATACAGGCTTGCAGGGTGAATCTAGTTACCCTTGCCTGACTATTTTTTTTGTAAGGATATCTTATAACCAGTTTTTGTGGATGTCTGTTCAGTATTTTTTCTGTCTGCTGAGAAACAAACCAGCTGACAAACAATCGGACGTGATTGAGAACATTATCCACCCAGGTGGTAAGAAATGTCTACCCTCTGGTCTTTTTTATCCTCATTCTATTCAGACTATATCATTTTGTACGATAATTTTTTTTTTTTCATATCAAGGCGATAAGAGGCAGAAACAAGGATTTACTTGTTATTGTGTATAATTATTCATATTTAGACTTCAACTAAAAAGTCATCATGTTAGATATTTACATTCTGTATGCTCTGCAGCGGATGAGTTGTTATGACCACATTTAGCTTTAGAAACCAGAAAACATGCACCGACCGTGACACATTTTGGTATAATCCAACTTATTCATTGATATTATTTGCAATTATAGACAAGATTACATACATTAAATTAACGTAATCAATTTTGCAATAGATACGGTGTCCTTTTACGAAATTTGCCATTTTACACGACATTGAAAGCGACAAATTAAGGTTGTTTGACAGGCATTAATCACTGAATGTCTAATAATTGTAATGAACAAAGACAGAAGTTATGATGGTCACTCCAGATTCTGGAGACATCTCTAAATGGGAGGCCCACTGAATGTGACATAATGTTTTTTGCAGACACATACAAAGTCAATGTAAGGTCACAAGTATGTCTGCAGGTCAGTTCGTCATGGGAGAAGGATCCATTTTCCATTTTTATACTCGAGGTTTCTCCAATTTTTCCCCTACTAATTATTTTCTTGGTTCAAGTGGAGGTTTTTGGATAGAGTAATATATACTGTATAGTTTGTAGAGCCCGATGAAGCAAATTGAGCTATATGACATAAAAAAATTAAAAAACTGACAGGAATTGAGTGAATGTAGAGTGCCTGTCTCTACATCAGCCTGCATATGTTTTAATCCGAAGCGTCAGCACTGATAAGGTTATATTTATAATCTTAATTACACCCAACAGATACGCACTCAACAGATAACATAAACAAACACTTGTATGGTAACTCTGCCGGATGCTCATACTGTTGATTCTCATGACAGTGACTGCAATAACTGACATAAAGAGCATGACAACAATGACAAACAGGCAATGCGTGAGGCAAACCTACCCAGATTTCCACATCTACATGCTGTGTGGAAATGAGAGAGAGGAGGAAAAAAGTAAGTCATAGTCATGTTTTCAGATGACACATAAAAACACACATGTATCCAACATACACCGATCAGCCAAAACTGGGTGCTGTCATTGAATACCAGTGCATCAGGGGGATGATCAATGCTGTGGCTGATCGTTGTAGAGATTGTTGGATGGGGAATTTATGACATTTAAGTGAATATATTAAAAGTCTTGTAAAGATGCACTGTGTAATATTTAGTGCCAACTAGCAGTGAAGCTCCATAGTGCAACCTAGATTAACCATCGCGCTGGAAGCCCATTCCTCCTCCACCAGAGAGGGGAAGAGGTTTGGCACAGATAGCACCGAGTCCAGGGCCCTGGGAGCAGCGAGCTCCAAACGCGAGCTACCTTCATCCCCAAATCTTTCCAAGCTGGCCCAGTCAAATTTAGCAGCATCCAATTAAATGATCCCTGCTTTGTTTCTTACATAGACCAAACATTATGCTGGGACCCCATACCTCAACTTAACATGTGTGTTTCGCTTGACTTACCCGTACCCCACCCTTCTACAAAGATTTGTAAAAAAACAAAATAGTTTATGTATCATTTAAGATATAGATTATAGATATAGATATATATGTGCAGTATAGATATAGATCTATAGATATAGATCTATAAATATGATATAGATAGATAGATATTTAGATATAGATATAAAGATATAGATATAGATATATAGATATAGATAAATATAGATGTAGATAGATAGACAGATATTTTTATTTATTTATTTATTTATTTTTTAAACGTGATTTTGCCCTGTCAAAGAAAGAGGGAAAAACATATCTGGTTTACTTTATCAGGACGCACAGCCTTTTACAGCATGGAAATCTTTCCTGTATTTTTGACACCAACCAACAAGCAAACTTAAATGTAACATTCTCTCACATCACCTTTTGTCCTCTGATTGCATATTTTGATCAACCATATCTGGGTTAGTATCTGGATTTGTGCCATATTTGTGGATATTAACATCAGAAATGCAATGTAGATTTTCTACTTAAATCAACCGAGGTTATGTTTTTACCTCAGTTGATTTTATTTGTTTGTTTGTTTGTTAAAAAGATTAAGGAAAAACTAATGAACGGATTGACGTATTTTTACCCATAGGGAGGTTTGGGCATTTGCTAGAGATAATTTTGGTGATGTTAGAAAAGTACGTCATGATGTGAACTCATAAATTAATGGAGAAATTTGTATGACATTTAACATCTATAAAAACTACCGTTGTGCCTTGGCAGAGGTTTACGCTCTCTATGCACTTTCAATTTATAACATCTTTGTTCATAACATGTCAATTAAATTCCTATTTATCCTTTTATCTGGAAGCCTACCTAATATTAGAAAACTGTCAAAGTAAAATTTTACAATGGTTTTCTCTTCTTCTGTTTTTGAAGATACTTCCAGAAGTCTAAGATATTGGAGCAAAATGTTAGGTGAAGTCCCCGGCCAACCCACAGCCTTTCCAACACCAGTTAGTTGTTTTACTATTGGGCTTTTAGCTTCCTTACATTCTTCAATTGTTATATATATAATATTTGTTGTTTATTTTTCAAACTCCATTCTTTCTTTGACACTCGTATCAATGGCGGAGGTCATGTTTTCACCTTTGTTTGTTTGTTTACGGAAAGGATTAAGGAAAAATACAGGAAGGATTTGCATGATAGCCTTTGTTCAATGTTTCGTATTTGTAATGTCAATTGTTCTGTTTTGGGACTGTTACAATAAAGTTTAAAAAAAAGAAACCGTGTCTGACTTATGAAAAACGGAGATAAAGCGTTTAAGTGCATGACATTTTACCCAGAGGCAGGTTTTAGGCCTTTTGTGAGGGTTTGCTCTCCGAGTGCTTTTTCTAGTTATGATTAGATGTATGCCAGGGCACCTATTTCACAATTTTAGTGAGAGGGTTTGACTTTTATTTTTAAATCAAACCATTTTGATTTTGAGTAGTGGATGAGTACATTAGAGAGGAGCAGCTATTTGCTTTATGAGCTGCTACCTTGGGTCATGAAAAAAGGTCTTGAAAGAAATCTGAACGATGAAAGAAAAGAAAGAAAGAAAATCTGAAAAAGAAAGAAATCTGTGCAAGCAGTAATTGATCAAATTGTAAGCATGCAAACATTAAAAGTCACAGCAAAAATCTAAGTGCAAACAGCAGTTATAACAGCAGTTATTTGGGCACGAGAAGAAGGTACAGTTTTGGGGGAAGTTAGTAGGTTAAATCAATATTGCGCTTGAATAAATAACAGTCCAATGAAAGAAAAGTTATGCAGGTGAGTTTCTTTGGTACAAAAATTGTGTTGTCCGAGATTTCACCTCATGCTTCCACAATATTACCTATAAAGACCACACACACACCATTTGTGTGTCACCTCTTTGACTGAATGTCTGTCTCATAATACACATGGAGCAGAACTGCTGAGGATAAGCTCTTTCGCAGACACACATTTATTTATTGTGCTTATTGTTTTTAGTCTACCCATACTGTTGTGTGTGACAATGTGTGCTGTATGGTTTGCAGTGAAAGCGGAAATAAATCTGTGCCCAGATGCATATCTATCCTGACTGAATATATGAGTGCTTTCCAAAAAAAATGTGTCACTGTACCTGCGACTGAAAGTGACAAATGAGAATGGAATAACCCTCATCTCACTCCATTAACTGCAAGTCATGGTGAATCCTGACATCTCTATTCGATCCTTCACAACCATAACCTCAGAACAACATCATTGGCGCTCTGCGTGGTCCGTCTTGCACTGTGTGCGCTCCAGATAACACATTTCAAAGAATTCACATTTATTTTACAAGATCACTCCTCTGTCATTGAAAGATTCCGTTCCCATTATTAATGAGGAACAGTGGGAACACGATAAAGCTGTTTAGCCTCATTGATTAATGAACATTCCTCAGTTCATTACTTATAATTAGTCCTTATATTCATTTCTGGGTCGGCAATTTATCATGATATATTTATTATCTGTAAGATGTACTGTTACTAGTGTAGCGAGTCCATCTGACCTCAGCTGGTCGGAATCTACAAGGACATCATTTATCATCGAATCGATACTCCTTATTGGTGCCAAGACGACCTAATGCAGTGAAAAATCCTAAAATCTTGAGCAAAGATATCCAAACTTTCAAAGGTATTTGACAGCTCAACTCTACACCCCCAAAAAACCTTCAAGCACAAACCAGAATTATCCCAACAGCTTTTCTTTTGGTTGGGATATCCATGATCATACAACTGTGATTCAGGTGTTATCGTTTTAATCTGCGTTTTCCCGCAGTTTATGGACCAGAACGTTATAAAGACCAGTCCTGTGCTACCCATATAATACTGGACTGTTATTTTGATCATTTGTAAATATTCATTGTCTATTCATCTAACCGATCTATCTTAATAATGTTGCACATAGGTCTTGTGAATATGGATGAATTAGTGAAATTTATATAATGGTATTGGAAATATGAATTGGTACAGGGATAGAAAAAACGGTGCTATTCCAAGTCACTAGACTGGCTCTGGAGTTTTTCCTGGTGAGAACAGCAAAGATGATGTCAGTGTGTGAGAGGAAAAAGGACGAAAAGAGAGAGGAACTTAAGGGGCACTGGAAGAAAGTACACTTTCCGCTCTCTGCGTTTAAAACAAAGATGGCCTTGTTTGGGATTTTTTTTAACAAGGAAAGGACAAATAAGATGAACAGCAACATGAAGATGCCACGATTAAGAGAGAGTGTCAGCAGAGGAGAGCCAGGCTAGTGCAGTATTAGTGCATCAGAAACACCCAACCACTTCAGGACAAGCTAAGAAAAAACAACATTGTCCGTCACCTACTTCCAAAGTGCAAAGAACTATAACCAGACAACGTAGTGGAAAATGACAGCTTCTGTTAACTGCTAAAGATCCTGGAATGTAATGCAACTTCAATGTTTTTTCCCGTACATAGTCGTACCTCAGGATACCGCTGTGGGGGATATTGAAACCCAGTTGCTCAGTTTCTACCTGGCGAGTTATGCTTTATGCGATTGTAGATGTAGACGCTTCCCTGATAGCACACATTTACAATATTCTTAATATTAGACAATGAACATGAGGACTCATTAATATTCAAATATATAACAATTACAATAAAAAAGCATGATATGAGTAACATATTTTCAGTTACATGAGGTGCTTAAACTAAAGGTTAATTTACACCAAAAAGCTGTAACATTATAACCACCTTATTAATATTGTGTAGGTCCCCTTTCACCACCATAATATCTCTCGTTTGTCACCGGGATAAGTCAGCTTCTGATGGATAAGTGTAAAACCAATATATCAGAACCAGAGTTAACTTTTTCAGTAGCTTTTATGCACATCAGTGAGCCCGGGGCCACCATGAACCGGTTGTCAGCTTACCCATAAATCTTACTTTGACTAGTTTGGCAGGAACTAACCAATGCAGATATGCAGTGTACTGACCCAGCTTTCTAGCCATCCCTATTTGGCATAGTCAGAAGATTTTTACATTTGACCATCTTTCCTGCTTCCAACACATAGCCTGCAGGACATAATATTAACAGGCTGCCTAATATATCCATCCCACTAAACAGGTGCCAGGATACTTATAGATAGTTAATGTCATTCATTTCAAATTTCAGTGGTCATAATTTTATGCCTGACCAGTGTATAATGCATGCCTCCACATTGACAACAGCATTCACAAGATGGCACCTGAAGTCAAAATAAAAATGGGACCTACCCAGTTTGATGCAGGTGGTTTTAATGTTATGGCTAAATGCATAATGATATGAAGGTGACCAACTATCAGAGTCGCTTTAAAATCCTCCTTCCAAGTCAAAAAATGATACTGCAGAATGCTTATCAGATTGGATTTATGTGCAAAATCAGGTGAAGCTAGAATTTGTAGTTTCGGAGATATGGACCAGACAAGATGGCCACCATTAAACATGTTTCCATGGAAACTACACAAAATAAGACTATAAAATCATGCTATCAAAGGGACAACTTTGATATCCATGAAAAGACTAATGAAGCTGCCAAGTAAAACAATTGAGATGACTATACTATAAAAACACTGAAAAATTCTAAAACTACTACAAATATGTACATTAAAATTAATTTTGAGAAGGAAGATGACCAGAAAACACAATTGTGCTGTTATGAATTGTACATCTATGCTACCAAGATATGACCAGACTTAAGGAAAAGTGCAGAATGAGCTCTCCTCTGTGTCATCGGGCCAGTGACCTCAGATGAATGTCCTACTGGACTTTCATCCACATTATCACCATTCTTGCTGTGTTTGTTTGTGTGTGTCTATTTTAATGTGTGTGTCTCTTCACACCCACCCCCTCATTCTTCTCCTCGGTGTTGGCCAGCATTTCCTGCAGGGCTCGCACCGACAGCGACTGCTCCAACACAAAGGTGCAGATGGACAGATCTGGAGGCACATTCTGAAAGCAGGGAAATAGACCCGACATGAGAAAGACTTCTAGACAGAACAGACTACTAAACACTAATAAAGCTCTATTAAACACAGAATGCCATTATATTTGAAATATTTAACTTGTGTTGTTGTGGGCAAACTATAAAAGGATTAGATGTAAAGAATATCATTTAAAAAAATACATGTGATGCAACGAAGTATAGCACAATTAAAAAAGTCAGATGTAAGCAAACAGATCCGATCCACATGGATATATGAAATGCGCCGACTAATTGATAATTTATAAGTTCATTTTCTATTCTACAAATTCAGAATCAGAATTAAAAAAAAAAAAATTTATTTCAAGGATACAGAGGCCCCCTCAACTCGGGAAACTCAATGTGTGCTCAGATGGATAGACCACATCCTCTATCTTAGGTGAATGTGATCAAACTGATATAAAAATCTTGTAAAGTCGAAAAAAAAATTTAAATAAACAAATTTTGGGGGAAACAGGGTGTCTGGGCTCAGCCTTTGAGATAAGGTGGGGGAACTGGACATCTGGTGGGACCTTGGATTCGAGCTGCTGCTCCTTCCCATTGACAGAAGGCAGTTGATTTGGTTCATCATCTGATCAGGATGCCTCCAGGATCTTCCCGTTGGAGGATTTTCCAACTGGGAGGAGACCCTCGGTCAGACCAGGAACTTTCTGAGGGAAAAAATGTCTCATCTGGCCAGGGAAAACCTCAAATTCCCCAAGGATGAGCTAGAGAGAGTCACTGGGCAAAGGGACATCTGGGAAACCTTAGCCTGCTTCCAACCCAGATAAGTGCAAGAAAATTGATGGCTGAATGGATGTATGTATGGATGGATGTATGGATGGATGTATGGATGTATGGATGGATGGATGCATGGATGGATGGATGGATGGATGTCCCCCATCTAATGATGGGGAAATTTAAATATTCCCTTTGCCACACTTGTTTCCAAAGTCTTCCAATAAGTGATAAGATACGTGCAACGTTCTCTCTGAAGGACGACCTGGTAGATTGGAACTGATATTGTAAGCATATAATGATCCAGCTTGATTTGAGTGGCCGCCCGAGAGTATTTTATCCACTGTCCATTCAGCCTGTATGGCAGAATGAGCATCGACCAACACATGATATATTAACCAAGTGCCTACACAACCGCTTCAATGATCCTTTGAAGGAAGAACACTATTCTCCCTGATATGGTTTGGTGGTGGGGGTGGTATGAAAATACTATGAGATATATATCTAGGCCTTCACATTCAGTTATGTCTCTAGTGGAGGCATTGTTTATGTTACTTCCTCTATTCTATAATTCGGGCTCAGGCTGGCGTTCCGTTAATCATGCAGCGTAAGAAAAGGATATAAAGGCTTGTTTCAATACCTTGGAGTTGGAGATGGATTCAAGGAAGCAGAGTCTGTTTCCAAAGCCTTCAGCAGCCAGACACAGTTTCTGTTGTTCCTTATGGATTAGGGCTGAGCACTGTAGAACCACCTCGTCATCCTATAGGTACACACAAAGATACAAATTATTGTCCCATGAGAAACGCACATTTATGGTTTCTAAAAACTGCGGAGATACCTGGTCTTCCTATGAACCTGACAACTAAAAGCATTCTTGCATACCAAGCTAATACATCCTAGGGCATCCAGGACCCTGTTGTTGGTTCATCTAGACTGAATCATTTTGCTCTGAGACTTGCGATTGCCCACTTGTCTATGGTCTTATATTCTTGCCTACAGTGTGAATTTCTCTTATTTCTTGCATGCACGTACATTCTGTATTGAATAGTAAATATTCATATTCAAAAATAACTTCATTTGATGTACAGAATCTGTAAGAATCTGTTCTTAGCTCAAATAAAACATTGACATGTTTGTTGTTTTCAACATAGACACAAAATATCAACGTCTCTGCTCAGCTTTAATAATTTGTTCTCTCAAAGGTCTCTTCTCTGTGCACAGAAATTCACATTGTGCGCTCAGGATGAGGAATTGCCAGCTCAAGATAGAGGCACCAATACAAGCCAATATTATCCCTGCATCCACTTCAGGAAAAATGTTCACTTACTGCCTAACATGTCCCACCCCCTTCTTTGCCATGGTAATGAGATAATCTGTGCATTCCCTTCATCTTTCAGGGGTTATAATGTTATAACTGACCATTCATCAACATGCCATTTTCTGTAACTGTGATCACGCTGGTAACCTGGGTCAGAGTTGTCTTAGGAGCCAAAGTCCTGTTCTTCTTTTTTAAGCGCAGGTCCTCAACTTTCATCTTCATTATCCTACCACCTTTGAGACACGCATCTAGACAGGATCCCTCAAGACGTCTGTCAGAAAGTAAATTTAGCTGGATGATTAATCCAAAAATGCGATCTTAAATGTATTTCTTCGTAGTACGGAAACTCTCCCTACACATTTTTCAGGACATCCAGTGTGAGTCCCCAGCTGCCCCTTTTCATCAGGGTCGAAGCCCAAATGAGGCAAACAGCAAAAGATTTTGATGACTGCCAAGGTGGTGGCCATTGTTGGAAATTTGTGATCCACAGAAGTTGGCATAAAATCTTAAATTAGACAGGATCAATCTAGAGCAGTTAACTAGCCTAACTGCTTCTTGTTTCAAAAACACAAACAATGAAGACACATGTATTTTCATTGGTCCAATATTACAATCCATGCTATCAACAAATAAGTGTCATGTCCAGAGGTTATGCAAAGCACCAAAACGAGCAAAAATAAATAGTTTTTTCTCTTGATTGAAGACATTTTATGAGGGGAAAAAAATCTAGAAAATCAAAAAGGAAAAAAAAACAAAGCTGGCCAAGAATCTCACAATTAAATTTTTACCACAGAAAATGGGAAACATAATTGAACTGCAAACTGTTCTTGCAGATTAAACGTATCTTCATACGTCGTACCTTCATTTTTAACTATAAACAGTGATGATAAGAATCAGACGAACAGAACTAAGATGAATTCATATCCATAACCAAAACTTGGAATTTCGGATTTGGTTCTAACTTAGAACGGAGTTACAGTTTCCAACCTTCTCTGTTTTAGATGTCACATGACTGCAGCATTGCCGTTATTCAGCTTTTATATGTATGTGTATCCAAGCTCCAAGTACTGCAAACGAAAATACACTTCTAGAGGCCGAATGGCATCCCCCCCAGAGACATCATTATTCCGGTGTTTGGAACCTGTTGACAGGACACCTCATGCCCAGTATGTAGTTCTTGTAAACATCAACGGTATACCTTACATGGTCAAAAGGTAGGTGAAGGTCATGTTCAGCCTGTTAATCAGACTGATTCAAGTTTGTTAGCACTGCTTTCTTGCTTAACAATCTAGACACGTGTTCCAAACACACGCAGAGCCCTGTAGGGTTTGTTAAAAACTCTCATAAACGAACAGACATTTATTGACAGCTCTTAAATGTCTGGCACATACGTTCCATCCTGCCTCCTCGCATACATGCACATACAAAGAACTAGTAGTTATCTCTGATGTCTTCAGTGGCCATCATTAACATGACTCATGCCTGTGTGGCGATTTAACAGCAGACGTGAATGCAAGGCTGCACAAAAAGACATCTGGCATCTCTCAGCAGTAGTGTGCATTCAAGCCTTCTATGGAGAGCGGGAGACACAGAGGGACACATCGCTCATCAAACCGATTACTGGAATGTGTGGAAGTATAACAATGCTGCAATAGGGCTATATTAATTCATGAATGTAATATAATTTGAAAATTGTATGACTTCTTTAGCTATGGCATCTCATGAGAATTCATTTGCCAAGGCGATCAGGATATGGAACCTGCCTCTATCTACATGCGTTGTTTCACCACTATGATGGAAGAGTAGGACGTCATAAAAAAAGTGGTGCTTTTCTCCTACCATATTGTTTAACTATAAAAAAAGTAACTATGTGATAAAGCTTTTAGTACAGTAGTTCAAAATATTCTGTCCGGCAAAACTGATGTTAGTCGGCAAATTAATGAAACAAATATCATCCAGAGGACCTTGTACCTAAAATAAAGCTTTGTCAGAGTTTGAACACAGTTTAGCATCAGTGAAGTTGAAATTGATACCACCACTGCAGAAATGAATCTCTGCACCGCTGTAACACAACCAACTTGTTTAATCACGTGCAACATAATGAAGAGTGAAAGGCTCAATTAAAGACAGGTGAAAATTGTGATGATGTTAAAATCTGAGTCATCATCCAGTGGTAGTTTAGTGCTGATTGTGTTGGAGGCCAGCAGCAAAACGTAGAAAAGACAGTTTGATTTGCCTAATATATGGTATGAAATTGTCAAATGAAGCAATGGTTCAGAGCAAACTGAGCCATTATTAATGTAATTCCTTGAAAAGTTGACGAGAGCAGTGTATGATGAAGTGTACAAAAGTGTCAGTGAAAGCAGTGTAGGCTGAATGACTAGTGGGTTTAAGAAAGCAGACGGAGTTGCTGATGCAGTCATATCAACTCATACACAGTAAGGTGTCAAAATGTCACAATGTTAGGCTCATAGGCAGCAAAACAACCTGCCATTGCTGTGTTGCCAGACTTTAACTGGAAGGCAAATACATAGCATGTCTACAGATATTGACACGGTGGTTTTTAAAAAATAAAAAAGATCAAAGTTAATTTGTTGTCATTCAAAAACATGCTATCACTTGAAGAGAATATTGAACAAATGTGCACCCAGGTCCAAGCAGCAGATTAAAATGACAGTACAAAGTGAAATTATAAAAATAAAGAATAAAAGCCTAAATAGTGAACTAAAATTAAAATAAAACCTGCTATCTAATAGCTGCTAACTATGTGTGAGTGGCTGTGGGGAACATCTACAACATAGATTTACACATTAGTGCAGCAGTGATAATAATTCAAATATAATGGCAAAATACTGAAGCGGACCAATTTATTACACAGGTAGTATAATAATAATTATAAATTAAATGTATTATTATTATTAATAATAATACTTTGATACTCTATGTACTTTTTCTACCATTGTGTGAGTATGTGTACATACAAGTATGTATATATTGGCCAGCAGAGTGTTTGTTTTGAAATCAATTCGGACTGAGGTGAAAGAGAGCTACTAACTCGGGTAAAGTCCATTTGTAACATTATATATTAAGTCATATATTTAGTTGTCTTCGACTGCATTTCTTTGCCTTTCATATTCTGTGTCAGGCAAAAAAAAAAAGAGAGAGAGTGTGTATTAAACCAGTCCAAACCAGATCAAACCTCTGTGTGTCAGTATTTGCTGTAGTCCTGTGTGGTTTGTATGTGTGTGTGAATTGTTTTCCAAGTATCCAGTGTTTTTGGAGCATTAGGGATTTGGAAGACAAACAGACAAACATACGCACACAAACACACAGTGGGCAGGTCAGCAGAGGAGGGTTTGAGAGCTTGGCACGAAGAGAGGGAGTGCGTGTGGAGGAGGGGAAAACGTCAATGATGATGTAATCTGAGAAAGGTAAAGGGAAGAGGAAAACAGAAAAGGAGACACTGATTACACTCTTGAACCTATTATCATTTACTAACATACTAGGATTATTTATTAGAATTCTATCATCTGCTTTGATTCATTCAGTTTTAGCAAAATGAGGGCAAAGTGAGTGGGAGGCGACTTTAGCTCAGTGGGTAAAGCAGTCATCTCTCGACCAGGAGATCAGGGTTTGAGCCCATACCCTGACACAACATGCCGTGGGTCTTTGAGCAAGACCCTGAAACCTCAGCCCAACGGGCACTTCACAGGGGATGCCCACTGCTTCCTCAGGGATAAGTTTCACAAAGTGGTACTGTATGTACGTAGTGTGTAACATGTGATCACATTTGATAAATAGATAGAATATTTATAAGGACAGGGGGATCACCTGATTCAAGATTTCCATCAAACTTATACACACACAACCTTATTCTACTCAGAGGCAAAAACTACAGCTCCTCAAATGTTGCTTCTCTTTGTCGGATGTGGTGATTATCTACATGTTAATAACTGACTGTCACACTGATGGTCAGATGAAACACAAAATTTGACTGTACGCAGATAATAATTATAATAATAATACTTGGATATTCTATGTATATTGTTGTTCTAGCCTTCACACAAATTATGCCTTATAATATGCTTCTCATCTTTCGTTAGTTATGTAAAAAGTTGAGCCCCTGAAGTAATGAGGTAATGAGTAATGTAGTAATGAATTTTTAAATTATTGGTACATAGGACAGGTGATTTATTTAAACCTGAACACTCTGGGAAACTGATTCCTTCCTGGAGAGGCTGGACAGGGAAGGGAAGATCGGTGACACTGAGGAGACTGTGAACGCTACAGGATATGACTTATGCTAACCCTTATGCAGCATTCATAAAAGGGCACCAAGCAAGCTAGAGAAATGACACATGAGCAGTGCCTCCAGAGTTTCCTGAGAGCCAAGGAGGTGAGAGAATCAACAGGAAGGAGAATCTGTAACGGCCAGGACAAGGATATTGACAAAAACTAGGCCATATGAGGTTACAACTTAGCATTAAAATTCAAGACACGACAGATCAGGTCCAAGTGTAGACAAGAAGGGATTAATCCATAAAGATTCAGTTCAATGAGATGCAAGTAAAGTCTGAAGAGGAAGCACATTCTTGGATGATCCTCAGACAACCTGCCCCTGGAGCATATACGGACCACCTCCAGGGTCTTCCCAGAAAGCCCACACAAGGCTTTTAAGGCATTATAAAATGCTCAGCAATGATAAAAATGAAGACCTAACAACCACTGAATCCTGGAAGAGAAGGTGTCAGAATTGCCACATTAACAGGAGGCTGTTCTTGCTGATAAGGGTCAAACCACTCCATGAATGTTTTGTGCCTCGTGATGACCCCTTCTCCAACTCAAGACTACATTTATTATTGAATGGTTCTAATAAAACAACAGTGATGTATTAAAATCCATCATAAATAATGTAGGTAATAATTTCACTAGAAAATGAATTTCCAAATTAATTAAAAGTGGAAATTATTTCAGTGTCATTTAAAACTTTGAAACATTTTTAACAGGTGCATAAACTCACATCACTGCGTTATTCTGGGAGAAGAATCTAAAGGTGTCATAGAAATCTAGTCAGTGGTTTTCACATAAATCTAATCATTCATTATCCGTAACCGCTAATCCTGATCAGGGTTGCGGGGGGCTGGTGCCTATCGTAGCCGGCATTGAGCGATAGGCGGGGATACACCCAGGATGAGTCGCCTGTTTATCACAGGGCATATATTGCATGTTTTGGATTGTAAAAGAGATTGCCGGAAGAACCCACGCGGAGAACATCCAAACTCCAAACAGAAAGGCCGGCCTGATGACAAAGTATCAAACCGATGGACATGGTTGAAGACATAGTCATGAAGACTTGGCAGAGGTAGGGAGGTTTGCATCGATTACTGGTTTCAGTGTACACCATGATATAAAATCTGATGGTTATCAGACCATATCGTTTGCTTTATTAAAACAAAGGGAGAATTTCACATGTGCATCTCCATGACGCCTGTCAAACTCCATGACAGTCACCACACTCAAACCCAACACATTAGAGACAAACTAGACAGATATGACTGATCTCCATCCCTCAAAAAGAAAGTAAAGTATGCATTGCGGGACGACTTTCATATCCATAAAAATAACAACAATTTCCCTAAGTTTGGAGACACCTATTCAAGAAATGTGGTTACAAATTGTTTTCTAGATTGAAGCACAGGTAGGTCTACCTGTTTGGCATTCTGCCTGACGCACCGCCGACTGTGACATTATGCCAGCTGCAGGGTCATCAGCCGGGAGCCACCCTTCACCGATGATTCGCCCCTTTAATCCCAGAGACTCTCAAGGTGGTGGTGCAGCCATAGGGATTTCTCCCTAATGCCCCCTGGAGCTGGTCTTATTGCCCCTGCTCTACCCCCTTATTATTCCTCCGGAGCCAAAGCCAGAAGCCCCCCTGTTCTGCCTCCTCTACCAAGTCTGTAACCGCCTGTTTCAGTCTGTACCTTACCCTGAGAGTTTTTAGGAGCCGCTGAATGGGTGCGCCAAGGAAGCCTCTGCAGCCGACCTCTACTGGATATGAAAATGTCCTACACCAAGCTTGTGAGCACGCTGCTGCCAGCTCATGTACTTCTCCTTTTTCATCTCAAAGGCAGCTTCCATTGCTTCTTCCCATGGGACGGTCAGCTCAGCAATGATAACAGTCTTAGTTGTGGTGGACCACAGCAAGATGTTAAACAGTAGGGAGGTGGTGAAGATCTCATGTGGGAACATCAGCTGGCCGTCACGGTCGTCTCTCATGTTCCAGACACCTCGAGGCGAACTGAGAGACCACGCCCTTGCATTGCTGGTCCGGGCCTTGCACCCTTGCCTGACAAACTGGATAAGCCGCTGTTCTTGACCTGTAAAATCTGGAGGCCTGCAGCTGGGCTTATCCTCCAGCCTGCTTGTGCAGGACCGGGCTGTGGTGCCATGTATACCGGCTCTGCGTCAATGCTGCCTTACATCCAGAGAGAATGTGCTGTAAGCTTGGGTTACCAAATGCAATAATGGGATCAATACCAATGTGGTGCCCAACCTGGTAGGAATGTTTTTGTTGAGACAACATTCCTTGTTGTCTGACCTGCTTTTGCAGTGCAAGTTTAACTCTGGTTGCTACCTCCACATTTAGAGTTTCCCTGTAGGCTAATACTAAAGACAAACAGAGACTACAGAGAAATTGAAACTAAAGAAATACTGAAACTAAAGAGACTACTACTTAAGAGAAACAAAAACCTTAAAGAAACTGAAACTAATGACACTACAAGGCTGCTAAAAAAAAAGAAAATGAAACTACAGAGACATCAAAATTATGGAGACTCCTCAACTCCTCAAGAGACACTGATAATAAAGAGAAACTGAATCTGGAGAGAAACTGAAAATAATGAGAAACAAACTCCTGAGAATACAACTAAAGGGAACGGTAAATACTGAGACTACTACTAAAGGGAATGGTAACTACTGAGACTACAACTAAAGAGAAACTGAATATAGATAGAAACTGAAAATAATGAGAAACATTAACTACCGAGACTACAACTTAAGGGAAACTGAAACTACTGAGAAACTGAAAATAGTGGGAAACATAAACTTCTGAGACTAAAACTAAAGAGAAACAAAAACTACAAAGAGACACAAACTACATTAAAACAACCTATTGACAAAAAAGTTATTTCCTCCAATGTTTCCCCAGCTCCTGATGTAAACATACACACTTTTATCTCTGTAGGATCCTCTCTGTATATATTCTATTTACATTTTTCCCCATGTACAAACATGTAAATTACATTTGTGTGCATTCATCCCACATTTCCACATATTTCCCAGAAGAACAGGAATGTGTATTTATGGCTTGTATAAAATATAAAAATAAAGGAAAATCCCAGTTTCTATTTAAATGCTTATCTCACAATGTGCTGTCATAATAATAATAATAATGATAAACCCTGCAGTTACATCCATGCAGGCCATCTATTTCGTAACATTTTAAATCCTTCTTTTACATTATTTATGTGATTCTTATATGATTTAATCACGGTTATCATTCTATTTATTATCAAAACACATGACAAATGAAAATAAGGGAAGGAATATATGCTGATCTCAGGAAAATAGTTAGCCATTATATATCTGAAGTTATGTTTTGAAAAGGGAAGAAGAGTTCATTGAAATACATCAAAATTTTGAAAAAATTTAAAATTTACTGAAATAAAGAGAGATAACATTTATCATTTATTTGTTTGTTTCTAATTTGTTTTCATCAGGAGATGAAAAGCTTTTGTATTTCTTTCTTATAGTTCTTTCTTATTTATTAATCAGAAGAAAAATGTCAATGATTAGATTCAAATTAAGCCTTTATTTTCATTACTTAGTAGGACATCATAAATAATGGCAATAATAATAGTCGAATATTGTATATGCTGCTAATTTCTGACGCTGCCATGAGACTCTCATAACCTGGATATGAATAATAGGAATAAGCCGATATTGGTCGCCCGGTTCCCTTAAATTCTTAGAGTAAGCACTTTAAAAAATCTTTGGAAGGTCAATTTTGGAATTCAGTGTTTATCCCACAAAATCACAGAGAGAGAACATCTCTGTGTAATTTTAATTTTAAAATTCGATGACAACGGTCATCGAATTTTCAAAATGGGAACTCTTTATCTGAGACGGGCCTTGCTCACATCCTGGAAAATTAATTCTGACATGACATTTTCCTCGAGACTGAAGCATTGGTCACACTGAGGGCCTGTCAGATACTATTTATAACATCTTCAACATTCACACAAAATCTACAGGAGGTGGACACAAGGACAGCGCAACAGGTTGGGTCAGAAGGGCATGCTTTTGAGCATCATAACCTCAACCCTGACACTGTCACACAAATGTCCTGCCCCAGCTGGAATTTTTGAACTTACATCTATTGCGTTCCCCCACCGTGAATTTGTATTATTTATTTATTTATTTTGGATTGAGTTCAAATAATCACAGCTGAAAAGCTCTTTTATTTTTCATCTACACCTGAAAATGGATTCATTATTTCAAATGGTTTATTCGCCATAGCCCTCATCCTTCCATGCATCCATTACCTTTATATAGACACAACCACATGGTGGCAGTAAAGAGTCAAAGGTTGTGAAACGTATAAAAAGGGCATTTGAAAACAGGTTCTGATGAAGTACCTATCAAAAAGAAAGTGTCAAAGGCAGAGGCAACAGTGTACACCTTGGTGGTCCATTAGGCCATTCTTATTATATATTACATCGCTTCTTTCTTCATCCCCATGACCTAAACATTTGTCATGTCTTGCTTGATTTGTGGCTTTAACGCCGAATATCCAGTGGTACTGTTCCATTTGGTCCGTATCCGTAAGCTGTACAAAATTAAGGCAGAGTACGGATAAAAGCTCGCTTGTTATCTGCATCCGTATTCAAAATTTTGCATAAATTAACCTTAAGTAGCACCTAGAACCCCTGAGGACGTTTTATAGTTCCAAAAAGGATATGAAAAAGGAAAAAAAAAAACAATTGATAAGCATATATACACACGCAAAATAAGATAATTTTGTTCTTCATAGCAGTTTCTCATTTCCCTATGGAGCACCAGTCTACACCAGGTCCATTATGGATCAAGAGATTACAATCACACAAAGCTCCCCCCCCACAGCCTCCACTGCAGGAAACCTGAACCGGAGAGCTGCAGCAGAGGAGAGGAGAGAAAACAGACACGGCTCATTCTGCAGCTGTTAATCATCGTCTCCCCTCCAAAGTCGTCCACACCATCACATCTCATCATCTGCATGTACACAGCTGTGTTGGAGGTTGTCTGTCTGCTTGTGAACATCTTTCATCACTGAGTTCACAACAAATATAACTTTCAATGTTATCATGCGGTATAAACACATGACGCATTATCACCAGCACTGTGCATTAGCCCTGCTCTGTCGACACGCACTTAAATTCTTTCTTAAAAACTTAAATTCTATGGAGGGCTCGTTATATCCAATATATTTAACTCATGGATTTCCAAACTGCAGATTTTGAGCTTATTTTTGCTTATAAAGGTAAACCTCGATCCGTAATAATTCTAAGGCTTTAACAACAAGTCCTGTTCTGCACTTCAGTTCAGACAATATATTTAATATAAAAAAAACTATTTAAAATAAATTAAAAAAAACAGGCTAGGGTTCTAACTCAATCTTTGTGGTGTAAATTCTAATGAGTGGAGCTAAAAAAATTTACAGATATTGTGGAAATGCAAATAAGAAAAGGGAAATGTATGTTCCTATGCCATTTGTTTTCCAGTAATGAAATACAATAACCGTAGTAGCCTGAAATACTATAGGAATACTAAGTACTAAGAAATACTCTTAGCCTGCTACCACTACAACCTGGCGCCGGATGAATGGATGAATAGATGCCCGATGTAACATAATGTATGTTTAACATTACAGATGGTACATTTAAAAAAATGATTTCAGTAAATATATTTAATGTTATATAATTTACATTATCCATAATTTTGCTTTTAGGGAAAATGGGTCGGAGCTCTTAAGTGGATAATTAGCTTGTATAACATTAGTTCTGCAGTATGGAGTCCCGACAATGTATATTTCTAAACAAGTGCAATTAACATCCTCAGAGTTCACTGTGATAATAAACTATTTAGGCCTATTTTGAGTTTGTTGTTTAGTAAACATAATTCATAGCATTGTCCTGAAAGGTGGCGGTAAATAAAATGTATTATTAATACTTTTATTATTATGCAGAAACTTTTTTGTGATGGAACTTAAAAAACATTTCAAACAAGAGAAAACAATGACAGACAAAACCTCTGCCAATGGCTTTATTGTCCTCACCCATTAGTCACCAAAATCAAATCTTTAACTCATGTACAAAATTTGAAAAAATATTGCATTACTTATATAAAACAAATAAAAATGTCAGTTACATGTGTACACCCTGAAAAGGTTTAATATTTTGAGCTGCCCCCTTTTACCACAACAACATCACTGAGTCTTCTTCTTCAGTCTAGTAAAAAATATCTGGAGTGGACGCACCTTCCCGGTATATTAGTTTGTTGTGCTCAACCAAAACACATAATGGCTTTATGAGTTTCTAAAGGTGAAAGTTGGCACCAACAAAATTACAGTGTAAATTGACTCATCTCAGGTGAATGGGATGGTCATGGCAAAACCTTTATTTTGTCATCTCTGAACCATTCTTGGGTTGATTTTTAGGTGTCCTTCAGATGATGCTGGAAGTTCCAGCCACGACCCACTTTAAGTTTCCTGGATGAAGCTTTTAGGTTTTCATCAAATATCTGCTAGCATGTAATGGGTCCATGTCTTTTAACAAGATGTTAAGGGCCTTTGGAAGTAAAACAGACCTACAGCATGATAAATCCACCACCAGACTTTACAGTGGGTATGAAGTGCTTTTTTCTTGTTTTTCATGGTAAGAGTTAAGTTATTAGCTGTTACTTGAATCTTGAATAAAAGGTTAGATTTTAGTGAATCATTTGAATAATAATTTTGAAAGAAAGATCAAGACACAGATTAAGACATTCTTTTTAAGGGGGGCCAATAATTCTGGATGGCACTTTATGCATGTATATTCAGCTTGTGTCTGGCTCTGCACATTCACTAGCTTTAGTTTCCCTGCCTACATTAACTTCTTGGAACATGGTTTGTGCCTTTAATTATTTTAATTGACTGATTAAATTTGTTTGTTCTGAGCAATTTCGCGATTGTTACCGTAAGGCTTATTTTGGGTTTTACTGGTATTACATCTTTCGAGCTTTGGGTTTTTCTTCATTCTTAGTGAAATCCTCACTACTGATGACATGTTTGCAGCCACTGCAGCCAGTTGTGCGTACTTGTGCTCTGTGCATGTGACGACCATATTGAAACTGTTTCTCATTCATAGCAACACATGGATGGCGGTGCCTAACAAAGCGTTGGCTGACTGATCATTGCACATCTAATATCCTCTTTCGCATATTGCTGACACGAGGAACAAATAAAGCCCTCCACACTGATAAGCTTTCAGGACATCAAACAAATGAGGTGCTGCAGCTCTACTTCGGGCTCGCTCTGGATGTCTGAGCTTGTCAGTTTATCACAAAGGTTCAGTGCAGCCTTCAGGAAGAAGCTAATTTACACCACTTTTATTCTCCTTATCAATAGAATTGAGGTCCTTAACATAGTGGTGTTACGGAATATAGATGTTACACCCAGATTGGTAAGTGCATTAAAGAAACACATTCTGTATGTTGATTCTACCATGTAAAGCACTGCACGTATAAAAAATGTATTTACTGATTTAAAATGAACACTGCTTTAAATACAGTACTGTATGGATGCCTGACAACCTGATCCTTTGAATGGACACCAGATATCAAGAATATTGACGCTCTTCCAACTTTAAAATCTTCCTCTCCAAACTCGCCAATTCTGTCTGACCATGACCGAGAAATTAAATTATGTTTTGCTTTCCTTTATCTATTTGTATGCAGGATTACACAAAAACTACTTGGACGAGTTAAATGATTCTGAGTAGGATGCTTGGACACATGATAAGGAAGAAACTATGAAGTTGTAGTGTGTATCCAAAGAAGGGATTATTTTCACTTTCTTTAACATTGAAATACATCTACCATGTGATTCTCTCCACGATCTTACCATTCCGTTTACATCACATTGCACTTCTTAACGTTCATGATAAACGTAAATAATAAAGCGGCATGCGCTGCAAGTGTGTAACACCGGTAGACGTGTGCGGGCACTAAAGGGTTGTTAACTCCCAGAGCTTTTCTGTCCACTGTAGTGCGGTCCAGGTGTATATTCATGTCCAAGCCCAAACTAGTCCGGGAGACTACTGACTGAGGTCGGCTCAAACCCAGCAGATCTTCTGTTTTCATTTCTGAAAACAGAAGATCTCTGTCCGACAGTATCAACACTTGTTTAAGCATTGAGTTTTTAAGTTGTGACACAGTTGTTTTTCCCATGATTACCGCTCGTCTATTTATCGTGATTACTCATTGTGGCAGAGTAAACGACAGTAAAAGACTTTGTCTTAGGCCCTCCTTATAGCTGGTGTTTTATCCCATTAAACGCCCAGCCCTGGTTAACAGGCTGTGGTTGATCTTCACATTTTCTTAATCTGAATACCACAGTAATGGCCAATAACTATTCTCCTAAATATTTTCCACCATGGACAACACTTTGTGCTTCAGAGCCATATGCTGTTGTTCTCTCACTCCATTATATGGGACACGTCACATGAAGTTAAACTTTTCAGTATCTGATGTCTTTAAAAGGCCATGGCCGGCCTCTGGGACTAGAGCAAAGTACAGAACTGCAACAGCTACATGTCAGTATGGGTTGGTTCTAAGCTATAGGTAGGTCTCCTGGAAATAGATCAACCACTTTATAGAGCCTATTTTTCAAACTGACTGCATACTCCACTCTCCTGTCAGGCGCACAGATTCACATTTCCACCTGCTTACAGTATGTAGGTTGCTGCGAAAACTACTAAGGTTCACAGAAAAACTTTTCCTACCTTGCCCTACTTAGAGCAGCCATAGAACAAACAGGAAGTCCATTCTAAATACACTCAGATTACAGAGGATTAGATTGGTCCTGGTTACATTCTGCACAGTTATAAGCTTTGTTCAAGACCAAATGGCTTGTTTAACTAAGTTATGAAGCCAACAAAATCAATATTTTATATCCTTCATCTCTCCTCTATAGTCATTTTTTTTGACTGTTCCAATGATTGCTGACGATGACATCCATCAATCCATCCATCCATCCTGTTTCTTACACTTATTCAGGGTCACGTCATGGTACCAGTAGCCCAAGAAGGGTATTCCAAATATCTCTCTGCGAAAAAAAACACCTCTCTAGCTCATGCTGGGGGTTCCCAAGTGAGGTAATATAATGTAATCCTTCCGCGATGTCTAGGTCTACCCTGGGGTCTCTTCCCAGCTGGAAGATCTCCAAAGTTAGGCGGCTTGGAACTACCTCAACTGAGTTCCCTTCCTCCCCCTCTAAGGCTGAGCCCGGCCACCCAACAGAAGAAGCTCATGAACATAAGTGAGGGTCTCGCTTCACCACAACGGACTGATATATCACCAACGTTACTTCTGATGCTGAACCAAACCACCTGTCCATCTCCTGGTCCATTATCCCATCACTTGAGAACTAACTACACGATAGAAAGTAATATGAAATCAAATAAACATTTTTGCTTAGTAAATACAGAGGATGTGTTGGATGGATGTCCTCCATGTTTGTGTATGTAATGTCTAAACATAAATTTTGTAATACACTTATTGGCCATAATAGCATAACCACTGACAGGTGAAGTCAGAATAACAGTGACTATCTCATTATGAGGCCACCTGTCAGTTAGTGGGAAATATTAGGCAGCAAGTGAAAAATATAACCTGAAGTTGATGTGTTGGAAGCAGGAGAAAATGGCCACGCAACTTTGACAAAGGCCGAAGTGCTTGGACGACTGGGTCAGAACATCTCCAGAATTGTAATGTTGGGTTTTCCTGGTATGTGGATAATACCTAACAAAGTGGGCCTAAGGAGGAACAAACGGTAAACTGGCAACAGGGTCATGGCATCCAGGGCCCATTGATGCACATGCAAACCAAAGGCTAGCCCTGATCCCTCAGAACAAGTACTGCAGGATAAATTTTGGAAAATTGTAATACTGGTTTTGATAGAAAGGTGTCAGAACACACAGACAATCACAAAGCGGTTTAGGAAGGAAAGGGGCAAACTATACAATATTCGGTTTTAATTTTATGGCTAAAATACCACAAGTTATCTCAACAAAACAATTCACTGCAATGCCAAACCCTCATCACTACAAGTACAGATGTTTGTGTTTACTGTGTGTAACTGCAGTGAGAGGAAAACAGTGAGACTTCATAATTGAATGTCATGGTTCCTTAGACACAGAACCTCCTTCCATCTCCTTTGTGTATTCAAATTATTTCACTTTACTCCGTTCTTTACCCCCTTCTCAGCTCTCCTCTCCTTTATTCCCATCTTCTCTGCACTGGAACATTCCGCCATGATCAATCAGATTACATAAGAGCACTGCAGTGAGAGGCAGCAAGCAGGAGAAAAACCCAGACTACAGAGAAATAAGGGGTACCATGCCATCTTGTTTCCCCTCTTCTACATAAGAGCTCCTTCCTTCCACTAAAAAAACCCACAAACTAAGGGTATTCAATATTGACAAAAAACAATCTATCAAATTTTAGGGGGATTTTGATTTTTGCGGAATATATTTTGCATCCTTTCAAATGTATTTGTACTCTCATACCAGATCAGCTTACTCTAGTTAAAAAGATTTTAATTGTTGCCTGTGGCAAAATAGAATACCCATCTAAAAACATTATTCAAACTTCAAACTTCATATATGCATAAAAAAACAAACAAAAATCCTATTACAGTATTTTCAAAAACCTGACAAAGTTAAAGTTCTGTCAGTTAAAGAGAGATGTCTTTCATCTCAGATTGCGTCATAGAATAGTTCAGCTTTCTGTGTGCAGCTCTTAAGAAACTGTGCTTTTAACATTTCACATATACACTCTCACATAGACATACTTAACCCAAAACAACGATCCGAACATATAACAGTGTGCCCTAATGCACATCAGTAAACACACAATATAAAGGATATAAAAGATTTGCGCAAACTGAATAAAAGAGTATGTATCAAACTTCATTTGAAATGATTTCACATTGTATTAGAGGTACACTAACTCAATTTTCTTGGCCGATTCCGATTACAGATTTTTTAAAAGTCTGACCAGCCGATATCTTTTTCTGGAGTTGCCCATGGTTAGAGGCGTTGGGCGAATGTGGGAATACTCACAAGCCCCTGTCTGAGCGCATCTGTATTGGATTTTTCACTGGAGAACAAGAGGGTGGTCTCCATGCAACTGAAGGTTGCAGGAGGGAAGGCTCTGACTATTGTCTGTGCCTACGTACCAAACAATGGTTCAAAGTATCCAGCCTTCTTGGAGTCTCTGGCTGGTGTCCTAGAAAGGGCCATATCCAGGCACTCTATAGTTCTCCAGGGCGACTTCAACGTTCTTCTTGGCAACGATGGGAAAACCTCAAGGTGCCCGATCAGGAAAAATGGCCGCCTGATCTAAACCAGAATGGTGCTTTGTTTTTGGACTTCTGTATGAGCCATGAACTGTCCATAAAAGACACCGTAATCAAGCATAACATGGCTCATAAGTGTACTTGGTACCAGGCCACCTTAGGCCAAAGATCGATGATTGACTTTCTGGTAGTATCAGCAGATCTGCGACCGTATGTTTTGGACACTCGGGTTAAGAGAGGAAAAGAGCAATCCACTGATCACCACCAGATGGTGAAGAAGGCTGGAGGACAGACCTGGTAAACCGAAACGAATAATGAGGGTGAACTGGGAACGTTGGGTGGAGGCTCCCTGTCCATCAGATCAGCTCATCAGATCAACTTGCACCTCCTGAGGAACTTCCAACATATTCCAGGAGAGGTCATGGACATGGAATGTTAGTGGACCATGTTCAAGTACTCCATTGTGGATGTGGCACCTAGCAGCTGCGGCGAGAAGGAATTTTATACCTTTGTGGCGGTAACTTGATAACCCCCTGGTGGGCATCACCAGTGAAGGAAGCTGTTAAGCTGAAGAAGTATATATGCTATATATGTATGCTTTTTGGACCTGGTCAACCAAGGTATCTACTGAAGCAGTACACAGGTACCAAGACACCAGAAGGGCAGTGGCTAAAGCAAAATCCCGGGTAAGGAGTTCGGGGAGGCTATGGAGAATGACTTCCAATCGGCCCCAAAGAAGCTGTGGTAAACCATCCATGTCACAGAAAGGGAAAGCATGACTTGACTCAGACTGTGTACAGACAGACAGACCGAACAACTGCTGACAAATACTGAGCATATGGTTGGGCAATGGAAAGAAAGTTTTGGGAAACACCTTGACCTGGAAACAACATCCTCTTTAGCAGAAAACATCCATTGCCCTGGCACAGGTCGCTAAGGTTGGTAAGAAGCTACCTAGTGTTAAGGCAGCAGTGGTGGATGAGATTCGCTCTGATCTGCTGAAGGCTTTGGACAATGTAAGGTTATCCTGATTTACACATCTATTAAATGTTGAGTGGCAGACTAGGGGGGGGGGTGTGGTTTGAGGAGCTTATAATTGCATCTGTTTGCAGATGATGGGGTTTTAGTGGCTTCATAGGTCCATAACGTCCAGCTTACACTGGATCGGTTTGCAGCTGAGTGTGAAGCGGGCAGTAAAACAGTCAGTACATCAAAATGTGAGGCCATGGTGCTCTGCCGGGAGACAGTGGACTCTCCCCTTCGGGTTGGGGGTGAGTTGCTGCCCCATGCAAAGGAGTTCAAGTATCTTGGTGTATTTTTCTCGTCTGATGGGATACTGGATCGGGTGATGGACAGACTGTGTGGTATGACATCAGCAGTAATGTGGGCGTTGTATCAATCTGTTGTGGTGAAGAAAGAACTGAGTTGTAACGATGATCTCAATTTACTGGTCCATCTATGTTCAGTCCTTCAAATATTGTTATGAGCTCTGGGTAGTGACAGAAAGACTGAGCTTGAGGATACAAGCAGTTGAAATGACCTTCCTTCGTAAGGTTGCTAGGCTCACCCTTATAAATAAAGTGCAGAGCTCAGAAATTTGAAGAGAACTCGTAGTAAAGTTACCGATTTCTCGCACTGAAAGGAGCCAGTTTAGGTGGTTCGGACATCTGATTAGGATGCCTCCCTGTGGAGGTTTTTCAGGCACATACAACTGGGAGGAGACCCCAGAAGGACCTTGAACTCGCTTGAGGGACTTTATATTTTATCTGACCTGGGAACGACTACGGATCCCCCAGCATGAGCTGGAGAGTGTTGCTGGGGAGAGGGATGTCTGGAAATAGCTTCTTAGCCTGCTGCTGCCATGACCCGACCCCGGATAAGCGTAAGAAAATGGATGGATGACCGGGCAAAACTGATTTTGGCCGATTCCTTTTCTTGAAAGTTTAACAACCATAATTGACAGTATACATATTTACATACAAACATACATACAGTTATCTCATGGCTGACTCAGAGCCCTCAATAGCTTTAGACACTTTGCCAATGTTAACTTGTGGAAACGTAGTTTGTTCCTCAGGGTGATTAATTTTGAACTATCTGATAAGTTGTCTGATTGTCCAAAACAATTCTGGGTTTTTCAGCTTAATTTTGCCTTACTTGTGTAACAAATGCAAGCTTGTGTTTTTCTTCATTCACTGTCAAAGATTTCCAAGGCGGTGAGATATTTATTGACATGGTAGCTTGTACTCGGTGTATGCTTGTGCCAGCACAATCAGCAGTGGACCGGAATTAACATGGGCACCGAGCCGGTCTGCAGCTACATAGCGCTATGCAGGGCAATCTGTGAGGTCCCTGTGTGTTCTGACACCTTCACCATCAGAACCAGCATTCATTTTTTTCGACTTAGAACAACACGTGAGATACAAAATATCGTAAACTTAACTTTGTACGGTATAACATGGTATGATATTCCATGTCATCAAGTGTTGTACCAATGACATAAAAAACATGGTCATCATGCATAGGTATAGTGGAACTGGTACAAATAATGAAAATGGACAGTTAGGTTTTATACACATTTGTGATAGAAACAATCATCCCTGGTATCCTACATAACCTCATCCGGACCATGTTACCATTCACACAAGCACACAAACAAACTAACGGGAGAAATTTGGCATTCAGGATCTTAGACCTGATCGAACACGTAGACTCTAGGAAGCAGGGACGGAACCACCTGGCTTCTGATAAATGCATGAAGGCATGAATCCTGACCTACACTTGCTCTTCATGAGAATGTTTACAAAAGTAGAACTATGTATAAATATTTTTGTCTTAAATAACCCTCTATTATTAAATATGAAGTTTTCTTTAAATGTTTATTTATCATTGAGGGGATTGTCTATCCTAATAATCCTACCACTGAACGATATTGGAATTTGTTATCCCCTGCTGATTTCAGACACATGCCTCACCCTCTTTGTCTGTGTTCATCTGTGAACCTGCTAAAGGTCATCTTCAAAGCATGCATCACTGTTGAAAGGACCTCATGATCGTGAGAGCTGGAGCTGTTTTGTGGAAGAACCAATTCAACCCAACTCATTTCGCCCAGCTACTCATATGTTGGTCCAGTCCAGGATTGTGTGTATCATTTTAGCTTTTCATGTATTATGTGTGGTTCAGATTTGCAGACAATATGAGATGTTAGGAGTTCACAGTGGTGTCACAGCAGACTCAGAATGAACTAAATACAGGGAGTAAAATAAACTAAGATAATACAGGCCATAAACTAAATTCCAACTATGACAAACAGATGACAGATACCTAAAATATTCTACCAATATGTGATTATCTATGAAAGTCAGCTGACCACCTGCAGACATGTCATCCTTTATTAACCACAAGCAGACACTTCCCGCTCTAAATCACAGACGTCCATGACCACTATGTTGTCCAACATTAATTATGAATCCACCAATCGGCCTCATAGCTCCTTTTTAATTATTCAACAGCGGAATATGCTTTTCAAATATTTTAGTCTGACCAGGCCTGAGAAGCCAGCTACCATGCAAACATAACATTACAGCTGCAAAATTAATCAGATTTATTCTTTACATTGATATTAACATAATAGACTAATATTGACCTTTAATGCTCTGCCCATACAATGTCCGCTACAAAGGAAATCAAGCTCTCCTTACACCATCACCTGACCAATCACAGTGGTTCTCTGCACTCTGATGGCTGCAAATCATGGAGGGCAAACAGAGAGCTGTAGAGTTCTTTGCAATTACCTCAAACCTTTGGTAAGTTGGAGCAACACATAAACCTGGCCTTTCAATAAATCCATGAAACTAATCAGGATTATTATTTTGACCATAATCATTCTGCACTAGCCGGAACAGTGATTTTAGCTTGTCTGGAAATAAAGCTAAGCAAGTAATCTTACAAAGGTTGTGATCCTCATTCAGACTCATTTGAAGTGCATCGATTCTGCAGCCTTTAATTTCTAATATATTCTGCTGCAGCACCTGTGCTGTTCTTCCTCAGCCAGTGAGAGCACGGTGTTTACTCACGTGAGGCCGAGGTGCAGAACTGAAACTGCAAGGCTACCGAGAGACAAAGAAATCAGAGGTGAAAAGCTGTCTGCGCGAGTGAGAGTAAAACACAAATGAAAAGGACAAATTGGATCCAGAGGAAACCAAAACACTGAGCTCCTGTCGTTAAAAGCTCACATTCTGAGGTGTGGAAGTTTTTTGTATAAAGAGAAGATGATGCGATGTTTTGCCACAATAGCAGCACCCAAGATGTATAACTTGATCCTAAATGTCACCAGTAAGTGCTCCGATAATGTCTTGTCTTGGCACCACAGGATTGTTCTTAATAGCCTGTTCCATAATCAAGAGACCAGTTTTAACTTGACTCACAGAGGATACATCTATATGGAGTGGTATCAAACATGAAGAGAATATATGCTACATTACAGCAGCACGATTAATGGACAATCACGATGTCAGTCTGTGCGATTACATGACATTAAAAGGTTGCAATTTTATGAAATAAACGTGTGGGAGAACGTGATTACCTATTCTCTGTTACTGTGCAGTCTACTCATTGTCTACGCCCACAATCATTTGTCATATTATTAGATTGACCTCAGGAAAGGACTGAAAGACCAAGATAATCTGTGCTTTTATTAAATGATTTATCTGAATGACATTCTCAAGTCGTGCATGTCAACAGCTTGAGAATGTAATGTCCCTCATATCTGAGCTTGTTGCTCTCCGTTCTTTTTTTCAGACGGAAATGAACAGTGAACATTTGATATTTAAGCCACTATGAGCCACTTACTGTGATTGTACATTTGTCAGTTTGGATTTTATTATTTGTGTCATTTGGTTGTACGACTGAGGGTTGCAAAATGCCTCTATTTAAAAAAAAATATTTTTGTAATAGTTTATTTAATTTAGTAAAATATTAAGTTACTTAGAAAACCATACAAGTAGTTAGGTCTTACCTACATATTACTACATACTACATACTTTGTACGTTTGTACTGAGAAATACACATTTCAAAATAATTACTGAGGTGTGCATTTTCCTTTATAACAACTACATCGCAATTGTCTCACAAATCACAATAGTGTCCACTATCATTGCAATATGACTTTCCAACCATCGTGTAAGCCCTATACTACATTAGTGTGGATTTAGTGTCCCATCGTTTAATCATTTTTGAATATTCTCAATATGGCATCATGATTAAATGTTGGTCTTGTTTCTGGGTTGCAACCCGAGGAAGAACATAAACCCCTCTCCCCTTCTCCTTCCTATCATCCATGCTGTGCTCCTGAGGAAACCACTGCGGATAAAAAAATTGAACGATGTCACCTCCATCCTTTCTTTCTCAATCCTGCACAACACGCATGCACACACACAAACACACAAACACACAGACACACAGACACACAGACAGGGCAAAACACCAAAGAGGCTAATCTGAAGAAAGGGGATACTAGTATACGT
Source organism: Lophius americanus (assembly GCA_037951165.1). Lineage (NCBI taxonomy): Eukaryota > Metazoa > Chordata > Actinopteri > Lophiiformes > Lophiidae > Lophius > Lophius americanus. The sequence goes on along the minus strand of JBBDHG010000015.1, from coordinate 11,071,365 downwards.
AAATAAATGTTTTTTTTTGCATAACACAGCAACCTTTTCCTACAGTTTGGTCTCCTGATCAAACAACACACTACATATTGGTGCCATGAAAATGTAATGTAGTCATTGTGTTTGTTGGTTGCAGTAATAGAAACCAGCAGCATACAGTCTATTGATAATAACACCTTTACTGTAAAGTGAAAACTAGTATTACAACAGAACATGGCCTATCATGTCATGGACAGTCATGGACACTATAGGAGTGGAGGAAATTGAAGAGCAAAGACCCATACCGTTCAAAGGTACAGTGTGTAAAATTTAGGGATTTCTATTTGAATAAATGTGATATTATATCCATAACTATGTTAAGTATTATCAGAAAGAAAACTTTTTTTCATCTCAGCTTAGAAAAAGCCCTTCAACCCTTCAGCCCTTTGTGAAGGTAGACCTTCACGGAGGTCAACATGTTGTGCCACCATGTTTGAATAGTAGCCTGAGCGGACAAACTAAACTCTGGCTCAAGAGATTGCTTTTCACATTTTGTGCTTGTAGTGACGGAAGGAAAATGAAGAAATGATTCATCTTCACCAAAAATAGAAATCATTGATTTAAGTTTTCTAAAATGTCTTTAAATAATAAATGCAAAGCAAAATGACAGTCACCTGTACTTTTGTTTGCTGATCTGTGATCCAATCCGATCCACGACATATTTCACACATAGCTACAGAACAGCAAGAAAAACGATGGTGAACTATTGAGTGAGTAATCAGAGTAACAATCCCAACTCATCGTTTATTCGAACAAAATTGTCTGTTTACATGTGCCTTCACCATCATCATTTGGTGTGTGTGGGGACAATTTGTATTAAACAACAGTCTTTTTTATTCATATTCATTTTACATTTAGTTTATTTCCATATTTGCAAATGGACTTCAGATTAGAGAGATGAAGAGTATCAGTGCAGCTGCATGTGCAAAGGGGAGGTGAAGCGGTGTTTGTTTCACCAGCAATAAAAGGAGGGGCTGGAAACGAGGGAGAAAGAACGCGTAAATCTACTCTAATCCCAACACAGAATTCCTGTGAGCCATACAGGCCTCGCCTGTGCCTCCGACCCCCTTCTCTAAGAGGCTTAAACGAAGAACTGCAAAACATAACTCTTACATACCTCATATATAAAGAAATTAGCTAAACGTATATATTTAAAATATGCAATACGGATGAAATTTTCTTCCACCTCTGCCAACTCACTGGGCGGTAAAGGCAAGAGTATGAAACACATGTATGTTCTTACACTGGTAACTACTGGCCTGGCATGTATACTACAGCTGCAGTGTTACATTTTTCACATTTTCAAAATGTTGGCATATGAATGTGGTACTTTTCCAAAAGTAAAAAAGCAAACTTGTGTTATGAGCAGATAACGCCGTAAGAACCTGGTCAAAAAACAGTGTAAAATGTACCTGTTAGATACTTCCTTTACCCTTATCCTTTGATCAACCTTAACCCAACAGGGAGGTTCAGTGAGACTTTCTGGTCTAATCACACACCTTGGCTATTAAACATGTGCTAAGTCACACCCACACACTGGAGTGTTTGGTTGATGGATCATCAGGGGAATTGAGTGCTTGAGAGAGAAGACATAACATTTATGGAACTGGAAGGCAAGTCATTAAACTTTGATACTGAAAGAAATTATTCATCAGCTTCTGTGTGTGCATGTGTGTTCGTGAATGTGTGTGGTCTACAGACAGTTGATGGAGTAAAATTGCTTTTTCAGCTGCTAATTCTCTTCCAACAACCCCTCAACACATCACGCCCCCTGTGAGGCAAATTAAAATAGTTTCTTGCCCTAATTTTTCTGAAGTGGTTCCTTATGTTATGTCAGGTGAATGATGTGTATCCCATTCTATCTGAAGGACGCAAGATAGTGTGACCTGGTAGATTGGCCCTGACAGTGTAAGCATTTTACGACCCTGCTGGCTCTGAATGACAAGATTGCCAGATGACACTCTCACCTGAGCGTTCTGGGATCTTCCCTGTTGTAAAAGATCTGTCTGCCATAAACCCATAAATCTACATAGGACAACTGAAAATCATCGATTCAATTCCATTTCTTCAAATGATCAGAAGACAAGTTTTCCACAGGAAGACTTCAAACCTCCTAGAATATCACTCCCTCCATGAAGTTCTGCAATTGACGTGGGAAACTGATATTATTGGCATGGCTTGCAGGAAACAATGACGATAGGTCAAAGTTGTAGATATGATGAGAAACGCAGCATGTTGGCGCAGTGGCTAACGATAAGACTTCACACAAGGAGTAAAACTCTCACCAGCTCAGGTGGAGGGTCAAACAATCAAGTTAACACACTAGTATACTAACAGTTTAATCTAGTACTCATCAAGAACATCAGCCATACATTTATATGCTTTGCATTATTCCTTCCTCAATAGGTGCAGCTTTTATAAAAAATAAGTTATTATCATTCTTTCTGCGCTTATGTATAATACAATCTGGGCAATCAACCCATGATATTAAAAACTTGTTTGGCTCCAGAGGACAGTCAGCATGTCCTTACAAGGACTAGGAGCTCCCGTGATGCATTTACGGCATTGCTGAAATGGCAGCTTGGGTACAGAGTTTTACAGGAACACAATCTCTGCGTGGCTGCTCATCATCACAGTCCTCACTCACATGTCACTGCTCCACTCAGCAGAAGGTATAACACCGACTGTAGGCACGGCACAACCATAATCATTGCTTTGAACAACCGTCCTCGATATTGCTCAATATTAAGTGACAGAGAGGCTTTAAGTTTGTTTAGGGGTGGGAATCTCGAGGGGCACTATGATACCATATCGTCCCGATCGTCAACATTTCGATATTCTGTTTATTGTGATACAATACAATCTTACTTATTGCCATTTTGTCTGCACTGTTATTCAGGTGCAGCTGGTCATAGATCATTGCACAGAAAGTAGGTTATGTTTTTAGTTCACTCTGAATTGGGATGTAGCTTTCACAAGCTAAGTGAGTCCTATGTTGTTCGGCTATTTTGAGGCTATAAATTAGTTCCATTTTGAGGATAATGGTCCTGGTTGTGGCATTTGAACCTTCATTTTTAGTCACTGTGTTGGTTGGTTGCAGTAACAACTTTTGTTGATATTTTATTTTCCATATTTTTTTTTTATCTGCTAGCTCAATATGCTACAGATCAGAGAGACAGAGAAAGGCCTTGAATAAAACTGATTTTGCACTGATTCATTAGCCTGTAAACGGTCATACTGGTGGCAGAAGACTGGGAAGACTTGTGTAAAAGTGATCCATTATCTACTTCAGTGACTGAGGGACGAAAAATTCTGTCATCATCTGCATCTGTTGGAAAGAATGGACAGAGATCGTGTCACTAGTCTCGTAAAGGGCGTGTCACTAATCTCGTAAAGGGCGTGTCCCTAGTCACGTAAAAGGGGTGCGGCGAAGGGTGGTTTTGGGGAAAAACGTGACACAGATAAAGGAAATGTTGTCTTGCTCCTAAACTGTGGTGCTACACTGGTCATCCATAACATTACAGCCACAGCCAGGTTGATTATCTTTTTACAATATCACCTGTAAGTGGATGGAATACACAGTGAAGCAAGGGACCTGTTTTGTCCTGAAGCTAGTGTTGGAAACAGGAAAAATATAAGTGTATGAATCTGTGCGATTATGACAAGGGCCAAATTGTGATGATTGTGATTGTAATTCACCAAAGTCATTAAATTAATGGGAGGAGCTCTTGCCTTCTTTCCCTACATGGCCCGGTGTTTTCCTTATATCCAGTCTGTTTCACAACTTAGTTTTAATTGCATTCATTGCAGAAAACCTTGCTGGCATAGATCCACTGATTTGCACTTCTTAAGTAATCTTAAGAAGTTCTGTTAACAGCAGAGTCTGCGCACCAACTGGGATAAGACGGTCCAGACACAGACTCTCTGAAATCACAGTTAATGTTGGGAACCATCTCAAATACACCCCTGTTCCCTCACTGTCCCCAAAGTTCCAGTACTGGCTTTGAATGCAGAAAAGATTATCTGACAACTTGAGGACGGTTGTTTCTCTCCCCCTGACAGCGAAAATCTGAGTTCAGACGGTCAGTGCATGACAACGAGTTCAATGTAAAAGCTGCAATAGTAATTATCTCAAAACCATTTATTATTCAGTGTTGTATTTCCTGAATCTTATTGCACCTCAGCATAAGTCTGCGATCCAGAAGCATAAGTTTTGCGGGCTGGTACCGTTCCCTGGCCCAGTGGTTGAGGATAACTGCTCCAATTGGCTTGTAGTGTTTTACCATTGGAATTCTCAGGTTAGCTCATTCCTACCATCTGCAGCTCTCTCTCTCTAACAGAGACTAAATGTACACAAAAACATTGGAGCGCTGCCATCTTTCGTTTTGTGCTGAGACATCAGCCGCCACCAGTAACCACCTATTGATCTTTATTCAAAGTGCACTTACCAGGGAGTGCTGCAGGATTGGTGGGAGGGGGAAGCAGAAAATGGAAGAGGAGGATAGGAGGCAGGAAGGTGAAGAAGCATGGTTGTAAATATATTTAATTGTTATTATTCTTACGGGAGATAGAGGCAGGATAACTGAACGTAACTGGTAGGAATGAAGAGTCGCTGGCAGACAACTGCATTAAAGGTGAGGCCGGAGGGGAAATAGTGATGAGGTTGTTCGCCGACCGGATATACTACTGATAATCAATATCTTTTATCACAGTTTAATCTGGAATTGACTCTAATCACTGTTTGTTTTCATTCAGTTACGGCCGGACTAAGAATTAAGGGCCTTATTTACTAGGATCCCGAATATCGATTGCTTAATTGCATGTGTATTCTAAGAGGTTGCAAGTTTGGTTTGCGTGCGGTTTGTCGGTTCTCTACTAAGAAAAATTGCGTGAATGATGTTCGTGTTGCTAATTTCCGCCCTGGAGTGTTTGGATGGAGAGCAGTGACCGCAAGCACAAAATTAAATATAATGCCATGGGATTGGAAGTGTAAGTAGAAGAGGCAAATAAAGATAATGCTGAACAACAGCAAAATAAATCTGAATGTTACAAAAAGAAATGAGATATGGGAGAATATAAAATGAATAGAAGATGGCAAGATATAAGAAGAAGAACAAAAGACAGGATAGCTTGTAATAAAACCTTGGTTAATAAAACAGGTGAGACATATCTCTGACCATTACTGAGTATCTGGTGCTGCTCACTTTCTGTGATGACAAGATAGAGGGACGGCACACTATGAGACGCACAATTTATTTTCCTGGATATATTTAATGTATTTACCTTATATACCAAACCAAATGAATACGCTTCCTGTTTTAATGTTTTGAAGAATACAATGGAGTTGTAGTCTTGAGGATGGATTCATCCATTGGGCAGAAGGTGCGAGCTCTTGAAAGATCTTCAAACCAAAACAGTAGTCCAGTTGTTTTGGATTCAACCCACATGGATAAGTTCACAATATGATCACAAACCTATTAAGAGGGGGAGTCACAATGAGTTCAGCTGTTGGAGTAACTATTACCTGCAGGAGGCAAACGTAAAAAAAAAAATCAAAAAATTGTTAAAAATGTCAAATCTCTCTCTTAAACTCCCATTTTAAGGTGCCAGGGTCATTTTCTTCTGTGGTGGCAAATCTAAGAATCGGCTCCAGGTCATGCACTGATCCAGAACCAGCTCAGAAACTGCTTTGGTTCAAAATGGAACGCATTTAACATGACTAGAAGTGGTGTTCTTGGTCGAGCATTTATTTTGGTACTTCCGCTGACGTCGGTGTGATTTAGCATTTTAGTTAAATATTTAATTTCCCTCTTCATATTTAGGTTCAACATTAAGATATAACATTTACATTTACATTTAGGTTAAACTTTTAAATTGAATACTAACATTTAGATTTAGACATAACATTTAGATTTAATATTTAGTCATTATATTTAACACATATTTTTTAGGAAGATAAATATGACTAAGTTCATACATTCTGCTGTAAATGTGATCTTTCTGTTAAAATTGGCCTGTGTTACTTCTACTTTTGTGAGAGTTTTTGTTTGCATTAGTTAAGATTGTTAGACCTGTACTGTGATACTGTATTATGCTATGCTCTTGAAGTTGTGTTTTTGTCTCTGTGTGGACCATCAGACTGATGAAAAAAGTCTCCCAAAATTTGCAGCTCGGGAGGCATTGAATGTTAAAGTACTGTGCAAAATTTAGAGACATCTTTCTGGATAAATGGAAATTCACAACTATGTTCTTAGAATTAATAAATTTCCTAATATATTTAAGTAAAAAGGAACCTTCTCATTGAACAGAATAATTGGTCATTTTGGCACTTAAAGGGACCATAGATTCTTGGAGAGGGAGGGGTAATGCAGATTGAACTTCCCCACTAGATGCCACTAAATTTGAGACTTTGCACCTATAAATCAGGTGGATGTGAACTTCTGCACATACTCATAGACAATCACCTGAACATTTAAATAGGTCTGATTCCTTTCTCAAGATCCATGCATTATTCCCAGAGAATTAAAAAAAAAAGGGAGAACAAAAAAACAACCTTGATTTATTCGAATCCAATCCAGAAATGTAATATGTTCGATCTGGCCTAATTCCTATTCTACCCGTTCCTCAGAAATCTGCTGGCTCTCAGCCAACCATCTAACTAAAAAACAATTGCAACGGGTGAAAAGATGACCTCCTTGACGAAGTTACCTAAATTGCTCCCACAAATTTTCATCTGCCCCAATTTACTTACAAACACAAATCCCCTCCACCGCTCCACAAGCAGTTTATAATCCCCTGGCGTCGGCGCTAACCAGGTGTTGTGTGAGGTGTCAGTTGCAGTCTGTGAGCCCAACTGGATAGATATTTCATCATAGCTGGAGACTATCCATTTTAAGATTATACGACACAATTTCCACCAAAGTGTCAATTATAAATCATAAAATAAGTTTAATTAATCATATTTTATTTTTTTGATCAAACCAGGTTATTAAACCTGAAACTAGGAACAAATCATGAGATTCACATCTTCAGGGCCCTTACTAAGCATTTTTCATTGAATTGTATCAAGCAGTGTTGGATATTTGGGTGATTATTCTCAGTATGGTGGACCATAGTAACTCCATATATCCCCTTTTGTGGTAGCATAAGAATGTAAGGGCCCTGGATAATGACAACCTACCACTCCGTTGAGATGGACAGCGTACACAGAGGCGGTGAATCTGTCCTTGACAAGGCTGCAGTTTCCCCTCTAATGACAGAAATTGATGATTCATACAGTGATGCTGGCAGGAAAGCTTCGGACATTCTGTCAGTCCTTGATAAATTCAGAATATCGTTGGCCTTTGCAGAAAGTTGATATGTTTTCATTGGCTGAACCCCACAGGGACAGACTGTAAACAAACAATTACAGGAGCTACAGAACACCAAGGCTTTTATGCAAAGCTTGATTCAACAGAAGAAGTGAGATGAGGCATTTCATAGCTTATACAAGAAAGTGATGGAGGACTCAAATGACCTTATACATGTCGCTGTGTTGCCGAGTCAACAGAAACACCATATAAACCTGGACGCTGGAGTGTCTAAATAATAATCCCAGCTCATCATTAAAAAAAACTCTACTTCATAGTTCTGGATCTAAATTATGGTGAATTGGAATTGCATTTGGAGTATAGAGACCTACTGACCACTACTGACAGCTACATGTCACCGCTGAGACCTAGATGTCACTGCTGAAAACTAATAGTCACTGCTGACACCTAAGTGTCACTGCTGACACCTAAGTGTCACTACTGAGACCTACATGTCACCGCTGAGACCTACATGTCACCACTGAGACCTACATGTCACCGCTGAGACCTACATGTCACCGCTGAGACCTAGATGTCACTGCTGAAAACTAATAGTCACTGCTGACACCTAAGTGTCACTACTGAGACCTACATGTCACCACTGAGACCTACATGTCACCGCTGAGACATACATGTCACCACTGAGACCTACATGTCACCACTGAGACCTACATGTCACCACTGAGACCTACATGTCACCGCTGAGACATACATGTCACCACTGAGACCTACATGTCACCACTGAGACCTACATGTCACCACTGAGACCTACATGTCACCACTGAGACCTACATGTCACCACTGAGACCTACATGTCACCACTGAGACCTACATGTCACCACTGAGACCTACAGTACATGTCACCACTGACACCTACATGTCACCACTGAGACCTACATGTCACCACTGAGACCTACATGTCACCACTGAGACCTACATGTCACCACTGAGACCTACATGTCACTACTGAGACCTACATGTCACCACTGAGACCTACATGTCACCACTGAGACCTACAGTACATGTCACCACTGAGACCTACATGTCACCACTGAGACCTATAGTACATGTCACGACTGAGACCTACATGTCACCACTGAGACCTACATGTCACCACTGAGACCTACAGTACATGTCACCACTGAGACCTACATTACATGTCACCACTGAGACCTACATGTCACAGCTGAGACCTACATGTCACCACTGAGAACTACAGTACATGTCACGACTGAGACCTACATGTCACCACTGAGACCTACATGTCACCACTGAGACCTACATGTCACCACTGAGACCTACATGTCACTACTGAGACCTACATGTCACCACTGAGACCTAGATGTCACCACTGAGACCTACATGTCACCACTGAGACCTATAGTACATGTCACGACTGAGACCTACATGTCACCACTGAGACCTACATGTCACCACTGAGACCTACAGTACATGTCACCACTGAGACCTACATTACATGTCACCACTGAGACCTACATGTCACAGCTGAGACCTACATGTCACCACTGAGAACTACAGTACATGTCACCACTGAGACCTACATTACATGTCACCACTGAGACCTACATGTCACAGCTGAGACCTACATGTCACCACTGAGACCTACATGTCACCACTGAGACCTACATGTCACCACTGAGACCTACATGTCACTACTGAGACCTACATGTCACCACTGAGACCTACATGTCACCACTGAGACCTACAGTACATGTCACCACTGAGACCTACATGTCACCACTGAGACCTATAGTACATGTCACGACTGAGACCTACATGTCACCACTGAGACCTACATGTCACCACTGAGACCTACAGTACATGTCACCACTGAGACCTACATTACATGTCACCACTGAGACCTACATGTCACAGCTGAGACCTACATGTCACCACTGAGAACTACAGTACATGTCACGACTGAGACCTACATGTCACCACTGAGACCTACATGTCACCACTGAGACCTACAGTACATGTCACCACTGAGACCTACATGTCACCACTGAGACCTACATGTCACCACTGAGACCTACATGTCACGACTGAGACCTACATGTCACGACTGAGACCTACATGTCACGACTGAGACCTACATGTCACCACTGAGACCTACATGTCACCACTGAGACCTACATGTCACCACTGAGACCTACATGTCACGACTGAGACCTACATGTCACCACTGAGACCTACATGTCACCACTGAGACCTACATGTCACCACTGAGACCTACATGTCACGACTGAGACCTACATGTCACCACTGAGACCTACATGTCACCACTGAGACCTGCATGTCACCACTGAGACCTATGTTTCACTACTGAGACCTACAGTACATGTCACCACTGAGACCTACATGTCACCACTGAGACCTACATGTCACCACTGAGACCTACATGTCACCACTGAGACCTATAGTACATGTCACCACTGAGACCTACATGTCACCACTGAGACCTACATGTCACCACTGAGACCTACATGTCACCACTGAGACCTACATGTCACCACTGAGACCTACATGTCACCACTGAGACCTACATGTCACCACTGAGACCTACATGTCACCACTGAGACCTACATGTCACCACTGAGACCTACATGTCACCACTGAGACCTATAGTACATGTCACGACTGAGACCTACAGTACATGTCACCACTGAGACCTACATGTCACCACTGAGACCTACAGTACATGTCACCACTGAGACCTACATGTCACCACTGAGACCTACATGTCACCACTGAGACCTACATGTCACGACTGAGACCTACATGTCACGACTGAGACCTACATGTCACGACTGAGACCTACATGTCACCACTGAGACCTACATGTCACCACTGAGACCTACATGTCACCACTGAGACCTACATGTCACGACTGAGACCTACATGTCACCACTGAGACCTACATGTCACCACTGAGACCTACATGTCACCACTGAGACCTACATGTCACGACTGAGACCTACATGTCACCACTGAGACCTACATGTCACCACTGAGACCTGCATGTCACCACTGAGACCTATGTTTCACTACTGAGACCTACAGTACATGTCACCACTGAGACCTACATGTCACCACTGAGACCTACATGTCACCACTGAGACCTACATGTCACCACTGAGACCTACATGTCACCACTGAGACCTATAGTACATGTCACCACTGAGACCTACATGTCACCACTGAGACCTACATGTCACCACTGAGACCTACATGTCACCACTGAGACCTACATGTCACCACTGAGACCTACATGTCACCACTGAGACCTACATGTCACCACTGAGACCTATAGTACATGTCACGACTGAGACCTACAGTACATGTCACGACTGAGACCTACATGTCACCACTGAAACCTACATGTCACCACTGAGACCTACAGTACATGTCACCACTGAGACCTATGTTTCACTACTGAAACTACAGGGCACGACTGAGACCTACATGTCACCACTGAGACCTACATGTCACCACTGAGACCTATAGTACATGTCACGACTGAGACCTACATGTCACCACTGAGACCTACATGTCACCACTGAGACCTACAGTACATGTCACCACTGAGACCTACATGTCACCACTGAGACCTATGTTTCACTACTGAAACTACAGGGCACGACTGAGACCTACGTGGCACTGCTTAGACAACCATGTCGCTGGTGAGTCCTACATTGAAAAAGAGAGTGGGAAAAACTCCTGACTTGCTAGACTTTTCCGAATTGTGTCATGGACCGTACCAAATGCCATATCGCTATTTGTTGATTATGTCATACTTCAAGTTAGAACCAATACTGCAATCTGAATGTTGAATCCATTTAATAGTAAAATAACTATTATTATCAATGAATGTCTCATTAACAAGATAAGTAGGGGTACAACAAGAAAACATTTAGGATATAATTATCACTATCTACAAAATACATTTTTGTCAACATCTCACATCCAAATCTGTGACACTTTAAGCCTGGTGACGTGAACTCAGCCTGAATAGAGTGCCAGTAAACTTCCACATTAAGATTGTCAATTTTAAAAACAAAGCAATCCCCTCAGCTCTGACAGAATAAGCGCTCCAAACTAGGATTTAAATGCCATATAATAATAATAATAATACATTTAATTTATAATGCACTTTACATTTTGATCAAATCTCAAAGTACTACTCCCCCCATCCCCTAAGAACTCTCAGGTGCAATAAATTCAGCACGTGACTATTGTCAGGACAATTATCCTTTGTGGTCCGACATCAGCATATTTTTCTATATTGTGACAAAATACTAAACGACCACCCACATACACGCACACACTAACACACACACACTCACACACACAACGTGTCTAGAGTTAAGATGCTAATCGAAGCAGACGCAGCAGCCTTTATGCTGCACCGCACTGCGTCCTGCTTCCACACACCAGCCACCACATAGTCTGCTCAAGTCCTCATGACACAAGGCCAGCAACAGTTCACTCCTCTATCCATCTTAGCTCACTCCACCTCCATCTCTGCTCACTCCTCCATCAATCTCTGCTCCTCCTGCTCTATCCATCCATCCGTCTCTGATCTATCTCCATCCCGTCTCACTCTTCCCTCCATCTCTAATCCTATACCTCCATCCCTGTCAGCTCACTTCCATCCCTGTCAGCTCACTCCTCCATTTATCTCTCCTCCAACACCTCCTCCTCTCTCCTTCCAGCGCTCTGTCAGCATGCTGCGGACTGTGACCAGAGGAGCTCACAAACCTCAATGCGGTAAACTCCCTGCCCACACACACACACACACACTCACTCACTCACTCTCACACTCACATGCACCGAGCAGAGCGCCGACACACACTGCTTCAGATTGAGAGCTGCACAACGATGACTTACAGTACGCAGGAACTGGATCTCATCCTCGCCCTCTCCTCCTTCAGCCATGGCAGCTTTCCGACGGAGACGCTCGGGCCCTGGCTGTGTGTGGCGCCCAGGTTCGGTGTGTGCGCGCTGCAGATGGAGAGAGCGGTGCAGCTTTCCTCTCATTGGATTGCGCGCGCTCATTGAGGGAGGAGCTGCACAGGTGTGAGCCGTTGTCTGCGCGCGACCACCGACAAGAGGCTTGTGAGGATGACATTCTGAAAACAGATTCATCTGACACCTCCCCCTCTGCACAACCTACACCATAGTGGATATTGGTGTGGTTTTAAACTATGGATAAGATTACCACCTCAAAACCAATCCAGGAACAATAAAATGCTTGGAAAATTCTAAATATTAAAAGTAGAAAAAGTGAAATGTGTCAGCAATGCTGCGTTTTAACCGAGACCACGAAAAATATAGTAGTATTTAACTTTCACTCGTGTTATATGTAGAGGAGACCAGGGACAGTTGTAACACCCTCCATTACTTTTTCTTTAAAATAACTTTATTGTAAGTGCAAATGCAACAACTTACAAAGACAAATCAATGATGTAAAAATATTTGTAATTACCAGACAGAAAATTTGAGGAAATAAGTAAACAATTAAATATATTATTACAACTGTAGCCTAAATTATCAATAATTTTCAGCATAGACTAATGAAAAATTAAATTTCAAATGAATATCAAATATATACAGAAAAAGTAAAAGTGTAAATCAATACAATCAGGGAGAGAAAAGCAAATTATGAAATAGTCTAAGGGGAAAATTAATAATCATAAAGTCTAAATAATTGCTCAAAATCTGTGGTGAAGGGTTTTTCAATAAATCAAAAGTGGTCTGTGCTTTTACATCACTCACAAGCCTTAGTGATCTTTTACGCCACAAAAAAGCCAGTAGACTTCTGTGGCCCGGACAAATGGGGAGGGTTGTGTCAGGAAGGATATTGGACGTAAAACCAATGCCTAATTAATATGAGGAACATTAAATAATTAAATATTTTCCAAACCGGATTCATCGGTCAATTGAGTAACTGCAGAAACTATGCTACTGTTGTTCATAGAAAAAGAAGATGAAGAGGTTGAAGACGAGAGATGAGGAAAATTAGAAGTGTGTGGGTGAGAGTAGGAACTTTAAATGTTGGCAGGATGACTGGTTAACGTAGAAGGCTAGCTGAAATGATGGAGAGAAGGAAGGTAGATGTATTTTGTGTCCAAGAGATTAAGTGGAAAGGAAGCAAGGCTACAAACTTGGAAGGATGGTAGCAACTGGTTTATCATGGTGTGGAAGGAGAGGTGAAATGGGGTGGGGGTGATCATTAAGGAGGATTATGTGAAGAGTTTTCTGGAAGTGAAAACAGTATTGGACAGACTGATGAGTATGAAGACAGAAATTGATCTTCAATTTCTGTCATCAGAAATTGAAGATCACACGGGTGAGGAGAGATACGGATGGGGGGAAAGTAGCAAAGATATCAGCTATAATCCACTTTCTTCAGCCTGTCCATGCTCAGGCCGCAGCGGCAGCATGGATCCCAGGTTGATGATAACATTACTATTAATGTAACATTTAGCGATAGCTAATAATCATCATCATGAGCATCTTGTGATCAGTGGACATCGAGCAGGTCCACAGCAGCAGATGCAATCACCAACCATGTGACCCTACAGGGCGAGAAAACACAAAAGCTCCAGGGAAGAAGTCAGGTTAGTAACATGCATTAATCCATTAAATATGCATTAATCTATTTAACATGCATTAATCCAGTAACATGCATTGAAGTGAGAGGGATGTATAAAGATGGACAGGGAGAGAGGAAGAGAGAAAAGCTCAGTGCATCATGGGAGATCCCCCAGCAGTCTTAACCTATAGCAGCATAGCTAAGAGCTAGCTTATGCCAGCCTTAATTATAAACTTTATCATAAAGGAAAGTTTTAAACCCTACTTTTAAATGTAGAGAGGGTCTCTGCCCCCCGAAGCTCTGGCTCCCATTCTACTTCTGGAGACCCTCTAGTGACTACAAGTAACCCTGCATGCTGGGAGCGCAGAGTTCTGATCGGACAATATGGAACTATGAGCTCCTTGTGATACGTTGGTGCCTGAGCGTTAAGGGCTTTGTAAGTGAGCAGAAGGATTTTGAATTTGATTCTAGATTTTACCGGGAGCCAATGAAGGGAAGCTAATACAGGAGAGATGTGTTCTCTTAACCTGGTTCTGGTCAGAACAAGTGCAGCAGCATTCTGGATCAGCTGGAGGGGCTTCTACCTGCTAGGGCATTACAGTAATCAAGGCTGGAAGTTACAAATGCATGAACTAACTTTTCTGCAACCTTTTTGAGACAGAATATGTCTTATTTTAGAAATATTACGCAGATGAAAAGAGGCAGTCCTAGATATCTGTTTTATGTGGGAGTCAAAGGACATATCCTGATCAAAGATAACTCCCAGGTTCCTCACAGTGGTGCTGGAGGCCAAGATCAGACCATCCAGAGTAGATATATCATCAGATAAATTGTTTCTAAGGTGTTTGGGTCCCAGCACAATAACTTCCGTTTTATCTGAATTTAATAGTAATAAGTTGCAGGTCATCCAAGTCTTAATGTCTTTGAGACACGCCTCTAAATAGGATAAGTGATTAGATTCATCTGGTTTCATTGATAAGTACAATTGCGGGTCATCTGTATAACAGTGAAAGTTTATGGAGTGTTTCCTGATAATGTTACCTAAAGGAAGCAAATATAATGTGAATAATATTGGCCCAAGCACAGATCCCTGGGGAACTCCGCGGGTAACTTTACTATGTATGGAGGATTCATTGTTAACGGATAAATACTGAGATCTGCCACATAAATATGACTTAAACCAATTTAATGCAGTGCCTTTGATGCCAATTAGGTTTTCAAGTCTTTATATTAGAATTTTGTGATCAATAGTATCAAATGCAGCACTAAGATCCAATAAGACCAGAACAGAGACCGGTCCCTCATCAGATGCCATTAAAAGGTCCTTTGTAACTTTGACCAGTGCTGTTTCTGTACTTTGGTGAACTCTAAAACCTCATTGGAAATCATCAAATAAACTATTCTTACGCAGAAAATCACACAATTGTTCGGCCACCACTTTCTCTAAGATTTTAGAGAGGAAGGGAAAGTTAGATATTGGACCGTAATTTGCTAAAGCCTCTGGATCAAGAGTCGGCTTTTTAAGCAGTGGTTTGATTATAGCTATTTTAAAGGACCTTGGTACGTAGCCTGAATTTAAAGACAGATTGATGATTTCTAATAGAGAGTTGCTGACTAAGGGTAAACTTTCTTTAAGTAGACTAGTTGGGATTGGGTCTAGGAGACAGGTTGTTGTTTTGGATCAGGAAATAAGGGAAGTTAATTCTTTCAGATCAATGGGAATAAAGCGGTCTAGATCTGCTCCAGGTCTATCTGTTGTTTCCAAGCACATAGTCCTGGGGTGTAAACTTGAGCCAATTGATGGCCGGAGGTTATGGATCTCGTCCCTAATACTTATAATTTTGTCATTAAAGAAACTCATGAAGTCATCGCTACTAGGGGTTTTAGGAATACGGGGCTCCATAGAACTCTGACTGTCAGTCAGCCTGGCTACAGTGCTGAACAAAAACCTGGGGTTGTTTTTATTTTCCTCTATCAGTGCAGAGTAATAGAACAGGACAAAATAGAATTCAAAATTTTAGTTAATATTAAATTGTAATTCAACCTTTTATTTTTCACTCCCACTTATCCACAGTACAACATGTTCTGTGTATCTTTGCATTTCTCTGAATTTGAGCCCACCCTGAGGAGCGCTGGACAGCTGTTGTGAAGCCCCCTGGTTGCCTATTGGGGTCAGTGTCTTGCTTAAAGCCCCTAAGTTTTACCACAACAATACATTGCTCACATTGTTCAGATGTTAGTTCTAACTCCGTTAGATTACTGTCAAATATTGTTGTTAAATGCGTAAAATAAAGATTGGGAAAAATTACAGTTAGTCCAAACCGGATCGGTCGTGTGCTGTGGTGACTCCAAAAGGAAACAGCCCAAAGAGAGCAGATCTGCACAACTGGTTCTGAACTGCAGCAAGAGGACTAACATTATCAAGATATAATAATGATAGATTATTGATAATTCTGTTGTATCAGTAAGATTTCATTGGATAAATTTCCCAATGTCCTGTTCCAATAATTGTTGGAAGAAAACAGCCACAGCTTTGTTACTTGGCATGTTTCTCACTTCCTGTCTGTAGAACTAAAGCAAGGCAGCATATTGTTCTCTGTAGAGGTAGGAAAATAGGGAATGGTTTGACAAAAGATATCATACAATTGATAAATTGTTTTTAAAAAGAGCTTATAGAAATATCTGACAGCACAGAATAAAATGTATTATTTTAATGCATAATATTTCATTTCATTCTTAGATCATTTTATCTTCAATTTTCTAGTCACTGTATCGGCTGTTTATAGATGTGCTGTTATTATTTTGAGCTTGTTTAAGTATTTAGATACCATGTCTTTGTTATCATTACTAGAGATTTCATTGTTGATTTGTTGTTGTTTTTAAAAGTTTGACAATTATTGTTCTCCCTGTGCCTTGGATTTGAAATAAACTATTGATTTGTAACTGTCTGTTTTCCGTATGATGTAATCTTGACGTGTGTTAACCCGTGTAAGAGTAGTCGCTACGTTTGTCATGACTAATGAGGATCCAAATAAATAAAGACGATATACATTACAGTGGCTGGGGATCAAACCACTGATGTCTCCACTGAGCCACAGCCCCATCGTTCATACTTCAGAGACTCCATACAAACAACTTCTGACACATTGTTTGTGTTATAGATTCAGATATTTAAATCTAAAACTAGGATAATTCAGATGAAATCTTTGTTACTCAAACTTTGTAAAGGAGGATTGAATAGCAATTTATGTTAAAGATCAACGTGATTAAATCAAAGCTCTGTGTATTTACATTAATAAATCTTGCCTGAGACTGAAGAAGGATGAACTCCAACGTAATCACTTTACAGAAATGGTTTTAATGACTTTGTATAATTTGATAGTTGTCTTTACAGAAAAACTATATAAATTAAATATCTCAAGATTAATTTTCATTTGGATTAGGATTATATAAAAACAAGGATTTTTTCTAAACCTTGTTCAGTATTGTAATGTCAAGGATGTGAGTTACTTTACTGAAATTTCAACGTGTTTCAAATGAGATATTGATAATGAGACTTATGATGCTACATGACTTTTTGAAGCAACATCCGTATATACAGTATAAAATACTCAATTCTAAACCTGTTCCACGACTGACCTTTTTAATAAATAATTTATTTAATAAAAAAATTATTTAGTAATAGAAAAGAACCTAACGATAAGCAGTATTAATAAAATCCTAATGATATGCATTGCCAACGTCAGTGTTTATTGGACTTAACTGTTCTACCTTTAAATGTTAATTTACTTGGTCAAACCATCTTCCATTGTCTCAGTAAAACATCTGGTCCAAGTGAAGTACAACCAGCAGCTAAAATAGGTGAAGCTGGATGATGTGGAAAGAGTGTTTAACTTTCTTCTATTCCAAAGGAAAAAAGGTGTTTCACTTTACCAAAGTTTGATATTAAGGATAAATATGGAGTTCAACGGTGTTCAGCAGAGAACAGCAGAATAGGCAGGTTCTCCATTGGTGCCCCGTTCTCTTCACAGATGAGAGCAGGTTCAAACTGAGGTCATGTGGAAGGCACGACTGAGGCTGGAGATGCTGTGGAGAACGTAATGCTGCTGCTTCATCATACAGCAGGACCGGTTTGGTGGTGGGTCAGTGATGGTCTGGGGAGACAGATCCTTTGATGGTGTCACAAACCTCCATGGGCTAGCCAGCGGAACCGACTGCTGTTAGGTAGCAGGATGTAACTCAGACTCACTTTCAGACCATACACTGGTCCAGTGGATCCTGGGTTCCTCCTGTACCAGGACAATGCCCGGCTTCATGTGGTCAGAGAGTGAAGGAGGATCCTGGAGGATGAAGGTATTTATGCCATTGACTGGTCCTCAAGGTCCCGAACCTGAATCCACCTGGGTACCTAGGAGACTTTATGTATCTCTGACTACAGAATGTTCTGGAGCCCTGATCCGGGTCTGGGAGGAGATCCCCCAAGTCACCATCCTTCATCTCATCAGGAGCACGCACAGATATTTTCAGGGGGCCCCTCTATCATTTGGGGCTCGAACACACTCCTGGGTCACACTATGACCAAAGCAGTTACTTTTCTAATCTCAGTGTTACTTTAACCCTGAGTGAGTTAAATAGAATGAAAAGTGTTAAATGTTTTTCTATTTTGTAAGTTTTCATTTAACTCTGGAGAGTGTGGAACTATATAAACCCTGAATATTGTCAAAAACAACTCTGTGGGAGTTAAATCAACACTGGGTTCTTTTATTGTCAGAAATAAGCAGGAAGATAAAAAGGTAAAGTCAAAGTAAACTGGCATCCTTTGGTCAACTTATTGAAATGACCCTTAATAACAAAAAGGAATTATTGTCTGTTTAGGTTGACTAGAGGTGTAAACTGAAACAGACAAAAATTATAATATATGTTGAAATTATTTATCGATAACAGAAATTAACAAAACATAATTAATCAACAACAATTTTCAATATAAGAATAGAACTAGAAATGAAAATCAGCAGATGGTACACCACCATATAGTCTCAACATCCCCCTCAATTGAATCAACCCTGCTGCAAGAACAGAGTCTGACTTGGAACCACTATTTATGTTTCCTGGGTTTACCTTTTTCTAGTTCTATGTCACACACTGCAATTTGCATGTTAACATTCAACCACTGGCTGTCGAGGTGGTGTCCACAAAACAACGTGGGTTTCCTGAGTAACTGGATTTCTTTCTGTGTGAGGCCTGGTCGGATCAGAAGAGACGGGATCCATCATACTTTGGATGGAGCTGCTCTCTCATCAAGTCAAGTAATATAGCCCAGTATTGTGCTCGACCAAAACGTTGGCAATTCAGAGTTGAGACCAGGAAGCAGAGTTTCATTCTTACACACTTCTCTGCGCTTCTGTTAGAGCAGTCACCCACCCAAATATTTATATTCTCTATACAGAATGTCTGTCCCCCAACCACCTAAATGGATTTCATCAAAATACAATGAAAAAGGAATCTTACACAATAAACGAATAAAAATTATCAGTACGCCTATTATAACAGAACCAATAGAATCCATTTTCAACTCCAGCTTATTGAATTCTAGACCTCAAATGAATTATAACTCATTTGAAAGCCTCACTCTGAGCATTTCTCCCCTGAGCTGGAAAACACAAAAATAAATTCTAGTCGTTAATTACTGTCCACCTGCACCTCAGAAAGAATTCCTGTTGGAATTCTCTGATTTTCATCCAATATTAGACTCAATAGACTTTTCTCAGCATGTGAACAAACCCACGCACGGCTTTAATCACACCCTTGATCTGATCCCAACATTCATTCATTCATTCATTATCAACCGTTTATCCTGTTAAGGGTCGCAGGGGGCTGGAGCCTATCCCAGCTGACATCGGGCAAAAGGCAGGGTACTCCCAGGACGGGTCGCCATTTCTGGTCCTAACATGTGGCGTAGAAATTAAACACTTAACGACATTTCCCCATAGCCCCGTGTTCTCTGACCACTTTCTGGTGACATTTGAATTCACGATTATGGGCTACACAACCGATGTAGAAATAGAACACTACAAAAGATGTCTCTCAGATAAAGCTGTAGCCACATTTAAAGACATCATTCCAATAGTAGTGGAGGATTAATATCGCCAACTTGGTCCCACACAAATAGATCATTGGTTGATGGTGCTGCAACCGCACTGTAAACGTCATTAGACACTGTAACCCGTCTGAAAAGAAGGTGGTGAATCAGAGGAAAACTCCATAGTTTCATACACAATCACATACCTTAAAGCTATCGACACCACAACTGGAAGGGAAATGGCAATCCACCAGCCTAGAAGTATTTCGCCTAGCATAGAAAGATAGTCCACTAATCCACACAACCTATGACACGGTGTGACTGAACATCAGGAATGCAGCTTGTGAACCAGAGTTTGATCATGTATGAGGCGGGTTGTCATGTATACTTTCTTGATGATTTCCTCCATTAGAATTTTTGGGGGGATTTAAAGTATTTAAAGTCTGAAACATAGGAAAAAGGTTTTGAT
This sequence comes from Lophius americanus, assembly GCA_037951165.1. Lineage (NCBI taxonomy): Eukaryota > Metazoa > Chordata > Actinopteri > Lophiiformes > Lophiidae > Lophius > Lophius americanus. The sequence goes on along the minus strand of JBBDHG010000015.1, from coordinate 11,050,822 downwards.
GGCATGCTTAACAAAAACTTGATTTAGAAGAATGTTGCCTGCTGTTTTTCCTGTGAATGTTTCACGGATGAGGAAAAGTCACCTGATCTTCCATCAGTGCAGGGGTTAGGCAGTAATAAGCATGTTCAGATTGTTTTTCCTTTATAGGTGGAGTGTGAGATGTAATGGCCTCTAGCGGTGATGTTCTGGAATGCCACCTATATTGAAACCTCAGCCCACTCCTCACTATCCAAGGTGTCCTTTCAAATTGATGTCATCTTCTAAACTCATTCATGCCGTAAACCTCATTGATGGAGCCGCAACCTTCACCCTCGAATGTTTACCTGGGGCCGGGAGTGTATCAAGACCAAAGAGGAACTGGGGCTGTCAGGGTCCAGCAGTAATTCTATGCTACTGTACGAATAAGTCCTCCAGGCATAAGGACCTGCTACTTATTTAAAGAGAAAGGGTTGTTTCTAAGCTAAAGTTGAAAAAAGAAATAAATCTTATTTTCAGCTGATTAAACACTAACACAGACATACATTTTACACCCTGTAACTTTAAGAGCACAAAGAGATTGTAAAATATTGTAAAATAAAAAAACGGAACAAAATTGAAAAATTGAAAAACAAGCCGTTTTTTTCATATTCAAAAATCAAATATGAATGAGGGAAATTTTAAAAATGATGTTTGATTTTCGATTTCCTCCTTGATTCTATAAAAACCAAATCACGAGGAGACAGAAACGAAATTCGTGTTTGTTTTTCTGAGACCGGATGTGGTCGTTTACAAGCCCACATCTGGTCAGCAGCTGCTCACTGCCCTCCGATCACAGCATATAGGAAATACATTAGCAGCTCTGAAATCAGATTAATCTGGATTATGCCCGCTAATACACACCAATCAGCCACAACATTATAACCAGTCACCGACTCATTTAAATTCACAGTGAAGCCTAAAACGACTGTTCTCCAGTGTAAACAGTAAAAGACGGCATTCACATTGCTGGACCAATCACGACATCCAATATAACGAATGTCAATGTTAACATACGGCAACCTATGAACCACCGGTGTGTCATCACCTCCAGCATGGATCATGCAATAGTTGTGTTGGTAGCTGCTGTCAGTCTGCTGATACACCGAAACATTAATCATCAGTTCGCTATGACGAACTACAGGGGAATCGAACAGTTATAATGGGAGACAGGTGCATATTTGGGGAATGACGTCAGTTTCCAGCTGTGTAGAATACACACAAATCAACCGCATCAGAACCACTAACTGGTGTTAATGTTGGGGCTCTGTGTCTCAGCGGTTGGAACCTCGATTTCAGATTTTTTGACTAATTTCACATTAAAACCTTACGGAGCAATTCAGACAAGACCAGTAAGCAGAGCTTAGAATCCACCCGCAACATCTTCATAGTGCCATGAAATACATATACCATTCTTTACCCATTTGCAAATCCAATAACCACTAATTTTTCAATATTTGTTTCTGAAAGGAAAGACAAAATACCAAAACAGACACGGACCCACTTTTATCAAAAATATTTATGTCTCATAATACAGGACACAGGATGGATTTTGGATAATTTTGTTAACCATGATGTTTTTAGATGTGTTAAGTGCCAAACTTCATCCTCATGCAATCGTTGGACATTGCATCGGCACCACCAACCTGTCTCGCCCACTCTGTCAGGGAGGGAGAGTGCCTTTGCGTGCGATAAGATATGAAAGATGATGAGTTATGTCTGGGCTGGATGAACCCAGAGGAAATGACAGTGAGGGTTAACACTGTCCCGATTATGCAAATAAATCCAACCTGAGTATGAGGTGAAGACAAGAGGAACCATCTAGTAGTTGGTTCTCTCAGGATATCTACAGCTCAGAGTCTCACTGTTGTATCTGATGAAGTTGGTAATCAAGAGGGGAGGCTATTCTCCGATCAAACCTTTGGGTAGAATAAACCCCCATGAGCAAGTGACATGCATACAGTGTCTTGAGACAGTCCCCAGGTAAATCTCTTTTATTACCAGATAAAAATCTGTTTTTCATCAGACAATTATCAGATAAATGTGAGCAGCAAGTAAAGTAACAGTAAAATGACCAAAAATTTAGCACTTTTGAGTAACTTAAACTACAAAACTTATTGTTTTCTTTGACCTAAATAAGACTGCACCTTCAGACTTTTAGTCAACTAAATAACATAAAACTAATGAGAACATTTGACTCAGGATTAAGACCACAAGAATTATAAAAAAAATGACCAATACAACAGTGACTTCTTATTATCAACATTGGTACCATTGTGCGTGAGTTGAAAAAACAAAAACAGTAAATTATGATGAGACAAAATAAGGACACTTCACCTGAGAAAGACAAGCCATTTCGCCCTGCTTATAGGCTTACAGGCTAGACTAATCACATGTTGGCTTCAGCTCGCTTTAAAACTCTACTGTAACACAGGCATATATCTGTATCCCTGCTTCAGCAGTGGTAAGAAGTAGAAACTTGTGAGCTGCAGTGGAATTATTGGGCTGTAAACCTGACTACCTGTTATAAACCAGTCCCGCTCTACTCGTCGGGGTCATAGCCCAGAATGGGAGCAAGCCATCTCTCCACCTCCTCCACACTCATGTCCTTCCTCCTGGAGTAGTCCTCCGCCTGAAGGCAAGAAAAGCGGAGAATACACAAATTCAGCTAGATAGTGGTTTTGAATTTGAGAAGGACAAAGGTAAAAGCTGTATAGGTGACCCGTCTCCATGCCTGTCAGACCACCTGACGTCTAAGGAGTTTTTTAAACTAGTAAACTTTTGTTGTGTTTTGGCCTTATGCGTACATGGCAGTGGAGATTTGGGGGACTGAAAATACAAACTTTAACTAACGGTTTCAAGAGTGTAATCTGTTTAAAAAATAACTCTGTTTAGAAATAGGAGAGAGAGAGAGAAGGGTGGATTTGAGAATTGTAAATCAGGATGTTCAAAGGATCAGTAAGGATGAAGTAAGAGCCCATTTGAAAAGGATGAAGAATGGGTAGGCGGTCAGTTCTAATGACATACCAGTGGAGGTATGGAGGTGTCTAGGATAGAGGACAGTGGCTCAATTAACTAAATTGTTCAACACTATCTTGGAGAGGGAGAAGACGCCTGAGGATAGGAAGAAAAGTATACTTGTGTCGATTTTCAAGAACATGGGTGATGTTCAGAGCTGTAGCACGTACAGGGGTATAAAGATGATGAGCCACATGATCAACCTACCTAGGTGCACGTACATCTAATCTAGGTGAACTGGTGACCCTGACCCTAGATTGCTCGTAGAAGTTAATGTGAGTGTGAATGGTTATCTGTCTCTGTGGAACAAATGAATGAATATCTGTACATGTACATATGTGGCGAGGACGCTGGCATTGTGTGTTCGCCGCGTCTCTGTCCAGAATATAGTCTGTAAAGCGTCTTTGGGTTTCTTGAAAAGCGATATATAGGTGTAAAGTATTAACCTGGAGCTGGGACCGCATCAAGGATAAGTTTTGATTCCCTTCTTCTTTGCTATGGTGTTGGACAGGCTGACAGCTGAGTTTAGACAGACCTGAGTTTCCATGGGTTATGATGTTTGCAGATGACATTGTGATCTGTTGTGGGAGCAGGGAATAGGTGGAAGAAAACTTCGAGAGGTGGAGGTATGTGCTGGAGAGAAGAGGAATAAAGGTAATTCACAGCGAGACAGGCTTCATGTGTGTGAATGAAAGGGAGGCAGGTGGAATGGGAAGGATGCAAAGAGTAAAGGTGAAGAAGGTGTAGGAGTTTAAGTACTTGGGATCAACTAATCAGAGCAATGCGGAGTGTGGAAAAGAGGTGAAGAAGCGAGTGCAGATAGGGTGGAGTATGTTGAGAAGAGCCTGAGGAGTTATGTGTGACAGAAGAGTAGCAGCAGGAGTGGAGGGAATAGTTCACAAGTTGGTAATGAGACCAGCCCTTCTGAATGGCTTGGTGACTGCGGCTCTTCAAAAGACAGGAGCAGAACTGGAGGTAGCAGAGTTGAATATGTTAAGATTTTCTTTGGGAGTGACAAGGATGCAAACATTAGAAACAGGCACATCAGAGGGACAGGCCAGGCTAGACATCCTTGAGTTAAAGCAAGAGAGGCTAGATTGAAATGGTTTGAACATGTGAAAAGGAGAGACAACAGTAGGAGGATGCTGGAGATGGAGCTGCCAGGAAGGAGTAAAAGGGGAAGACCCAAGAGTAGGTGTCTGGATGTGGTGAGAGGACATGCAATTGGTTGGTGTGACAAACGGAGATGCAGAGGACAGCGGAAGATGGAAACAGATGATCAGCTGTTTGAAAAATAAATTAATTTTTGTTATATTCTCCCTTGGCGCAACTTTTCTTTAATGATTAATGGTAGTTATGTGTTATGAATGATTAATAATGAAGGATGATGAGGGGTTCTTTAGAGGGGTGAATTAACCTGTTCCTTGGTGATCTTCCCCACAGCAAAATAAGAGGCCTGAGGGTTGGAGAAGTAAAGTCCAGACACTGAGGCAGCAGGCGTCATGGCCAGGGACTCTGTCAGAGTAATACCTACACAAAAAAATAAAAATATCCTACATCAACACACAAAAGTATGCATACGTATGCTGTCACATCAGAGTAACATTGATTTGATTAGCCTTACCAGACAAAAATATTTATAAAAAGTCTTGAGCCTCATTTGTCTTTTGATTTAGTTGATCGTTTTGGCTGTGATCGTGCAATTGGCATTGATATATATAATATAATAATAATTTTGTCCTTTCAAGCTCAGATCCAATAAGATGTCAGTAATATAAATTAAACAGTATTTCTCGTTGCATCCAAACCTTAATTTAATACCAGACAAACTGGTATTTTATTCCTGCAAATTAATTAAAATTTGATGGATATGACAAAGGTTGATGTTTGTTAAAATGCATAATAATAAAAATAAAATATTTTATGGTAGCTTAAAGAAGTGTATAGTAAAGCTGGGTGAGGTTAAGAACAGGGGTTTAAAAGCATACTGATACCTGAGAACTAAGCCTTGCTGTGTTCCTGTTCATCTCAGTACCAGCAGTAATATTGAGCTGAGGAATATATTTGCAGATAGGTATTGAGATTTTGACTTTGTTCATTGTGCTGCAGCTGACTAGATAATTATCCATCTGGTTAACAAAACATCATGATTGCTGCTTGGTTTACATTCATGGTAAACCAAGGCTTAGCTTAGTTTAACTTTATGCCAGAAAGTTATGAGTGTATTTGTGAATGGCTGAGCATAGAAATATCTTGGAATACCCGTTATCTGTCCTGAAGAGCTGGTCGCTCTGCATAAATGTTTTAAAGCAGCGGGAGGAGATTTTAGTTTATAGAAGCACACAAAAACAGTTCATACACTGTTGACTCCTATGGCTGTTTCATTGTGGGATTGTGTGAATGGTTAAAACTCCTGATGAGCAAGTGGCACCTTGCAAGGATTTTTTAATCCATGACCATCATGATGTTTTCTCCTGTCACTATAGTAAAAATAAGAAGAGCCAATTGGCTGTTGTTGTCACCAGTTTTCTCCTGGATGCCAGCTAGGGTCCACATGATGGTCTTCTCCGTGTGGTCAGGCTGGCTGGGGTAGCCAGCTGCAGGCCTAATCCCCATATATCGAATTCTGTGCAGGTCTAAAGCTTGCAGAGCCTCGTCAGGGCTGTAGCCCCACAAATCCTTACGCACTCTAGCATGGAGTTCCTCAGCAAATGCCTGGAGGAGAGATGGAGACACCATATCACCCAATACGAATCACTAACTCATGCACTACCAACAGCGATGTTACAAAGCTGTCTCCACTGTACCTCAGCCAGTCGGTCAGCCAGAGCTTTGACCATGATACTGTTGTAGTCGTCTCCCTGAGCCTGGAATCGCTGACTCAGCTCTTCAGCTCCAAACACGCCCACAGCAAACACACCAATGTAATCAGCCACCCCGCTGTGCACCGGGGCGACAAAGTCTGACAGACACAGGTAGGGCTCTGAGCTGGAGCTATCCTTCTCCATCTGAAGAACAAAACACATACAGAACATTTTGATTGTTATATTAGAGAAGCACAACAGTTCACTTCTTACTGCAGCATTAATGTAACACAGCATATTGCTTCCAAATGATCAAAAACACCTATCGCCATGTCACTGGTTGTCTCTCCTTAGAGCACTTTGGTTGATACAAACGACGCCAGACCCAACAAGGCCTGCAGTTCTGCAGAAGCTCTGACCCAATCATCAATCACCATCCCTCTTTGGCACTTGTCAAAGTTGGTCAGATGCTTAATCTTGACCATATTTCCTGCTTCCAACATGTCGACATCTAGGTAAAATGTTCCCCCTCTGCCTAATATATCCCACCCACTGACAGGTGCCATTGAAATTAGATTATTTATTTCACCAGTTAGTGGGTAGAATATTATGGTTGATCAGTGAATAATCTGAACGTGTCCTCGGCGACACATATTCAAGGTTGTAATGGTACCCAAAGGGTAAAAGTAAAACCAATATCACAGGAAAACAAGTACACAATGAGGAAACTAAGTACTTAACATCATGACAAAGTGTTTCTCAAGTAATTTTTGCTAAGAAATACATTTTACCTACCATGAATGTATTTTAATGTATCATCTTTTACTCTATATTCAGTAAACATGTAAGTCTATGCTCAGGTCCTGCTAAGAGGTTTTCTTAAGATTTGGAACAGAGCACAGCAGGTTATTGTGTCACTGACATCAACAGTTTGTTCCCCTCATTTTATACCCAGTTTTCATTCATACCTGTTCTGCGTTACACCGAAAAAGCAATGGATTGAAATGAACTGCAACGTCTGACGACCCTCACCTGTTGCCGTAAGCCATGGAATGTGGCAAAAGCTGCAGTGTCTTTGTCAACTGTGAAATCATCTTTGTACACATTGATATCATCGCCATCACTCTGCGCACGCCAGAACCCCACCAGGCCCCGCCCCTTCAGACTGGCGCTGTCAATCATTTCGTTAAGCAGCCGCTGGGCGTCATCGAAAACTTTGCGAGCTTCCACACCTGCAGGAAGCAAATGCTAATGGAATCAGAAACATCTCTTACTGTCACTCAGGGCTGATGGTAGCCTTTGGGAGACACTGCTAAATGTTGGCAGGTGTATTAACCGACGTGTGCTCATAAAGGTTAAACAGATTAACTGGTTTGAAGGTGTGCTTAGAAGTTTGCCTAACATCACTAACAATCTTATTCAACTGAACGATACAAAATACAAAAGGTAGAGAATAATCTAAATGAAAAATAAATTGTCATGGGCAGAAAATACCTGGGAAAGCACCAATTAGGAGAATGTAGAATGTTTAATATTGCAGAAGTTGTTAAAAAGAGCTGGGAAATGCAGAATCTTGTATAACCTTATCTTGTCTGCTAGTTCTTCAAATAAAAAAGGGAGAGAATTTTGTAGTACTGACTCTATAGGATGGATATAGCATGCAGGAAATTATTCTAGGTAGCTGGATGTCTTTACCAAAAAGTGTGATACATGGTTAGTGAGGCAACTATGGCTTTTCAGTGATACAAAGCTGGTTCAACTCTTATCGGGCGCATTGCTACAGTAGCCAGTACTGCATATCCAACCTTCTGTGGAGATGGTTATGTTGGAGATTCAATTCTCAATTTCAATTCTTTTGAAAACATATCATCATTTATAGAAGATCTTAAATATATGTAGTAATATATTAAGTATATGAGTGGATCATGAAAAGGTGGACCTCTCGGTTCAAATTCAGCACCACCACATTCTGGTAACAGGATCACTGTGTAAAACAGAAGGTGGTTTCTGTATGCCTGATGGTCGTTTAGGAAAAGAAAAAAAGACTAAACTTTATTTAATTGATATTGGGATTGTAAAAATAGCGCGTTTATGTTAATTACTTAATTATAGAAAAATTTGCAAAACTGATTCATCTCGCTGTGACATCACACGTCAGCGAACACATCCACAGAAGCTTAGATATGATGGATGCAGATGAGTGATACTAAAGCGGATCATTTTTTCTCTAATATATCTCTTCTCTGCGCGCTTGAGTGGACCTGAGGCATGCATGTAGGCAGAACAAAGTGCCAGAGACAAAGACAGAGAACAGAACTGAAAGAAGAATTAACACAAAATAGATTTTTGCTTGCTCAGTTCTTTCTTGCTCCAAAATATTTTCTGTTCAAAATAGATTTTATTTAAAAAAAATAATATCTAGTACAAAGTGTGTGCTTAGCATGTGACAAAAATTTGTTTATAGTCTGCAAGCACAACGTCAAGAGAGTAGAGGAGATACCAAGAGACAGGCCAGTACATCAGGAGAGTTGGAAGGGATCGTAGGAGGGCAACAGCCCAGCAGCAGGACCGCTATCTGATCATCTGTGCAAGGAGAAACAGGAGGAGCACTACCAGAGCCCTAGCAAATGACCTCCAGCAGGCCACTCGTGCGCATGTTTCTGCCCAAACTGTCAGAAACAGACTCCCTGAGCATGGCCTGAGGGCCCGACATCCACAAGTGGGGCCTGTGCTCACAACCTGGCACCATGAAGCCCAATAAGCATTTTCCAGAGAACACCAGAATTGGCACCCTTTTCTCTTCAAAGATGAGAGGAGGCTCAAGCTGAGCACATGTGAAAGACTTGGGAGAGTCTGGAGACGCTGTGGAGAACATTCTGCAGCCTGCATTATTCTCCAGCATGATCAGTTTGGTGCTGGTTTAGTAAGAATCTAGGGAAGCATATCCTTTGAGGGTCGCACAGATCTCCACAAGGTAGCCAAGGGTACCCTGACAGCTGTTAAGCGAATCATTTTCCATTAATTAATTAAAACCATTTAATTAATTTGATACATTTTTTGATCACTTGACAGCCCTAATTGATAAAAAAGTATAATTATGTAACTTGTGCGTTATCCCTTTTATTTGTAGTAACGCGGTCAAACCTTTCATTATATACAAGTAATGTTTTTTTTGTAAACTGACATGAGAGTCTGCTGGAGATGACATTAGACGACGACTTCAAAAAGGGACGATGAAAAAGAATGAAATCTGACTTTTTGGGACATCTAAATCGATCCTGAGGAGTATTCGCGGTATACAGGATGTCATCATGGATATAGATTACCTTCAGGATTAGAGCTACAACATGGAATTGTTTTAGTGCCAATGACACTGCGTACCTGGGCTTGCCAAAATAGATTTGGCGTATCCGGTGAGATCTATCGATTTTTTGTTTTCTTTATACCCCTCAAGTAATTTGACTGTGAAGGGCATTGTTGTATAGAAATGGATTTCTGTATAATGAATTCCTGGATTATTAAATATCCTATCACCTTCTTTTATTACTTTTTGGTTAAATTCATATGCGCTTCTGCTCCGCTTATTGGGGGGCAATAAGGACAAATAATTCCAAACAGGTGGAAGGTTGGACTGCTATTGTGAATATATTGAGATCAGAGATGACGATTGTCAGGACTCGTACCAACAGTTTTGTCTTTGAAGATCTTGGGGTAGCCTCTGTTGGGGTATTTTCCTCTAAGCTGCCACACGTCGAAGAAAGGCTTCCAGTCGATGAAATCCATCAGACTGTTCAGGTCATACCACTCAAACACACGGGTGCCCAGGAATTGAGGGCGCACTGAAAACAGAGAAGGAGCACACCTGGGTTTCAAGGTCCAAACAGAAACAAGACTTTACTCACATTATATCCTCTGTATCTATTTGTTGCAGTACAATTCTATGATATTTTATATTGTTTTATATTGTATCAGTGTGTTCCTGGTAGAATATATATGGTATATATGGTATAGCTTTATTTCTTTACCTGGCCTGGGCAGAGATTGCCAGTCTACCAGTAGAGCCTTCTCTCTGGCCTGGGAAAGCGACAGATACCGACGATCCTGAGGCAACAAAGTGAACGTGGAGGATAATGTTAGGAGAAGATTGCAGTTTTTAGTTATTACACAATACCTATTACAAGTAAGCTTAGCATATGCTGATCAGCCATAACATTCTAACCACCGAGAGGTGAAGTGAATAAGATTGATTATCTCATTACCATGGCACCTGTCGGTGAGTGAACATATCGGGCAGCAAGTTCATTTTGTTCTTAAGTTAATGTGTTGGAAGCAAGAAAAATGGACAAGCGAAAGGATCTGAATGACTCTGACCAAATTGTGATGATAGAACGATTGGGTCAGAGCATCACCCGAACAGCTGGTCTTGTTGTGTGCACCCGATATGCATTGTTTAGGCCCTACTTAGGTGCTTTAAGGAAAGAAAACCTAATGGTCACCACAAGCTCATTAATATTTTTGGAGAGTGAAGGCAAGCTCGTGATGTATGATCCTATAGAAGAAGCTACTAAATGCACAAATTGCTGAAAATGCATGCATAAAAAAATACAAGACAAAACGACTTGTACAGTATGGTTTTCAAAATATATAAATGACCAAATAATACATTTTCATAATGAGATATTTGTAACGCCGTTGTCTGTTGTGATAGCGACCTGCTCCTCAGACAGGGGCATATTTCAAGAAACGCTTAACAAACTTTCTGATGCCCTAGTGAATGTATATACTAGTCTTACCCTATTTTCTATTGTGTGACAAGGTGGCGGAATGATATTGAACATATTTTTATTTTCATTTATGGGCACTAAGCGCACATGAAAGTAGCTGAGAGATAACACAAACACAAGGTTAATCCTGGGTGGACACAAAACTCGCAGGAAGAATTTCATATTTCATCTGAGAATGCTTGAATGGATTTATTGTTGTAATTCAAAATGTAAAAAGTAATATCAAGTATGGATTTCATTGTCATCATTTAATATTAATTTTATTTGCAGAAAACGCACCACGTTGTAATTTATTTGATCAATATCTGGATTTGAAATTACTTGCAGATTAGGATACGAGAATTTTGTTTTATCACACAGGACCCTCCATGTTGGGTGTCCAGTCTTACCTTCAGGGAGTCGTAGTGTTCCTGCCTAATGTCCTCATATTCCTCTTTAATGTCCTCGAAATAGTCCTCCCTCTGTGCTTCATCCAGGAGCTGCGAGCACTGACACAGGAAAACAAGACTCAGCATCAACTCATTTCTGCTCTTGGATCATTAATCAGAAATGATTTCCCACCAAAGGGTTAGAAGTTCTTCTGTTTAGTCAAATTATTTATAATGTAGCATTTCAAAGGACTGGAAAAAAAATTAAAGGGAAATGCATATTTGTGGATTGAAAAAATGTATTAATTAATTTAAAAAAGGTGTTCCCAACCTTTTTTGCAGAGTGTGGACTGTTAGAATATTGATGGTATTTGTTAGGATTGGCAAATGGGCTTTACGGCTATAATAATTATTCTTATTGTTTATCATCCAATGTTTGTCCTTTTGGTGCAGTACCAGTCCACAGCCCAGCTAGAAAATTCTTTGGAGGACACAGCACCCATCCGAGGCCAGGTGGCTAGGACCTTTGCTGTAGACTATTTGAAAGGTTCAAGTGAGAGATGGTATCCATTCTTACCACAACCACACTCCTGGAGGCATCCAAAACATGAATAACAGGAGCTGTGTAGCGAGGAGCAATCTTCACTGCTGTATGCGTCCTATTAAACCAAAAACACACCATATACCTTACCTTAGCCAAAATTACCCAGAATGCACATTTAGAAAGATATGGGCAAGATGTCATTAATTTGTGTCGTTACTTTGATGTGGTTGCTCCTCCAATCAGTAGTGGCGTTGTAATCCCCAGTCTCTCCATTTCTTTGGCCACATAGATCATCTCATCCAGAGAGGGTGTGATGAGACCAGACAGACCAATGACATCTGCAAGAATAAGGCAAAAATCCTACAGCATCACTATGGATACTAAGTGACAATTAATTAATTTGTAGAGCTAAATTTATATGAATAATTAGGCTTGGAAATACTTTTGATTAGCAGCTTTAGTGCATAAAAAAACCCAATTGTTTTTTAGCAATTGGATTGGCCACACATGTTCAAAAAATATTTAATTTCTATTTAATAAGCCTCTTTATTTTATGTACATATTGTCAGTGTATCGAGGGATGTTATTTATTTTTGCAGACGTGTCATGCATTTGTGTGAGTGTGAGGCAAGCAGTGAAGCTGCTTCTCGCGTTCTCGCATTCCCTGCATGGTAACGAGAGAAAATGTGAGACATCAGAGGTTGAATATATGTCACTTTCATTATAAATAAGATAGCTGATCATCAGGAAAAAGGAGTCAGTGCTCCTTCTACCATTCCCCCTGGCCTAAAACGGTAGGGCTCAGACCTACAATAATCAGCTGTGTGAACCATTCCACTCAATCCAGTGGATGTTAATCTTTAGGGGTTTATGCATTTATGTGGGACAGACTGGTCCTACATTTAATAAGGATGCAGTTAAACAACAGCTGAACTGATGAAATGAAATACTTTGGTCGATTTTGTAATTCTTTATTCTATCCCTCAAAGATGATTTGCCATCTACTTTAAACAGCGTACCTGCTTTCCTACTGATGGCTTCTCTGAGGATCTTATCACAGGGAACCATCACACCCAGGTCAATCACCCTGAAAAAAAAAAGAAGAAATATTTTAAAGTCAATGAACAACACACACAAACCCCATTGAAAATTTGACATGAAGTTGACGGCCCCATCATAAAAATTATCATTCTGATCCATGAATACGTGGGACAATACACAGTATTGCTCAAAATAGGAATAATATTACCTCAAGCTATGGTCCGGCAGAAGAAAGTATAAGAATGTGTCTCCGCCCTCTGTGCCATATAGGCACAGAAACGTAACTTTACTTTCTACGGATTTAATCTCCTGATACACCCACAAGTTCCGGTCTTAATAAATGTTCAGTGTTCTTCTACACATGTAAAAAGCCAGGCACAATTTAGATTCATACAGTGATATAATTTTGGCTAAAGAGGTCGCTCTGATAATCGTGAGCCTTCGATCGATGGGCTGTGTAATATCCATTTAAGAGAATTTTTTTCAGTGGCAGGTTGATGCAAATGCATGAGAAAATTCTCTCACACACACCAACACACAATTAGTATACTGGGAGAATAAGAGAAACGAACCGGTCATACCTGAAGTTGTTGCAACTCAGCACAACACCCACAATGTTCTTCCCAATATCATGGACGTCACCCTTCACTGTAGCCATGACTATGGTGCCCTGATAGGGATCCTGCAAACAAGGACGGAAAAATCATAATGAGAGACGACAAGAAACAACAGGAGGAAGTCTGTCCATTTGTAAAGAACATAACCACCCTGAGAATTTTGCTTACATTGTCTTGCAACATTATGTGACTTAACCCAACTAGTGGCTGAAACCTGTAGTTGAAGAGAGAGAGAGAGAGAGGTTGGGGACGTGGAATTTGAGTGGGCCATGTTGAACTCCTCAATCGTGGAGGCGGCTGCTAGCCTGTCGTGGGGGCAACTTAAGAATCCGATGGTGGTGACAGAAGCTGTTAAACTGAAGAAGGAGGCCTTGGAGACTTGGTTAACCCAGGGGTCTACTGAAGCAGAAGACAGGTACATAGACCGTGAGGGCAGTAACTTTGGCAGATTCCGGGGTGTGGGAGGAGTTTGGGTTCCCTGGAAGAGGTTGCTGAGGTAATGCGCCAGTGGTGGATGAGATTCCCCCTGAACTTCTGAAGGCTTTGCACATTGTTGGGTTGTCTTGGTTGACAAGCCTATTCAATGTTGCATGGCAGACAGGGACAGTACCTGGAGAGTGGGAGACTGGTTTGGTGGTCCCACTTATTAAAAGGGTAATTAAAAGACTCACCAAAGCTGTTCCTCGTGCTTGTAGAGTCTGTCCTTCTCTCTTTCTTTTAAAAAAAGGCCAATAAGAAGGTTGTACAGAACACCGGTGTATATCACTTCCATTATAAATTCCTTTTACAAATGGCATGATGGCTAGTGCTGACAGGCTGTCATAATTCTTAATTTGTTAAAAATTAGGAGCTGGAAACAATCGAAATCTAATGCATCCGGACGTGAAATACTGACGTAGGACGAAGTCCAGACCGCTGCTTGGCCCTTCAAGACTACCCTGCCCTGTGAAAATACCAACCTAAATGACAGCCTCAAAATCTGATTGGTTAAAAAATTACAAACAACAAAATTATCTTTTGTCGCTTGTCAAGTTTACTCCAGGGTTCTGAAATGGAGACTCCAACCGATTGTAGAACCTCAGTTTCAGGAGGAACAATTCAGATTCCCTACAGTTGACCAACTTTTACCATTGAAGGCTTGTTTAAGGTTTATCGGCTTTATCAGTCCATGACCTCCAGCATGCACTGGATCAGTTTGCACCTGAAGCGGCCGGTATGATTGATTATGATTAGAGTTACTGGAGGGACTATATATCGTCTCTGGGAATGCCTCGGGATCCCCCAGGATGAGCTTGACAGTGTTGCTGGGGAGATGGATGTCTGGAAATCCCTTCTTAGCCTGCTGTCATTCTGACCCAACCCCAGACAAGCGTGAAAAAATGGATAGATTGATGGACGGATGGATGTGTACATAATATAAAATAGTGTGTATCCATCAAGCTGCAATAGTGCATAAGCATGACATGTCCCAGGTTTCCAAAGTGCAACTGGTATTGGATCATGTATATGTATCCAAAGAACAAAATGAAGAATTGACAAAATCACAGCTGAATTAAAATACAGTAATATGTAGTTATTTAAGAGACCCACCACGTCCTCCGTTGAATCTGACAAAGCCATCATTTCCTCCCTCTCCTTCTCCATGAATGGAATCAGATAGCCCACTGCCTTCTTCATGACACGAGCAGACTTTATCACCTGCAAAAACACATGGACTATTTAAGAGACTGAATGACATACTTGGTTTGATATTTACAGATAATAGCATATGTTTGTCTTGGGATTGATTTGATTTAGAATAGCATTATAGACAATCTACAGAATGGACGGATGACACAAAATATCCATTCATAATGGCACCTGTCAGGGGTTGAGATACATTAAGCAGAAAGTGAGGTTTTTTTTGATGTGGAAGCAGAAAAAATAGTGTAGTATAAGGATCTTGAAGACTTTGAAAACAGTGAATTCTGATGGTTAGACAACTGGGTCCGAGTGTCTCCAGAACTGCAGGTGGTATTAGTGTTCCTGATCTGCAATAATAAGTACCTATTAAAGTGGTTAAACTGATGACAAGATCATGGCCACCTTGTTGTTGACAAATGTTGACAAATACCACAAATTGCTGACAATGTTATGGCAGGTTCTGATTTAATGGTGTCAGAACACCAGGAAATGTTTGGGCAGTAAGAAGGTGGGCTTTCCCAATATTGGGTAGGAAATTTGAATGTTGTGTATGATTGGAAGATAATCCTGACTCAGTGTGGGCAGTGAGAGCATCCAACATGGCTGAAACAGCCAAAAAAAGGACACACTTGGAGAAGATGAACATTTCAGCAACATTCAAAGATGAAGTGATTGTTGCTGAATAGTTAATGAGGATGGAGTTGCCATCCTACCTGTGGCAGGAACATCTTCCCAGCTCCGAACAGATCTCCCACCACCTTCATGCCGTTCATCAGGGGGCCCTCAATTATATGAAGGGGGCGAGTGTAGCGGTCAACCTGAGCCCGACACTCTTCCACATCCCCCACCACATACTTGTCGATTCCCTGTAAAGATCAAACGATGGAGCGTTACAGATGAAAAAAGGTTCAATAGAAATTACACTGAAAACTTGTCGAGCGTCAAACCTAATAACAGGTATCTTACCTTAATGAGACCATACTCCAACCTCTCCTCCACACTTCCTAATCTCCACTCATCTGTCTGAACAACCTTCTTCCCTCCTTTCGCATGGGTCTGAGATCACATGTAGTAACGTGTTAACAAAACCAGAGTAAGTGCACCTGAGTTTGTGAGTATGTGTTTGTGTGTTTATACCTGTGCATAGGCAAGAAGTTTCTCAGTAGCCTCAGGGTCATTGTTCCAGATGAGGTTTTCACATAATAAAAGCAGCTGTTTATCTATGTCATCATAGACTGGCAGGCTCCCAGCATTCACGATGCCCATATCCATACCACCCTTAGACAGGACAGAGGGAGTGTTGGATGAAAAAAGCAAGGCAGTAAACGTTAACTACAAAATTGCATTTAAATTCGGAAATGCAGTATGTAGCCTGCATGCTTAAAGTAATGGAAGCAGTAGAAAAACTAGTACATGCAGAAGAAGAGGGGGGGGTAAGAGGTTCTGCTGTTGAAACTGAAGGTTTGCTGGAAATGATACAAGAAACTGCTTAAAAAATGCTGAAATGTTAAGAATTACTGATAGAAACTGATTAAAATGCTGAAAATTTATGAAACAAACTTTTAAGAAATGCTTAAAATTGCTTAAGGAAACAAAATGAAAATGCTGAAATACAAAAATCTAGAGAAGAGAATGCAATTTCTGAAGAAACCGTGGGTGTGAATGATTGGTGTTTAAGAGCCTATTGAAATTTTCATGGAAAAGGAAGAATAAGAAAGTATTAATGAGTTGAGGAATTTGGAAGGTTCTGAATTGTAAAGAATTGAAAAAAAAAAGGTGAATGAAAATGTTATATAAGTGTGAATGCATTAAGCATCCACATTTTAATAATGGAAGCAATCAGAAATGTCGAGATTTAACACATATATCTGGGTATTTTTGTGCCTTCAAATGACAAACGTATCAAATTAACTGCTCAAATCCTGAGCACCATTTCTGGTGCAATAGCTAGAAATGTTGACCAAGGCCAGATCGTTGTTGTAATACAGGTATGTCATCATTCCTGTGACTCCTCTTCCATCATCACATAAAACCACTGTTACCAAAAAGTAAAAATAAATAAATAACCGCTTAACCATAAATGTGAAATAACCTCTATGGTTTCCTCTATGTGTATCAACTCAAAGCGTTTCATGAGCAAATTCATAAATTATTTTGCATAGTGTTGCTGTAATTTAATGATGTTAAAGCTCTTTTCATCTAAAAAAAAAAAGATCAGCATACAATGGAAATATTGGTTATAGTCACCAAACTCATACAAATACATCTGATAGTTGTTGGTAGTAAATTGCTGAGTGAAATATGTATTATATAGGACCATAAAGTTATCTGTTTTTCCAGTTGGGCCAGTGGGCTGCTGATTGGTGGGGCTAAATAAGTTCATAAGACTTTTGATGCTAAAAGTTTTAGGTAGCCAGGCATGTTTGATAGGCACAGATTAGAGAACTCTGCTGCTTAGATTTAAATGATTTGCGGCATTCAAAACACAGCCTGATTATTTACATGCAAACATTTTTCTTTCATTGAACAATGTGAAACAGTGAGGTCTGTTGAGCACAGATGGTGTGTCAGATTTTACCTTGATAGCATGGTAGAGAAATGCTCCATGCATAGCCTCTCTGATTGCCTCCATCCCTCTGAAGGAGAAGGACAAGTTCGACAGACCTCCACTCACCCTCGCCCCGGGTAGGGTGTCCTAAACCCACACACAAATACAAACACACCATTTGTGACACAGCTCCAACCAGTTTTAAAGTATTCTTGTTGAATATTGTGGTCCAAACTGAGAGAAGCTGCTCTTAACCCAAAAATGTTGAATTTTAATTTGGAAAGGAAATCCCAAGCCAGGATTTCAAGTGTTAAATGACCTGTAAAATAATAATTACAATTTTATTTGAAAATATTTCTAAAGAGAATTTTTTTTATAAGAATGTTTTTTTTTTGCTCCGTAATTATGAGCTTCTTATGCACTATCTCATGATAGTTGGAGTCAAAGGAGTACCATAGAAAATTGATTCTGAAAGAGAAAATCAAATACAGAGAGGAAATAAATTTGAAATACTAATAATATCCTGTAATATCCTGAGGAACCCTGTCAGGCAGTAACATGCTTAGAGATATAAGATTTTTGGACATGTTTAGAATATATTTGACCTTAAATACTGAACAATTAGCAGTGAAAGTCAATCCCCATTTATTTAAGTAATTTGTTAAGAGGCTATTATTGGTAATTCATCATTTTGTATGAAGATACTCTGATCATTTCTCCTGAGACTAAAATGTGTTATTACCTTGACCAGTTTGGTAGCCCTCATGAAGTTGATGGCATAGTCATTGTGTTCCTCCATGCCTGTACCGATGGTGAGGATGTTGGGGTCAAAGATGATATCGTTGGGGTCAAATCCCACTTTGGTCACCAGCAGATTGTAGGCACGGGTGCAGATCTCTACCTTACGCTCTATATCCGTGGCCTTAAGGACAGCAGGTTTGACATTAAGTGAGAATGTGTGTAAGTCCGTGCAAGTTAGGCAATGGTGTGTCCATGACGTCAAGTTGACTCGTATAAGATGAGACTACATTCTTAGGAGGCTGACAATATCTGCTCAAATATGGCATGTATTACAACGGTTGAAAAACAAAAGATGAAATGACAAAGAAAGGCAAAAAATCCTCTTTCAGTCTCCAACTAATTAGGGTCAAATTTCATTTTGACTGAGTCATGATTTGACTAAATTTTCAGCTCTACATTAATCAAATGTAGAACACATAAAGTATAGAAGAATATGAATTTTAACGGGTCAATATTTCTGATCCAGTGTTTGTAAGCGTGCGTCTCCTCACCTGTCCCGTCTCATCAAAGGCCATAACCACCACAGAAGCACCATAACGCTTGACAGTGGCAGCTCTGAGCAGGAACTCCTCCTCTCCTTCTTTCAAACTGATGCTGTTGACGATACACTTCCCCTGACAGCACTTCAACCCCGCCTCAATCACAGAGAAGTTGGAGGAGTCGATACACAGAGGAACCTGGGGAGGGGCCCAAAAGCAGTTTTTTATTTACGGAGCCAATTCACTCATTGTTTAGTTATTAAAGGATATGTATGCCAAATTATGGTTGTTGTTTTTTTTAATACAAGCACACAGCTGAAGAAGATTGTTGTCAACAAGACCTAGTCCAAAATTAGTATTTTTTTTAAATTAAAAAAAATGTACTCATCTACTTCATTGTTTATTGTAAATATATGTTTTTTGTGGATTTTATGCAACATTTTTCATAAAAGTTGGGACAAGGGCAACAAAAATCTTAACACTGAAGAATGATCAGAAAAATATGATTGGACCATTCCATGGCTAAACAAGTTCAATGGGAACAGGTGACAAAATATATGACAGGAGCCTTTTACAGAGGTTCAGTTATTCACAAGATGGGGAGAGCATATCTCCCCGCCTGTAGCGGCCCAGGCCTGTCCACCATTGAAAATGTATTGCATATTATGATAAGCCTTATAAGACCACAAGGACCTCGGACTGTTGAGCAAATTAAGTAGTATGTCAAGCGACAATGGGT
Source organism: Lophius americanus (assembly GCA_037951165.1). Lineage (NCBI taxonomy): Eukaryota > Metazoa > Chordata > Actinopteri > Lophiiformes > Lophiidae > Lophius > Lophius americanus. The sequence continues at coordinate 11,031,381 of JBBDHG010000015.1, read as the reverse complement.
GTGAGTGTCACTTTAAAACTTCACAATTAGTGTCCTCTTTTGAAAATCAAAAGCGTAGTTGAAAATAAAAGGTGATGTCAAACAAAGGTAAACACACACTGTCCCAACTTTTTTTGAAACTCGAATTCTGAATGAGTGTATATTCATAAACCAACAATGTTTGCCTTTAAATTTCTTACCCGTGCAATGTCTGGCTCAGAACCAACAAGGTTACAGAATCGGGCCATGGCTGTTGGGCCATCCAGCATCCCTTCATCCATGTTTATATCCAGGACCTGGGCACCCATTTCTACCTGGGACTTAGCAATGCTCAGAGCCTCCTAAATGATGAGAGATAAGTGTATGCCACCTTTAATCTAACCAATGCTCAGGATTAGACTGCAATATCGGTCAATGAAAAGTGACAAGGATTGTGAAAATAAGGATAGTTTTCCTTAAAAACGTGCTTACCTCATAGTTTCCTGCCATGATCAGCCTTGCAAACTTGCGGGACCCAGCCACATTGCAGCGTTCACCGATGTTAACAAAGTTGGTGTACGGACCAATCCTGAACGGCTCTAGACCTGGAAATAAAAAATCAATTTATTACATTAATATCTTGTATTGAGGAACAAAAACAGGGATTTCCCTCATGTGTGGATGTATATTTGAAACATGTTGTATGTGTAGCCTGAAAAATACAAAAATGTCCGGATTATGTCAGCTAAAGAGGATTTCTTTCTTAGTTTTTTGCAAATAAAAAATAAATGTATTCAGAAATCGATGCGTGCAAAATGTTCTAAGAAAGTTGGGCCATAGGCAGCACACCCTGGACGAGGTCATTAGATTTAAACTGGCAGTACATGTACAGATATTCACCTTCATTCCGAATTCCGAACACTGACTCGGGCTGAAAGCCAGGTCTTTGATTAAAGTAAATAAGTAAGTAAACATTTATTAGCAGTTACTCAGTGCTTTACAATGACTCAGAAGACAACTTTTTTCATCAGAAATGAGAAAAATATTTAAAAAAATAAGACAAGAAGAATGAAATCATTAAGACTATACAAATTGCGAAGTTTTTGTATGATGATAAATATACAATTACTTGAGGTATACAGTGATTCTAGACCTATTGTTTCGTTCCACTCTTCTGACCCGTCTTAGCATGACATGTTTCCTAGGATAGTTCATCTTTCCAAACCTTGTATACTGACTAAAGGTTGCAGACAGTAATGTCAAAATGAAGAAAATTGAATGCATACATCCTGCTTGCAGTCTTCCCATGACTTGGGAAACAAGAGTTTACACACTAACCCTGCTTCAGTGACTCAGGTTAGAAAATCTTAATAGATGCCTCATTCTGAACACTTCCTGGACATTCCCAAAAGTGTGTGTGGTTTCTTGCTAATGGTGTATAAATGTGATCCATATATGTGACTTTACTGTTTACTGTTAAAGGGGTAATTGGTAAATGGTTAGTGGCTTGGACTCCGGGTTTGAGTATATTGTGCTTTGGAGCATGCCATTTGGTTGAAAAAGGTTTTATAGAGTGTTTGGTTACCTTAACCTCATTCCTCAGAAACTTGTAACTCATAGCACTCAGTGCTTGATTAGGAGCTCTGCTGGGTAAAACACCTTTAAGAATGTCAGGTACAGCACCAGGGACATTAGATCACACCAGAGGGTGCTTCTGGGATTGAGATATTTAACTCCCTTTATCAAAAATCCTCCTGACAGTAACTTAACAACATGGGACAAAGGGAGAAACTCACAGGGAGGGCTTGTATTTCATGACTGATGTTCAAAGTGCATAATAAAAACCAGAATCTAATTGTCTTTTAATCAACTTTCTGTCCCTTACTCACATTAATAGATTCACTGTCATGTTATTGTGGCAGTGGGTTTGGGTAAGATCAGTTGCAGGAGGGAGACAGTGAGCATGGATATTGGAATGGTGTCATTGTTCTCTGCCTTATTTGCAGCGCTTTGCAAAAACTGAAAGGAAAATTGATTGTGAAATGCAATTGATAAGGACATGCCCTGGAAATGTCAGTTACAGGAACAGTGTTCCAGTATACAACATTATGAATAATGTTACCTGCCATTGTCTGTCTGCTCACATTGTGTCTAAGGCAATAGTTTTTTTTAGAGCTCAGAAAGAGGGCAGAAGTCTGGATTTAGTAGTATATCTAGGTTCAAATCCTAACCTGTGGTCATGGGTAGTGAAAGAGTGTTAATGTTAATTAATAATGTTCTTTGCTGACTCCTATTAATCACTTTAATCAAGTCTGACCAGCTAATGGAAATTTTGGGTGATTCATATTTTTTCTTTTTAAATATTTTATTTAAAAGGAAAATAAAATTTCCACATTAAGTGTTTGTTCAATATATTTAAAAGAAGAAATCTAGGGTCAAAATAAAGAGTTTTTGCACAAATAACATACAGATGAAAATTATGTAGCAAATAAGAACTAAAATAAAATGGAGTATTTTATCGGATTGTTGTACAAAGGTCAGTTAAGTAAAACTGACGGCTGACTTTGGAGGGGCTGAGTGTGCAGCTAGACATGAAAATAAAGAATTCCTGTAATGAGATGTCTTTGAAATATCACCTGCATTGGACTCCATGCAGGGTCATAACCTTGTACCCTTGACTGCTGAAAACAGTCACAGCTCTTTCTAGTTGTTGCTTTGGTCTTCTCTGTGCTTGTGTCTGATAGCAGCAAGCTTGTTTTTGTGTCTCTGCTCTCAGTAGCTTTGGCCACTCTATCCAATATCTTTATGAAACAAGCTGGGCCCTATGTTCCTCTGGATTCCTCTGGACTCGGCCTTACATGTATTACAAATTGGGAGCTCTCATTTGCTCATTCAGGGGGAAAAAAATTCCACTCCGGCGATGATATGTCTGTCTCCATTGAAGCTTATGCTAGTTGTACATGCATGTGATTTGAACCATCACATGCATGCATATAAACATGGACGGGACCACACTGACATTGCTCAGCCATAGCAGAATAAGTATCCTATATCCTATTTACGATAAAACCAAGAAAATAAAGTAAATAATATTAGTTGTGATTCAAATAAGGACCCGGTTATTTCTATAGTTAAGATTAATAAAAATGAGAATCACTTTTTACATATTTTTTTTATATTTTCTATATATCCCCCCCCCCCAATGGTTTCAATACCTGCCAGCAGCATGTAGTCTTGATAAATATCAGCAGGGGGAACTCTGGGCTTGCAGCTTTTAACAGTTTCACACATGGCTCTGAATGAAGGGGAAAAGAGGAAAGAGAAAATTAAACTCATTAGATTTAAGTTTTAAATTTCAGTTAATTGGTTTAAGACAAACATTTCGTGATCAAAAATAGAACAGTGACCGGATATGTTCTGGAGTGGTCCCACAACAGCCTCCCACAATATTCACTAGTCCATCCAAAGCAAACTCCTGCAGAGAAAAGCTTCAATGAAAACTCAGTTGTGGCAAAGAAGCAGCCAGAATGATTTAATTAGCAAACAGTTTTATGTTCTTCCATTTTTGAAGATAACCTTATTTAACCTTAATTTAATGTATGATCTAGCAGAAAATGGTGTTGACAAAGTGACACACTAATGCTCATGACTCTGTTTCTAGTCATACAAAGTAAAGAAGATTTTAACATTTTGGCAGATATTCATATTATATTTAATTTTGATAATGAGATGAGATGACAAGGATCAAGAGGTGGAGTCAGGATACAGTTATGGGGAGTTTCTCTGGATCAGTTTTATGTTAAGAAATCACAGGCTTAAAACACATACTAGAAGTAATGCATTTCTGTTTGTGTCCAGGCTGAACAAATTTAAAGTGTTGTGAAAAGAAAAGATGACCTAGTCTAACTCTTAGACTAGATCCAGCCACGTTCTGACTCCAGATCTGTACTTAACAACTGTAAATTTATACTTGTTAAGTCATTTCATTCACTAAAAAAAATTAAGAAATATCCTCATCATTGACTATATTTTCTTCAACAAAGACGAGCCAAAAACATTTTTATAATAATGCTCGTTATTTTCAAGCAGAAGACATTTGTCCACCAAATCTTCTGCTCCTCGGATAGTGTGTTCTGTAGTATGCAAAGAACACGCCACAGTGGTGGAATCATCACACCATTGGATCATTTCACCAGCTCAGTCAAAAGGAAGAGTGTGAACTCTTTTCTCTTTTGGCTGCCCCTGATTAGGTGTTAACAAAGCAGAGTGCATTCTGCAGGCTTTATGTCTGATGCCCTTCCTGAAGCAACACTGCCCATTTACCGAGACTCGGGACTGGCACCATGACTACAATGGATTGTGTACCTCCGGTGAGGTGGCCCAAGCGGGATTGGAATTCCTCATTTCTGGTTTACAATACCAGTGCTCCGACACCAACCTTGCTGCTAAGACTGCCGTATAGGACATCAGGATCTATATCTTAATTAAATATTTTTCTTAAAAATAAGAAATACTAAAATGCAACAGAACCTTTAAATGGGAGGCTGTCACTTTTGGAGTTTCATCGTAGCCTCCAAATGTGTTGGGAAGACCTAACAGAGAAAAAAAGGAAAGGTTCAGACACAAAGATCATGATGGCATTACCTCACCAATATGATGAAACATAAATTAGGCCAAAATCAGTGTATGCTTCACCTCAGAAACAGCAAAAGAATAATTGGTAAATTGTTAGACATTGTAAGCTTTAGACAGTGTGATATCATATTCTGGTGCAAAATGAAACATGCTTACAATAAATCCTATCTGTTCTAATCCTTTCTCACGATCTAATATCTGTATGCTTGTGTTGAAGTTGGGCGGCTATTTGATCGAATTATAATAAAATGCTATGTTAATCATCTAAATGCTACATTTACCTTATTCTTTTTAATTTAATGACTTGAATCAACTGTATGGAGAAAATGTCGCATTGTTATCATTATAGACTTCTGTAACAAAAACTTTTTTTTCTACAATTATAATTGTTGTTACATATTCCATTCCTGTTGAACTAGAAATGTCTTTGGGGAAAAAAAAGCAATTTTGTTTGTTCAGCTATTGAGCTTCAACATATCTAACAACTCGTTTCAATTAATTAAATTTCAATGGCAAATGTATGATCCAACCAATTAATTGTATACCTCTCCAATTTTTTTTATTACTCTCCAATCATCTATTAGTAATTGTAAAATAGAATTCAAGGAGAAGACAAGAAAAGGACAAGGCCTTGTATATAATGTTTTATTTAATTAAGTATATAATTTATTGCTCACTCATACAACCATTACATATCTTATTGTTTGGAGTTGTGGGGATCAACCCATAAAACAGCACAAAATCCAATAATTCTACTTGAAAAACAAGCAAAACAAATTATAAACTAAGCTGGTTACACAGTATGATCACACTAACCCACTGTGTCTCAAGTCTAATGTTCTGAAATTGAATTATTTGGTTTACAATAAATTAAAGCAAATAATATTCAGAAAGAAATCAATGTCACTCCCAAACTCCATACGCATGTATTTCTCAATCCAAGACAGCAAATATGACTTGAGAGATATTAATACATTTTCGGTAAAAAAAAAACCCAAACAAGGGATGAAGACGAGATGCATTTCTGTTGTTGGTGTGAAACCTATATTCAAAAAGTGTAATTTGCTGATACACAAATTATTTTTATTTATAGCTTACACAAACACACTAACAGGCTGTGCTTGTACCAGCACTTTGCTTCTGCCTTAGCCTCTTCAGTCACATATCTATAAAAACTTTTGTTTTTTCTGTGTTACTTTGTAAAAATTGTTTATAGTTTTTCTGTTATGTATGTTTGTATAATTACTGAATTAACAAACTGAACTGAAGATGTTGGATCCTTAAAAAACTATATATTTGATTGAATCATTTGGACTTAAGGCTCAAAGAAATCCAATTTTAAATCAAAATTTCAGGCCCGAAGGCCCAACTGATGCCACCTCTGATGGTCGCGAATAAGCAGAACAATTTGCATAGCAGAAAAAAATATATATATTTATATTTAAGCCAAGGGGATTTCTGACTTGCCTGCATGATAAGGCTAGCAATAATGAACAATGTTGAGACCCTGTTGGAGTGTAGTAGCAATGACGGTTACCTGCATTTGGATAACAGATAACGAAAGCTTTGGTGCTTTTTCCTATGGCCTCAATGAAAGGCCTCATCTCTGTGGCTCCCAGGGCACAGTTCAGACCAATACTGCAACACAAGGGGAGAAGCAGATGTAACAGCATGCAGCAAAGCGATTGTCAGAAATCTAGAATTACCTGACAATTTTGTCATAGTGAGGTCAAATAACTCACCACAGAGGCTTCGCATGGGACAAACTCACTACAAAGGCCTCGCCTGTCTGACCGGACAGAGTTCGTCCACTGCGGTCAACAATGGTCCCCGAGATCTAAACGAATGAGAAAGGGTGGCAAAGGGGAATTTAGATGTCTCTCATCTAAAATCTAGAAAGCAAAGTGGACAGAGATGGACGGTAAAATCCATCCATCTAGATATTTCCCTATTTATTTGAGTAATAAACAATTAACCAAAGCTTCAACCACTCAGCCCTTTAATCAAACAGAAATTATCAAAGAGATGATGAAAAAATTATATATATACGCACAAAGATAGGTCTTTTTTCGTAGCTTTTCTCAAACAGCAGGTCAATTGCAAATAAGGCAGCCTGTGGAGGGAAAAACACACTGGTAGACTCATCAATCCCTCTATAAACAATAAGGTTATATTACCTTTAAACAGAATCTTTAGGTTTGATTTATAACATGTAATATATATGTATTAAATATGTTTAAAACAATATATGTATTAAATATGTTTAAAACAATATATATATATATATATATATATATAAATTAACAAGTAATGACGATAATAGTATAAAACCAAACACAATTTAGTCCCCATTAGTCAACATGTTACACTCAATCAGGTGAAATCTACCTTTGCGTTGGCAGTGTCAAAGATCGTTTCAACCAGCAGGAGGTCCGCACCTCCATCTAATAAACCTCTGACCTGCTCTGAGTAGGCTTCTACAAGTGCATCAAATGCTGGGAAACAAACACACACACACACACACACACACACACACACACACACACACACACACACACACACACAGACAAATAAATTTCAATTAATATCATATTACAGTATTATTACTATTGTATTTATTTTTATAATACGATACCATCATATGAAGGCCCTGTAGGAACAGATATTTTGATTTGTCATAGAAAAAGCACAGGAAGCTTTAATCAAGCCTATATTAAAGTGTTGCAGTAAGTCATGACTCTTAGAACTCGGGATGCTGAGATACCATATTATAACAAAATATTTTGAGAAAAGTTTTTCCTTTGGGTTTTTTGAGAATGCCCACATTCATTCGACAAAAACAATCGAAAACCTTGTAGCTAGCATGCCAGGCCAGTAGTAGTAGCGGGTGTAACTTTTCAAAATCAATATGACAGAATAACACCACTTGACTTAAGGCTGGGGAATTCTGACTAAAATGAGACTCCACAATTATTTTTCTTAGAACTGAGACCACCCTGCCTGCCCTGATCTCACCACTTGCAACATTTACCAATTTTTTTATATATTGATACACTGTGTTTTCACTAACAAGCTTGAAAACATCATGTTAGATTGGCTGCCATGACCAAACACAAATTATCACTGACGTAATGGAGCTCAATTTGCACCCAACATAATTAGCTACTAAACCTAGCCCCGAGTCCCAGAGACCGGGGATTGAGCCCGGACAGAGCCATATGGGCCTTCTGTTTTTTATGTCCAAACCTGACCTAGCCCGTCGGATTTCTACTGGACCCAGTCGGCTTCGGTCGGGTGTGAACACTTTAGCACTTACCTCCTCTATATGGTTACGAGAAACAATAAGTAAGCGTGGTGAACCAATAGAGAAATAAAGTGGTAGAAAGAAAAGTAAGATATAAGTTGACCTGAGGAAGGGGCCTCGGGGTTATAAGAAGCCACGACTCCTGTGTTTGCCTGGGAGGCTTGATGTTAGCTTTCTGGCTTCTCATGATAAGGCCGGTTGATTAATCGTACTAAATTCGATAACAATATACATTAAAATGTTCCAGTAACACATGAAGCTAGGAAATACAAGAGAATGGGGACGAACAAATTGTAGAATTACCTGATAACCCCTGGATTATTTAATCACTTTGTTAAATTATGACCCAAAAAGCACAATTTAGAAAAATTAAGTAATCTTACTGATGTTCCTGAAGTCAGGTCTCTCTACAGACGGGGATACAGACAGAGTTTTATTGGTAGGCCCCAATGCCCCGGCCACATAGCGTTTAAAACCTGAGAATGCACAAAGATTTCATTTAGTGTTACACACATAAGAGAATCTGATGATAGCGAACAGGATATGCTGCTTTAACTTTAGAAATTAAGCCATACCAGTTTGTTTGGTGATATCATCAGCTGCCTTTCTGGCCAGCTCTGCAGATGCCTTGTTCAGACGATAAGCCTGCAAACACCAGCGAAACAAACACATTTTAATGAAGACAAATGAGCTTCTGAAAAACTACATAACTAAACATTTATGATTAATGTGACAGCGCTATAACTTTAAAATCACATTTACTTTATTTTAAGACAATACTTGATATATCATTTTCCGAACCTTTTAAAATGTGAAATGCATAAAATAGCATGGTTTTTGATGCAGTTTTAATACTGCAGGACTTAACGTTAGTGCATATGCCTGTGATGGCAAATAGATCCCTCCATTCAGATGGCAATATGACCCTGTGCAGGTTCATAAAGTGAAACACTATGGTATGGTTGAAATTTGTGTCAGAAGTCTGTTCTGCTATTCAAGGTAAAGGAAGAGAGACGACGTGGTGAGCACTCTGACCACATCACCAGGAAGCAGCTAGGTCCAGTCATTTGGTGCTGTGAATCCCAATCTTTCCAAGCCGATCCACAGCCGTTGGCTGCTCACTGACATGGCGGAAATGCGCCTGGCCAGCGTCAGCCAGTACCTGTAAAGGGTAACGGTAGGGGATCCTCCTGCACCGGCCAACCATTGCCGGCCGAGGTTTCAAGATTCCCTCGCTTTTCTTTATGATATGCTACGTGTGTCAAAATATTAGTTGACAGAACCAGGGGACCTGTCCCTCCACTCCTTTCCATATTGTTAGCCAGCAAAAAAAATATTCATTATTGTCCTTGATTGTTTTTTGAGAAAAATCATTTCTCCAATGTCTTTCTGACACTTCAAACTAAAAATGCCTTCTCTGCAGTCAGTTGCACAAAAATGAAGGAGCAACATGGCTTCTTTTGAAGGTCATAAAGGGCTTTTTTAAGCTAACATCAGAAAGGTCATTCTTATTTGGAGCTGATTAATCACAATATAAACATTTTTATGAATATTATATTCTACTTAATCAAAGATATGCCCCTAGTTATTAGACACAGCACATTTAAGACAAAGAGGGTCTGTGTCTCAATCTCTACTGCTGTCTATTAATAATAAATAGGGCTGAAATGATTCCTCGAATAATTCGAGTAACTCGATTTTAAAAATCCTCGCTTAAATCTACTATTCAGCGCACTCTGCTGTGGCGCGCTGTCCCTGCACTTAAGCGTCACGTCAGGTACATGCTCCCAAGCACCTCAAAACATGAATGGGTGTCTGATAAATACAAGTGCAACTATTTTACAGTTACAATTTCTGGATCAACTCTCTACATGGCGCTTTATAAATTTAAATTATTATTGTAATTATTACAGGTCACCGTATCTCCTCTCGGTTGTCCCAGCCGGAACTGTGTCTACCAGGAGACTTTCCTATACTAGTGAACACAGGTTAACAAAGGGGATAATCTATCTCTGAGTGCTAACAGATGCTCACTCTGCCACTAACTTGGGGGGGATAAAAATACAAACAAAGACTGACAGACTGAGTTAGTGACTCATGGGGTCGGTTAATGTGTGTTTTAACTGTGATTCCTTGGATTCTTCACTGCCATAAACTGAGACATTAGATGGGTTTACAATGCCCCCTTATTCCGGATAAAAGCAGAAGAAATGCTCCACATTAACAGCCCCTTTCTGAATGAGAAGGCCCTTTCCAATTGAGATCTAGACCACAGCAGAGGTTGTTTTGTTTTTTTAAATAATGAATTTTAAAATAAATGGGAAAGTAAGAAATAATGAACTCTAGAAACACATCTAAAAAAAAAAACACCAAGTGCCGTGATAGATTGATGTTGTGGACAAATTAAAAAGCGCTGGAAAAAACATTGCAGATTCTAAGGATAAATCCAACAAGAAGTTATCTCATTTGTTATTATAGCTGTTGACAGTTATTATTGACCTTTGTTCGTACAACCATAGATGTCATGAGAAGTCCACAGTTGTCAGACATCATACCATGTGCTCCAGTCCATAGTCTGCCTGTGCAATGGAAGTGCTGCTGAATGTGTTTGTCTCTATGATGTCTGCACCAGCCAGGAGGTAGTCCTTTTAACACAGCAGAGAGCAGAGTTTAGACACAGTTGCAGTTTTCATATAAACTATTGTATCACTTAAGTGTATCCTGATATCTGTGGTTCTATCGTATGATGAATACAAATCCCTGGATGAAGTACCTTGTGTATTTTATATATAACATCTGGCTGTGTTATACTGAGGAGGTCATTGTTGCCCTGCAGAGGAAGAGGATGGTCCTTAAACTCGATCCCCCTGAAATCTTGTTCCTCAAGCTTATGTTGTTGGATCATGGTTCCCATACCACCATCCAGGACCATAATTCTTTTCTGCAGGACTGCTTGCAGCTCAGACTCCAATGGACTGCATCCTGGGAAAAATAACCAGGAGTTGATAATCATCCAGCATTGGTAATTTGCCAAAGTTTACAAAGAACAACATGCATATGTATGTGAAAACGAGCATGAAATACTCATGATACCTCGCAAAAGGTGCATTTCATTTCAGAAAACAGAACAATAAAGACTTAAATAAATTACCAAAGTTGCCATTCCTGTTTTTTCCATATTAGGGGTAAAGTTCCATTTTCTAAATTAAACTATAAGATTTGTGTCCAAGCCCACAGATTTCAGGGGACCGCTGTCCAATGTTCTCAAAACTATATCTGTTCTATAAACCTCAAATAGCCCAGTAATCCACACGTTTACATTCAGCTGAGAGTTCTACTCAACTAAAACAAAAGCGTTGATCGTAATGCGACAGAGATATTATAATAAAATCATATCATATTGTGATATCATCATGTCGTGACTAAGTATTATGATAATAGCATATCATCATTTAAGTTTTATGATGATAATGTTTCGTTTAACATATAATAATAACTTCTAATCATAGCCGATGTTTCATGACAATATGGTACAGTGATAACATCATATTGTAGTAACATTGTATCGTAATAGCGTTGTGATGTGAGGTAAACATGATAACAGCATATCATGACTTAAGTATTGTTATAAAATGTGACGTGCACTGATCGGTGGCCAAGTTTGATGAAATCCGCAATTGGCCTAGCAGAGACACTGGAGCCCGGTTACATGCATTTGCCTTACAAACACACCAAGCACGAGCTTCCACGGCTCCAAACCTCTCACAAGTAAACCAGATTATAAATAACAATAATAATGATACATTTTATTTATAACGCCCTTTACATTTGGATCAAATCTCAAAGTGCTAAAAGTTAAAAGCCTATAAAAGCATCAATAAAAATATAATAATAATAATAATATAAAAATGTGAGCAAAAAGCAGCAATGAAAAGGAAAGTTTTAAGTCCTCAGTCGTTCATAGTCGTCTGTGGAGCCCTCAGATGGTCAGCAGAACAGAAGGCCAAGACCACTAATCACATATTTCATACCCTGATGAACATAGTAAGTTATTAAGCTCGCGTTAGCAGTGCGGCTAAAACTAGCGGGAGCTCAGAGAACACCCACAAGCCCGCTCAATGTATGTAACAATACGGTAATTTATGATTTTAAAACTAAAGGACAAAAGAAGCTCCCGTGAAATAACCCCGAAAACGTTCGGCACAATAAACATAATCACACACAAATGTAATCGCCAGAGGAACGTAGCAAATTAAAAGCTAAAGTTTGGAGAGCGGCTATTGCTAATGGGAGCACAGAGCCACCCACAAGCCCTGAACAAATCCCACATATAACTTGTAATGGACTGAACGAAACTTCCAAAGTTTTGTTTTCACTTCAAATGTCATACGGTTTGTTTTAAAAAACGCACGGCGGAGAAAGGCCCGAGGGTATATTCATTTCAATAGGTCAGAATACATAGAAACAACACAATTCCCACTAGACTTGTTACTTTGGCTGCAGTCCTTGGAAATAAAAGCACTTAAAATAAATGATTAGGATTTTTTAAATTTAAAGAAAAATCGGAATGGACAAAATCGGTATCGGCCAGTCAGACTTAATTGAAATTGGTGATGGCCAAGAAAATTGCAACCGGTTTATCTCTAGGTATATTTATCGTATCATGACTTAAGTGTGGTGACAATATATCATGACTTCTGTATTGATATAATAATAATAATAATAATACATTTAATTTATAATGCACTTTACATTTGGATCAAATCTCAAGATATAACATTATCTTAACTTATGTGTCGTCATAACATTATTTCATGACATTGTAATTTTGATAACATATTGTGATCATTTCGGATCATGACCTACATATTATGAAATTTCAATACTTCAGTATTGAAACACGTGTATGCTTTAATATCGTAATAACATTGCATAGAGACATAATTATCGTGATACTGTATTGTAACTTAAGTATAGTGATAATATCGTACTGGTGTTTTCCACCTGAGATAAGCAACGACTTGTCAGGGACTCACTCAGCCATGATAGCAATTCATGACATCATTAGCATCTCTTTTCAAGTTTAACTGACCCGCCATATTATGTGCTAATAAACTAAATGCTCTATTGGAGGGGACTCAGTCCCTATATATCCGGTCTTATGCAACAGTTAGCCCGTCTCACAATCAACAACGTGGCTGAATAAGTAGACACTTGCCCAGCAACGGGTCCATGGGGACAGAGCATGTACTCAATGCTAAACGCTAACCGCCAGTGCTGAAGAAATAGCCATTATATTTACCCGCTCCCACGGAGTCCGGATGAATGATGTTAGTTGGAGACATCTTAAAAGAGAATGCCGGTAAAACAGTTGTGCTTCCCGAATGAAGGGTCTAATCCTATCACTCAAACTCTTGCATCAGCGGGCACTACTCCTGCTTTTTTTTTTTTTACCTCCCCGGTGCTGGGTTGGGCCTACACTGAATGCAACTTTGCAAAATAAACTTAGGGACCCGCCTCCTCCGTCTTCTGATTGGCTAGTGTAATATTGTCCACACGATTTAAACCAATTGACTTCATTCATGGCTTAACCTAATTACGCCAAACAAACTGTCAAGAGGTACCCATTTTACTCAATATTATAGACAGAATATCTATCATACAGTAATATCCAGACAATCATATTTTGGAATATCAAAAATGTAAGTTAGAATACCAATATGAAAGGTGTACGCCACCACCAAGGTCAGACAATCCTACTTGGCTTTCCTTTCCTGAAGTTCAGTTCAGTAGTTTTTGCAAGATTAGGGAAATAATCACAAAAAGTTACAAAGAAATTATACATTTTCATCTGGAATAGGCAAAAAGATTTGCTGTAGCCCTCCACTAAGTTTAAAGGGAACTTGTTTTGTAGTCAATGCGTAATTGACACAAAGAATTCAAGTGATGAAGAGCAGATACTCGTCATTTAATATAGTCTTACTCAGTGGAAATAAACAGATATAATAACCTCAAGCATTATCATCCAAGTAGAAAGCACAGGTTCAGCTGCTCTACACTGGCTTCCTGCTACTTCAGGAATTAATTTAAATGTCCTTATAAGAAAAGCTACGAAAGGGACTGCCATGGCGGGGTTAGAAGTCTGAATGTTTTCATTAATAAGACAGTTCAAGAGAAATTTATAAAACATTGTTTGCAACTAAGGGTGGCACAGTGGGGCAGTGGTTAGTGCTGCTACCTCACATCAAGAAGGTACCGGGTACTAATCCACCTCTGAAGGCCTTTCTGTGTGGAATTTGCTTGTTCTCCCTGTGTCTGTGTGGGTTATCTCCGAAACTCCGGCTACCTCCTATTCCTATAGGTGAATTTGGTGACACTAAATTGCCCGTGTTGGGGTGTGAGTGTATGAGTGGCTGTATGTGTCCACCCTATGATGAACAGTGACTTGTCCTGGGTGTACACTGCATCTTGCCTAGGCCCCCCCCCCCCCCCACCCTAGGCATGATATGAATGATAGCACCTCCAAGCAAAGATGAGTTCACAGTTTGTTACTATTTATTTTTTTATTAAATAAAATTTCAAAGGTCAGACATCTTTGAAAAAAAAATTACCTGCCAATGTTACGAAACATTGTCCGAGAGCAGACCAATCATCTTATTCACAGTCTGAGGAGGTTTGCCTAATGAGTCCAGATAACAGTGAGCTAATCATCCTGGGGTGCCCCTTTCAGACTGGACCTCTGCTTCTTCTGGTCCTTCTGGCCCATGACGCGGTATAGTTTTTTCCGTGCCTCCTTCTGTCTCATGAGTTTGGCCTCCTCTGCTTTCTCCTTCTGCTGCAGGAAAACCTTGTGTTTGGCGTGCTGAGCTGAATGGGCTTTCTTCCTCTTGTGGTTGTGAACTGTACTCAGAGCATGGAGCAGGGCCACAACCTGAAGGAGCAATAAGAGAGTAATTGAGATCTGTCTACTTGCACGGCCACCATTTTTCTCCCACATTTATTATCCGGGATTAACTTTGCGGTCTCAGATGTAACTTAACCAGTACCATTCAAGTTCTAACATTGAACATCAATTTGGACAGATAAGTTCAATCTGATTTGGTTAAACTCCCTTTATAGTACAGGTCTCTGTATTCAAAATATTGTTAATATTTCAAATGCAGCTACACCTAATATGTTTTTTTAATTTAGCTAAACATAAACGAACTTTTATGAGCCGGTTTTCATCACCTTTCTCTCGTGGGGCTCTCGGATCACACTGGGCCTCTGCAGATCTCTTGGCGTCTTTCCTTTTGGTTGCTGCTGTTTTGGTTTGCTCTTGAAGGGGAGGGCCTTCTGAAGCTCTTTTGGGATGTGGAGGGGGTTGAAGTGCCTCTGGGCTCGGATCACTGGCTGAAAGAGAAGAGCATCAGGTGTGGGTATTTTAAGTCCAGCTGTTCAAATTCTTTAACTGCATTCTTTAACTGCTTCAACTGAATTAGGAGAAGTGCGTTCAACAAGCCATCAAAATTGTACACAGACCAGTCACAGACAGAAAGGCAGAATGAGCTTTGGAGGTTACACGATCATATATTTATCGGTATATTTTTGTGCAAGACAGCTCAAGAATGGATCAACAGATGTGGAGGAATGATCTTAACTTAAAAATACTCACTGTGAAGCCAAAAGAGGTGTTAGTGCCATAACAAATATTAAATTTTATTGTTGAGATTTACCTGTATCTGTACCAAAAACTTCAATTTGATTGTTGACATGGTTCTTGTAACTGGACCAAAACAATACAATAATATCAAAACAATAAAATAGTAGAGGGATTAGCAGGGAAGAGTTTTTTGACCATAGCTTATTACATCTGCCACTGAGACACGGCGGGGGCTAAGTGATCCCTCACGTTTGTCCGTTTTTTGTTGTGTTTTTGATCGTGGACTAAAAACTGAGTAGATCAGAAAGGAATGTACATTTTTGGGTGAGCTGTCCTTTTATTGCTGCCTTTCTTCATCGGATCACTTGTTAAGAAATGTCAGGCTGAGTCTGCTCTACCTTGTAAAGCGAGTCTGTATTGGGTTTATTGCGGATGCCAAGGTCATGTTTCAGCTGTCCCAGTGTCCTCATTCCCGCCCAGCTGTCCTTCTGACCAGCAGGCAGCAGCAGAGAGGTGACCGGGTTGTAGAGTTGAGGAACAGCAACTGGATACCAGGAGCGCAGGAACACAATGTCTGCACAAAGCGCACAGTGTCAAATATATTAATACAGAGGAGCCCCGCGGAAAAAGCTCTAATGTGTTTTTATAACCTTTTCCATGATGACTCCAAAATACAGGCAGTTGATGAAGATTAAATAACCTTTACATAATCTAAGTTGCACAGTAACAACTTACCACTCATAAGTAGACGGTCCTCAAACGTGGCGCGGTAAGCTCCCGATGGTGTAGATAGCGCCTTCTTGATCTGACCTCTGACCCCTGACACTGTTCGTACAGAGGCCCCTTCAAATTTAGCTACCTCTAGCACTGTGTTGAACATGCCCTGGGAGGAAGAGAGGAAGAATTCAGAGAAAAAAACTCATACTGAAACCATTCTGCCTTTTTTTTTTTTAAAGGAGCACCAAGTTAGTAAACTTTATTCATGGGGCAACAAGGCGATGAGAAAAACAGAAACAAGCATGAAACTCTTAGGGTCCATCGTCAGAATTGCACTACTTTGACGAACGACAGAAACAATTTATTTTAGTTGTTCTGTCAATTGTATATCTGAAAATAAATTTAAAAAAGGTTTGATTTTCCCTAAACATCAAAAGGGACTTCTCTGGGGCATGGTATATGTATGAAGGATTACACTTTGGGGACAATTTTTGAGTTATGTGGCCAAAACTCAAATTACACAAGCACCACCCCTAGAATGAGCCTAAATTCAGCTTGTAACCATGAAAAAGATAGAAGTTCCTAAATAGCACAAGACGCCACTTCAGTCCCTGGTTGTTCGTGATAAACAACAGTTTCTGTACCTTGATGAAGCTGGTATTCTTAAAGATTTTGTAGGGGTATCCGATGAGTTTGAGCTTCTTCACTATAGTCACAGTCTTATCAAGATCAAGAATGACTCCTGTGGCCGCAATACGGAAATTAGCCTGTGGAGAGAGAATAGGAACCTATGAACTAAATAATGCATTATTTTAGACTTTAATGAGGGTTTATAGATAAATTGCTAAATTACAAATAATTTAACAATTATGGAAATTATATATATATATATATATATATATATATATATATATATATATATATATATATATATATATATATACACACATAAACACACACAAACACATACATATATTTAAATATATATACCTATTTAAATATATATGAAAAAAAGCAAATAAGAGACTTACATTGGTTCCTGTTACTGACTGCACAGCCAGGAAGCCGGTGCCCTGTGGTGTAATGGGTCCTTCAAGGAGATAGATGGGGAGAGAATACGTACTTATTATCAGACAGAGCTGATAATTACAGATTGCAAAAAGACTGCTGTGATAAAAGCAGTGAGTGTTGATGGATAAAACATGAATTAATGTCTTTAAGGTGGGTACATGTAGTAAAGCAGAAACAATCGAGCTATACTGCATGTACGGCAGGCGTTAACAGGATAATCTGACAATCAGACATTCAGTATATATTAAGACCCCGAGGGTTTATAGGTGCAGTTCATCAAGAATATTTCACTGATTATCAGTTCACCTCCATGCTGATGGAAAGTCAATTGAAGTTTCTTTTTAGATTGTTAAAAAACAATCAACATCTCAAATATCATAGCTTCCCATGAGCTTTGGTGAAGAAGGGGGATAAAGTTTCTTTAAATTTCGCTAAAAACTTTCCATCAGTATGGCATAGATGAGTAGAGTAGATGTCAACAAATTTTCATTTCAACCGGTCCTTTAATAAAACGCATATTAAAATACCTTCACACATTTAGCAACAGCATTTCACAACATTTAGAGAAAAAGAGAAAACACAACCACATGTAAAATATTGCACATATCATTTTGATTATGTAAACACAGAATCTTTATGTTAATGTCATCTCACCCCATATGGTGGCTCCACAGTGCATGTGCTGCGGTGTGTATTTGAGCAGGCGGTGGCGTCCGTTGTGATCCTCGATGTGGTAAAGGGGTATGGTCTGGAAGCGTCTCCAGCCTAATGACAGTATGAGTGGGTCCCGTGTCTTTAGGATGCGGGCGTGCCAACGATGTTTCTTCAGTCGCATCTGACAAGACACAAACACACACACACATAACTACTAAAGTAATAGATTGAAATAGTACAGCGGCATATGGGATGCGAGTGATTGGTCGACTCATCATTGCTAACCTTGCATATCCGCACCAGAAATTCTATCTGGTTAGTAAACAAATAATTAATAGTCAATTAATGTCCCTGTATGATCCATTTATAGATGTAAGTTTATATAGGACAGCATGTAGGTGATGTCTCTCTTTTGGTGTGATTTCATGCTTAACAAATAAAAACAACTTTACTTTGCATTTCTGACTGATCTCAAAACGTTTCAACGACGTTTTGTATAGAGGATTATTCGGCCTAGGGGTCATTTGGTTTTGAGGGGGATCTGTATCCAAAATGTGTATCAGGAATTATTTTTCTTTCACACATTCAGTGAGGGGATTCCCCTCCATGTCAAAATTTCAGCATATAATAATTAATGAATCTCAAAGAGTTAAAAAAATTAGGAACATTCATTGCATTATTATATATGGATTTGATGCAGATCCAGCCGATGATGGAGAGACTGAATGATACTTAAATAAACATATGTTTGGTGGTGGATCTTGAATGTGTAATACATGTTATAAATAGCTCTTATAGTATAGAGGATGATGACTAGACAAATTTCATACTTCTTGTTGAAACAGCTTCATGAACATTCAATATTGTTTAAATGAAGTCTAAACAACATTTTCTAAATTAAGTTAGTTTAACTGTACCCAATAGATTTGTTTGAAGAGGCTTTAGAATATAAACAACCAGTGACAAATAGGCCATCACAGACTTTTGCACATACCTGCAGGTAGCCCACATTTCCCTCACTGGAGGTCAGACCTCCGAGGATGATGGGGTAGTGGGGATCGAAGTTGGAGACAAACTCACAGGGTAGAGAGGAGAGTTCTACTCTGACGTACATTCCTGGTCGGAAGCCTTCGTACTGGACTCTGGTCTCATCGTCCACATCCTCGAACTCTGCCCTGTTTAACTGAGGATCAAGTTTACTTATGATGGATCCTTTCTTAAATGTTTTGTAGGATCTTTGATGAACCTTCATCATATGAATGTATTTCTAGGCAGCTATTTCACCTCAGCCTGCTTCTGCATCTCCTCCTTCAGGTCATCGAAGTACGTGGCATCTCCATCGTCGTACTCGGCATTGAATCTCTCCTTTAACCTGCGTTTCTTCTCCAGACGCTTGTTTTTGTGAACCTCGTCATCATCCAACTTTGGCCTCTCATCAGCTTCACCATCACCATTATCTTCATCACATTCACTATCCTTCTGGTGAAAAGGTATAAAGAAAACCCATCCAAATGAGAGAACTAAATAGCGTTAATAAACTATTTAGTATACAGATGTAAATTAAATTTTACTTTAAACACATCAAATTAGATAAAACATGGACACTTGAGCAATCAATTTGGGCACATGTGAACAGGTATGTTTCATTGAAGAAAGTCGGTAAGACAGTTGTTTAACATGTTGTTATTCTTGTTGTATATCTGATAGAACGTTCAGATACAGCAGGTCACATTTTCACACTACATTTAACTTAAAACAAATTTTTAATCATAATTTGATTTATTGAAACAAAAAGGTTGTCTACTGAGTTTAAACAAAATAAATTTAAGAACTTTTTTATTACCAAAGTTTTACCAAATCCGATTTTAGACTTTTTAAAACCCTTTGGAAATTTTGATCAAACGCCATCTGGGCCTGTGTGAAGGGAGAATTCCCCCACTTAGAAACTAAATGCAAAAAACTACCAAATTCAAGAAAAGATGAAGGAAGCCTTTGAGATCCATTTGTCTGGGAAGGATTACAAAGCTACTTTTAAGGTTCTGGGACCGAACACATTATGTTTATTGCAATAAATAAATAAATAAATGAATAAAAATGTATAAATCCATTTTCTTCTGCTTATCCAGGGCAAATGAGTAGTTAATTATGACTATTAAGAACTTTTTTTTAAATATATCTTTTATTTCATGTAAAAGGAACATACCTCTGCCAGATCCTGCAGACCAGATTCTCTCTTGTGAGTCTCTCCTGTTTCCAAATCCTCAAAGTCACCATAGAGCTCCTCTGGAAATAACAAGATAACAAAAAAAGTATGATATTATGCTTTATTCTTCTGCATAAATTTTGTGATTTTGAGATGAGATGAGAAAGGAAAGGACCAGCTGCATCTGCAACCCATCCTTTTCTGTATTTAACTGAGTAGTTCAGTTATATTTTACTCTCGGCCATGGTTTTTGGTTGAGCTGATCGTTTCTCTTCTCTTACCATCCTCTTTCAGCAGAGTAGCAGCATCTTGAGTCTCCTCCCACTTCCCAGTTACAAAACAGTCCCTAATGGAGTTCAGCATCTGAAAAACAAGACAATGTTCCAAACTGTAAATATTTCAATATCAATTTAATTTCAACGTCTTGCTTTTACCTCTATCAATGGAACTTGGCAGAAATATATGCTCATCCATGTTCATGTATTGGGGTAAAAGATATGGCACAGGGAGACTCATTTTGGGTTAGATCAAAAAGATTTATGTGCATTTGTCAATAAATCACCAGTTGTCCAGTTTGATCACTTTGGTAAATACTAACACCTGCAGTCCAGCAACACTCAACAAAACTTGCAGTTCTGGAGATGTTCTGAACCAGTCGTCTGACCATCACCATGAATGATGTGTCAATGTCATTCAGACCCATAAGTTTGTCTGTTTTTTCTGCTACCAACACATCAACTTCAGGACAATATGTTCTCCTACTGCTTAATATATCCCAACTACTGAATGTTGCCATGGTAGCCAGATAATATATGTTATTTTATGTTTCCCCGTCAGTGGTTATAAAGATATATTAATCTTTTTTTACGTACCCCATGCACACCCATAAGTGGATATACACATGGCTGATGGGTGTACATTGGTTACGTAAAAAAAGATGGCATTGCAGACCAAAATAATAACAACATTGCATCAGAACTAAGATGGACTCAAAGCTGTTTGATTCTGTATTTGTCATTATTTTATATTGTTGGGATAATTATATAATTTCTAATAAAAAGGAAATAATTTTTAATAGTATTAGGTCAGTTTTTATACAGAAGGCATCAACATTATGTTATGTGTAGTAGTATAATATCTGGCATTTGGGCCTTTTGGGTAAGTGCTGAAAGTATAAGGGCAACCCAATTATCCAATTCACATAAACCCTTTTAAAATTAAAAATTCATATCTATTTTTTTGCGAAATCATAAATTTCATTTTGTATGGAAGCTTGTTTTTGTTAAATTTATATTGTAGATGTTTTTAGAATTCTCTTTTTTACCCTTGATTAAAAGTATTTATTTTGGCATGGTCTGGGAAGTAGTTGCTGATTAAGTGCCTCAACAGTACATTAAGAACTCAAAATGAACCAACTGTCCAAGTAATCCTTGTGTACCAATGTACCTCTTCACACTCCCAGTCATGGGAGGTGTCAGGGGTAAAACGAGAGCAGTCTACTGCGTTTGCATGCAGCTTTTTGCTGTTCTGTGGGCGGCTAACTCGAAACAGTCCCCCAAGCTCCTCCTCTTCATCCTCAAAGTCATCTGCCTCTGCAACTGAAAATAAAATGATAGCGGTCAAGAGACGATAACATGACTGTAATACATTATCATTTGAAAGACAAAAGTGCCAATATATGGAGTAATGTACACTACTCCAAATAATAAAGGGAACACATAATCATCACAGTGTAACTCCAAGTCAATCACCGCTCCAGGATATCAACTTGTTCAGTCAGGAAGCAATAATGATTGTGAATCGAATTCACCTGCTGTGATGCAAATGGGACAGACAACAGGTGGAAAGGAGAAGCAAATAGCGAGACAAGCCCTATAATGGCATGGTTTTGCAGGTGGAGGCCACAGACCATTTCCCTCTCCTCATCCTTTCTGGCTGATTGTTGGCTAGTTTCGATTTTCCTAGTGCCCTCGCCACTAAAGGTAGCATAAGGCGGTATCTGCAGCCCACAGACGTTGCTCAGGTAGTACAGCCTCTCCTGGATGGCACAACCATACGCGCCGTGGCCAGAAGGATTGATGTATCTGCCAGTACAGTGTCAAGAGTGTGGAGGAGATACCATGAGATAGGCACCTACACCAGTCGAGGGTGCCGTAGGAGGGCAACAACCCAACAGCAATACCGCTATATGATCATCTGTGCAAGGAGAAACAGGAGGAGCACTGCCAGAGCCCTACAAAATGACCTCCAGCAGGCCACTCATGTGCATGTTTCTGCCCAAACTGTCAGAAACAGACTCCCTGAGGTTGGCGTGAGGGCCAGTGCTCACAGCCCGGCACCGTGCGGCGCGATTGGCATTTGCCAGAGAACAACAGAATTGGCAGATTTGCCATTGGCGCCCTGTTCTCTTCACAGATGAGAGCAGATTTCCACTGAGCACATGGGAAAGACGTGAGAGAGTCTAGAGACACTGTGTAAAAAGTTGTGCTAGGTGCAATTGATGATTGGCCTGCCTGTTCCCCAGACCTGAATCCAATGGAACCCGCCTGGGATGTCATGTATGATGACATCCACTGCCACCACATTGCACCACAGACTGTCCAGGATGACTGATACCCTGATCCAGGTCTGGGGGGGAGATCCCCCAGGAGACAATCCCAGTCCTCAACGGGGTTAATAGTTTTGGTTTCCATTGATAGTTCTTACGTTATTTTGTTCTCAACAAATTACAGTATGTCATCAATAAAGATTTTCAACTGGAATATTTCATTCATCCAGATCTGGGATGTGTGATTTAAGTATTCCCTTTATTTTTTTGAGTAGTGTATATACACTATTTCTATCTTGGACACTTCACGGTTCTGTGAGGTTCTCACGGTTCTAGAGTAAAAAACAGACATTATGAAGTTAACAATTGTGTACAGTCGATTATATTGTTATGGCTGCTTGATGTGTGTCAGTATTAAGAACTGATTTGTCTGTCCTATAATAACTAATCACATATCTATGTAAGCAGAACTTCAGGATACCTGAACCGTAAACCAGTTTCCTCAGATTGGGGGCAGATTCTTGTTGCCGTTGAAACGCTTCTGATGCTTTCTGCTGCAGTCCCTCCTTCCATCTCAGAGCACCTGTGGACAGATGCAGGAGCAGAAACTCAACTCAACTCCAGGCTGGTTTAAGAGCCACTTCAGATTTGGTCCAAAAATTATATTGTTTGATACCAGAGAAGTATCATTATACCACAGATGCAATAGAGCCATTATATCACAGGGGCACTAGAGCCACTGCATTACACCACAGGGGCACAATACCCAATCCATTACACCACACATGCACTAGAGTCACTACATTACATCACAGGGGCACTTGAGTCACTACATTACACTACAGAGGCACTAGAGCCACTACATTACACCTCAGTTGCACTAGAGCCACTACACTACACCTCAGTTGCACTAGAGCCACTACATTACATCCCAGAGGCACTACTGCCACTACATCACATCACCGAGACAATAAAGTCACTACATTACATGACAGGGGCACTGTACCCACGTCATTACACCACAGAGTCACTAGAGCAACTACATTACATCAAATAGGCAATAGAGCCACCAAATTAAACCACAAAGGTACTAGAATCGATACACCACAGGGTCACTGTACCCACGTTATCGTATTAAATACGCACCACAGCCATGTCATTTTGTCGCAGAGGTACTAGAGACATGTCATGAAGTCACCCTTTTTTATAGGATTATTATAAGAAGACAATTGACAATTTGTCTCACCAGAAGACCATTGTTTTTTTATTGTCCACTTTAATACTTTGATTGTTTTCGTCTAAATGACGCTACACTGTCCGTGTTTTTAAAAATGCCACAAGTTTTTGTCGGTTACAATAATCCTGCCGTAACAGGTTCTTGTTTTTTAGCCCCAGGGGCTGTTGCACAATGGCTCAAGCACTGTCGCCTCATTTTTAAAGCCTTTTCTACATAATGCATGGATCATGGATCATTTATGGTCTGTTCCACCACTAGTCATGACTTAATCCTCATGTTAACACACATCATACTGTCATACTTAGTATATTTACCTTGCTCTTTTTCTTCCCCCTGCTCCTCCTCTTCACAAGCAATTTGTTGCTCCACTGTAGAATCAGCAATACCTTCCTCTGACTCCTCACTGTCATCCTCTTCCTCATCTTCCTCATCTTCCTCAGAACAGTGTCCAGAATCTCCTGCTCTCCCTGCCTCTTCTTCACTCAACTCCAGCTCATCTTCACTGTCAGCAAACGCTGGCAGTTCTGCGCCATCCTCTAGCTTTTGTTTTTTCACTGGTGGAGCACTGTCGCTGGTTACTTTCTTGACAGATTTGGTTCTTGCTTCTTTTAGAAAAGTATTTATGTCATTATCATCTTCCTGCTCCATCTGGTCGCTGTCTTCACTGTCATCATCCTCTTCATCGCTGGAACTGTCTGTATCATTGATGTTGTCATTCTCCTCACTGAAGACCACCTTCCTCCTGTTTATCTGGGTGGTTGGGTCCCAAACATGCTTCTCCTGTAGACTCCCTATCTGTCTAACACACAAAACAAAAACAAAAAATGTTCACAAAATTCTTCAGACACAAGGCTGAATCCTTTTTTTAAAAGAATATATATGTGGTTTGTCTATTACTATAGCTCATTCACAAACAAATACACAACATATTAAAAATACAACATAGTTCAGAAACAGATCATTTATGACCTTAGTCAATACTGTTTTTTGAAAGCGAACATGTCCTGCAGGACTCGACCAGGCTATTGAGGACTTCGGCCTTCCTTTGAGAAAGGTCTATCCATGATGTAGACTGAAGTGATACATCTGCCCTCACTCCACAATGAAAAGCGACCCTGTGATCATTGAAGTATTTTGCTCTGCCTCCATTTTGGACCAAAAGCTCCATGAATAGATCCATGAAATTTCCAGTTTGTGATGCAGGAGCAGGAAGTGACCAGTTCAAATTATCATGCATACAAAAATGTAATACTAACACTTTTTTGTGGTTTGATTGAAAGGGAAAACTTTTAATCATGAAAAGTGGCGATTGTACGCGTTATATAACTGGGATATGGACCTCAAGATTATTTTAGCACAGGCCTATTTCTGGTTCCTCATATCGGCCCCTTATAAAATAAGTGAAGAGAGAAAGAGAGGAACTGTGAGGATTCTCACCTGCTTTGCTCGTCGATATCTGTAGGGTCCAGGCTGGCAGAGCCGCTGAACAGAGACATCTTACTGGCAGCCATCTTGGCATCCAGGGTGGCATGTGTGTCAATGAGAGACTGGACGAGTTCTGTGGTCGGTCGCATCTCCTCCTGTACCAGAGAACAAAGAGCATAAACAGTCATTTTTATCTGATGTCATCACAAATTCAAAAATAAAACATAATTTGAGATCATTCAAATGTAGAACACACACCTGTTGTTGCTTGACGTGGCTGGCAGGAAGGTCAATATACACAGCGTCCTTGTCATACACCACCCCCCCGACCCCAGCCATTGGTGCATAGAGCAGACGCTCCTTCTCGTTCAGGGCTCTCTTTTTCTGTGCATCTGGCAATGAACATGGGTCTGGCAGGAAGTTCAAGTCAGCCACCTGAAAGTCTCCTACACCTGTGGAGAAACAAAACATATAAGGGTTTTTAGGGCCAAAGCAGAGACAGGTTCCAAGGCTCTATTGTTCTGAAAGGAATTAGTATTTCTCCCTCAAATGAGTCGCATTTCTATCTTATTTTATTTTTTTAAACTTGCTTGAAAACCCATGAAACACCACCACCGTCAGTTGTGGTGGGAATTTACCTAGAGGATGTTTTGGGGAAATAGTTCTTGCAAAATGACTCCACAGTGCTCCTTAAAGTGTGGACCCAGCAATGTGTTTAACATAAACATACAGAAATTGTTAGTTACAGGATCTAGAGCTACAAAAAGGGGCCATGACCTAACCCCAGCAGGAAGTCGGAAATTTTGAATATAGCAATAATTTCTAGAGACTTACTCACATTGTACTCCTCTAAGAGATCTTATCAATCAACTTCAAATTAGTTAGGTGTATCTTAAGACTATAAGAATGAAAATTTATCAAGGTTCCGGTTCCTTGATGCGTGATAAATCTTTTCAAGTTTTTATCACTCCACTCACTCCTTAGTGAAATCAGCCCCAAACTTCACAGGTTGGTTAAGGGTCCTACCCTGAAGACATCTGCATGACAGTATTTAGTAAGCTATCCATCTCCAGCTCATCCCGGGGGATCCCAAAATTCTCAAGCCAGATGAGATACATAGTCCCTCAAGCGAGTTCTGGGTCTACGCAACGGTGTCCAAGTCCTGGTGTCAACTTAATCAGATGCCCAAACCACTTCAACTGGCTCCTTTCGACGTGAAGGATCAGCAGCTCAACTCCAAGCTCCCTCCAGATGTCTGAGCTCCACACCTTATCTGAAACGCTGAGCCAAGCCACCCATAAATGGAGCCTCACTACAGTCACTTGTATCCTATATCTCATTTTCCGTCATTACCCAGAGCTCTTGACATTAGGTGAGGGTTGGAACATGGATGGGCAGGTAAATTGAAAGCTTTGCCTCAGAACTCAGCTCTCTCTTCACCACGAAGGACCAATACGATACCCTCATAACTGCTGATGCCGCACCATTAAGTAAGCCTCAGGTAAGACTTAAGTCACAAATCTCATTCAATTTACATCAATTCTTTTATCATGTGGCCACCTCATCATAAAATAGAGAGAATTAATTCTATGAACATCGCATCTAAAGTAGCGAGCTGTATTTCCAAAATTCCCCTTGAAACCCAAAGTCGTTACAACTCTGCCATGCCATGCATCCATGGTCCGATATTTACCAAAGATCACGTTAGATGAGTTTGTCACCCAGAGGACCCACGCACAACAATATTAAGTTATTGGGATTGTGCCACCTCTTGACAATGTGTGAAGACTTTTGTTCTGTGTTTATCTGCAGGTTTCTGGCAGAGGGAATCAGGGTGTGAAGGCCTGACCAACGCTGCTTTCAACTTAAATTTCAAATTGCATTCTATTAGTACCGGTTGAAGAAGGGCTTTTGTAGATGACTGCCAGTCGGCTTATGTACCTGGAATGTGGACCTGGCCTTTGTTTTTCATATATGTCCCCCGCAGGTAGCCGTAGAGCGACACCGTCCTGTCACACTTTGGGTCTTTCCTCACCATCTCAGTGTCAGTCAAGTCTTCCAAACTGTTTGAGTACAAGAAAGGAGATATAATGTAACAAGGATGAGAAAATAATGTTTGACTGAGCATAAATATATGCAAATACAGAATAACTCCAATTCAGGATAAGTCTGTATTCAGATGTCAGAAATGGAAAACCAAGAAAACTAAAAAACAGAGTTAAACTAAACTAAATTATTTACATAACATTGACTACAAATTTGATTATTCTCACAGCAGTATTTTTTATCGGGTAACAGTAACAACAAACTCCACAACATCTGGTTGTTATTCTGTAGTGCGGCGGGCCACTCTTGAGTCAGTGATATAAAAAAGTAAATCTAACCATAGCTGAAACAATACTATTAATCAACGGGTCTACTTGTGGCTCTGCATTGCTTTTTTTATGTAATGGCGGCATGTAGGAAATCTGTGTAACCATTGCTGTGCCCCAACATCAGTCAGATATAATTGCCTCATAAAAATCTTATAACTGATATATATATCTGATAATTATATTCGTTGTATGAGGACAGGGATATCACCTTATCTACATGGCTCCAGCAGAGGTTCTTACTACCAGCGTTTAGCTGAGGTTAACATGACTAATTTGATCTTCTGACTATGTTTGAAACGTCTGGCTATTTTTTGGCATTTAGCTAAAGCACCAGCAAAGTTTCTGCCACAGTGTGTATGATGTGAGCTACATGGAACTTCTGCTCCAATGCTGTGAGTGCCATTGAAGATGATACTTTAGACTGGTTCAGCTCATCAGTCCAATATGTGGATGCAACCTTTGCCTTTATCTAAACTTCTAAGGCTTTTTAAAGTGAATCTTTCCATCCAACACACCAGGAGATGTTTCTTCATTCATTGTGGTATCGCATTTAATATGCAGTGCGAGAATCCATGCTGGTGCGACAGGAAGACATTTTAGTATAATTTGGTAATTTATAAATAATAAATTCAATAAATAGTTTGCATTGAACAAACATTATTTTTCCAGACTAATCTTGAGCACCGACCTTGACAAGGCCCTTAATTTCATAGCAGATGAGTCGAACTGCGACATGAGCAGCTGTCATTTTCCTCCTTCTCTTTACATCTTTGTATCACTCATCAACAAGTCACAGATAAAATTGTGAAAAGAATACTCACCGGTCAACCAGAACGTAAGAGTGGGTGGTCTGCCACACCAGTGGGCGAAACTTCATGACAGAGATGAAGCGGCCCAGGTTCTTCACTTCTTGGGTTTGATATTCACCATAAACCATACCAGACAGATAGAAGAGCTTGGCCCCCTGATGGATTCAAACACAAATGTAAACGGATGGTAACTAGTTTAACAATTGCTAACACACACAAATAACAAATACAACATTTCATATCTATTCCCATTCACCTGCATATGTTGAGAGCAATCAAATAGCACATTATCCAGGGCATGGCATTACACTATGGTTCCTATCAACTTTTAATTCACTTCCTTGCCCCAAGATCCACTATATACAAAATGACTTTCAAATGGATCAACAAGGTAATGAGATATAGTGCAGAGAATCAGAGAATCACAAACACTGATGAAGTCAAAATTTTAGTTCAACAACTACTTTCTCAACACACATCTTCTGCACGTTGAAAAAGTAATTTCTGTGACGGTCAAGGATTTTAACCAAATGTTTAAGACCCACTGTGTTCTAAAGTAGCTTTGTGAGCCAGATTGACAAGCTGTAACACGCAATGGTTTCTGCTGTGTCTTTCACCATTTTGAAACCTTTGCATATTGACCTGCATTTATAAACGTTATTTAGTGACTAATACACTGTGGAAGCCGTTTGGTGCACGTCAACCTCTTTGTACCATGCACTTTCATACTGGACAGTATGATTATTTGGTAGTGAATTAACAAACTGATAGTGTAATGCTGCACAATGCAATTTTCTGGTACTGTGTGTAATACAAAGCCCATATGGAGTCCCCTGTAGACGCGATCAGTTGTATTTTGTGTCATTAGTTGTAATTATGTGACACAAATTACACAAATTCGAAAGTTGAGCGAAAGAAAGTTGTGTCATTCGCTCTAATTGAACATTTTCCACTTGAAATGACATTTGCTACTTATGGTTTTCAGACGCATTTGTGATTTCGCTACAAATTCAATTTCAATTAAATTCTGGTTTGTTTGCATCTCACTTCTATTTGTTATGTGTCATCTTCACTGAAGCCAAAATGCATCCATTCTTTTTAGGCGCCAACGAAACCTGACCAACTTGAACGTGATTGTTTTATCCGCATTCTCATGGTGGGAAAAAGTAAAAAGAGTTTTCATTCACAGATATTATTATATCACGTAGCACTAATTGTATCACATTAAAAATATGGTAATGAATCATATATACTTTTCAAAAAACTTGGGGATATGTGTCAAAATCAAGCCCCAAGGGCCACATCCGGGCCCTCACAACAATTATATCTAGCATGCGAGACAATATCTAATTTTCATTATAACTGGCCTGCATGTACACAGAACAAACACAACAGATACTACAAATCCCAGAAGGCATAGGGATAGCCGGTGCGTCAATGAAACCCGCCAGCATTTCTTGCTGCTACCCTGTTGTTAGATATCAGCGTTTATCCAGGCACTCAAATAAACTTCAGGCTAATCCTTAGAAGAGATGCTACGGAGTCCGGCAGGGGATATAAACAGTGCTGCAAGGAGCCTGACGAGAGTTCGTAAACACGAACACATCACCCCCGTTCTTCATTCCCTTCATTGGCTTCCCATCTGCACCAGGATTGATTATAAGATCTCTCTCCTCACTAACCACTGCATCCATGGCAATGGAACTATTCACCCCACTGACCTCAACACGATCCCTCCAGTCTACCCCCCCCCCTCCTTCCTCGGACTAAGCTCAGCATCATGGGTGATCGGGCCTTCTGTTCTGCTGCCCCTCGTCTGTGGAATGCCCTCCCTGACCATCTGAGGGCTCCACAGAGGACTTGACACATTTAAAAAAGGTCTTAAAACATTCCTTTTTAGCAGAACCTATAACTTTTCATTAACATTGCTGCTTTTTGGTCAGGTTTTTATATAGTTATTTTATTTTTTATTGATGCTTTTACCTGCTTTTACTTTGTAGCTCTTTGAGATTTGATCCAAATTTAAAGCGTGTTATAAATTGCTGATACATTATAAAAAAAAAAAAAATGTAATTGCTTACATTAAATAAGAAATGCATCTGTAGGTTGTTCATGCACTTTATTTTTTCTGAGGAGCCGCTGCTTCTTACTCCAGAAACAGATATTCGCACCAACAGTCTACTCTTAATGTTTTATTATGACAGAAGAAAGACACAGCTAAATCAACCCAGCCATCTACCAAGGGTCATTTACAGAACCTTTTTGTTTATATTGTCAATTAAAAACTTTACAAAGCTGATCTTAGATGTAATTAGTAACATAAAATATAGTTTTCTGGCTGTCGTTGATGCCTGTGAATAGAGAAATTTCCTTCAGAAATTATTCTGTGAAACTATTCTGATAGACAAAGGCATACAAATTATTATGCTGATCTGATATGAATTTAATTTGTAATTTGAGTATTTTCTATTCCATGGGTTTGTTCAGAATTCTATTAAATGGGTAAATAACATAAGAATAAAATTGTCGTAATACCTCAGATTGAACATGTCCAATTTGAGTCCAGTCCTGACACCCCTGCCTAAGAGCATACACAGGCTTTGTACAGTAAAGATGTGATAAGGTCATGTTTACCTGGTAAACCTCTGTCCAGAAGCGATGTTTGAGGTTTTTCTTGGTCTTCCTCAGGGTCTTGTTGTTCTTGAATGAATCCAGGTGAGTGAGAACACCCATGATACGAGGGAAGCCGTGGACCTGACAGATGTTGAGAAACTCAAAGGTCTCCATCTCAAAGCCAAAGCTGGCATCAATCAACATTAAAACCTTGAGAGAAGAAAAACAATGCATTCAATGTAATCTTTTAAATAAAACTTAATATAGTCTTCATACTTTTTAATGCTAATTCATAACATGTCAATATGCTACCAAAAATAAACATTAAAGGTGGTTAATTTGTCAGATGTAAACAACATAAATGGACTTTTAGAACAATGAAATGTCTTAAATTGAATTCATTGCAAAGTACATAAATATCTTTGTGGTAATGTTTCACAGTGACATGAGCTCCGATGTACATGTGTTAAACTGATGAACTCACCAGGTCAGCTACTTTTGCAAGGTCGATCATTGTGTTGATATCATTATTACACTCCATGAAAGTGAGGCGTCGCTTTTTGCCTAAAGAATAAAAACAAAAAGAGGTCACTTATCAAACACACAAACATTATTTCAAATGGGCTTTTGATTACTACCATTTCAAATGTTCCTTTTTTTGGACATTATTCAGCAAAAGATCTGATGATATGTAGTTTGCACTGAGGTTAGGATAGAGAATTCTGGTCCGGTATACCGCTGAAAAGCAATTTGTCATCATCTAATATGATCTCAGTGACGACCTAGGAAATTGATTTGTTTTAAATTATCTGCAATATGCTGCAAGTCATTCCCCATCTCTGTAAGCCCATTTGCTGCCTATTCTATACAGCCATGTCCTCATGGAGGCATGAAAGTGTGTAGAAATGTAATTTTATGTGAAGAACGTGTTGTTGAAACAAGATGTTGGAATTTGTAAATCTGTTTGAGGGAGCAAAAAACAACATCACAAGGTGACGAAAATTAACATTTTAATACTCTTCAGTTACAAATCTTACCAGAGACGATGGTTATGGGTCCACATATGTCTCCAAGTTTCTGTCGGGTGAAGTTTTTGATCAGGCAGCGGATCAAGGTGCTTTTTCCCACCTTGGGGGGTCCAACTACAACAATCACTATGGGGGGAGGTTCCAGAGGAGTTCGGTCCACAAGGGGGATGTGATGTTTTTTGGTTTTTATATCCTGTGCTCTAAAGAAAACATAACAATAAAACATTATCCAATATGCTTGAATTCACCTAATTACAATCTTGAGTCCATAAAAGGTGGGACAAGTTAAGTGATGATTGGTTACAGTATAATGGTTGAGTATAAAAAAATGGCATACTCATAAGACATTTGTCATTCAGAAGCAAAGATGGGGAGAGGCTCACCACATCATCATTCACATCACACTCACATCATTGCATTATGCTTTATTTGACACTGCTAAGTCATGAATTATAAGAGCTAGGTCAAACTAGTGTTGTCTTCTTCAAGACATTGATGTCACAATCTGTCTCACAGACATGTAGTGATGTAATAAGAGAGGTGTAAGGACAAACCTGTGGAATGTCTTTGCCATTCGTACAGCGGACTGAACCGCAAACGCTTTGGGATTGCGCTTCCGTTCATCACTTTCTGTGGAGTTTTCCTGCTTTTTGAGCTTCTTTTTCTCTGCCTTTGGGCCACTGTGCTTCTGCTGATGCCGCTTCTGTTCCTTGACTTTGTCATCCATCTTGTCAACTAAAGCAAAAACAATTTCACTTGAGCGCATCTTTGCAAAGAGAGGGCCGGACAGTCTCTCAGTTATAAAGCAGTCATTAAGGCATATTTTTTATTTTAATGATGTTTTTAAACTGCTCTTCTTTGTCATTGATTTCCATGCCCCTTTCATAGTTTCCCTCCATTTATTGAACAGTTTTATCTATTGAATTTAAAAACTTTAAGCCTCAGCCTCCTTCACTGTGTGACTGCTGGGAAGGAGGCTGGCAGCACCAGAGCTGTAGAATTCTCCGGGCTGCCAGAGGACTCAACATCAAAATCTTTCCTGAGTCTTCCGGTTTGCTGTGACATCGAGGCTTTTCGCTCTGTTGCTTTTTCTAGTTCTAAATAATATTTATGTTCCACCATTTGTCAAAACACAGAAGCAACTAAATCACGAAATCCCTGTCCAGGCGTCTGCACAAAACATGGCGACCCACTCAATGGAGATAAAAAGCACTTTTTTCTAAACAAACATTAAAAAAATCCAGCTGAAAGTACAAAAAAAAAAAAACATAACAAAATTCTGAGGATTATATTCCATATATTCAAAGGCATACAAATACCGCCTAAATTCTACACACTGGACCTTTAAATCAAGCATTCTAAAATGAGCATCAACTTTAAGTGTCCTCTTTAAAGATTTCTGTCGTGTCTTTGTTGCATGTGTTTGTCATGTGTTTTGTTATACTGTGGCTTTTGCAGTGCGTTTTCTTAACGTGTTGTATTGGCGAGCATCTTCTCTTCATGTGTTTTCTTAATGTGTTGTTAACTGCAGAGCTTTTTTTCGAAGTGTGGCCTCGTATTGAAGATGCTTTAATAATAATTTGCTTGTGTTTGTCTACTGAAACGTGGTTTCTTGAAACGCGGCGTTTTTGCTCCTGTCAGCCACCGTATGTTGTATTACTTACAATGTTAATATTAGCGTTAATCAACACAACACGCTGCAGTTGTGAGTTTGTTTAGTTCAGTTATGTTATGAAGGATACTTTAGATATCATGTTTTAGTTAACTTGGTATTTCGTAGGTAATGTGTGTCTAAAATTTTGTTTACCATTACCAACAGAGGCCAAGTACAGGCTAAATAGAGGCGAACGAGCAGAGGAAGATGTCTCCATAAAAGGAACACTCGCCTGTTAAATGGTAAGAAAGGAAAATAAAACTATTATTCGCAATACCTGAGGGTAATCCTGATGTGGTCTGGATCCAGTCTCTTCTTTGAAATATCACATGTGTTTGGTAACCTCTGGCCCGGAAGTGTATCGAATGGTCACTTCGTTAGTCGTTAGGTGGAAACAAAAGCCTTGCAAGGTTCCGCACAGCGTGGATCGGGTATCAAACCATGTACAACAGCGCCGTTTACAGGCGCCATCATCATCATCATCGGAGTTTGGTATTCCCTGACATTAAGAAGAATCGGGAATTATCTGAGATAAAATTGATTAATTTAAAAGAAGAAATACGGAAATCATCTGTTATTAAAGTGGTAAATTGAGAAAGAAACTCCGAGAGGATTTTCAGATCAAAGATAATTTACAAGAAAGGTTCCGGATATTCTTGGGATTGAAGTGACCAATCTTAAAGATAAAAACTCGGATATTCTCTGAGATAAGAGTTATACGTTTAAAATATAAAATATTTTATGCTCTCCGAAATTAGAGGAGTATATTCTCAAAAGAAATCATATGCTCTGAAATAAAAATAAAATATAGGAGAATCAACTATATTCTCTGAGATTATTGTGATTCAGTTAAAAACAGTAAAATAAAGTTGTTATCTGCTATTAAAGTGGTATCTAAATTTAAAAAAAAACTCGGATACTCTCTGAGACTGTAGTGTAAAAAAAATGGAGAAAGTTGTCAATATTCTCTTGGATCAAAGTAGTAAATGTACAAGAAAAAATCCAGGATATTCCCAGAGATTTAAATTTGTGAATAAAAACCTCAGAAATGATCTCTCCAGAGTTTATGTGATACATTTACAAAAATAAATCCTGGATATTCTCCAGGATTCTCATCTCTAAGATGAAATGGTATTAGTTTATTGAGTCCACTGCTATTATTAACTTGTCAGGAATTTATTTCAGGATTTATATCACCATGTAGTATTCCAACGTGCAAAACAATAGAAACTGGCCCCTTGAATAAAAGAGAAAGAAAGATATATTGAAGCCCATATGCTCAAATGAAAGCGTAACAGGCCTAAATGTATGCATTGTTCTCTGATGCCATAATAATAAAATAAAATGATAAAAATCAGTTCAGGGGTTTTCAATGGCAAACTTTTTGTCTGTGTCATTCCATGACGAATTTTGTTTACAAAGGGAAATATTGGCATGATTGATTGATTATTAGATCTGAAGTTTAAATGACAACCTCCCAAAACACACAACCTTTCCAGAATGAATGCATTATCACAGCCAAACCTATGAAAATAAATAAATAAAATAACTGAAAATACAAAATAAATTCCCCAGTGTGGCAAAAAGGTTATAATCCAATAATCCATAGTCATTTGGGTTACCGACTATGCTGCAAGAGGGTCACATAATTTTCAGTAAATGTGCTACCCTTTATTCCACTCAAAGTAATGACACAGAACTTAATCTTTCCAGAGCTGCAATTGAGATTTTATCCCATTTGATGGTGCCAGAAGACAAATTTAATCCCTGAACAGTTTGAGAAGTTCAGCACCAACACTAAATATTCACCAAAGAGATATAATAATGAAACTCTGACAGAGGATGCAGTCACAAATAAAGCAGAGAATGGAAATATTTTTGTGTTTTATCATTCCACTCCTTACAAACAAACGCCACCATCATCACTGTTGTCATCTTCATCCGTATCATCAATAGCATCATGTTATGAAGAGTTCAATAAAACCTTGGATGCCCGCCAGGTTTTCCAAGCCTTTGAACTCCATCCATTTTCACCATCCTCTTGATAATGTCAAGAGGATGGTGTTGAAATGTTGATTTTCTTGTAATCCTCATTTGCACATTTAACCCCTACCCAACCCTAAAAAGAGACGATATCAGTGCCAGGGCCAAACATCTGGAATGGCACAAGGGCTGCTCATTAGCATTGTAGAGTATGTTAAAACCTTCTGTCCTTTTAATGGAAACAGCAACATTTGTTTAAATTTCTAACTTTTGAATCCTAATTATCAACATAAATAAATAACATCTATGCAAATAAAGTCCCAATGACTTTGCAAAATGGTTCTTTGTTTCATTACAATACAACGGAGTGTCAAGATATGATGAATCGAAAGGGAATATTCCATATATTTCGCATTCATTACACATATTGTCCAGGAAATGTACATAAGCTATCAGTTTTAAATTATACAAAAGATTTAGTTCTTTTTAAGAAAACAATATTTGCTCTTTGGAATTTTAGATAATTTTTTAACATCAATAAATCTGCAGTCTTTATTTTTTTTAAAAAAACATTGGAAACTTTTGTTGATTAGACTGTTTTATCAAGCAAAACACTTTGTCAACCTCAAACATGTTATCACAATCGCATCTCCCACTATATTTTTGTTACTGCTATAGTTCCTAGTTATTAGGTACAAGTAAATCCCACCACTGGCAAAGAATACTGGATAATGAAAAGCCGAAGGTGGCAAAAGGGAGGTTCCTTTAACCCCTTATACCTACTCTATCTATACTTTCTTCTGCCCATGAATTGATAAATCTGTATTTTTCACCAGCCGTTCTGTATGAAAATTTCAACATGAGATTTTGAATTTATGTATGTTTTTTATCTTTATATTATTAACTCCTGTTATTTAAATAGCTTCAAATAATTACTTACGTCAAATAACACTGTAGAGACGACAGACAGGTGTGGGAAATGAAAGATTCTAGGGGCACCTAGAGTCTGAATGAAGTGTTGCCAAATCAAAATAATGAATATAAGATGTTTCCAATTGGTGAGGTGAATAAGAAATAATACATTTATTGTATGCAGACGGAGTAA
Source organism: Lophius americanus (assembly GCA_037951165.1). Lineage (NCBI taxonomy): Eukaryota > Metazoa > Chordata > Actinopteri > Lophiiformes > Lophiidae > Lophius > Lophius americanus. The sequence goes on along the minus strand of JBBDHG010000015.1, from coordinate 10,994,420 downwards.
CCGGCACTTCACATTTTAAGTTGACCGGTGCTTGCACTTTGCAAGCAGTGGGGGAGAATGTCAGTCTGTGACAATCATCTGTGCGCTCTGATCACTGGGACTTCCATCTGTGGGTGCCTGTGAGTGCCTACGTTAAGTCACAATTGAAGAAGCCACACTACTACACTGCTCTAAAAGACTTCAACCATTGCCCGTTACTGAAAGCGAAAGCACAGCGATTCGGTTAATTGACAATTTGGGGTGTGCAGCTCGTCTTTATCATCAAGATCATCCACTCAGAGTAAATTCTGATAGGAAACTGTTTACAGCTGAGGGGGAAAGCTCTATAGCAGACAGCTGGTAACCATCTTCTTCTGCTCTGAACTAAGAAAACTCTACTGTGTGTCATCACCCCAAACATAGCGAGTAGATTCATGCTGCTTCTAGTAAAAGATCCAATAATGTTAATTTATCATTTATGTAAAAGAAAAAAGCTCTATTTGTGAAATGTTAATATGGAACACAAGTACAGATGGATGTTCATCTACTTTTATCTTTGATGACGTCATTATTTGGATTTTGAATCATTTGTGTTAGGGGCGACAGTTCAACTCTATTTCCCCTGACTCAGCTCGTTGATAGAAGATGGATCCAGATTTTTGTTTAGGGCTGATTGAGCTCTTTTACCACTCTGCTGGATTCAACTGATCGGATCACTGATAATAGTTCAATCAAGAGATAGTGTAATGAAATAGAGGTATGACGTCCGCTGAGCAGACCTCTCCCCCGAGGAGTATAGCTGTTGGAGTTGTCAGGGTCATTGAGCTCTCCTGGTCGTGTGGAAACTGCGATGACGCCACCCCACTTCATTCATCCCAATAGCCATGCACAGACAGAACAACAACAAAAATGATGGAGGACAACCAAGATTGATGATAAGTTTGGCAGATGATTAGCAGATTGCAAAGTCATTTTGCAGGGAACATGCTGACACGGAAATGAGGTCTTTACATGGTCTGAGTGATTGGATCTTTGGATCTCAAATATGCCCTTAATGGGTCTTAGGTGCGCTCACCACTGTACTTAGATTACTCAAGACGATGCAGGTGATGCAGAAGGAACATGCTGCAGGGAGAGAGAGATAACAACTATATTGTTTTGCACAGTTTTGAGTGACACACACACACGTACACACACTTACACACCAATAAAGCAGTCTGATGAATTGGTCATCTTTGAGAGCTGTTGAGTTCGAGGTAGAATAATCCGTCATTTAGTAGAGATGACCTGATGTTATCAGCGAGAGAGAGGAGTGAGAGAGAGATGAATGAGACCATAACAAATCCATAACCAATATTTCCAGATCACTGAGTCTGGCTTTGGCTTTTTGAAGGATAAACACACATACAGAGCATGGCAGCACTCTCTGAGGGTCATCAATCTGTTACAAACAAACTGGGTTTTCCAATAAATGAATTGGTCAAAGAATTTCCCAGCATATCAAAAATGTATGTGCTGTGTGTTCTTTATGATACACAGAACATAATTGTGGAATTACTTCATTGCATATCAAATACAAATAAATACTATATACACTTAAAGGTACAGTGTGTAATATTTAGGGGGTGTTTATGGGTAGCTCTTTGAATTATGTACTTCCTGCTGAAAGTAAGACATTTTGGAAAAGTCCTGTCAACGACCAGAGCTAGAATAACCCTTTGCGGAGATTTAGTGATTAAAAACAGTAACACAATCTCTCTACTAAACTAAACTTTACTATGATCATAAAATCCTCATGATTAAGACCATCCCTTTTTAGAAGAATCTTATCTTGAAACGCTGACATGATTTGAAGCGGACTGCTGTTAGATGTGATTTTGAGGTTTTTCCTCGAAAAAAAAGACTGCAGTTATTCGGTAGAGCTTTTAAAAAATGTTTTTTATTTTACAAAAAAACACTGTTTTTCGGACATAGGTTCTTAACTGTCAGCCCCATTTAGAGCATATGAATCGAGATTTATCATGTATATATCATATTTTACTACAATATTTCATATTTAATTTGTTAGTAGACCTTTTTTCTTTTAAAAAACAAACAAAACTATGGACAAAACGTCACATTTAATTGGAGGAGTTCAATCAAGGGGATTGCTTGCAGAACGTAGGGGATTGTGATTGAAATTTAGGAGCTCCCTTTAGTCTTCGGATTTTTTGTGAATATGGCAAATGACAGTGTAACATATTAGTCTACTAATGATCATCAAAAATGTTATGGACAGATTACCAAGAAGATAACGATTATGATCATGACCCCATGACTTTCTATGTCGTGCAATTCTCAGGACTCACATTTCTGGCCCATCTGTTGATAACTACTCAAGAGAATCGCTCAGTCATCTTCTAACTTTTTATACATTGGATCCAGATTGCATACTCTTTGGTTTAAGATTATATTTTTTCTGTCAACATATGTGGGATGGGCTGTAACTATGACAACGCTCTCAGTCACTGTTGAGACAGACCTCTTCCCATTTCGCACCCACAATCTGCTTTCCCACGCATTTGAGCAAGGCACATTAGTGGTAGAAAATGACTATATTTAACTGCATGACATCCAATAACCAGATATGGCACACAATTGTCCACATACACACAAACGGAGAGGAAGGCCCTGTCAATCATTCATGACCTATGAGCTGGCCCTCATCACTCAATTTCACTTCCTTGTTGTGGATCCACGGGTTTCACCTTATTTCACACAAACTGCTTCTGTTTATGGTTTTGACAACATTTGGAACATAAACAAATTAAGTTTGCAATATCACTCCATTTAAGGCCCAAAATCTTGGATTTGGGGCTCGGAATGGAATGTACAATCAGCAAAAATGTTATCTTTCCTTCCATTTTTCATAACTCAAAACTATCCACCGTTGTCAGCATTGCATTCTAGAGCACTAATCACGTTAACAAGGATGTTGAGTATGCATGCATTTAAATGTCACAGTTTGTGGATGTTGTATATGTAACAAATAACCATATGTGTACAAGATTAGCAAGAATTCCTCAATATGCAAAATTCGCCTCTTCAGACATCTCAAGAAGAACTCTATGTTTATAAGTTTTCAAATTATATTTTATCACTAACATCACTTAGAACCTGACTATGATTTCAAATCCATCAATTCATTTCTCCCACTTTTATTGGATCTGATCTGATGGTCAGGGTATTCGTAATACCAAGCAGGGTATTACGAGTGTCCCTCTAATCGCTACTCTCCCAGCATTTAAAATAACCTTACTTCATAAGGAATTGGGTTATAATTGGTTTTTGTATTCAACCTAAAATTATTTAAGCAATCATGCATAACTGATATTCTTAAAAGTGAAAAAGAATCATGTTCACCTTGCAGTATTCCATAGTTACCCCAGGGGTACAAGTATCACGTTTTAAAAAGTATTGGTGTCAACATACTAGCAATGTTGACACCAATACTGTCCCTTTAATACAGAACTGTTTAGAATCTACAGGGTTGATTGTTCTGTCAGATCCAGGGTCAGAAAATGTCATACCATGGCTCATTCATTGCCAGTGAATTGACATTCCCTCTGGTAAGACCAGGAAATTAACATTTTGGTTCAGATTGACATTTTAAACTATGGAGTCGGTTACATTTGGTACCGACAGCCATGCCCCTGACAAGATGAATTGTAAGATCTTAAATGCAGAAATACTTATACACCGCCTTCCTAGTCTGCTTGATCACTCAAAAACAGAATTCACTCATCCGTATATATTCATACAGTACCTAGAGTACCATCTGCTCATCAGCATTGGTACCAACTCACATAATCACTCATGCACTATTGGACCAGTCATCAGGAGGAAATTGGGGTTCCGTATGCTCATATGTACTGCAGGAGACAGAAATGGAACCATCAGCCTTCCGATAAGTGTAGGACTAATCTGCCTCCTGAGCAAAAGCGACCCAGTTAAGTGGACGCCTCATTTACATCCATCCATTTTCTGTAACCTTTTATCTTATGTAGGCGTAGGCTGGAAAGTATTCCAGGTGACACAAGAGATATCATAACAATGGCCAGTTTAGAGTCACCAGCTCACCTGTCGACATGGAGACTACACACTTTAAACTCAACACAAAAAGGTCCTGGGTCCACATATGGATTTTGACCATCAGCAGTCTGAGAAACACTAAAAAGTATTCACAAGTTGGAAGGTTATAAAGCCATTACCCTGACTAAATTATTTATTCAGCTATCAGGTCAAATTAGGCCCATTTGCTGACCTCTGAACATTTGAACAGTGAATGCAGGTGACAGCGTCCTGGCCCTTGTTGGTGGGGGTAAGGCAGGTTGGTGGAGAGTTATGGTTTGGGGCCCCTCCTGCCCCACGCCCCCAGTGACGGGCCCTGGTAGGCCTTGGACCTGTTCGTTGAGTGTGGGCCCCCCGTGATGCTGTGATCTTGGGGTCTGCATAATCCTGGCCCAACACAGCAGCACCAAATATGACCACGGTTTCGGTGTTAATTTGGACCAACAATGGTTGCTGAGTCCCGGTGCTAGATGTCTAAATCACTACTCTGTGTTTGGTTCTCGGGATTCTTTACATTTGGTCTGGTTGGGATTCATGGAATATAAACCACTTCAATGCTCATTTTTGTAGATGCGTGTTTTCGTTTGTCCTTTTTTGTTTTTTTCATCTCGTTTTCACCTGGACTTTGCCCCCTTTGATGAGAAATAGTTGTTAGTTCCAAATAAAACAAAATAGGCAAGTCTTTCAAAGAGGACACATGCACACACTAACACACACAGAAATAATACTTAACTGCTTGATAAAGAAAAATCTTGTTTTTTGATCATTTAAATAAAATGAATTGACTCAAGGAGACTCGGGTGTCTTCTATAAATGTATGGGTTTATTTCAAACCGATCTCTTAAAACAGAGAAGATCCTGGAATATTCTCATTCAGATCAAGCAGGATCATTATATGCTTACAATAACAGCCAATCTACCAGGTCAGGCTGTCTTGTCCTTCAGACAGAACACTCCGCCAATAACACGAGGAAAGACTTCAGAAACAAGTAGGGCAAAGGTGGTATTTTAATTTCCCTAACACTGCTGCAAGATCAAACTGTATTTATTCTTTAGAAATGGTTTCTACCAAATTTGACACAAACCGTAAGCAGACGATGTGTTATGTTGAGATTTTCAGTCAAGCCTTTAAATGTCAGCCTAATGGTGGAAAATGACCATAGCCTGTTTTCTGAGAATGTGTATCCATTCATCCAATTGTTCAGATATTGTTAAATACCTTAATGATTTCAATTTCCCTAATTTACATTGTTAGATGCTACTTTGGTGCAGAATTCTGAAATGTTTTCATTTAATCCTACTTTGCAGTAATCTGACATATCCATTTGAAACAAGTCACCCTCGCTGCTGGCCTTCATTCATTGTGAAAAGACCAGGAAAGGATGGCTTTGGAACCTTTGGCAAGCACAGTCATCTCAGGAATGTCCAACAGGAACCAGAGGACTAGGGATCTCCTCGCCTCTCCTTCACTGTGAGCGAGCCCACAAAGACATGTGCAGGTCCCCATCCATACATCCTCCCCATCCATCCATCCACTTGTCAGCCCGTGGCGGACGCACAGACGTGAGCTGCCGTCAGGTTGAGTCTTCTCTTACGAGGACCCCTCCCAAAGCTGTCCATGGGCCCCATCGGAGCCTGGAGTGCCGCGCCAACTCAATCTTAGTAGTGGATAAAGTGAAGAGAGCGGGAGCCGTCCCATCAGTCTCCATTATAGGACAGCGTTTTTGCTCCACTGTCATGTTCCTGTGGTACTCCAAGGGAGACGCTGTCTCATACATCATCAGGGAACAAAGGACCTGGCTGGGGGGGTGGGGGGGGGGGAGGGGGGAGTAGGTGGGTCCTTCCTGCCCGTGACACTCACGCTCACAAACACTCACACACACACACACACACGCACATACACACATACACTCCAACCCCCTCATCAAGTTCCACAATCGTCAGGGAGGAAGTTCTGCCCATCTTGGGGTTTGTTTCAGGATTATTTTACAAAATAAACTTTTTGTTGAAACGAGAATAGTCCAAATTATTAAAACAGCAGATGTGATGAAGAATTACTGTAAAAGAGTATTGCAACTCTTAGAAAGTTAGAGTAAAGGGTATGCACGGAAAATTTTAAATACTGACCTGTTATATTTTGTTTTATATTTTCTGTAATGTGACTGTAAAATGTCTTGGTTGATCTCACAACATCTGCAATCCACTAAAACCTGGAACCTAAAGATTAATAGTAGCGCCAGGAGCATGATAAAAAAATAAAAAAATGCTTAGTGTATCACAGCAAAAGTTTACTTACATACCAAGTACAGTCCGAACTGACTAGTAAATGGAAGTGAGTGAAACTTCCAGCAGCATATCAGGACCAGGTTTGATGTAGCTCTAGTTGTTGGCGTGTGTCCCGCACCATTAGCATTTGACATTGAGTGGAGCACATGAAGGACAAGAATACATTCAATCAAACCCCTTCAACTCGGCTTGTTGAATGAGGAGCTAGTACGTCTTTATACTGGGCAGCCGCTCTTTAAGTCATAAAGAAAGTTCCGTTGTTCCAACTGTGAAACAGCAGTGGACGTACCAACAGTACCATATCAGACATTTATGTAAATGCAAAGTGGAAAAGCTGGATTGGAAGTTATTTCACATCTCACATCAGAATGTCCCTGTCAAATGTCAATCACACCCTTTTGCTTGTCCATTTTGCCAGCTTCAAACACATTAACTTGGAGAAAGAAAACTGCACTTGCTCCCTATATATCCCCCCCACTGACAGGTTCCACAGAAACAAGATAAACAATGTTATTCAGACTTCACCTGTCAGCGGTTATACTGTTATTACTGACCAGTGAATACTCCATCTCCCTGAGAGAATAGATGTATCCATTTTAAACGGTGCATCTGTCAACGTCCACATACTTGACTAATCCACAAGACAACAGTGAAAACATTTGGCATCTCCTGCCTGAGTTATGGCCAAGGTACATGTAAAGATTTCCTAACAAGTAAATCAGCAAGTTTTGCTGATTTATGTATGAACTAATTGATGGGTTATCACTAAGCTGGTTGGAGGGATGGAAATGTGCCATGCAGAAATTAACAAAATTTCGGGGTTATACTCTGAAGGAAGGGCCTTTCTGTTTTCTTCAAGATGCAGAGGATAGGGGAAGATGGAAACTGGTGATCTGCTGTGGGGATGTTTGAGGGGAACAGCCTTAAGAGGAACTTTCAAATTGACCTCTGATGCCATGAGGACAGGAAGGTTTCCAGCACACATGAGACATATGCAGACATAATTTGAGCTTGAACTTCAAATCAGACTTTGGTAAGAGTAAAACTTTGAGAGAAAGAAAAACATGGCCATAACATGGATGGAAAGTCAAATTATAAATACTTCATATTTATATAATACTTCATTTTGGATGCACTCTTATTGGTTATTGTCAGCAGTGAATGGGGGAGCACGGATTAAAGCCACTATAGTAACAGCAAAGTTGGCCATTGCTATGCTAATGATCTGCTCATGATGTGCAACAAGCCGTGTCCCTTCTATCCATCTGTCCTTTCCTGCTAAATGACAAAGGATAGCTACTACTACTCTACACATTTAAATAAAAATCTGCATTGCTTAATAGAAGAAGAATAGAATAGAATCCTTTATTGATTAGATACAGCCATACACAGTACAACATAGTAAACAATTATTTCTCTGCATGACTCATCCCTGAGGGAGCAGTGGTTACACAGTGGTTACAATAAATGATCATCCGTGACCATGACCTCATGCACATTCTCGTCATTTCATCAAGCTGTACTCACATCCTCTTTTAGGGCATAAATGTCAGAGGAATGTAGCGTTGCAGTATTTGTATAGTAGCCTGAAGGAACAAGCTTAACACTGATCCAACAGAGGACTTATCACATTTTTAGTTTGAAGTGGGGGAAAGTTGACAAAAAACTCTGATAATTATAAAATGTATTATTATTGTTTTCATTTCATTTGTATTCCAAAGGATTTGGAAATAATAACAGATTTACTAAAGGATTGATAGGTGTGTATACTGTTTATGAGACACACTAGAGTTAGACAGTTTAGACTGAGGTAATAGCCTCCGTCAGAGCAACAATAGCAGTGACAAATGGAATGGTTCTGCCCCATGGTTTCACACTTTACTCACACTTCTCTGGGCCCTGATTGATAGAGATGCAGTTGATTTTCTCATCATTTTTGGATGTTTTTTTTTATTTATCAGAAAACCAGTGTTTCCCTGAGGAGAGGGCATCAGAGAGGACAGCAAAAACAACCCAGAAACAATAGAAAGATCAACCAAGAGTGAAAAACAAGTAACTACTTGTAGTAAGTTTAATCAGTTTAATCCTGTTCTGTGTTTTACCACCAGCTAGTACAGAACAGTAGTTTGGTGACGGAAGGATGCATTCTTTTAGAGGGATGCTTTCACAGATTCAGAAGAAATGTGATCTTTATCGCTGAATACACCTCTGGATTGTCAAGTAATGGGTCGGCTCAAATTATATGGGCAACAAAATTTACATTCCAGATCCAATACCTGTGTTTGTGTGCGTGTGATGCATTGCTTGTCATAATTTCTAATATAAAGAAGTTACCAAAGTGTTGAGAGCCTGCAACCCAACCATGAAAGACACAATGATGACAGTATGAATGTGTTTGTGTGTATGTGTGAGTGCGTGTGTGTGTGTGTGCGCGTAAGAGGTAATTAACGTGTTAATTAAAGTCCAACCAACTTGGACTTTGGAAATCGGCTCCAACACTTTTCATCTGTGGTGTCTAAATGAGATGTGGCCTGGATCTGTGACTGAAGCCCAAACCTTTTCAAACACCTTAAAATGAAACTTTTGAAAAGTCAAAGCCGAAAAACTAGGTGGTTAGGTAGAAGTCTCTCTCCGGGTTGCAACATCCTTCCTCTGAATGTCTCATACTGACACATGTTTTTCATTAGATGTATTTTAAATTTCTACACATGTGTATAGTGGCTCAACGTATCCAACAAAGATAGGACCCTTCGACATCTAGACTGCTTGGGCTTGAGCTTCCAACCTTCCCATATTCCGATTGGGAGATGGCAGCGAGATAAATGTAGGTTGATGCCAAAAATAAAGTGATTAGTTTGCTAAAAGAGATTAAATCAACCACATTAACATAGGCAGAACCTCTAGCATAGGATAGGCTACACTACATCCGTCCTCTTGTTTATTGCTGGGAGAGAGGGGGAAGGAGAGAGAGACAGAGCATACTGAACGTTGGCGGTATTTGTAATTTGAATGCAACGGCCAGGTTGATATTATTAATTTATTTACATTATTTACTCATTTAGACATCAGGCCTCCACTAAAGATCTACAACATTTAATAAAACCACTACTGTGAAAGGAACTGCTCACGTTCTAGGTGGAATTGAAATCCCATAATGTATATCAACCTTTTATATTGTGTTAACTTTGATACAGTAGTGCATTCAGACACTACTCAGACCGCTTCACTTTTCACTTTTTTTAAATCTTGCATCCTCGTAATAAAATCGTTTAAATACGTTTTCTTCCCACATCAATCTGCACTCCATACCCCTAAATAACAAAGCAAAATCCAAATTTCACAAAGTTTTTCTAATCTATAAAAATATTTCAAAGTTGGCATTGACGGAAGTATTCAGACCCGCTGCTTTGAAATTTTAAAGTTAGCTCAGGTGTCTCCCATTTTTCTACATCATCAGAAGTTCCTACACCTTGGCTGGAGTCGACCTGAGGTGAATTCAATTGATTGGGCATGATCTGGGGTCACACCCCTGTCTATATAAGGTCACACAGCTGACACTGCATATCAGAGCAAAAACCATGGAGGTGGAAAGAACTGCCTGCAGAGCGCAGACACAAGATTGTGTCGAAACACAGATTTGGTGCAGGCTTCAAAAAAAAATTCTAATGTTTCCCAAGAGCACAGAGGCTTCCATAATTCTTGAAGAGGGTTGGCACAACCTGGACCCTTTCTAGAGCTTGCCGCCAGCCTAACTGAGAAATCAGGGGAGAAGGGCGTTGGTAAGATAGGAGACCAAAAATCCAATGGTCCCTCAGGCTGAGCTCGAAAACTACTGTCTTGAGAAGGGAGGACTTTGCAGAAAATAAACCATCACTGTAATATACTACCGATCTGGGCTTTATGCCCAAGTGGTAAGATGGAAGCCTCTCTAGTTGAAATATACAGGAAAGCCAGCTTGAAGTTTGAATGACTCTTCCATGGGGAGAAACAAAATTTTATGATCTGATGAGACAAAGATTTAACTGTTTGTCCTTAGCTCTAACTGTAATGTCTGAAAGAAACCAGGCTCCGCTCATCACTTGCTGCATGCTCTAGTTTTTCAGCAGCAGAGACTTGGAGACTGCTGAGGGTCGAGGGAAGGGCGCAAAATACAGAGAGATGCTGTATGAAAATCTGGTCCGGAGCGGTCGAGGGTACCCATTCCGACAGGACAATGACACTGAGCTCACAGAGGAGATACCGCAGGATTCGCCTCGGGCAGCTCTGTGAATGTCCTTGAGTAGCCTAGCCAGAGCCCTGAAGTGAATCCAGTTGAACTTCTCTGGATAGACCTGAAACTGGCTGTCCATCAAATCAGTCTTCGTCCAACCAGACAACGCCAAAGAGGGTCTACAGAGAAGAATGGCAAAAAGAACTCAAATCCAGATGTGCAAAGATTGTCAGGTCATACCGAAGAAGAAAAGAGGCTGTAAAGGCTGTCATTAGATGCTTCTATTAAGTCCTGTTTTGAGGGTCTAAGTATGGAAGCAGCAGTGAAAGAGCAACGGAAAAGTTTATATTTTACTAAATATACTTAACAGTTTATATGAGCGTCAAAATGTTGACCTGTTAAAGTTAACAGCAAATAAGTTACAAAACATCTGTTTCCCAGCATAGTAAGTGACGATAGAAAACAGAAATGAAACATCATTACCTTATCAAACACAACAGAGATGTTTGTTTGTTTGCGTATGCAAACAAATAAACATCTCTTCCTGATTTTGTAATAATGAGATCTTTTCTCATAATTTTCAGATCTTTTCTCGGAATAACGAGATTGTGATCTCATAATTACTAGAACTTTCTTATAATTAAAAGATCTTTTTTCATAATTATGAGATAAGGTGTCTGGATAAGGTGTTTTTTTCGATGAACAAGATGAAGAATGCTTATTGTCAATGTGGTATTTCAGTTTTTGTTTGTTTAATAAATTTTCTGAACTTTCTACAATTCTGTTTTTGCTTTGTTATTATAGGAAATGGAGTGTAAATTATTGAGGGAGTAAATTGATTACAGGATTTAAGCACAAGGCTGAAACTTAATAAAATGTTATAAACATGAAGTGGTCTTAATACACCGTACATTAATTTCCACATATACATGAAATTATATATTATAAGGATCCAAAATACGTCTGCATAAGAGCCAACCACAGATCTCCTTCTATAGAATACACAGAGAATCAACTTTTGTATTATGCATCTCCAGACTGCGATTAAACCGGTTATGTAGGCATAAAGTTCACTGATGGACCAACAAAACCCCAGAAACCACCATCTGAAGAAAGCAGCTTTTTGATGGAAAGAACAAACATCAGCGTTGCAAGGTCACTTGCCGCTTCCACTTAAGTTATGCAGATATTTTTTCCAGAAAGCTAATGAATTTCCATCACTGGCCTGAGTTGTTAACGTTCCTTGAGGGACAACAGAGTTGGCTTCATTCGCAATGATGGCCTGATTCAGTGAGGCCACAGGGGGCAATAAATAAAAGACTCCTCATGTTCTCCACTGTGGAACACTTCGCTAAATAATGACAACTCTGATGACAGAGAACAGGCCATGTATTGACTGAACACAAAGGCCACGTTGACTGGCACAAAGTTATCCATAAGTAGCTGTTATCATTGTCTCATTGTCTCAATATGCTTATTACAGAGGACAGAGGAATGTTTGTGTGTGTGTCTGTCTGTGTGTCTGTCGGTTTGTGAGTGTGTGTGTGTGTGTGTCTGATAGAGTGTTTAAAATCAGCAACTTGTTTCTCTACTTGACCGCATGTCTGTCTTTGAAAGTGAACATGATGCATATCGTTCACATGAGCATCATGTACGAGTCCCTATGTGGTCACAATGTTTTGTTGCTGCACAAATGATGTCCAGCCAAAAGGACCACTGGCTCCATTCAGAGTTCTTTGGCTTCATGGTGGAGCTTACTTGACTTCTCTGCTATGTTAGTCATGCACATTTTAAACCACCAGGGAATAATGTTGGCTTTTTGTCCGCAGCGCAGCGGCAAATGCAAATAAGATCTCGGACAAACGTGGGCTTCACAACTCTGTCCTCAGTGAGCACATCACATCACAGGGCACAGTGCAACTTAAAGTCAGCATGGTGAGATGCCCTGTCAGTAATGGAGACCATTGGAAACACTCTTATTTTGCTTGCATACTAGCTTTAAAGGTTTGAGTTTTAATTAGATTTTTATTTTTTAATGTGTCTGCCTGTACATTTAAGGTTGTACCAAGATTGTTAGAAATGATTTCATAAGAAATACATACAGTTTGCAGCAAATACTTTTTTCTGTGGATGTAAGTGTGAAAGTGAAAAACTAATCTAAAACGCTTTATTTAAAATTAATTCCTATTTTTCATCAAAGAGGGCGTGATCCACCTTGTGTGGAACACAAAGACAAACAAGACAAACAAGGACGGAATGACAGGCAGTAACACTAAGATTGGTTAGTTGTTTGTGTTCCATGCACCACCAGCCAGTGCAGATAGATAAACAGGAACTTCTGTGTGATTGTTTCAGTAGGTGTGTCGTGATGTCACCAAGGCTGCACCAAGGTCCCTGGTATTCGACCCCCCGAAATGCACCCACCACTGGGGAGAACCTGCCAGCCTCTCAACCCCGTCAGACCAAGAGGGGAGCATCAGAAGAAACAGGCCACGCTGCTATTGCGTGCTCGAGGCCTATTGGTGACCACATGTGGCATGCAGAGAGAGACAAGGAGCTGGGACCTGGAACTGCAACACAAATAAGGAGGGTTAATGATACAGAGTATTTAGAGCACACCAATAAGCACCTGCAAAAGACAGAACATATAAATAACAGCATCAGGCAAAAACTCTTTTCCTAGAAGGTTGAATGAGAAAACAACAGGACAAGGCCTTTCTCCTCCGTTCTGACTGACTGGTGGGCAGTTGGGTATTTAACAACCTATGAGGTGGTTGATGCACTCAGTGTTGTTAGGTCATGTGTGTACAGTTGACCACCAAGCACTGTGGATGACCCACCACAGGATCTTTGGTCTTGATTATAGTGTCATGAGAAAAAGAAGGACAGGCACAACATCATCATCATTCCATATATAACTGGAGCATCTGAAGAATTTTCTGCAAACACGTCATACCGGTGCATTTTGGTCACAACATCCAGCACCACCCTCGATAAAAAGTGTGCCACCCATAGAATAAACCTCTATAACACAAGCTAGGCAATGTTGCAGCTTGCTGATCTGTATAGAGGAGAAAACAAACAACCATCTGCATCAACAGGACCAGGAACCTTCCCTGGAAGACAATAATATCCACATTCTGGAGAGATAGGGCAGATGGTTTGAGAGAGGAGTGAAGGAAGCTTGTCACTGTCTATGCCACAGCCTATCACCGACATACAATTCAGTCTTAACACTTCTCATTTCCGTGGATCGATGTTTACAAGTACTATTTTCATAATATTTTTATCTGAATACTTAGAAAGAAAAAACTCTAGAGAAAAAAGGGTTAATATGAACGGAGCATTAAAATATGTTTGATTACTTTTTCTCTAGGCTCCAAGCCTGAACAATATTCTTTGTCTGTCTATCTAGTGTCATGATTGGGGTTTTGTATTAAATGTTTCCTGTTTTATTTCTGTGTGTTGGGTCTCTTGCTTTACACATCCTGTCTCTGCTTTTTCCTGAGCTATTTTCCTCTGTACCGTGTTCCGTCTAAGCTGATCCTCCTGTGCCTGTTGATTTCCTGTTTCGTGATTATTGCCTTATGTATTATTCCCTTGTCTTCCCCTAAGGCTACCTGTGAGTTTCCCCTCCATAGCCATAATCTGATTCAGCTGTGTGTTGTTCCCTGTGACGTGTCATCCCCTGATAACCAGACTATTTAGTTTATGAAAATCCTTTTTTTGCCCGTGTAACTGGTGGATTTTGGTGTTGTGTTAGTGTGGAATATAGTCAACCTTGTGACCAGGAATCTCCTTGCAGGAGGCCTATTTATTTCTGTTTATTTCTGCTGATATAAGGTAATAATTTCTGTCTCAACAAATACCTGACACTCAGGTTAAAATTAAGAAGAATAAAAATGAGCAGATTTTGTGTATCTATAATCATGAAACAGTTGCTGAGGTTCCATCAGTCTATCATAGATCTTTTAATCCCACATTTTTATTTAGTTTCTTGCTTTGTATTCTGTGTACGGTTTTCCCAGCCAGTACCTTTTTTCTTTTTGGATTTGTATTTTATCAATAATGTAGATTTGTTATTACCTAGAAGTTAAAGTACTTTACATGGTTCCAGCTTTCTTCTGGAAATTGGAAGAACGCTCCCCACCAGTTTGGGTTAGAATTGGCCTCAAGGAAAGGAGTTTAAATACCTCAGGGTTTTGTTCATGAATGATGGGAGAATGTGCCGTGAGGTGGACAGGTGGTTGGTTTGGTTCTTCGTTAACAGTAACGTGGGTAATAATATCAATGAGGAGAATGCTGAGTCGTAAGGCACAGCTTTCAATTTACCAGTTACTATGTTCCAACCTTCACCTATGGTCATGAGTTCTGGGTAGGGACCTAAAGAATGATGTTGGAAATACAAGGGGCTTAAATGAGCTTCCTTCGTAGGGTGGCTGGGCCAAGCCTTGTAGATACCATGAAGAGCTCAGAGGGGAGCCGCTGCTCCTTCTCATCGCAAAGCAGCCAGTGGAGGCGGTTCGGGCATCTGATGGATGCCTCGAACACTTCCCTTTGAAGGGTTTTCGGGCACGTCCAACTGGCAGGAGTTCTCGATCTCCCAGGGGTAGAACGAGAACTCACTGGACGGACTATATATCTCGTCTGTCCTGGGAACTCCACAGGATCCCGGGGAATGAGCTAGAGAGCGTTGCTTGGGAAAACAACGGGTGAAATAGCCTTCTCTGCACGCTGCAACTTTGACCCAAACCTGGATTAGTGGAAGAAATGGATGGATGGTTTTCAATTATGCTTCGGCACAATGATGAAAGGGAAGATGGAGGTCATTTCTGGATCCTTATTGAAACTGCTTGATTTTGATAGAATAAGAACAATGTTTTGTAGTTCTGGGTGCTTCACACAAACCTCTGAATAGATAAATCATCAATATCTCTGGTGCTGCCTGTTAAATTTGTCCATTCAAATTCTCATTGAAATTTGTCTTTGGTTAAAACTCCAAAATCTTTTAAGAGCAGAATTTAGCATTGAACAAATTCGTTTGTTTGTAGACTACCTGTCTGTCTGACCCTCCTTTGATTTCAAATGAAATTCAATCAATTTACCACATGCCTTATCTGATGACGACAGGTTTCTAAGCAGCAACGCCTCAGCTCTGTGTGTGTGTGTGAACCTTTAGTAAACCTGGCCTCATTATTTCTCAAGAGCATATCGCTTGCTTTGTGTCTCCCTTACTCATCATGCAGAAAGGATCATACATAATCAAACACAAACGTACTGAATTACTCACACACAAACACACAAAACATGCATGCAAAGAAGTGCTTTAACCCTAACACACCCACAAGGGTTCCGGCTGTTTGATTGCGCAGCATTTGAGCGCATACACAAACAGAAACAATCACACGTGTGATCAGTGAAGTACGCTTCCTCAGGAAGAGTTTGTGATGTGGCTGACTTAGACCTTTACTCTGTTGTTAGGTTAACCAGGTTCACTTCCTTCCACTCCAGAAGGCAGCGATAGGCTGAGAGTGATCTGTGAAAACCTTACTGGGCTCATGTAGATATTTAATTTGAACGATTCACAAATAAGGATACTCAGTTGATTCCCCTGTAAGGGGGGAATATACATTGTCTGCCATTTATAGGTATAATCAAATCATAGCTACGAGCTATAAAATAGAGCCAAATAATACCAAATCATGTTGGTATCATTCATTAAACAAGTGCAGCATCTTCTCCGATGCAGTATATGGTAGTATCTACTATTATTATCAAAGCGGAAAGGGAGATATATGGGTTACATCCTATCCTGTCCGTCTACTTGTCTATACAACATTTAGTTTCTGCAGCGTAACTCAAAAACTGCTCACATTTTTTCTCCAAACTTTCTATGGTCCACTAATATGTCTCTCATTGCCGCAAATACAGTCTGCATCATGTGAAAAAAAACTTATGTGATGTTCTTGTCACACCTATTATATCATAATGTCAACTTGACCTTTGACCTATGCCATAAAGCGCACATGATGTCAGAAGACAGACAAATCCTCCACTATCTGTGATACTTGATGGGCTAGCCAGAGCGGCCTGTCATCTCTGGCTGTTATTTACAGTTAGTCAACGATGAAACAACTTCGCCTACACAAAGACAATTTTAAAAATTGACCAGGAAACCCGCAGTTTAAATCTGAGTGGACTGATTAGTTTTGTTTTACTGTACTGGACCAGTTGCCAATGCTAAACCAACATGTTTGATTATGCATGCAGATAATGTAAAGTGAGACTTCAGCACTTCTCTTGCTGCCAGTTGAACTACCAACGACCCTAAAAGAAAGTCTCAAATCTGAATCATTTCAAGTTTTATGGGTTATGCAAACACTAAGAAATGAGTTGATTAAAATGTGTTCATTTTGGTATTGTTTGTAGATGTCATGATAAGTCAAGAAAGCTGTTGCGGAGCAATCAAAGAAGGTACTAGTGTCAGTCAACATGGAACAAGAGAGCGTGTAACTGTTTAATCACAGATAAGATGATCTTTGACATTGGACACTGGACTAGGCTTAACTTTTTTTACAATAATGTGGTCAATTTACAGTTTATTCAAGTCTCTCGCTTTGGTTTGTTCGTCAGTAGAATTACTCAAAAATAGACAAGCCCGATGACAAAGATCATGCTTGTGGGATATCTTAAGGACTATGACCAAGTGCAATTGAAGGAGACTAAGGTAACAATTGGAACATGGTGAACTGACATATATAGGATTGTTTGGTATCCTGTCTGGTCTACTTTCTGCTGAATTCCATTCTAGTTTGTAATATGAATGAGATTTAAGATGGAATAATGCATTAGGGGGAAATAAATTTGAGCCGGGGAGAGGAATGTCATTCAAAGAAAAAAATATTTTTCAAATTTTCACTTACATGTTCAGGGTGCAGAATTTAGGGTGTACTCTTAAACACACTGTTCATAATTATGTTATTATTAACACATAATCACCAAGACAAAATTGTAGTGCTGTCCATTGCATCTGTCCATCTAAAGACATTTCTTGGGTTTAAACTTAATATGTGTACAGCATATAAATGTGTAATAGCTACACCATGCAAAAGTATACCACTGACTCCAGCTGGAGAAGATGTAATTTAATCTTGTGTTATGTTCTTCTTCTTTCGGTTGTTCCTTTTAGGGGTAACAACAGCGGATCATCTCTGTTCATCACCAACTGCATGTCCTCTCTCACCTCATCCAGCAACCTTCTTTTTGGTCTTTCCCATTCATTATTGCCTGGTAGCTCCATCTCCAGCATCAATCTACCAAAATATCCATTATCACTCATTTTCATGTGTCCAAACTACCTCAATTTTACCTATCTTTCTTTGTCCCCATAAAATCCAAACCTTGGCTGGCCCTCTGATTTGCTCTTATTTAATCATGTCCATCTTAATCACTCCCAAAGTAAATCTTAACATCTTCAACTCTGCCATTTCCAGGTCTGCCTACATGTCCTTTGGTCAGGGCCACCGTCTCTAAACTATACAGCAGAGCTGGTCTCACTATCGTCTTATAAACCTTTCCCTTCACCCCTGCAGCTACTTTTCTGCCAAACACAACGTCTGACACTGTTCTCCACCCACTCCACCCTGTTTTCACTCACTTTTTCACCTCTGCTCCACACTCCACACTTTCTGTCAAATAAATAGATTAATATTTTTTTTAAGTATCAAGTTGTAAATATTTGACTAAAAAAAACAAAAATAAGAGATGTAATAAAATGTTAAGACTTAACGTCAAAATTTGCATGTCACCAGGCATACTCAAAGACATAACCTTGCGAAAAGATTGGGCAGGGAGGGTTGCGTAGAGTTCAATGGCCTGTATGGCCTTCCCCCCTTCATCCCCGTTCAACTGCAAGACCTTCTGGGAATTGTAGTCTTAATAAAAGCATGTTATGTAGCGTTTTTGTATTAGCTATGTTGATATGTGAAATAATCTTGTTTAAAGACCTACAAATAGTGCCATCAAAACATTAGGATTTTTGGAGCCCTTCAATGTTCATTAGAACTAAGTGAGAATGGTTCAATATTTTCTGGGAAAACTTCATATCCCATGACCCTTTTCGTCTTGTCCTCAAGATCGGTGAACAGCGACGCCTGTGAGAAATGACTGGTGGAAGGCTCTTATCCGGGATCGAAATATCACATTTTTACTATGATTACGATTTGTTCTTACTAAAATATAATTAATGTGTGTTGTGAGCGCGATCCGACCACCTTCTAAGGATATTTGGCGAATGAAGAAGAATTTAAAGCAGTTTTGTCGGGACAGCGCTAACCGATAACCGTTAGTTTTTTTCTCCCCAACCAGAATGCCGCGGGATAACAAAACTCCTCTCATCCAGAAGATAGCAAAGAAAGCCTACGTCACCTTAAAAGGCTTGAGGTCTTCTGCTAACGGGGGCAGCAATGTGGTGGCGGACAAACAGAATGAATTAATATCCTTAGTGACTGAGATCAGAGCTGCGGACCTGAAAATCGCTCCACGGAAAGTGGGCTCGGAGGCAGCGGGGCTCCAGAGCCCCCCGGTCACCTACATGCACATCTGCGAGACGGAGGTGTTCAGCATGGGAGTGTTCCTGCTGAGGAGCGGCGCCTCCATACCACTGCACGACCACCCAGGCATGAACGGGATGCTCAAGGTCCCCTGAAATCTACTTTATACTGTAATAATCCATGGATTTTAGCTTTAAACCAGCTGTAGCTACACTGTAATTCTTAATCCTAAGAGATATTTGATCATAATTCCTTATGTTCATCTCAAACTGCACTGCAACCATCAGTAACTGAGTATATTTACTAAAGGACTGTTCTCAAAGGTCCAATGTATAAAGGAAGTATAATATATAGAGCTATGTTTTTGCAGCTTTAGTTTATTCCTTTATTAAGACAGTTATTTTAATTAATATCTGATCTTTCTTTACAGAGAGCTCTGTATACAAGAAATTTACATAAAAATTGATAGCTATACATATAAGAAAAAAACAGACACACACACATACATTATCACAATTTAAAAAAACAGTTAGAGGTGTGATTGCAAATACGACCTTTTAAAATATCCGAAATTGAATAAGAGAATCAAAGTTCAAGAGAATCATAGTTCATGAGATTTCGACACTCATTCCCTATTTAGGTTACGTAGCATCGAAACTTCCTCCTCCGAGTTCATCTAGAACAGGAGATATAGCTAATGTTAAAATGTCCTGCGACCTGACATTCTGGGGCAACATGTTATTTTTTTGTAATAGGTGTATAAACATTGTATAACCATTTGAATATATGTGAGGGAGCAGGTCCTCCTCCATAGGCGCTGCTGAACATGTTTTGCATCTCAAAAACAATGAAGCTAAAAAGGTAGTGAATACGTTTTTGCTAGCTAACTATTCATGGCCGGAAAATGTGTAAGGATCCCCTCACTGGTTCTTTCCATGGCACTGGGTACATTTCCTTCACAGCGGTTTGCAATAACTGGTTCTGGGTCCGCTTGGACAGGTTTGGGAAACAAGGTAGAGCATGCTTCTGGGAGCATGGACCAAGTTTTGACTGTGTTCTTGCTGCTCCCCCTCTCCCCGGAGAAGGAGAGATGGGTAGCTGATTTTACACTGACAAAAACATAGTTACGCATATTATCTTCTATTTATTCAAAGAGATACCCTTAAATTTAAGAAACCTCAACTTTGAAGGAAAATAATAGTAAAAAAAAAAGAACAACCTTTAAAACATTTATCAAGATTATTTCTGGGAAAGAATCAATGATAGGTTTGCGAAGACGATATCTCTCTTTAGTAATAGAGCCGAAGGTGGAAGTATAGGGTAAGACTTAACACTAAGATTCTGATTCTGTTTCATTTTCAGGTTATCTATGGGAAGGTCAACGTCAGTTGTTATGACAAACTGGAGGACAACCTGACCGTCGGCACTGTACATCCTAGTTTCGAGCCTCCACTGACTCCGATCCAGACGTCATTCCTGCGTCGCTCTGTGCTCCGCTCAGTTGCTGAGTACTCCGAGAACAGCGGACTGTGCATGCTCACTCCTGCACGGGATAACCTCCACCAGATCGATGCAGTGGATGGGCCAGCTGCGTTTCTGGATATCCTTGCACCTCCGTATGATCCAGACGATGGGCGGGACTGCCACTATTACAAAGTGCTCAAAATCATGGCAGAGGAGAAAACGGAGGGAAACAGCGAAGAGGAGCAGCAGGGAGAGAATGAGGAGAAGGAAGAGATGGTGTGGTTGTTGGAAATTCCTCAGCCAGAGGACTTCTGGTGTGGAGGGGAGCCCTATCCAGGCCCTACAGTCTCTTTCTAAGTGTGATCAGATTTGCAATAAATGACAGTGAGGTCAAACATTAAGGTTATTTATACCTGGAGGCCAAAGGGATTGAATGCCTTGCTCACTGGCAGTATAGCAGGGTTTAAGTTTGGACTCAGACACCCCACTTAAAATTCAAACCACAGATTTTCCTTCCACAAACTGTCAGCACTGAGAATTGAATTGACACCTTTCTAAAAATATATTTTTTTTCTATCCCTCAAACCTTCTGTGAATGGTGGATTGTTGTTAGATCTCTGACATGGGTCCTATAAGGCCTATTGTGCTTTTTATTTGTCTTCATCTTCATGCCAAAGCCTATAACTCAAGTCGTATCTGCCTTACTAGCGAATCCTGAATATACAATTATTAAGTGTATAATTTCTTTCTCATTTCTTTTGTAAAGGTGCCCACACTTCATCATATACACCTTACTATTCACATGTCTTGTAACGGATTTTAGATAAGATTGTGTCTACAGAGGTCTGGCCAGTTCAGATGTCACCTACTTAAACTTGGTCCACAGTGACAATGTGTAAATGAAACAAAATTTTGAAGAGTGTCTATATCCAGCCCAGAATGTATATTCTATATAAAAGTCTTTAAAGGTTACGGGTGAATGATATGTATCCAATCGAAAAATGTTGATTCTTTGAATGGGAAATATATATTATATTATTGAACAGGTTCATAAGGAATGAACTTGTAACACAAATTGTTTTCATTTACTTACAAGTGCAGGGTTAGCGCTTACACTCCGATACAGTAGGTGGCAGTATGCAGCTTTAAATTTGTTGCTCGAGGTAACCCTTTTTACATGATTTAAATTCACAATATATATCCTTCATGGGTGTAGAAAGCAGCAGGGGATAATTCTTTGGGCTCTATTCATACAATCTCAAGTTTATGGTCCAAGAATCTATGGTACAAGTTCCTTTAGGCTGTTTCAGACTCTCCTGTCCTTGTCTCCTGTCCCTGCACATAGTCCAAGTGCAAAGTAAAGTGCAAAAGGTTTTTTTATGGAGTTTTAAGGTGTACCATGAATATCACCAGAGTGTCATAATTGCCTGTATAGGGTGCATTCTCTCTAAAGGCAGGTTTGTTGCTGTTGAACCCCTTGCCTTAATCATGTCCCATCAGCAACTCCATTTGATTGTATTTTAGCAAACTGGCAACTGGGGAGAAGGAGGAGCACTATAGCACATTCTTCTGTGTCTAACGTCTATACTGCCTTCAACAAACCAGGAGGCTAGGGGTCATACAAATTATCACTATAATTAATATCAGATGTAGTGCAATAATGCATTATTAATGAATTTATGAGAATATTAAATACATCATCTGCAGTGATTCCCCCAGCAGCAGAAACAGTAACTGTATGATGTGCTATTTGCATAATTAAGTGAAAGGATGAAATTGTGAATGATGTGCGTGTGTCAGCATTTTGTCAACTTGTTAATGGCGTCTGAATAATGTGATCTCTGGTCAGCTGGAAGAAACACTACCATTGGAATTGGACCAGGTTCTTGTGGGTCAAAGGCTTTCAGCTGTTTCATGATAGCTAAAGGCCCTCCTACACGCCTATAGGTTCACAAAATGGCATCAATACTCCTTAATTATGATGAATTCTCCGGGTGAAAGTTAAAACTGCAACGCTTCTACGCTAGCAGCGACATTTGCACTACACTGCAGCGCTTTGTCCCATGCCGATGATGGCTCCCTAAAAAATCTCATTAGAGCAATGATGGAGGAGTGTGAGCCAGTTTTATTTGTGCAAGGCCAAATCACAAAAAAGGTTATCACAAAGCATTCTCTAAAAAGAGAGACTGTACTTTTTCCCTGCCTCAGGTTAACTGCAGTTTATGAACTTATTTTTTTAAATAAAATAAAAAAAATAATTAAAAAATAAAAATGACAAAAATAAATGTTGTCAGCTATGACAAAAATAGTTGGCATAAAACTTGTTTTAAAATGGAAACTGTTAGAGAACCGTGATGTTTTTATGGTGTGAGCCAACACACTAAAACCTACATTTACTTTTTCTACGTAGCCTGAGAAACTATATAATTCCATCCTGTATGTTACACTACTTAAGCTTTTATCGTTATCTTCCTTAGGCTCATCACAGAGGTATATTTGCCAGTTTGACAATGATCTGGTTACTCTGATGTTGAATGTATATGGAAAAATAAAATAGATGAGTATAATCACGGATCCTCTCTCTTTGTCTCTTACTGCTAATCTTAGAATGACTTTTGTTCTATGATTTTAGTTAGTGCCATGATATCTGGGGCATTTTTTGGTTTATGCTGAATTCACTGGAAAAGCTCCAATTTTAATGTTCAATGTCTTGACTGGGGCAAATGTCTTAAGATCTCAAACAGTTTTAAATAGTTTTTCTCTTGACATTACAATAGTTTTTCTCTAGACATATTACATAGTGTGGAATTCTGACATTTACATTTTTTCCACATATTTTCTTTTTGAGTTTTTCATTAAAGTTGGATTTAAAGTCTGTGCTTGACTCCTATGTGGATTGACTTGAGTTTAAGCCAACATAATAATACATTCAGCAAATCTTAAATAGACAAACCTTAACATTATAAATACTGACTGGTGATGCTAGAACAATATTGATTATCTCTTTATCATGGCCCCTGATAGTGGGTGGGATATATTAGGTTACAGGACAGTAAACGTTTTGTTCTGGAGTTAATGTGTGGGAAGTAGGAAAAATGGGCTTGCGTTCAGGACACCAGGCTCTGTGTTGATGATGTTGCGATCCTGTAATGACGTGTACAACAGAAGACGTTTCAATCAAAGAAGACTGAGAGTGAAAAGATGAATGATGTATTACAACAGATGATTTGTTATAATGAATCTTAAAAAGTAACAAAATGGAATATCCCCCTTTTGAGTCTGGACACGGGTGCTAGGGGCTGATGAGTCTGCCGAGGAAGGTGAATGATGTAAGTGAGGAATCTGGGAAGACTTGCCATAAGAGTTGAGGTGGAGGGTGCAAGTACCAGCAGCATGAAAGAACCAGGTGAATGAGGAATATATAAAGACAGCAGCTGACGGCAGACGTGGCACACAAATTGGATGGAATGTGATAATGCTTTTCTATCAGTGAAGATTTCATATTAAACATGGGGGAATATAACCTAATTAAATCAACGGCCAATTTATGTTTTTTGGGTTGCTTTTTTCCCTTTTAAAACCAGTGTCCATTTTCAGAGGGTTTAAATGCTACCTAGTTGTGAAGATTCAGAATTGTTTTATTGGCATAGAGTGTCCCTCAACCTGGAGGTGATTATATAAAGACTGTATTTACATTCTTAGTTGAACTGTTCCTTTAAGCTTATTTTGTACTGAAGGATGAATATTTATTTGTGTCTGTCTGTGTTGCAGATTTACTAGTGACTCCAAATTTCCCATAGGTGTGAATGCAAGATTGAATGATTGTTTTGACTCTAACCGTTGGCCCTTTCATGAACTCCCTGGCACACTCCACTTCCCACCAAGGTCAGCTGGGATAGGCTTCAGCCCCGCTGACACCCGGCACAGGATAGATATATTGTGACATATTGCACAAAGACATAAAGATTGACTGAAAATATGAGAATGTATTCAGTTAAATCAAGTAAAGAAACAATGAGCCTCCAGCTCCACCTCCAAAGGATCAGCGAGGAATCAAAGGAACAAAGGCATCAATAATGGAAACAGTTTCAAGACAGCTCCTCTTCACATTATGACATCACCACTCTAACCTGCCTATTATTTCATTTTGATGAACATGTAACATCACCAAAATGTAATCATCTGTAGGATATGTTAAGACCTACCTCTGGGTCAACTTCCATGCAAATACGTGCTTTAGTTCTTCTGTAATCTTGCTTTCAGATAGACAGACAGGAATGAAAAAATAACCTCCTCCTTTGGCAGAGGTAATAATTTGTGCATTGTCGGACTTCCAAAGAATTGTGATTATGGTGAATATATGTCAGGGACTTTAGGCATGAATGGGAGCATGTAGAGTCATTTTTCTCTGTGTTAGTCCTTTGATGAACTGGGAACTGTTCAGGGTCAGGGTGTACATTGCCTACAGCCACTGCAGTGCCAGCTGGGCTCAACTTCAGCTTCCTCTGATGAAACCGTAGAGGCAAGCATTTTAGAGAATAGCTAGATGAATTGAATACATTGATTAAAGTATAAATATAAACCATAGTTTGTACTGAATCCAAAATATAACTCTAGACAACTAAATCGAAATTTCCTCTAATTATTAGTTTTTAAATCAATATATTTAGAGTAAATAATAATATATTCATTTGATTTCAGTGTGAATGTTTTGTTCTTTGGCAAAACAAAACATTTTGGTCAATATTAAATCAAAAACTAAAGTTTTAACCAAATTAATGTGAATTTCACAAAACTAGTTTGAGAAATCAGTTCATTTTTTCACTTCACAATTTTTTTTTTCATTGCAAAACATAGAAGTAACCTGGGCAGTGATGCTAAATAGGCATATGTGGGTTTCTCTGTCCAAATCTGTGAGCCGTCTTTCTCTATAGTGTAAGCTTCTGGTCAAATGATGGACAACCATTTCCTGACTTTAAGTGAATGAAAAGGTCTCATTCATGAAGTTACCACATCACAGAAAGCTTGGTTGAAAAACTAATATCACCTGCTGATCAACTTTAAATTGTTATTAAGGGTTTCTACACCGATCCAGTTTACCTTCAGTCACACATCTGACAAACTTGTTGCTAACCAAGTCTGGATACTGATGGTGGTGGCTGATGACTCTGCTTAGCCGGATGAATGATGAGGCTGATGGATCTGTGAGGACTAGGCAGAGATGGGGAGATGGATTGCGTTTAAACCAGCAAGACCTAGATAAATGGAGAGAAAGTCATATTCAAAGTAAGCAGCTCATGGTGTTGGGCTCAGCATGCAGACGTGATGATTGAAAGGATGAGGCTACCTGATTGAGCGCAGCTGATATCAATTGATGCACCATAATGTGGAGCATGTAATTGAGACTGAGCATGTTCGAAAGGTGAGCATAATAGTGGCACTTCCATCACCGTTTAGCACGGATTAATAAGAAATATATGTAAAAAAGAAAAGATAAGAAATCCGATGAGTTTTCACTTTTTTTCTCCAGTATCAGCAAATTGCATATTATCTGGTGGTCCTTAAAATAAAGACACACATGATTTGAGTCATTCAAGTTTATTTTGTAAGATCATTATATTAATCGCCATAATGTCCCCAGCAAAACAGGGAATCCTTAATTTCAGTGTAATTCCATCCACCAGTACACCACAACAGAATGGATTATTATGTTGGTCATGGGTTTGAACACGGTAATGTTTGTAAAAAAAAACTTTAAAAACTGTAACACAAACGCTGGAACTAATCTTATTAAATTAGTTAGAGGAGAAAGAATTGAAAGGAAAACCATAAAACAAGCAAAATCCTGTTTTTGGCCGGCCGAGGTTTAAACAACCCACGTTTCTGTTGTCTCTCATAGAGAGAAACAGAATTTACTACATTTTTTTATACAATTCCTTGATGTTTTCTTTTTTTTTCTTCTTGAAATTAGTCGTGTTGGGTTTACATCCTATAATTTAAGAATTACATTTAATCCAATTCTTATGTTTTGACATGAAAGTCTGAATTTATGGCTGCCTGTGTGAATACTGTAGATTTATAATCTCTTTGCATTGTCTAATCTTAGCGGGTAAATTTCCGTATACTCATTCTCTATATTTATATGACAAGTATGATGGACTCTAAAATACATGGAAATGTAGACTTGATCCTTCGGACTCTTTACTTAAGTTTAAATGTCATCTTCTGATTTTGCTCAGATATCTGTCAAATCAGACCGGATCTAAAAAAAAACTATTTCTTGTTCACAGCCTAATCATAATGGAATGATAATAATTGAATAAATGGTGAGAAGGTACAATCTCTGATTTGAGACCGGGTTCAGTGAACGCAGCTCAGCTGCCACCATTGTCCTGTTTTGACTTCCGTAAATATAATGATACAATAACATAATACATGACAATAATACATAATGATAAATAATTAAAATGATATGTAATACAACAATCAATAGGATACCGTCTGTTTTATCATCCCCACACATTTAATAGGTTTCAAATCACACTGTTACAACAAGAAGTCGAACACACATTTATATTCCAACACCACTTGGATTTACACGAAACTGGATGTGTACAAAAATAGAAAGTCTTCTAAGGTTAGGACAGATTTGGATTGCATTAGAAGCGTCCTTGAATCAGTCATTGTACAAAAACACAAATCAAGGCACCAAAAGGGAAATAAAATCACCAACAGACAGGTTAGAATGAATGAAATTGTCAATTGAATGACTTCTAACTGCTTTTATTCAAAACATTATTGCAGTTATTTAAACGCAACACGTTTTGACGACGTTAAAAAACTTTATATTATAACTGTCCTTGTATATCTTTATGTCTCTCATAGATATGAAGAAGAATGGCTATATTTACTCTTCTGTTCAGTAGACTGTGCAGGCAAAGTGCATTCGTGTCAGTCTCTCCCTCCGCTCAGGATCAGGAGCAGGTGGATGTGCGCATTTACGCACAGAAGTTATTGTTCGTTCCTATTCTGATGCGCACAAATCATACTTTAAATGTTCTTTTTGCGTGGTTAGTGCGCGCTATGCTGCCATGCTGATGACTAGGAGCAGATGCTCCGGCTGCTGCCCGACTGCCGCTCCACCGCGGAGATGCCGGACGAAGAGGAAGAGGACGAAGAGGAGACCGCGGACGACTTCCTCTCCTTCTGCCTCAGGTGGATTTTAGTGTGTCTTTTCCTTTCGTCGCTTCGGGCGAACTTTCGTCCGCAGAAGTCGCACGCGAACGGCTTCTCGCCTGTGTGCGTACGGATGTGCGTAGTGAGGTGGTCGCTGCGGCTGAAGTTGCGCATACAGATCCGACACTGGAACGGCTTGTGTCCGGTGTGGATCCTGATGTGTCTTGTCAGTTCGTCGGAGCGGGAGAACCGCCGGTCGCAGCCCTCCGCCGGACACGGGTACGGCCGCTCGTGGATAGGTGTCTTACTGGGTCTGTTCGGGTACTTTCTGGGCCTGAGGATTGGCCTCAGTGGCAGGTTCTGTGGGCTGTAGGCAGAGGGAAGCCTCGGTGGCCCCCCTTCTGGGCAACCACCCCCCGGACCCCCCAGCGTATAGTTCCTGATCGTGTTCAGAGGGGTCAGGGGTGGAGGGACGCGGAATGTATCGAGTGGGCATGGACCGAATGGTTTCCGATCTTGGATATTCGTGGTGTGCATGTCCCGCTGGCACGCCGGCTGGAAGAAGCCCGAGTAATCGGGTATGATGGGGAAGAGCCCCGCAGCATCAGAGCCTCCAGGCTGCTTGGGTGAGGAGTATGAAGGGGGCGGGTAGGAGCCGATGGGGCAGGTGGATGTGGATAAAAACGCAGAGGGGTCCTGGTATCCCTCCCCGCAGCCGGAAGAGGAGTAAGGAGGCGGAGGTGGGGAGTACAGGTGGTGGTGGTGGTGGTCCATCTCTACCTGGTTCTGAACCGCCATGGTGCAACTCAAATTTGCGCTGGAGAAGTGATTGGGAGACAGTGAGGAAACCGGGGAGGAAGATGCTGAAGAGGAGGGAGGAGGAGGAGCTGGCGGCTGGGCCACGTTGAAGATGCCCGAGACGATGTTGATGACCCCCTCGGGGTTCCAGTTACCTGGATACTGGGAGTCGATGGAGAACTTCCCCATGTAGGTGAAGGTCTGGTTGCGGTGTGGCGCGGGCTGGGAGAAGCCGCTTGAATAGGGAGAGATGTCCAGAGAGCGCTTCTCTGCACTCATGTCTGCGCCCATCAAGCCATCTGCGGACAGAAATATAACAAATCATTCGAAAGAAGACAGATATGTGATTCATTATCCTAAATACGCTGGATACGATAAGTCTCTTTTCCATTACTTCTACAGAGTTCTACAGAGTTCATTTCCATAACTATGTAGACTAGAAGATGCGTATTGAAAAACTTTTTCCAGTCTATGTAGAATATTTGCTCTCTATATCCAGAAGTATACTTTAGAGTTATTATGAATAAAATCTTCAGAATGTAGAGTAATAGCGCAAATGTCTTTAATTGGCTCTCCAAACGTGCCATTTTACCTGCTGATGGAAAAGTAGAGAAAAAGATATACATAGGCCTACAACAAACCACATTCTGTTTTGGTTGGTCAATGTTTAGAACAAGACCATTTTTCTGTTAACTCAAAAAATAAATAAATAGAATTTACAGCATTTTAAACACTTGATTCATATTTTCTATTTTATTTCCAAAAAGTTTGTGGTTTTGGGGATGCACTTTACAATTTGAGAATTGCATTTAATCTTTCTAAGTCCTCGTGATTTTTACCCACGTTTTACATAGTTTAGGCTAACAAATGAAAGGAACATATAAAAGAATCCACGATAAAGAACATTTCCACCAAACATGAATTTGTTGCAGGCACTTTCACCGATTGCCTGGATATATTTTAAATGAATACATATAATACAAAAATAGATCATTCATTAGGAACGTAATGTGAGATGTTCACACTTGATTTGATGCGCCTCTGTTCAATTACCCCAACTATACAGGATATATGATGCATTCTAAACAATTACAAAAAAAATTTGGGAGCATTTTTTATTTTGAATTTGTATCATTTATATCGTCAGAAAATACTGCAATAATATGCCAAAGATCTTCAATGCACAATTCGAAAGTGCCATCTTACCAGCTGCCACATGAATCTGGTCGTAATGTGCGCCCAAATCCGTGTTAGGGAAGATCGCCACAGGGGTCGGCAAGCTCGTGGCGATGTCATCCACAGAATACACGCTCTCTGCCACGGTATGCACGTATCCCCCGAGATTCAGCGGCGCTTTCTCCAAAGTTTTTGCTGTCATTGTGGAGAGAGAAAGAAACGCGCGTCTGCTTGTTGTTTCTCTGCACGTCACAGCGGCATTAAAGAAAGCGCTGTGTGCGGCGGCCCGTGTGTAAAGTCACAGTTATTGGGAACGGCGGCCCAAGCGCCAGTTTGTATATAAGGGGAACCTTTTGAATAAGCCCTCTACGTCATTACCCAAATTTGGAGTGGGCGGGCACACGGGAGCAACGACGGACAGGCGCTGCCGATGCTGATTGGCTGAGAGGTTGTGTGACGATGTCAAGGGGAATCTCTTGTTATCGGAGAACCCGCTGCTTCAGGGGAGATAACGAAGACTTTTCCACTATCTGCCACGCACAGATCAACTGCACTTAAACAATATAACATGCAAAATGCACCACAGTTAGCATACTCACTTGTGATTGCTCAGTGTTTATTTTAAAAAGGGTCGATAGTATTGTTTATTTTGTGTCATTCTCTCTGCGTTCTTAAAAAAAATGGGCTCGCGTTTCAAAAGAGTAATTCCGGTTGAGCTTCTCGAACCATAAAAGGTTGAATCCGGTAATTGGGTCCATCCCCCATTCTCCACATTTAGTCTCCGGAATTATGATCATCGGAAAGTGACGAGTTTTACCGAGCTGAAAGCGCGAGAAGCCGCTCCACCATAACCACAACCAAATGAGACGGACAGGGGAGCGGAATTGACTCATTTGGCTGCGACAGGCTGCACCGGCACGGAAACTTTCTGATTTGAATAGCCTGTAGGAAAGGGTAGAATAACTGAAGAGTTAAATATAGTAATTCAGATCTATTTGCAGCAAGCGAAAGGAATAATTATTTATAGATAGATTCGGTTTCGTTGGTTCACGTCAAATAAACAGAAGGAAATGAAAATGTGTTGTGAATGCGAGAATGGGTCATACAGATGAAGACATGAGCACAATTTAGTTCTGATTCCGCTGGAAGAAAGATGTTTCCACCTACCATTGTATGTCTGGTTTATTGGCCATTCATAATCAAAAGATAATTTGTTGAATTTACTTCATGCAGATGTATTAAAACTTTTCGCCAAAACTGAATGAATGAATGTTATTAGTGTCCAAGTAACTTAACTGAGCAAAAATAAATTTGACTTACTGAAGTTTTTAATTATTTTTTAAATGAACAAATCTTGTAAAAACTCATCTAGCTTTTTCATTGAGTTCATTGGTATTTATCAACTGTTAAGTTGTGTCAAATCATTCAGTTTGGGTTCAACAAGTCTGAATTTTAAATTACATGTCTTAAAGTGGGCAAAGTTTATAATAACTCGTTACATTTATTATAACAAAGTTGACTCTTTTTGAGTGTTTACAATTATACATCAAAACTGGCAGTGTTAATTCATCACATACAGAGTCAATTCTTATACAGTGTCTATATAAGTCCATGATGCATGAAGTTAAAACAGCTCTTCTGAAATTGGCAAATATTTAACATTTAAATAGAGTTGAAGTAACCCTCTCAATAGCTGCAACTTAACACCAATCAAGCTTACAAAAACAGTAGTTTATGAGGTCAAATGTTAACATCATCGTTGTTATCCAACATTTAACAGAGTGTCTGCAATATCAAGTCAAGAGAGGAAAATAAAAAACAATCGTATGAATTCATGCATAAAACCTAATTTTATTCCCTTTCATTTCACGAGAAAGATAGTAATATTAAAGATCAAACACAGAAATGGAAAAGTGGTAAATGGACTCTACTTATATAGTGCTTTTCAAATCTACTTGACAACTCAAAGCGGTTGACAACAAGAGTCACATTCACCCATTCACTCAAAGATTCATACAGTGATGATAAAGGCTGTAATGCAGGGCGCCCCCTGCTCAAATCCCTTAGTCAAATAGACTCCCTAACTTAACCTAATTTATTTTTTCTGTGGGTGGGGTTTAATACCATCGCTGCAGAGTTGGACTAACTCTAGTGAGAGCAACCGGGATTATCTGAATGTAAAAATTTCACTTTTGGGAGAGGAAATCATCTCAGAAGATGTTCACGACTGCTCTTCTAAAATCACACAAAAAAAGTTGCTCCAGTAGGTCAGACACCATCTAGGTAAGACACAGAGGTTTTGTTTTGCAGTTCTATAGACTGATGACACTGAGCTGGATCGTTTGGGGTCTATGGCTCAGTGGTCTGTCTGGAAGAGGAAGAATTAAGCATCTGTTGAAAAGAACAAATTAAATATAGCTGTGGCTCACTGATTTGGAGCAGCTTTGCTGGAAACCTGCAGCGTGAAGAGGGTAAGATGGATTCCACCAAGAATCAGGATATACCAGTCGAAAATATCAAGCCGTCTTTGAGGAAGCTGAAACTCGGGTGCCATTGTTCATTTCAACAGGACAATGATCCCAAGCAGTCTCCATAGTCCACTTAGGCTTGGATTCAGAAGAAGCAAAGGAAAATCTAGGGTGGCCATGATAGGAAATATCTAGTAGGATTTGAAAAAGGGGGTTGCAGCAGCAAGAATTTTATAGCGCTGGACAACTTTTTGCATGAGGAATGGGCTGGGATTCCAACAATGCTGTAGAAGCTGTATCTGCCTGTGCATCACATTAGCAGCAGACCATGGAAGTAAAAGGGGTTCTATAAAGATCTGGAGACACTATTATTAAGGAGTTGAATCATTTTGAGATTGTGATTATCATTAAAAGTTCATTCATTCATTCATTATCTACCGCTTATCCTGTTCAGGGTCACCGGGGGCTGGAGCCTATCCCAGCTAACATCGGGCTGAATCCAGTTCATCGCAGATCATTAAAAGTTGAATTTTGAATGTTTGAAAAATAAAAGATAAGTTGCACTGAGATGTTTAAACTGTCCGTGTAAAATCTGGGTTTATATAATTAGGGATGAATAATTTTGTTTTCAACTTATGTTATATATTATTTATAACTTATCACATTTGAGATCTAGTCATTACATTTTAATACAAAATAACTGATAAAGATTAGTCCTAAGAGTATAATCTGCCCTCTTGTGGCCACCTGAGGGTTCTCTGCTTCTCTCTCTCTCTCTGCCCCTCTCTCTCTCTATCTGTCTATCTCTCGAGCTCTCTCTCCCACTCACACACACACTTAGTCACATGAGTCGTGGCCTAGGCTGTTTGATCTCGTAAAGTCCCTCCGTGGGTGACAGACACAAAGCAGAAAATATTGGGCACCACGGATGGAATATTGTTTCCATGTTGTGTGTTTGTCTGCTTTTCACAGCAGCATCACACAATCACCATTGTCTTTTTCTAAATATAGGTGCATTACTGATGGTGGGCAGTTAGACCTTTATCAAAAGTCAAATCATGATGTCAGAGAAACATTTTCACCAATCCTGATAAATAATAAAAGTAAATACTGGAAAAGTATTCCTGACTCAGTTTATTAGATACAAACACAACATTCCCTCTGGACATGCTCAAACATGGCTGAAATGTCACTACTTTATACCATACCGCTCAAGCTGCTTCGACAAATTGCCAAATACTGGTCTACGGAGGACCCTAAATGGATTGACATTAAAATAACTTAGAACAATTTATGGATATAGCATCCCAGCAGTTAGGTAACACAGCAAACCTCATCCTTAAGAGGGGTCTGGACCAATACAAATTTAATATAGGTATAAATATCTTGTTAAGCAGAGATTCATGTGAAAGTGTTACAATAAGAGTCGTTTGTTAGTTACACACATCTTATGCTCTGGACCCCCCATCCTTGGGTATTTTCCTTACAACTCAGAGCATGATTAGCTGAGACATGTACACTGCAGGCTCATCAGGCGGGTATCTAGGACCTGATGAGGGCCTAACAGCCAATTACTGCTCCTTTCAGCAACTTCTGCGAGTCACTCCACAGTTTTCCTGCTGGCCCTCCCTCCAATCCTGCCTCAGGATCTTGGCTGTGGAGTTGGCCACAAAGCTTATGAAGAAATAAGAAATAAAGACGATTAAAGTGAAAGAAAGGCACCAACATGCCATTAATTCTGCTTTTAAATGTTGTTAAGTGTCTGTACATCTAACTTAAGATGTGACTTATGATGCTACTGCTTAAACGGCTTCAGTGTCACATTCACACACACACATCCTCCAAATGAATCAACATGCTGGTCAATAAACCCTGTCAATACCAGGTCAATTCATTAATCCCTGCCTCACATTGTGAGAGAGAGACAGTTAGAGTTTGTGCTGTTGTCATAATGTGGAGAAAAACTCACTTAAAGAAAAAAAAAGAAAAAAAAAAGATCATCTATTCAGCTAGTTTGACTGTAAGAAAGTGATGACTGTGAAATATCAACACAGCAGAGAGACAATTGATCATAGGTGGGCTGTGACACCAAACCATGTCCTGTTCTCAATATGTGAAGAGATGAAAAGGACAAAATGCTTGCAAATAAAAAAAATCTAACTTTTACAAGATAGTTTTGCTTTTGTTCGTTTTGATCCCCCAAACTCAATAATTCTGAAAACAGTTTAACAAATAATTCAAACAAAGTATTATGAAGGACAAAATAGCTGGAATCAAGTGAAAAATAAGAACTGTTAATAAAAAGTGTTTTGTTAGACGAAGAAAATAAAGGGTAAAAAGGCAAATGTTGCCATTATTTAAGACACTTTGTTTTATAGATTTCAGCTTCTGCAGTGTTCAGACATGACACAGAGAAAACTGATGTGAGTTTAAAGGGGACTTTTACCTTAATAATGATGCACTCTTGGAGATGTTTAGTAGATGCAACATAATTGTGCTAAAAGTCGTTTTCATAACTGTAAATAAAGCATTTAAATGAGACATTTTGGTGACATTTGCTTAAAAGCATTTTGCAATAATTCATTTTTGATCTGGTTGTTATTTATTCAACTTGCTAATGTGGGATTGGTTGACATTACAAAGTTAAGGAAACATTATATTTTATTGACATGTATTGTTTTATCAGGCTTTGTATTCAATAATACTAGATTGCCGGGTTTAATCATTTAAGTGACATGCCAGATAGTTGACACTTGAATGAGGTACAATGTTATTTACTTTTACTTGTCTGACAGAATTCAGGTTTGTACTGTCTTCTTTCAGTATTCATTCACATTGCTCCTCTAATCCATCCTTGGCCACTACAAATACTTGGAGCAACTCTGGATCCTGTGTTTATATGTGAGCGGAATTTCTGTAAGTCATCGCTAACACAAACATAGCACTTCACAAACAAGTCACTTCTTTGGAATTACAAGGTCAAAATCAAACCAGGAAAACAGCCAGAGGGTAAAAGTACACAAAAACATGTGGACAGTCACGTAGTTGGTGCAGCATAAAGTATTCAATTATTATAGCACAAGGTGAGAAGTTGGAGCATCACCAAGTTGCTTACGGTTATTTATTTAATGTCAAACTATTAAATCCTAACAGTTGAAGATGTGATGAACGTCACTGCCAGATGGATAAGACTCCAGAACAAACACTGAGGTCTAAGTTAGATGATATATTTGACATTTCAGGCAGTTTTGAGGTTGTATCATCTCACCAATTTCTTTATTGTCCTCAGTTATCGTTCTGTGACAGCTCTAATTAGTGGTTTCCTGTTTTAGATTTATGCGTTGTATTTGCTTTATTCTCCCTGTTTTGTTGTTTGTTTTGTTTTTTAAACACATTTCTACACTTTTATTTCCTCTGTCTCTGTTCAATGATCATTGTGTGCACGCCTTTAAGTTTGTATTTCATTTATAGTCTGGTTGTTTCTTCACTTGAGTTCCACTTTGAGTTTTCCATTCTTTATATCCCTTATCCATGTTTGAAGAATATTCACACCTGTCCCTGCTTATCATCTCTTCTTCATTTCATTCATTATTCTTGAGAAAAGTAAACGCTGGCCTTTCGTTTACACGGCAAAGGCGTTTTTTGGGTTCTGAAAAGGCAAAGAGGTCGTAGACTGTAATAGTTTGAAATGCCCGGCCTTTCCATCACTGTTAAAACTAGCAAAACAGCTGTTGGGAAAATGGTGACGTATATATTACAGCGTTTACAAATAAGCGTTCGGAGGACTGTTTCACAACATTGTCCCCTGAACTTTTTTCTGATTTTAGCTAAAACGGTATAGCTTCTGGGAAGTTTGGTGTCTATGATTTCTGTTTAGTTTTAAATAGTTGCATGTCCAACTTTATGCAAGTAAAAACACTGCAGATTATTATGAGGGATTTCCCCCATCCTCTCTGACCCTAGTGTCCACAGGAAGTGCAGCCGGTTCTTCCCCCTCCATTTGATAGTCAGTGTTTGCTGACCCGTCCAGATTGTTGTGCCCCAACAGACCAAGGTAAAGCCCTGACTTCCTGGACCTCCACCCCCAAATGGAGACAAGCTGCGTAGGCGGTCTCTTCCTCTTGAAGTACATCTAGGTCTTTTATGAATCGATGTGCACCTGATTGAGTCAACACCACTCCACAAAGTCATCCACTGGGTTCTCGTACTCCTCCTGTCCCTCGGATACCATCCTCAGTGGCATTCTCTTCTAAAAACGTTTCATCATCTCGTCATTCAGCTTAATATTGACATTAAAGAATGTACTATTATGTATTTGTCACAGAGATAAAGGAAATACCCACTGTGAATACAGATTACTTCTGTGGCCCATATAAGCTCGGTGTGTGGGAGTGTCGCAACTGGAGTGTGTGCATGCATTTTCCGTATGTGTTTGTGTGTCTGAGTGGGTTTGAGAGAGAAGACTGTCAAAGTGAGAAAGCTAATTATGTTCATGTTTAAATTTGAACTAACAAACACCAGTAACTGCCTCCATACGTTCCTTATATGAGCACAGAAAGGCCTAAAAAGGGCTTCCGGCACCCTGCCTATCATTTTGTCATGTTAAGAATATATGAGGTGTTTCTATTAAAAACCCCAAAGATCTGATGTGACATTTGATGTGTAGTATTCATCCATGCTTATTTAAATATATCAATAACACAATGCATTCATTCCTTCTAAATGCAGTTTATAACACTTGTCATTGATGTCGGGGCTATCTTATCCTATCATTATCTGTAACTGCTTATCACTCTCAGGCTTGCTTGGGGCTGGAGCCTATCCCAGCTGACACTAGGCGAGGGGCGGTGTACATCAGTAAAACGTGTCCTACCCAAAACCACAGCCTCAGACATAGGATGTCAGACATTCAGTATTAACCTTTGACCTTCTGCCCTACATGCAGGGATGCTTCTACCTGCTCTCTTTACATTTTCAGAGGTTTTTGATGACATAACTGTCATCAAAAACTATCATTCCTATTCTGTCGTAAAGATGCACTTTTGGAAGGATGGCATGGCATGAAGGCCATATATATTCATGTCATGCATGAAAATACTTTTTAGTGAACATGTTTGAATTATGATTGGATCCAATGAGAGCATTTTGAAATTCAAGAGAGTCTTTGCCTTACCCCAGTTTAAGCCATTCCAAATCTGTTATTTCTGTGATAATACCACACCCACCTCACTGAGTCCTCCTGTCATTTCAGTAAATACTGTGTATTAAAGCAACAATTGAAACACAATCCTTCCCCAAAAATAAACCCCACAACCTGCCCATCCTCCAGCATTAGGCTGATTTTAATCCCAACAGAAACAATAAAATCTTCTCTTGATACTTAAAAAAAATACTCATTTATATTTTAAGAGGATATTTTTTAGTAAAAGCATGTATTCTTAGAAATCTTTTGTAACTCGTATGAACTCCTATAATTCTCATATTTCATTTTAATTTCCAAAACTTTTGTACCCAAAACGTTTAACTTTAATAGGATCAATGTATGTGATATGACTGCTTTAGTTTTTGAGTGTATGATAAGATACATTTCAGGAGTCTAGTCTGATGCAGTGAGAGAGGAATAACAAAACAAAAATAATTAATCATTACAAATGTGTGCAGTGAGTAAAGTCAAAGTTTTAGTTCCAATCTTTGAAAACACAAATTTTTTTTTTGCAATCTCAGATGCAACTATAATAGTAGCACCTGGGATGGTATTGCTGTCTACCATTCAGACAATTTTCTTCCTTTGGACATCCTGGTCATTCCAGTGAGATGATGAATCGACATTCTGCCACCTTACAACTGTGTAAAAAGAAACTGTAAAAGATTGTGTGTACTAGCCCTTTAATGTTCTGCTCAAGCATTTGGTCGAGCTCATTTTGGGCTTTTTATTTTTTAATGATAAATGTGTAACACTTGACTGGATTTGTTTATAATAATACCCAGTTGCATTATCTATATGCTAAAGAGTAAGGGCCGAGGATGGAACCCTGGGGGACACCACAGGTCAAAGGAATCACAGAGGAGGCTTTAACCAGGGCTATTGCGAAAGCCCTACTCTATAAGTAGGTTTTTTGGGGGGGTATTTTATAGCATGTGAACACTTACTAAACAGAATTATGAAACTTCATACAAAAAAACCCCATCTTCCATGAAATACAAAATTAAATAGTGAAATCATTAAGTTTTGCCTGTTAAAAAACGTGTCTAACCAAATGATTTGTTATTTTCTGGTAAATTTAGAGTGTTTGGTAAATGCAAAGAAATAATTTTTCCATAGTTTCTTTTCTTGTTGAGGACATTAAAGGGCCAGACTGAAACATAAACGTCAAACGCTCAGTCCTCACTCAGACTGTTGAGCTGCTGGAGGCATATATAGAGCAGGAAAGGGACTTAATACCACTTTCAAAACTTTAACAATTTGTGACGTCTCTTCCCAACATATAGTGTTGTTGAAGGAAAAAAGTGATGTCATAACGGCCCAGTCCCAACTTTTCCGTGAAATAAGGGTTACAAACCATTGTATCTAGTTTAATGGCATTTTTCATGATGTTGCGTTTATATCAAAAAAGCCTCATGTAATTTGAAATCATTGTGAAGTCCGGTCTTATCTCAATGCCTCCAACACTATGTATCCAATCAAAACAAATAACAACAAATGGTTGTTTTAGGTATTTATAAGTGTGAGCGTGATTTGAAAGGGGAATTTAAGAAGTCTGGATGGCCCTTTGCCAAAAAAACTCAAAGCAACAGCACATGTACTGAAGTGAAGGCATTAGCTGACATTTTGATCCGGAGCTGCTCTCACATTGATCGCATCAACAGGACAGTCTTTCTAAGCATCACACCACTGCCCGCCAGATCACACACCGAGGCCATTTTTCCAGAGGTGGAAGATCATCTGAGAGTCACCACTCTTAAATCCTTGATTCTTTCTTTAGAGCGGCTTTCCTGCCGCTGTGACTGTTAGCTTTGTTACATGGCAGATTGACGGCTTTCATCACCCGCTGTGTGAAACATGAAAGAGAGTGGAAACACTCTGATATTGGTCCAAGATGGAGAGGAAGAGAAGAAAAGAGGGAATCCAGAGAAATGGATAAAAGAAGAGCTGCAGAGTTGGAAACCTCTTTCAGACAGAGCCTCAGTTCTTCAGACGACCTGAGGAGCAGCTTTGTTGGGGTTAAACTGTTCTAATTTTATACTATCATGGATGCTATTCTGCACAGCCATGCCTCATACATCGTCTTATTCAAGGGAGTCAGAATCCAACAGTCAGGGACTTTTTCTTCTTTTCTTTCCTCTACTTACTAGTCCTGTTTTTTTTATATTCCAGTTTCTGAAATTAGTGTCATTAAATCATAATATAAAAAACAAATGAGTTAATAAAAACATGAGTCATGAGTTGGCAGGGGAAATGTTTTAATTTCAACTGTCTGTGCATCCGGACAGTAGCGCCTCCTACACTAAACTAAGGCAAACATGCAGCCACCTGTATAAAGTTCCAGAAGTGTCATAGCTGTGAGTGTACAGTCATAGTCTCCACCGCCATCCACCTCTGCTCAACAAACACCACTGCAGCGTTACCATGTGCTGCTGTGGTCTGATTGATCCATTTCAACTGTAGGTATCTGTTTATTCGGAAAACAGCTATAAAGTACAAAGAATGGGTCGACATTGTTGGTTATCGGGATCAAAAGTGCAGAAGAAAAAAAAGTCCAACAAGTGCCTGAGTTTAAAGGAACAATGTTAAATCATTCAAACGAGTGTTTTGTGAATGTGAAAGGGGTGTTATGTTTAACAGTCGTATAGCTTTGGGGAAGAAAGCATTGTACATTCTGGTTGTTCTCGATTTCATTACACAAAATCTGTCACAGCGCGTCAGGAGATCAAAATTGAATTTCAGTATTTATTTGCAAATATATTATATTTATGGTCTCATGATTCCTTTTTAAATTTCTAAAGATTTAATTAGGTCAGAAATCTAAAAATAAAATCAGATGTGAAGTCTGATGTTAATCTCAGCTTTATTCAAGTTTGTTTTATTTGTTATATAATATAATAGTACATACCGTAGGTGATTTATCTGAAAATAATATAATCATTATAATCATTATCATTAATAATAGTATTAATACTAACAATAACATATGCAACAATCAATTGATACAGCGATAGGGGAGAGGCCAGAACCGTGCACCAAATGGCCGAGTAGTAGCCTACTGCTCCCTTTCCAGCATATCACTACGCTCTTAGAAGTGTCTGTATGAAATGAGTTCAAAGTAAAGACTTAAGGCTCTGTCAGTGTGTGCCTTCAACCACAAGTAAGCCTCAACACCACACTTAAGCGTTCAAACCCTTTCTCTGGCTTTAGTTGGTGAGAAACGTTATTACAATCAGCAGGATCTGCAGTACCAACGGAAATCCAGTTTTGTCCATTATTACTTGTTGTTCTGTCCGTACATGGACATTGGGCGTAAAACACAATAACCCAATGAAAAGTGGGACTGTGGCAGTCCTGTCTCCTCACCATTCTGATATTAATAAAAACTAGTTGGGGGTTGGCCTTGGCTAGCTGTGCTCCTCCTTTCTAGATATGTCTTCCTCTGCTCTGCTCATTTGAGTGGCCCCCTCAGAACACTCATTCATAAGTAACCTGAAAATACCCTTCAGATACAGCTTTCATGTCTGTTGGTGTCTTCACATTAAGTCTTTATTTTCTATGGGACACTTTCTTTTCACTGGATTCAAATGCTAACCGTCCAGAAAGAGAGACTTGGTCAGCATGACACTCACACACACACACAAACACACACACACACACACACACACACACACACACACACACACACACACACACACACACACACACACACACACACACACACACACACACACACACACACACACACACATATACACACCCACACACACCAGTGTGCGCTCAAACACAGACACAGACACACACACGCACACAAACACTGGCACTCAAAGAGGACATTTTCCTTGCTGCTAATGTATAATCACTGGATGCATGAATGGCAGCAGTGACAGAAACATCAGAAGCACATTTCTACATGCAGACACACACTAATGCACGCACACACACACACACTCTTGGAATATGCATGTGTATACATACATTGACTAGAAAAAGCAGTAAAAGCAGAGTCCATTAGCCCATCCTCATACGCACACACACACACACACACACACGCACACACACACACACACACACACACACACACACACACACACACACACACACACACACACACACACACACACACTGTCATGCCATAATGAAAGCTGTGACTAATAAGGCTGTCCTCCGTTTAACAGGCCATATTTATGGGGTCCCCTGTCACTATCCGTACATCATCTGCTGCCTCTGTCGGGTCCTGTAGATGAGTGCTGACAGGGTATTAGCTGTGTGTTGTCATGCTAATTCACACACTTTAACGTTTATCACTGATGTAGAGTTTTACCTGAATATTATTATTTTGTTTTTTGAGTGTGTGTGTGATGCTTAGTGACATTAGGTGTCTGATTATAGAAAATAATTTGGTTTTGGA
The DNA here is from genome assembly GCA_037951165.1 of Lophius americanus. Classification (NCBI taxonomy): domain Eukaryota; kingdom Metazoa; phylum Chordata; class Actinopteri; order Lophiiformes; family Lophiidae; genus Lophius; species Lophius americanus. The sequence goes on along the minus strand of JBBDHG010000015.1, from coordinate 10,952,587 downwards.
TATGCTCTGTGTAATTCCCTGTAGTCCTTGAACCTCAGTTCTGGATTATGAGACTTCTGGAGAGTATAATCATGCTGTATGGGCTGTATAAAGTAATGTTAGATGTTTATTTAGATTCTAAAACAAGAATAGTACAATTCCATTTTGCAGTGAAGCCTCAGGAAAAGCTTTGTGAAAAAATAAATTTCACCTGTCTTTCCAGCAGCATGTGGATGTAGTAGATGACGAGTAGATAATGGCGGATCCTGTAGATTCAACTATTAAAAAAGCAGGTAAAGTAGTTTGATTACCTCAACCTCTAACATTTATAGCAGTGCCATAGGTCTACACGTAAGTGTAGTACTATTAATGCAACAACATCATAAACAAGGCCTACGCCGTTGTCCCCAAAAGCAAGGGAAAACCCCCAAAAAGCTCCAAATCCCCTGCGTTCAAAGCTCAAAAATCCCTCTGATTGAAGACCTCAAATTAAATTTCAAGGGATTTCCGAAAAAGTGTTTTTTTGTTAAAAATGATCTGCCCCTAGTGAGTCAAATATGATCTATTAGAGTGAAATATTACATAAACAAGGTAGATCTCCTCAAGTTGATTCATATTCATCAAATCTGGACTAAATGTCCCAACCATTAGGAAGTTATGACAGAAAAATAACAAGCTCTCCCTAGTGATTAATATCTGAACTATTTGATATAATATATATATATTTCCATATCTATCTATCTATCTATCTATCTATCTATCTATCTATCTATCTATCTATCTATCTATCTATCTATCTATCTATCTATTTATCTATCTATCTATCTATCTATCTATCTATCTATCTATCTATCTATCTATCTATCTATCTATCTATCTATCTATCTATCTATCTATCTATCTATCTATCTATCTATCCATTTTCCATTTATAAATACATGTCTCCTCGAGTCGATCTGAATTCACCAATCTTTGACTACCTTGCACCAACAGTTCAGAAATTATGGTCCAAAGTCTTTTGAAGATAAAATTCCTTCTAACGTTGGGACTATATAACCAATCTTTTCAAAAAAACAATCCAGTTCTTCCTCACTTTACATTCCATATGGGTTTAAAATTAAAAATAATCTTTTAATTTGATACTTTAAGAACATACAGCTGATTACACTTGTATACCTTCACTTAATTAACAGTGTTGTATTTGTACTTTTAGTCAAATAAAGGATCTGAATAACTCCTCCAACTTTTAGTCATCCATTCAAAGCAGTGTACTATAAATGAGCTTGTGTCCACTTTCCCATCAGGCCCTGAACTTGGAACCAACAGCGGTAATCTTTAACAATGCAATATGAAACAATCCTATGACAATGGCCATCATATGATGACCCCCGCGTACAGTAGGCCATTGACAGCAGTAAGTTTAGGCCACAGTGAGGCTGCTCAGTCTTAAAAACATAAGACAATGACCATGTGAGGAATCCGTTGATAATAGCCAAGCCACCACAATAGCTTCTAAGTTTCTGCAGAACACAGAAAGTGTTTGAAAGGCCCCAGCGTTAATAAGTCTCATCTGAATGTTTCGCATTTTCAGGAATGTTTCTTGTCCGCCTCCACAAACTCAGATGAGGAAGCAGTTTGGCTGCAGAGACGTCCTCAGAGAATACGGCTGCTTTTTCTCGTCTCGCCCACGGACACAAAAATGTTTGCACACTGTGGTTGAGAAGTGAGTGAGAAGATCTCAAGAGAGGAGGAGAGGAGCGACGGGAACAACAAAGGGAGGAGTGTCTTTAGGACGGAGGAAAAGACTAGAAGCAAGGAAACAAAGGAAAGAACAGGAATGAGGGAGGAGAAAGAGGAAAACGGCAGAAGGAAATGAGGGAAGGAAACGATCAGAGAAGTAGTGGATGAGAAGGGATTATCTTGAGGCAGCAGAAAAGTAGTGAAGAAACAAAAAAGAATTGGGATGAGCAGATAAAAACCAGACCTGAAAGGAAAGGAGATAGGGTGTTGATGAGGTGAAGACTGGAAACAGTGGAAGGAGAGGAAAGGGAATGGGAGTACACAGAGGAGATGTTTGAGGAGCAAATGCAGAGGGAAGGAGTAGAGAAACTGGATGCTATTATCACGCTGAGGTTTGTAGCGGGTTCAAGCACCTACATTCATCCACAGATCCTCTGCAAAGTCAGGTCAAAAATTAAACATCTTGGTGGGAAAACAAGCAAAACTACAGGTTTGAACCCAGTCATTTGTTCACGTCAAGTCATGTGACTATCAGGAGGCGGGTCAATCATGGCCGCAGAAGCACTCAGTGAGATGCTGGTGGCCTTCTGTTCAAAGAGGAGGAAAGAGAGAAATATGATTGTGGACCCGCTCCCTGATATCCTGAAGAGGACTACATCCATCTTTCAAAGAGAACTTGTGGGGTATCGTTGTGACATTTCAACAAGTCTTTTTTCAGTAGTGACATCATTCAGTCTACTCACCACCATGTTTAGTTTCCCTCTGTCATCCCGTTGCTCAACTTCAGAACAGGTCGGGAGAGATTTAAAAGAAAATCTGAGTTGCTAGACTTTTTATCGACTAGTGTTGTGAAGCTCAAACGCCACATCGCTGTTAGATGATCGTATAATATTTCTAGACTCAATTGTGGGTCTTTGCCTCCATATTTGGGCCTAACACAAATCTTAGTTGAAACATGCTCAGTTTTACTTTCCTGCTTTCACTTTCTGGGCCTGACTGAGATATCAGCTGTCCTATCATCTTGATTCTGTATCTTTTATAGGATGTATTTCAGAGTGTCACAAAAATAAAGCTTTCATTGTCATTGTAGAATGCAGATGTCTGATCCCTAAGCCTTCGTATCCACCTGTTGTCGGCTGGTTTACCATTATTCAGTCTAAGTCTCTAACCTTCTCCATCTCAGCTGTCCGTGCATACCTTCAGTCTGGCGTAGGTCTCAGTTGTGCACCAGAGTATGCCACTCGTCTTACTGGCTAAGTTCAGACTTGAGAACAGGTCATGGCTGTCCATTAGCAATTGTTGGTTCAGGCTTATAAATTGCAGTCAGTACATTACTCATCTCTATATAGAATGAGGCCTACTCTGTCATCCCCAACAGCTATGGTGTATCCCCGAGAAAAAAAACAATTCCCTCATACAGGTGATCTCCCTGGTTGATCTCCTCAAATTAACGGAGAAGTTACAATTACGTAAATACAGTGTTTTTCATTCAGAAAAAGCTCCCCTACAGAGTAAAATATTAACTTTGTGACTAAAATATGATATACCCTGTATACAAAACAGATATCCTCACGTTCAAGGGTTTTATTTGTACACAAAGCATGATAAAGTGCTCAAACAGACCAGTAGGAAGGATAAAAACACATTCAAAAACCAGCAATGAAGTCAAGTCAGTCGGCCGATTTGAATGCACCAAATTTGGAGTAAGTTAGACAAAGGGTTAGGTTAATATGTCTGTTAAACAGTGCCTTTTATTGAAAAGCACCTCCAGTGAGTAACATATGAACTTCTAGACCAAAAATTATATATACCAGAGAGATCTCTTTGAGTCAACTGATATGCCACAAATCTGGATTAAATCGGATATGAAGCTCCCGTATCGTCTGAAATATACAAGCGACTTTTCTCTCAATCAATCCGGTATAATATTTGAAAATGATCCGTGATATAGTGTTTGATTTAGTGTGTTAAAATGAAGGATCTACAGCGGCGGGGTGATGATAATTCCATCGTACCACCGACTTTTTGATATTATTTGTATTGAAGTCTTTATCACCATGGAAAAGTGAAGATAGGTGTACGGACAGAAAACAAAGGAGAAGAGGAAAACAATAAGAAGAGAAAAGCAAGGGGGGAGGGTAAAGAAAGAGAAGAGGGTTCACAAATGAGGCCTTTGGGGTTGGATGGCCAAACGCTCCATTCGCCCACGCCACGCAGGCTGCTCGATTACCAGTCATTTACTTCAGAGATGGTTCCAGTGGCGGCCGGGGCTGAAAGCAGCATGGAACCCGGTTCCCCCCAGTTACCACATCACAAGATCAATCAACATTTATCTGCTGCTGCCTTCACCCTGCTGACTTACATAATACTTCCGGTTTTCTCTGCTGCAGTGCAAATATAGTGGCAAGGCCCAGCGGTTTCAATTAACAATTTTATTTTACTTCATACCTGTGTTTCATCTGTCTCTCATCTATGAGTGATGAAGTTACAAAGAAATCTCAAAGTGAATTACCTTCTAATAATAGGCAAATTTAGTTTTATGATTTCACATACAGCTATTTCCCCTTTGTCACTCTTTACAAACCCATTTTTTAAAAGTGCTTTGCAACATATTGAGCGTGCAAAAATCAAAATAGAAATAAATACATAATACGAGAAGAACCAGAAAAACAAACAAGTGACTTTATCTGCTAGTACAGATAGAAATTCTAACATTTTTTGATACAAGACTCTTTTTTTTTATTTCAAAGCTCGATGGAGTTTCAAACAATGCAATCAAATAACTCGCCAACTACCAGAATCTCAAAACAACATTTAAAAACCCTTTTTTATTGTTTATTTCTTATGATCAAGTATATGGTCACGTTGGGAAAAAAAAAATCTTAGATTTTCAGAATGAAATTGTATTATTAATACCCCAAAAATATAGTCGGAATATTAAAGTAATAAATTCATAATTCTATGAGAATTAAACCATTATTTTAGTGAATTGTGTCATCATTTTAGAGATTAGAGCTGTAATTTGTTATCAAGTTGTAATATTACAAGAACAAATTTAAAGCTTAAGGTTGAATTTACTTACTATGAACAGAATAAATGAGAAACAGAAAATTTACGAGACAAAAGCTTTTATTTTATCAAAATATAGTTGTGATATATTGAGAGTGAAATATTAAATTTATCAGAGAAAAAGTTGTCGTGTCCTTCTCCACAAATGTGGAGGTCTCTTCTAAGTCTGTCTGTTCTTTCCTGGGATCAGAACCAGTTTCTAACTTAAGCCTTTCCAGGGTACTGATATATCTAATAATGCGGTGTCGATAAGAAATATAAAATATTTCTTGATTGGTAAAACTTTTACTTAAGTATAGCCTTTTTTTTTCTTTCTTTTTTTGTCAGTGCAGCCCTAATAGTCCATCATACTTTCTTCCTTATACGTGAAAAGATCTTAAAATCAGAACTGGTGTTGGTTTTTATAACAGTGAATTTAAATTGTTCGTAAGCGAGAATGGTTTTCTACGTCAAACTGTTCAGGATGTACCCCACCTCTCGCCAAATGTCGCCTTACAAGTCGATAGTTCATCCCAGGGCCTACACATAGAGAAGATCAGCCATTCACACTCACAGTCACTCTTAGGGTCTTATGGGTTATTTTCCGTGGGAGGAAGCCAAGGCGCCTGGAGAGAACCTCTGCTAACACAGGGAGAACATGCAAACTCCATACAGAAAGGACCCAGGTTGAATTTTACCCAGAACTTTCTTGCTTTGAGTTAAAAGTTCCCACTATTCTAAATAAATGTTAGACAAAAATAAAATGATTATCATAGGCAGATAAAAAGGTTTTTAATTTTTGAAGTTTAGGCCCATTTGTGCAGCTTTGTGGGGTTTGCATCCTCTCAGTTCATGTGGGGAAATACTTTAATAAGAGGTGAATGTTAGCTGCAGAACAAAATAAGGTAGCCCTCACAGTATGGCGCATCATATGAATGAAGCGAACATGCTTAAACTCTGCTCCGCTTTCTCCACTCCTCTTTCTATCTCATTGTCTCTTCATGAGCTGTCACTGTCCACCCACATCCTTAGATTCCCCTTGTCACCCCATACTGCCAGAACAGCTCACACACACACACATACACAGAGTGATGAGGATGACCATGTGGGAGATGGTTGCCTGTTTGGCCGGCAGATTTCTTTCTTCTCCTCGGGCCGTGGGAGGATTCTGTTTTTCTTAGTAATATGGCGTAGGTGGCTCTTTCCTCTATTGAGGCTGACCATCAAAGGAATCTAAGAAAGAGGGCACTAAGATAAGACAACAGCAAAAGAAGAGAATTTCTATAATTTGATTTGATTGTATTTTAGAATATTGTTTTACTCAAAGGATTCCGCTTCAGGAATTAAAGATGGATTTAGGATATTTTTGAATAAAATGAGTCTTATATTTTTTTCTCAACTCTTTGAATATTTGCCCCATCCGTTATTTATTATTTTACATAATGAATCTTTTAACAGTTAAGATACACCACAAAATAAACAATAGTGGAAATGGACGATTGAAGATATGCGGCAGCTTTAGATGAAGAGTAAAATAATCAGTGCCATTACACACTTCTTATGTAAATATGTATTAATCTGATCATTTTGACACATCTTCCCGAAAATAAACATTCAAATGTAGCAAAACTTTAAATCTACACATGGAGATATGTGTTAAGAGAAAAAATGGACATCCCTAATTCTGTTCCCCTCCAAACTCCACTCCATGTAATGAGCCACTCAGTAGTTCTGAAGAGAGCTTCTGTTCTGAAATTTGCTGCCAGTATGTTCACAGAAAAACCAAATGAAATCTGCAAAAAGACAGAGAAAAGTTTCAGTTTGTTGATAAGCAAAAAAACCAAACAGATTTGCTTATCAATAATAATAAAATAAAGTTTTGTTGTTAAGTTCCCTAGAAAACAACAATATGTATTTTTTTGCACTTTCTTTCATTCTAACTCCCAGTGACCATAGAGCACATGTGTCAAACTCAAGGCCAACCAGGCAACATCCGGCCCGCACAACGATTATGTCTCACCTCGAAGACAATATCTAATTTTCATTATAACTGGCCCGCAGGTACACAGCACAAACACCACAGATACTACAAATCCCAGAATGCCCTGCGGTAGCTGGTGCGTCAATCAAAAGCTCCAGCATTTCTCGCTGCACCTCTTTTGTCAGATTTCAGCTTTTATCCAGGCACTCTAATAAACATCAGGCTAATCCTTAGAAGAGATACTCAGGAGCCCCGGAGGGGATATCGTTGCGAAAAAAAAGTCAAACGATAAATAATAAACGTATTAGTATTTCGCAAGAGCGCATGAGTAAATAGAAAGCACGTTTTAATAACTGGCGAGGTGCGTTCACATATACTCCAACTGTTCAATTTGTGCCAGTGCTGTTACATTATCAACAAGAAAATATCCAATTGCTCATATTTAATGAGAAATGCATCTGTAGGTTGTTCATGCACCTTACTTTTTCTGAGCAGCCGCTGCTTCTTACCCCAGAAACAGATATTCGCACCAACAGTCTACTCTGAATGTTTTATTATGACAGAAGAAAGACAGCTAAATCAACCCAGCCATCTACCAAAGGTCATTTACAGAACCTTTTTGTTGATACGGTTAAAACAGAATTTGAAAAATTCAGTTGGCTGTCTGACTGTAGTTGATGCCTGTGAATAAAAACTTTCCTTTGGAAATTATTCTGTGAAACTATTCTGAGAGAGACGCAGACTTGAAAATTACTTAGGCTGAAGTGGATACTGATAGGATAGATATGATATAGCATGATAGATAAGCTGATTTGAATTTAATCTGTAATTTGAGTATTTTTTATTGCATTGGTTTGTTCAGAATTCTATAAAATGAGTAAATTAAATAAGAATAAAATTGTCATAACACCTCAGATTAAACATGGCCAATTTGAGTCATGTCTGGACTTTGATGAGGTCTCCATCTTTAATGTTGACCCCCACTGTGATTGTTTCTGACACCCATGCCCTAGTGGGTCTCATTACCTTTTCTGCATGTAGGGGCTGCATTGTCTTTCACATCCCACTACAACACTACTACATCTGTTTGAATACCTCAATCTAAACTCTGTTTAATGATGGTGTGTGTGTGTGTGTGTGTGTGTGTGTGTGTGGGTGTTTGGAACATAATTATCAGTAGTTAAATTGATTTATTTCCTCTTTTTTTTTATACAAACATGAAATTACAACTCAGTCAAACAAAAAGAAGTTTGTGTAGTGTTTGTACATTTGCTGTGAAGATTTGTGAGGCAGAGACAGACAAATAAAACAATAATAATAATAATAATAAAAAAGACATTTACAGACATAATATAATTCAATAAATTAGAAACATTTTTATGGTTTTTAGTTAACATATATCTGTACAGATATATGTTTGTGTGTATATATGTTAATGTATAAATATATATACTTTTTAAATTTTTATGTATATATCTATATATTTTTTATATTATATAATATTAGATATAGCATACAATCCATTAGAGACATTTTTAATGTTTTTTAATAACGTCAGGCCAAGGTTCACGATATTACCCCTACCCAGTTGCCCAACCATAAATCTAGGCGGAAGAAAGGCAGGTTGTTGGCAAACATTTCCCATTTCTCCTGCTTTGAGCTTTGCCCAGACCCTGACAAGGACGAAGGACATTGCAGTGTTGTTGTTTTTTTAAATGTCCTGGTTTGGACTTCCCCCAAACTGCGAGAAGGCAGTCCATCTAATGAAGTTAATTTTCCTTCCACCGTTGTCCTCTTATAAAGGCGGAGGAAGTCGGACCTCCTGAAACTTGATTATTTTGTCTCCCATATACTGTAATGCCAGGATGCCTCCTGGTTGAAGTAGTCCTTACTCAAAACTCTGGGGTTTGCTGTGATTTTTCAGGGTTCAAAATCTCATTTTTAAGTGGCTGTAAAATGGCTAAATCATTTTGGAATGAATTTTATTGCTTCCATTTATCATCCTTAGCATATCTGGAGGATCACTTGGGAGCAGCCAAAGATCAGCGGGTCAGACTTAATTGGTTTCTACTCATTAAAGCGATCCCCTGCCACAGTAATAAGACTGAGCCGGGCTCCACGATTGACATTTGACTTCTGTACCATCATCAGAAAACATTAATGGTAATGTCTTGTTACAGCAATAAAGAGTTAAAACAAGTGTCATTAGACAGTGATGGAGAATGAGCTCACTATTACAAACAGGAGTCTGAATGTAAGTGCATTTCCATAGTGCATGTCATTACTCTGACGGTCCCATCAATACCCATCCTCGGTGAGTTTGAGAGTGGAAGCTGTGACTGAAAATAATGGAGCTGCTCTGGACTAATGGAAGCCTCCAGCTGCAGGGGAGCAGAGCCTTGCAAATCTGAGAGTTCACAACCATTTCATTGTCGTGCAACATGCCATCTTTACTTCACATCATGTTCAGGGGAATGGGAGGGAGGGGACACCTTAAAACGGGATTAACATTTAGCAAGCATGTGACGCTATTTAATGTTTCATTACCAACCTCGTATTCTCAGCAATATTAAAATACTAGGGAATGTTAAAGCTTTATAATTTTTTTTTTTTTAAAACAGCAGTAGAATGGTCCATTTTTTGAAATTTACTTTATATTGAATTTCTAAATAAATTACAACCTTTCCCGGAGATGTTTCACATGAACTTTAATTAAAACATAGATGACTCTATCTCTGTTAACCACAGTGTAAAGGTGGGGGCTAATCAGGAGGGGAAAAAAAAATATTTGGAAAATGGATAAATGAACAAACATGGCCTTTACAACAATGTGCAGCCAATGGGGTTTACCAGTGTAAAAAAAATGTTCAAGTTTATGATTAATGAAAGCTGATCGCTTGTCCATTCTGTAAATACATTAATTCATTTCCATTTTATTTATCTTGTGCAGGTAGTTGGTGGAGCCTGTCCCAGCCGAAATTGGGCTGTAATTTCTATCCATGTATTAAACTTTGCCCCTAGTTTAATGGGCTGGATGAAGTATTCACATCCTTTAAATTAGTAAAAGTACGGTTTCTACATTCTGAAAATACTCGACTACAAGTTAAATCCTCGCATCTAGAACTTCTTCTTTTTTTCTTTTTTTTTTAAATTAAGAAAGTATTAACAGAAAATTTAATTTTGTAGAAAAAAAGTCCCCTCTTTTACTATTATTGTTAGGCTCATATTTACCTCAATAATTTGTTGCTCTAACCCTAACCATAATCTGGATGAGTCAAGATTTTCCAGCAAATGAATTACATTTAGCTAAAGGAAGTTTAAATTTTCAACTCACAAAATTCACTTTTTGAGAGATAGATAGATGGACAATCGGAGGGACGGATAAATGGATGGACGTTTTTAGTTATCAATTTAATACTACCAATCTGTGGCTGCGATGATGATTCCATAATATCCTAACGTTTTCGGGGACATAAACACGATTCTCCATCATCAGCTCTTTCATGCTGCTTATATATGGACCTTCCACCTCCCCATCTCCTTTCATTATTATAATCATCATTCATCTGTCTCAACAGATTCATCAGCCACCACCACCACCAGTATTTTGATGCCTTCGATCACAATCTCCCTGAAGTCTGAACACCAGAGACTTTCTGATAAACAAAGTATCACATCATCTGTTGTACTAAGCATCCATCTTTGCTGCATTGTCTCTCTCTTGGTTAATTCTCTTTTCTCAGTCTGGTCACTAACTACAACTGTTTATGGGAACTCGCTTGAAAGAACTTCTACAACAGACAGCCTTGGCTTTGACAGCTAGGTAATGTTGGACAGTAAGACTTTACCCAGAATGACCTGATGTGACATCATGTGACATAAAAACTTTTTGTCTTAAGTGACAGTATGGACATTTTTTATTTTATATTTTGTATTTAATTTACATTTTTTATTATTGAAAGAGCTCCTTGACTTTATGGCAAACAGAACAAATGATAATTTTCAGATAGACCAATATAAAAATAAATGTTCAAACTTCACTTTGCGTTGAAAAGAACTACTCTCAGAATGTTTGAACAACATTTTGTCAGAGTTTACTCTGATTGTGGAGAAGAAGCGAGGACTGACAGGAGGAAAATGGGAAAGACATTAAGCAAATAGCATCATTAAAGCTAGTTAATCTTCACCTGTTGACTTCATACTTGTGGAACGCTCCATTCATCTTCCAGCACCTCCCAGGAGCTGGTGCGGTGTCAGACAGGCTAAAATATGACCTCAACTAATCGCTTTGTAATTTACCACCAGCAGTCACATTGACACCAGAGGGTGGAGTCCAACTAACCACCTCCTCTGTGTGTGTGTGTGTGTGTGTTTGTGTGTGTGTGTGTGTGTGTGTGTGTGTGTGTGTGTGTGTGCATGTGCGTGTGTATAGATTGTGTTAGGCTGTACAAACACGGTAAATATTTAAGCTTTAGTTGATGAGTGCATTAATCATATAGGAAGCTTGTCTCAACAATAAGCTGCCGTCCATCAAAATAATAAAGCGCTATAGTGGCAGTAATGAATGTCTCCCATCCGCCTCATGTCTTCATTTGTCTTCTCTGTTTTTGTAGTTGCTTTTGCAGTTTGTTGCAACTAATAATGAGCCACAAAAACACAATGGTTCAATTAAAATCAGACTTTTATGGTCTAGGTCACACCATGCCTTACGATATTTGGCCATGTGTCTATGAAAAATGTGATGCATTAAATCGAATGACTCTGAAACAGGGTCAAACTGATATATTTGCAGATTTTGTGGCTTTGATTAAATTTCTCCTGATATCCTCTGGGATCCATTGATTTTTCCCCTGTATGCCATTATATTTTTGAGTTATTTTATGATTTACTCCACTAAGTAGTACTACAGGAGTTCAATCCTACTAGCTGCTCTAAGTCCAATCTCTCTTCCAGGCCTGGGGCCACTTAAGGGGACTAACTTCACGACCTCTTCCTACTGTCTGTTTTCAACGCCTGTTTTAACTTTATGTGCTGTGCTCTACACACAGCCTCCAGTCAAATGGTTGAATATCTGTGACATCATAAGTAAAATGTAACGTAGTGACCCTACTAGTGAAATCATTATAATTACACTTCATTCTTCAATCATTATCCATAACTGCTTATCTTGTTCAGTGACACCGGGCTGGAGCCTATCCCAGCCGACATAGGGCGAGAGGTGGGGCACACCCTGGACGGGTCGCCCGTTCATCACAGAGCTGACAAATAGAGTCATTGTTATATGTAACTTTATTATATTACTATATTTTATATATACATATACATTATTATAGTATGTATATTTATTGATCACATGTGAATATATTTCTCTTGCCTTGGAGCTCCTCATAATCCTCAGGGATGAGCTGGAGAGTATTGCTGGGGAGATGGACGTCTGGAAAACTATGATAGGTACCAACACACCCAGAAATAAATGGATAGATGGATGGATGGGTATTTATTTACTAATTTTTTACCATCTACTTGTAATAAAATTAATAGTATCTTATATTATTAGTGTTATATTGCTGCACTATGAATGTGTTTACCATTATGCCACAATTGTTATTAACATTGTACTACACTACCATTATTATAATTTATATATTAATTATATGCATTGTTATATTGTAAGTGCTATGTAATATATTTGCATTTGATACGATATCTTTTGCATGCATATATGTGTAGATATCAGAAGAATGTATTATTATATCATCCTCTTTATTATCATTCTGTTTTACATTATGATATAATTCTAATGTTTATAACTTCAATCATTATCATGGCTGTGCTTTCTGCAAACTTTATCGAGAGGCTTTACTGATCTTTTAGTTCCTGTTTTTATCTGCACATTATTTAACCTTTTTGGACCACTAACTGTTTGATTGTTTTTACTGTATTTGAATGTACCTGTGTTTTTATCATATTTCTATAAAAAAAAGTTTATAAGTATCGGTCCAAAGGCAAAATTCAGTATACCTGCAAAAGGCCAAAAACGAAGAAAAACCTTGCCAAAATAAGGAAGATGCCGGAAGAGCAAGGAAAAGAATGTGTAATGGAACGCTGACATCAGAGAGGTAACTGCAGGAAATCAAATAGTTAGTGTAGAGGGAAAAACAGAGGATCAAGAATCATAAAGCAAGGTCAAACAGACTCAAAAGGAAAGAAAGGTGCAGATGGTGCAAACATAGAACACTAACCAGGGTATAAGAGGGCAAAAAATATCATAAAAACGGCAATGATAAGGAATAGAGATACTTTCAAATAAGACAGGAAGCAATAACCAGCTAGAATCCTTATATTCTCATTCTCATGCATTTTTATGGTATCCACAATATCAAGAAATTCAGAATTGTGACACCAGTATACAGATTTTTATTGTATAATTTTTAAATTTAGCTATATGTTATCATTGCTGTCTATGGGGAATTTCAAGGTTCACTTAAAAAAGAATGAATTCCAGTTGTTGGTTGATAAATGGCGTGTGTGTCACATGGAAGGTATCTATCATGGAAGATTTCAGGCATTCAATGCTGTCCTTTTTTTTGTTCAGGTCATTACCTGCAGAGATGCCCCATGAGGCTTGTCCCTTTTTTTTAATAGCCTATATGATTAGGATCTTGGCTAGTTAAGTCGCTAACATGCCACACACACACACACACACACACACGCACACACGCACACAAACACACGCACGCACACAAACACACACACACACACACACACACACACACACACACACACACACACACACACACATACATATACACACGCACACGCACACGCACACGCACACACACGATGGCTCTGATGTGCATTCACATCGATAGCACTACATGCATAAAAATTTACAGGCTGGTAAATGGGAGTCTGGCATTCAGGCATTATTAAACAATGACTCCTTCATGAATTTGATGACCTCATTGATCATTGATAGCATTATGATATCTGATCATCCTCATTAACTTTAACCTTCATAATTTTATGCCTTATTGAAATGTGAGATCAATTGGACGCTTTAATTTGAAAATCCAACAGTCTGCTCAAAACTTTTCCCCAACCCCCTCTGTGTGTGTTTGTGTGTGTGCATGTGTTTGTGTGTGGGAGTGTGTCAGGAAGATGAATGACCTCAGAGTCATCCAGGCAGTCAGGAGTGCTGTCATTAGTAAACAAAACAGAGGAGGAGAGAGTCAAATGTACAGTGTCCTTTAAACTATCGGACCTCCTCTTGATTTCCTCCCTCTCTATATGAATCTCATATCATGTTCTAAACCGTATCAGATCTTCAAACTACATTTTCCATACAACAACATGAGTAAACACAAAACTTCATTTTTAAATGATTATTTTAATTAATTAGACAAAAAGATTAGCCATTACCTAAATCAGAGCATGCAGAAGGAGATCAGTCTTTGACATCACTATGGGGGAATTTTAGCCCACTCTTCTTTGCAGAGTGGCTGTGGTGAAGCCACATTGGAGGGTTTGTGAGCATGACCTGATCTTTTCCGGTGTCATCAAAGCATCTCAATGGAGTTCAGATACAGAACGAGTCTAGGCCACCCCAGAGCTTTCATTGTATTCCTTTAGAACCACTCAGAGGTGGACTCACTTGTCGTCATAATCTCACTGCATGACCAAGTTAACACTTGAGCATCAGCTCACAAACTGATGAAATGGCAATTTCCATCAGAATTTACTCATAGAAAGCAGAATGCATATCTCTATCAATTATGTTGTGTTTTCCTGATCCTGAAGCGGCAACCGACCCCCACAATATGACACCAACATGAAAATAACCCTAATCATGGGTTAGTTAAAGGCATATGAGTGAGATGCTACATGTGTAGTGTGCTTTTCTCTCATTACGTATTCTGTTCAGGGTCATTGGAGGGTTCTGGAGCTTATCCCAGTCGACATTGGGTGAGAGGCAGGCACAAATGAACATGAACATTCGCACTTTCTGGTCACCAATTCACCCGTTGCACGGGGAAGCTGGAAGTAACCCACACAGGCATTGCGAGACCACCACAGAAAGGCCCCAAAGCCTGTCATGGATTTGTTCCCAAAAACAAAAAAGGCTCTCTTCAATGTCAGTTATTAAAAACATTGTCTATGTATGTATAGAATAATATGAATTTGTTGTGGTTTAAGCACCTGAATTATCCCTAGGTGATGTTCAATTTAAGATAAACAGGATCCAGGAGCATGGAAGCTCCTAAAACCTGCCTTTACTCAGTTTATTTTTTGTCATAGGTTAATTATGAACATTATTTCCACAATAATGTGCATTTAGAATTGATATTCAACAATTTGCTGTACTGTGGGGTTCAGAGAGCTTTCATAAAACTCTCAAAGTGTAAATATCTCCAAGCATATTTCTTGGACACGCAAGTGTTTACGCACCACAGGTTATGGCATGTTAGCATATTAGTATTTGAACGAAGCGAACATCATCCTAATTTAAAACAAAATATGATCCTCCAGGTCCCAAAGCAAATGGGCTAATTAACCAATTAAGTTTCATTAGCTCACCTGGCTGTGTTAATGGATTTGTTGAGCAGAGAGAATAAAAGCAATAACAAGTTGATAGGATTATATTCATATAATATCAGAATGATGAGAGGAGGGGGAGGCAGGGTTTGAATCCAAGTGTGGATTCGATTGAGGAGAGTGATGGCACTAAAAATCTGTTAAGTGTTTGCATCTTTGTATGCGTAAGAGAAATTGTATATGGTATATATATTTATATATGGAACTGCATAAGGGTGAACGGCCTAATGCCATGACCGGTCTTATGTGATCATTGCTGGTACCTTAAAATTTGAGCTGCTTTATTATATCTCTGAAAAGTCAGGGATGTTAAGTGATCATCATCGCTGCCGCCGCATCTGCCGCCAGGTCTTTCCCGGGTCTGCCGCTGCAGCTGCTTCATGCGCGTCTGAATCGAGGAGAGAAGAGCCATCTTTCATATATCATGTTTTACTTTATATGTTCATGTTTTACTCCTTAGAGAGTTCTTTTTTTCCCCCAAAACACTTTGTAGAAAATAACTAATTTATTCCGTTGTGTGCAATTAAGGGCATTGCCCGTAAAATGCAGGTGATTGGGGGCTTTACTAGCATATACCCTTGCTGTTAGAGAAGACTGCATAGGCATCGGTATTTAATCATTTCCACAGTATTTATTTTTTACACCATCTTAGTCTGGATAATTTTATTGCAACAGCCATTTTAAAATTGGGACTATAAATGTAATTTTTGGCAGTTTAAATTGTATTTCATGGCGGTTTTGTAGGCGGGAAAGTTCACATAGAGCTCTCGTTGTGTGCTAAACCGATTCGGTTTAACTCTTTTTCAAAATCTTCCTTTTTCTTCTTTTTCAGCTGTTCCCTTTAGGGGTTGCCACATTGGATCATCTTGTTCCGCATAATTATCTAACATAGGTTTTACATCGTATAGTCTTCCTGAAGGAGCACTCCTCACTTATCTGGCGTTTGGAACGGCACCAGAAGTACAAGGGTTTGTGATCTTTGTGGCTGGGTTCTTTCTCTTGTTTTTAAATATAAAGCTATCTTCTTCTTTTTTTTTATTGTGATAAATGACTTCTCATGACAAATGTCTTACAGCAGTGAGGTAAAGATAAATTTCTGTTTAATTGTGGATCATGTGACAGCCTGCATGCCTCTGCTTGATCCAAAAAGACGTCAGCTGCAGTGGACAGATACTAATAATTAGCTGAACATGGAGGCCAAAGGAGACTTAACTTCACTCAACTCTAACCTTTGGAAACCCCACAGTCAAACCTCTGACCCTTGTTAGGGAAAACCATTTTCAGCCTCACCAAACCTCAATGTTAAATTTCCAGAGAGCCTCAGCAAGTTCACACTGTCATCCCTCCCCCGAACGGATCATCCATCAGCATCAGAAGATGGCTGCTTCAATCCCAGTTTCTTGTGTGCGGGATAGTGCATGGTGCAACTTAAACCGATTAGTCCTCTTTGATAAAATGGCAAATCTATTTCACAGGGGTCCTTGTGCTGCAAAATGATATGAATGAAGGAAATAAATATAATGCAATAAAGGCTGATCGTCTGCTAATTGTCCGTATGAATCACAGAAGAGGAAAAAAAGCTTGAGAAAGTGAAAGCAGAGGCTGCTATGTCAGAAAAAAATATTGAATCCATATCTCCAAATTCTCTGGCTCGGATCTATGAGGAAGAAAAATGTGCAGAAATATGAATGCCAAGATATTCAAATAAAACATAAATAATAAGACAAATGATATGAGAACTGATGGTAGCGGCATATTTCACAACGTTATTACGTCTTTATATTCAGTCATTGCACACAACCCACACGACTATACGGGGCACTTCTCTGCGCAATCCAACATAATCTTCCGGACACAGTTTGAGTATGAAAATAGTTGGACCAGTTCATTAGAATTCATTGAGATTTATTAAATGTATTTAAAAAAACGTTAAAACCTCAAAAGATTAAATCTTGTTTATAGGATGGAAATACTTATCAACTGAGTCTGTGGAAAAAAGATATATTAATCAATATGTATATGTATATGTATATGTATATGCCCTCACTCTTAAAGGAAAAACAAGCAGCGGCTGATTAAACCAATTTTATTATTTTCAGATGAAATATCCAGAGTTTAACAAAATCAAAGGAGAGAAATTCATATCATCTTGAATTATAAATAACTCATGTATAAACAGTGGTGTCCCGTAACTAAGTATATTTTCTCAATAACTGTACTTAAGTTTAAATTTAAGCTACTTGTACTGGATTATTATGAATTTATGTTACTTTATACTTTATTTATGCATTTGTGTGACAGCTGTAGTTACTAATTCATGTTCAGATTACACTTTCTTGGAAATCTTTCTAGAGCGCTGCCTTATCACTTCACCTAACCAGCATGCAAACAAGTTACCCATATGGATCAGAAATGAAACGAAGCATGACATAACACTTCCTTCAAACTGTGTTATTACTGGACTTCATGCTCCCGAGAAGGTTTATGACAGCTTCCTTTTCTTCAAACAGCAATATTGACGTGGTGAAATGTTGTGCCACTCCACAATCAGCAGGTCATTCTTCTGGGTCAAAGTTTAGGATTAAAACGTTCCTTTATGATAAAGTTTATAATTAAGGCTGGCATAAGCTAGCTCTTGGCTATGCTGCTATAGCTTTAGACTGTGGGGGGATCTCCCATGATGCACTGAGCTTTTCTCTCTTCCTCTCTTACTGTTAGTATTTCCCAATAAGCTATCGCTAAATGTAACATTACTATAAATGTTATTATCAACCTGGGATACCTGCAGCCGCCGCGGCCTGACCATGGAGAGGTTGAAGAAAGTGCAAACCCGACCTGTCATGGCAGTAGGCCGTCCACCCTGAGTCTTACATCTGCTTGAGGTTTTTGCCCGTTAAAAGGCAGTTTTTTCTCGCCACTGTCGCCAAGTGTTTGCTCACAGAGGAATTTGTTGGGTCTTTGTAGATACTTATATAAAGACTTTTGTCTAGACCTGCTCTTTTTGGACAGCACCTTGAGACAACTGTTGTTGTGAACTGACGCTATGTAGATGAAAATTGACTGATTGAAAACTGACCTTCGACTTTGGTGTTTCCCCTCTACCACAAGAGTGGAAAAATTGGATAACTCAAAACCTAAAAGCTTATGCTGATGCATATTCCAACTGTGACCTGGACTTTGGACATGCCACCAAAGAAAACATTGTATCTGGTCTTTTCAGCCAATAGTGCCTGAAAAGACCGTCTTGACTCAAGCTGACACAACCTATACCTTATAAGATAGCCGCAAAGAAAATGAGAAAAACGTAATTAGTTTATTTTTACAACAAAATCAATGCAATGGCATGCTGTGCATAAGGACACCAATGAACTCACGCTGTTATCTTTGCTTTTTAGTGTGCATTTATATACTCACTTGTCATTTATTAAGTAAAAACTATTGCAGTATAACACATTTCTTTCTTTCTTTACCTTATACACAATTTACATACATCTGGATACACAAAATATTAGGAATAGCTCCCAGTATAAAAACTAGCCTCCAAATATCGACATTAAAATGAATAAAATAAATAAATAAATATTTCTGTTGAACAATACAATAAAAATGGAACAATAGAATCTTGAGGGGAGGATTTGTATTTTACATAATTATTCGATGAGATTTTATTTGTTATATCCAGCTGCATTATATTGGCAAGTGAGTGTATATTATAAATATAAAAACCTTTAAATGTAGAACCTACTTACTAATGTAAGACCAATGAGAGAGGTCTAAATTCAAAACAACTCTCCAGACATGTGCCACTGGACCTGATCAGAAGAACCTTCACTTCACAGGACATCTACTGCAACAAAAATACGTTTTGAAATAAATTTCTTACTTTGCATTTTATTTAGAGTATACAGCATCTACTTGTGTTTTACCTTGTAAGTGTTTCCCTGTGTCTTTCTCGTGGTTTTTCTTGGTTTGTTTTTGACTCGGCCTCTGCCTTACTGAATTTCGATTGTTTGCTTATTGGACTGCTCACCATTGGACTGGTTTTGGCCCCTGCCTATTTTGTACATTGGGTTTTGTATTCTGGACCTTGGATTGTGTAAAATTAAATATTTTACTTCAGCTGCTCTGCCTCCGCTATAGTGTGTCTGCGCCTGGGTCCAAACTTTGCTCCAACCACAGTTCCTAACGGTACTTATTCTACACTTGTCTATTTCTCCAGCTTTCAACACATTAACTTATGGTTAATTTTTTAAATGAGACCTTGACAAGGTCTCATGGTAAAAATGGCAATGCAATTCTGTCTTCACTAATAAGTGGTTGTAATGATATGGTTGATTGCAGTTTGCAAATGTAACAGTACCATTCAAAAGCACCACAAACTTCAGAATTAAAATTGTTTGGATAAACAATTGTTTGGATAACAAATACATTGATTCTTTTATGTAAGACTGGTGCTTCAATAATGTATTGAAGCCATATAGCTTAATATAAACTTCTAAAAGCTCCATATTATTTTTGACTTGCTACACTCAAACAAACTGGCTGTTTTCTCTGGCTTTTTTTATTTTTTTCACAATGGTCGTTGGTGTTAAATTCCAGTAGACCTGTAGATGGCGCGCTTCAGAGCCTAGCACGTGTTCCGGCAGCTAGTGCAAGCTAACAACTAGTCAGCTACTGCAGCTAACAACTCCACGTGTTGTGTTAGCACATGCTAGGGTCTTAAGTGTGCCCTCTTCAGTTCTACTGAAATTCAATGGCATGTTCACTTTTGACTTAACCATTGTAAAAAAAAAAATAACAGTGGACCGCAAAACGTGCAATAGTGAACAGCATCAGATGCATTATTGAAGCATTAATAAACCATCACACAGCTACTTAGCAGCTAACTACAACAATGCGCATTATTGAACAACACTGCATGCATTAATTCAGCATTAGCTAGCGGCCACAGCTTGCTAGCAGATAGCAACCAAAACATGTTGCATTATTTTAACACTACCTAGCTATCACAACTAGCCAGCACATATTTACCAAGGGGCATAGCTACAGCAGCTAACAACTGCAACACATTCATTTAGTTTATTAGTGGCGTCTATATTGGTTATAACCTGAATACAGAAGTTTTAACAACTTATATTATGTATTTAGGCCAACTTTATACAAGAAACTCAATAATGATAGTCAACAACTAATTTGTTGGAGCTTATGATTCCATTAAATATGTTTTGTTCAGCGTAACTAAAAATCCTAGTAAGGTCAGTAATTTCAAGTTTTCATTTTTACAGTGCAGGCAGGAGAAAAAGGGGAAAACCAAAGAGGAGGTGGATGCGGTGAGAGAGGACATGCAGTTGGTTGGTGTGACCGAGGAAGATGCAGAGGACCGGGCAAGCTGTGGCGACCCCTAAAACAAACAGCAGAAGGAAGACTAAGATCTGATGTTGTAATAACTAAATCAGTCACCAAAATTACACAAACCATTCAAAATTTTCCAGGCAAAAACTCAGAAAAATCTAAAGTGAAAACACAAAAATGTCCCTTGTGAGTTGCCAGAGTGACAGAGTTAAGCTCAACTGCTAGCTAGCAAAGAAGCAGTAGTGTTTTTGTACCTTTTGGGATTTTGAGAGTTGGGTTGTTGAATCTCCCCTGGCAAAGTGGTCTCAGGCGAGGGGTCAGACTGTGTCTGAGTGATTCGGAGACGTCAATGAATAGGCATCCAGGAAGTTGCGACATTTCGCAGGGAGATCGCAGCAACCTTCTGGACCCGGACCTAGGAGGGGAGCTCATTGGTCTTTGGTAGGTGGACCTTTTTCCATTGGGCTTTGCTCAGCTAAAAGATTCTCCATAGAAAAACTGTCCTGTGAGTTTGCCATCTGCTGGGATTGGTGTCGGGGTCGGGTGCAAAGCAGAACGTGTGGCAAGCGAAAAAGGGGGACCAGGGCATGCCGACCCCAGCCTTTGCTGACTAGTTGTAGATCGTGATGTTATGTCATTTTAAATCATGTTAACGCACCCTCAAATGCAAATTATAGCCCTTTAATGTAATGTC
Source organism: Lophius americanus (assembly GCA_037951165.1). Classification (NCBI taxonomy): domain Eukaryota; kingdom Metazoa; phylum Chordata; class Actinopteri; order Lophiiformes; family Lophiidae; genus Lophius; species Lophius americanus. Next base: position 10,931,198 of record JBBDHG010000015.1, on the reverse strand, counting down.
AGGTGAAAGAAGAAGAACCCCTTTAATCACATAATGACCAGACATAGCCACACAGAAGCACCAATCAATACTGCCGTAGACCTGTCAGTCAGTCAACAACATTGACACAGGATACAACAGCAATATTCAGAGTAGCAGTGCAAAGTCCCATCAATAACCCACCTCAGTGGTGGCGTGTATTGAAAAGAACATGGGATCCCTGTGTATATTACATATATCAAAGGCTGGATGAGCCACGTTAGGAATAACAGATCAGGAATCCGCTCAGATGCATTGATCCTCCATCACTAAAGCAAGACACATGGGCAACATTTAAGGCAATTGTTGTTGCTTGTAGCCCATTATTTTTACACATATTGATTCTGTCCTGACATTAATATGCATCCCTGTTCTTCACTCTCTGTCTCTGCTGTCAGCAGACAGAGGAAACATGACCTTTGTCTGGCTACAGTCTTTAATCTTTATAATTCGTATTTATATCCTTTTATATTACCTTGTCTTTCTTCTAATTTATGATCTCGTCTTTTGGTTTTAAAATAATGCCTCGCAGAAGCATTGTGGAGATTAGGGTTTCCTGGGTCAGCTTCACGCTGACCTCGAAGCACCGTAAAACTGAGTTGATGTTCTAATTAATGCAAATAAACAATGATGTGTTAAGAGGGTACGAGTGACGCACAATCACACTGACAAAATAGACGGATAACAAAATTGCTGCATGAACATGTGAACTCCAAACAGCCCTCTTCAGCGTACACAGAATGTGGAGTATAATGGAAAGACTTTATAACCTAATGCGTCACCAATAAAGAGGCTCTCCACTTTCCCATTCTGCGTCCTCTCTTTTTCTCCTCTTGTCTCATCATTTTTCAGCTTCTCCTCATACTCCCTCTTACGCTTTCTCTCCACTCCCTCCCTCACCTCTCCTCTTGTCTCATTCTCTTTTTCCTCACCACCTCTCATCCTCCATTTTGCTCGTGATTTATTCCATCCCTTTCCACTTCCTCTTCATCCTCTCCCTATTTTTTTTTCATTTTGTCTCTCCTGTCTTTTTATTCTTCTTGCCAGCTTGGCCGCCCTTTTATGAAACTTTTAATTGACCTCTTCGCATCCTCTTCTTTCCTCTTGGGCTTCCCTGCTTTCCAAATTCATAATATCCCTCATCTCCTACTTAAACTACTCATCACCATATACTGTATTTTACTTATCTTTCTCTCTTGCTTTTGCATAATTTCTCCCTCTTCTTTCAAATCCAGGGTTTGGACATCGAACAGTTGAACTATATACCTGGGCTGGTCGGACAACACATATGTCCTGTACAAGAAGGGCAAAGGTGGTCTCCTCATTCTCCTCATGCTGAGGAGACTGAGGCCCTTTAGCATGTGCAGGACTCTGTTAAGGCCTTTTTTGAATCTGTGGTAACATCTGCAATCATCTACGCTGTGGTCTGCTGGGGTGGAGGTGGCACAGAGAGGGACAGGAAGAGACTCAACAGGCTGGTCAGGAGGTCTAGATCTGTCATGGACAGTCCCCTGGACTCTGTGGAGGAGGTGGGTGAGAGGAGGATGTTAAGCAAGCTGACATCCACCCTGGACAACAACTCTCACCCTCTACATGAGACTGTGGGAGAGCTGAGTAGCTCCTTCAGCAGCAGACTGCTAGACCCACTAGTGTAAGGCTGAGCGATACCGCAGGTCCAGTCAGAATATACAATAAATGACAGAGACTGTGCTGTGTCTGACAAAATAAAGGAAAATTCACATTCATTAACTCATCTACCTCACAATAACTACACATCCACCAATTGCACAATTGCACTGGTCTATCTTAATTTAAATCTATATTTGTTTTACCAGGAGTATTGCCTCTTTTGCCATATTTATACTTTATTTATCTTTATTTCATTTATGTCTATGTTTGTATGTTTACATGTAGACAGGTTTTTGTGTCTTTTTTTTGTTCTGCTGTCACTTTAAAAATGTTGGTCAGCTGCTGTAACCTCTGAAACTTCTTTCTGTTCTATTGAATTTTTGCATTTGGGCCTCCCTGTCTCTCTTCTTCAGACCTCTTTTTTCACTTCTCTTTTCCTCCACGGTCTTGCGCTCCTCACATACACACAAACGCTGATATGCAAAAACACACAAATACTCCCAACGATTTCACCAACTCTCCTTCTGACATCTGACTGTGATTAATGTGTGAGTTTGGACCTCCGTTTCTCTTGATGTCAAAAGAAGTTCACCTTTAATTACCGGTAGTGATGTTAAAAACGCAAACATACACACAGAGGTTGAAAACAGTGCGCACGTCTTTTTAGGCAATGAGCCTAAGCTTTTCTGACAGATTTATTGCAACTATTACGCAGCAGAACTTGTCATGTTTCAAAACAGTGCTGTGATTAAAAGTGAGGATTGTAGAGGAGGTCAACCAATTGAAACAAACTTGCTAAGAGGATTACATTGTAAATGATTATGAACTTTCTTTCCACTTCTACGACTCCATTCATTCACAGGCAACCAATGTTTTCAGCAAGAACGAACACTATGTTGAGCACAAGTGAAGAGAAACAAAGTGGATGGACAGAACTCTCGCGTCATACTTTTTTTAACATGGTCAAGCTTCTTGCAAATGCTTCTTGTTAGTTTTGCTTTTCTGGTAGTCTGCTTTGCAACGATGGAGACACCAAGGGATTATCTGTTCTTTTCTTCTGGGTCTTCATCCATCAGAATGAAACAAGTCTTGATGTGTGGTAAACACAAAGAATCTCATGACTCTGTTTCAGTTCCATATTTCTCGGTTTATTTTTGGTCATTGTTGTGTCTTTTGTGTTTTACTGTTTCGTGTTTTATTTTGGAAAATTTGTTTGTTTAGTTTCCTTTACACTTACTGTGACTGCGTGTGGCCTGTTTTCAGAACCAGAACCAGTTCTCTGCCAAAGTGAATTACACTTATAAGGAATTTTACCTGATATCCTGTGGCAAAACATGCAGTCAACAAGAATGTAAGGATCAATATACAAAAACAGCTCAGAAAAATAAACTAGGATGAAGTTTTTTTATGTGAAACATTTTTAATGTCATAGAAAAACCATAAATTTAATAATTGCAGCATTTTTAATGGCTTATTCCTCATATATAGTTATTTACCCAATCACACAAATTTCATAAAATACTTAGTTCTTTTCTAATCCTGCAAACAGACCAAAAGATCTAGTCAAGGTAATAATCTACTAAAGTAAAAAGTCTGTTTTAAGTATGTAAAGAGCTGGGAGTACAAATAAATATATTAAAATGAAGGAAACAAAGCAAAAGTAATTTTAAAAAAGGTATCAGAAAAATAATTAATCAAATGAGTACAGATACCTGGGAACTCACATTAACAAGAACACACACATACACAATCCAAGAAAAGGAAAGTTCACTTTAAAAATAATCACTGCTGCTAGTGATTGTAATATTGGCCTCACACACACACACACACCGTTCATGACTGATTACATTACATCTATTCACTAATGATTGTTGTGAGTCTCGTGTTTCCTCCTGGATAAAATTGATAGGAAACCATACCTGCCCCAATGCCTTTAATGCTGTTAAAGCAGCCGAGGAGAAACTCATCCACTCCACGCCTTCATTTCATCGGGGATGAGTTTGGTGGTGGGGGTGATGCAGACATCATAATCAGCCATTATTATTGTGTGTGGTGTAGATAATGGAGGAGGAGCAGGTGGGATGGTGGTCTTAATGTTGTGACAACAGAGTGGGAGTGAATTAGAGGGCTTTAACCTCCAGGCTGATAATAGAGCTCATAATTGAATGCCATTCAGTTGTACAGACGCTAGTTAAACAAGGAGAGGAGAGAACCGACTCCAGCGTTGTTTCATGTTGCTCAAACCCCAAAGATATATCAATGGCTACCTAGCACCAGAAATACCTCCTTACCAGCAGGTGGCGGTAGTCTGTATTCAGCAATCAATTTCCTCACATATTTTTCACTTCCATTTTCACATTCAAGACGTTTTGATGTCATTTCAGAAAAGTAGACGTACAATATGAGTAGAAAACTATTTTTCTCCACGACCATGCTTCTACATATTGACTTGGAACCACATAAAGTCCATGGTTTGGACTAAACATGCATAACACCTACTTGAGGAAGGTACAGTTGAAGTGTGTAAGTATTTCCCAGGAACAGACAGCAGAGAGGATTATATTCCTCATCCCTTTTCTCTATCCTACTTATGCTAGTTACCTATGTCTGAGTGAAAGAGCCTCTGACATATCCATTAAGGAGCAATGATTTTGAGTTCAGTCAGAAAGAGTTACTAGATTATCCCAACTGTCTTGTATGAAGAACATCCTGGACCAGCAATTATGCTGTAAGATGTTACAACAACTCATGAATGAGGAAAAGCAAATGAACAGAATATTTGTAGGAAATTATTTCAAGCCCATTTCATTCAGAGATCACCTCTATGACAACCCTTCTTTGAGAGGCATTTGGTTTACTCTAGATATACACAAAACCAACAGGACAGCAGTGCGAGAGAATACCACTGGCAAAGGACATGTAAGGTATTGCACAGCTGTGCCAAAGTCTGTTGTTATGCCTTACTTATGCATTGAGCTGCATTTCTGAAAAGTAGTTTAACATGGAGTACGACTGGGCGATTCTGGTTAAAATGAGAATGGCGGATTTTTTGATTAGAATTGAGATCGCGATTCTCCCCACAATCTCACCATTCAGTTTACATCATATTGCACTTTCTTATTTACATGAGAAATAATAATATGTATGTAACACAGATAGATGCATATTCATTTCCAAGCCCTATTGAGTCCAGGACACTACCGACTGAACTCAATATCCTAACCCTGCAGACCTTCCAAACACTACAGACATTAAACACTATCATCTATACACTACATCAACACTATCAAACACTACAGACATTAAACACTATCATCTATACACTATATAATAATAATAAGCATTGCATGAAAGCATTATGTTAAATTGTCTATCGTGACCCGATCAGACTTTTTCTATCCCTGACATGACGCAGCCTAACTTCAAACAGAAAATAATTTCTAAATATTTGTTCAAAGCCGGTGGGCCTTCCGTTTTTTACCTCCAAACCCGCCCTACAGGTTGGGGTCCGATGAGACCTTGCCAGGCTTCGTGTACTTACACTCTATGCGCTCCTCTATCTTGTTACGAGTAAAAGAGATTAGGTGCCGTGAAACAACTGAAATAACAGATTACACTCAGAAGGAGTTTAGGAGTGATAAGAGACTAGCACTCCTGTTTCTGCTTGTACTTTGTGTTGGTCGCTCTACATCTACTCAGTAGCCCTCCTAGTCGGCGCAAGGTCGCTAACTTAGCACTTACCTTAGCTCTAAGCTTAGGCATGCTAGAGCTAATTAGCAAAATTTTAACCAAATACCAGACCACGGTCTTAAAGGCCCAAGTTACCCCATGTTGTAACATAAGCTGCGGCTAAGCTAACAAGCTTCGCTGCGGGTGATTTAGCTCTCAAACTGGACCGTACTCACTCTATTCGCTACGCCTTACCCAAACAAATGTCCCAGCTAATGCAAACCGATGAAGGAATGACACATACAACATTTCTTTTCACTCTGTCATCATAAGGACCCAGGTAAACACATGTAAAACTTTGTATTTGTTGTGGAGGTCACAAGTCAAACGTTGACGACTCACAACTAATGAACTTAAACAAAATCAACTTGAGCAAATGACTCAAATTCTTGTTACTCGTATTGTTTGTCATCAATTATGCTGCCTGGCGTGAACTCATGACTATTTGTGGGTTTCCAATGCACTTCTGTAACGACATCGGCTGCATCCATACAGAACGGAGAGGAAACTTCACCCATGACAACCAATTGCAGCGTAATCAGAAACCAATCAAGTACATCCCTTTCATTAATCTGTGGTCAGATGAGACTTTTTTTGAAAGGCTTTAATTAAGTGTAATCTTGTAAAGAAATATTTTTTTCTAAAAGTTGGCAGTTGACAAAAAAATAATTTGATAAATGTTCAAATTTTTTTTTTTCTTTGTTTCGTGTTCTTCATTTGATAAATGTATGTGTGCAACTTTGTTTGTGTTGCAGTTACTACAAACAAAAATCATTATAGTGTATATATACCAGATCGGTTACACCCCAAATCCTGCTTCATATGCCACATTTTTTGACGAAATTTGACTAGCGGTTGCAAAATCATGTCCCGAAAGCTCCCACTAGTGTCTGAAATATACACTGACCCTTCTGAAAATCACTCCAGTTCTTCCTTACAGTAACGTCTATTTGGGTTTAAAATTTTTAAATGATCCATGAAATACTTTTTGAGTTATGATTCAATGATGATTCCATAATATCCCTGACTTTTCTGGGATTTTATGATCTGTCTTTAGCAAAATCTAGCATGTAGTTAAAAAAAACTATTACTGTACAGTGTTTGATGATGGAGAATATGAACTAAAAGGCAGTTTATTTAATTTAAGCTTCTTATGATTAGAATATCTACCAAGTGTGTCATAAGTGTGTTCTTTGAGAAGCCAGGAATAATGCTTCTGTTATTTAACTGATGAAATCTCAACCCATTAGTATCATATCATTGGCAGTTTTCTGTTGCAATTAAAGCGACGTCAACTTTCACATCTTGTGTATATCTTATCTTGCACACCAAATCAAGAAGAAAAAAATCTCCCTGCACCTGCTTCTTGTCATTAAGAAACCACAATTATAGCATTTATTGGATTTCAGTACCACTGGAGGATGCCTCAAAAACCACAACATAGACATTAAGAAAAACTCTATCCAGCTGTCTTTGTGCTCTTTAGCAGGTTTAATTGGTGGGGAACAGGATAGAGGAGCGCATGAAAAACATCATTACAGGCTTAAACTACTACAACAGGGTATTGCTGAGATTTAATTACAGCGGGCTATTGTTTAATTTGCCTCTCAGTGCTTCAATTACGCAACAGAGGGAATGTGAGGGTTCAGATTTCAGGCTCATCTGAGCAGGAGAGGAGAGATTTTCCCCTGTGAAGTTCATATAACATCACACAGCGATATCAAATGGATTTGTCACAGTTTGACTAATGACAGGAACGAGGAATAAACCCTATTAGAAAATCATCAAGAATCCCTCTGTCTCTGCTGATAATCTTTGTGTGTTTAGTGCGCCTGCTGTAGAGAGGCCTCGGAGCTGATGCTGATGTATTTACTTTTATATTGGACGCTGCAGATGATGTGATATGAGGTTAATGGGCACCAAAAAATTGAGAAATCTCAGCCTCATTCAGAACAAAGGAATGTTCAGAAACTCCAGCAACCATTTCCCTTATTAGGTTTGTAGTTATTCAATCTGCAATCATTTTTCTCACATGTAATATTCTCTAATCTGCATCCAAAGAAACATTTAGGCCGTAGTTTCACTGAGGGAGTAATAAAGAATCTCAGGAGTAGATGGGAGGAGGTGGAAAATGATGAGTTTTCTCCTCTGTGAAGTCAAGGCAAACTTTTTGGGTAGAACCTATGAGTTGGAACCAGTTTCCGTCTGCCAACCCACCACCAGCCCCCAGCACCCAGCCCCACCCCCGAACCCTAGAAGTATGAGCTGACAGTGGATTTCAATGTTTCTTTGAATAGACCACAATGTGTAGCTGATATACGGCATGACAGACAACATAGATATCCACCGTTCACAAGATTATCTTTTCAGTACAAGTCAACATGGTTATGTATGCTGTCAAGATTAAAACCCGTTGGTGATTTTCCATCTTTCGGCTTTTGAGTTTATCTGATGCAGCTCCTCTTCATTTATCTGTCTAATGACACCATCCGCTCAGAATGATTATAAAGTTTCTTTTCATTACGGCCTAGTGGCTGCTTGGAAAAAGTATTCATTTCTTACTAGATGCTTCACTCGGGAAAGGTAGAGGATGAAGGAGATTCTACTTTTATTAAAAAAGATGATACGTGATAATTGGTCCATTAGAAATGATTCGCTCCTCAGACTCTTCAGGGATATGTGATCGAAGGGTTTCTGCCCTGACCAGCAGCATGGAACATCCCCACTTTAGACTCTTGATACTGGTGGTGCTGGCAGATGGCTCTGCTGGGACAGCTGAATGATGATGAGCACGCGTGAAAAAAGAGAATAATAAAGTCATATGAGTAGAAACTGGCCCTGGTGTGCAAGGGGATACTCTCCTTGACTGAACTTCTGCTAAATCTTCACATCAAGTGACGTCCCAGTGAGGAACACAACCCCCGGGCTTCCTCCCCATCGCTGCCAAATCCTCAAGGATCTATCAACCTCATCGTTGCATCACCTCGCCAAAGACTCTCTGAAAGACTTACTCTTTTTTTAAATTTCCTTTTTATTTTAGTCCTTTTGCACAATAGTTGATTATCTCACATCATCTGTTGTACTAAACATTCATCTTTACATCATTCCCTATCTCTCCAGGTTGAAATATCATTACCTCTTTACCTTGATTTCAGCCTTTTCATTTTTTCAATATCCTGGTTTTCTGCAAAAGACCATCCCCAGTTTTACCCAATAATAACTTAAACTGTATGTAAATACGGACAGATTGTTTCCATGATGTCCTGTGGTCACCAATCAGGTCGGATCAATACGTATCCCCATGACTTAAATGACTTAAAAAGCTTATAAGCCTGCGTGAGAAAAAGGGGTTTTCTTTTGTTTCCTTTTGTGAGAATCAACCATTAGAGATGTTTTTCATTAACAGAGGAGAAACTTTATGATTTTGTTTTGTTCTTTCCTGAAATATTTGTTAGTGGCTAAAGGGGGACTTCTGGTAACCTTTATTTTACCCTGAGTCGGATAATATTGCTCAGGTTTGCTCTCTCTTTTTCTTTTTTTTATATAGTCATGCCCAATTTCTCCATTTATTCACAAAAAGGTTTTTTTTTTTATGTGAGGTTTCCTTTCCAAAACAGGAAACAGATGGTGTAAAGCCCTTGAAGCAAAATCTTTCATTATGGGCTATATAAATAAAATTTGTCTTGAATTTGCACATGATCATAAAATCAAACCAAATAAAAGGTTGAAAGACAATTCTGTTTGATATAATATGAAGACAAGACAAGCTGAGAAACAGGTCTGAAGCAAACAACAGTTGTTTTTGGCCATTATTATCTCAACTCATCTCCTGTGTACAATAAAATACCATTTATCAATCATACTGCATTATTGAAACGCTCCAACCAAAAGAGAGTGCTTAATAAAACGAATTAATAAAAGATTATCATTACGTCCTCCCTCCTCAGTAGCAGTAAAAACTACAGACGTGGCCATTAAGGCTGCTGTGTTTTGTCGCCCCTGTCTTGTCTCGTTCAGAGAACAAAGATTCCTAAAGATGGATGACTTCTGTGTGCATTTGACGAGGCAGAGACTACGAGACCATCTTCATCATAGAGACACAAAGAAAAGAAAAAAGAAAAAAAAACATCCAACAATTACTGAATGCCCCAGTTTACAAAACGTTAGATTAGCCCAGTCTTTACTCTACCACAAAAGGGGAACCTCTGAGAGCCGTGAAACAGGACAAACACAATTTCACCATTTCTAAGACGAAGAAAACTCTGACAGGTTATTTAGATCTCTGATATTTTAATCACCTGCATGTTATATATGCCGATAACTATATGTGCTGTTATAAGAAAAAATTCAACAAAAAATAATTGATACACAGTTGTGAAGGTGACACAACACATCATCCTGCCTGAAATGTAGTTTAATCATCTATTCCTCCATCTGTGTGCCTGACCACACCTCATTTAAAACTAGCACTTCCATGTGCATAGGCGGCGGACACAGGTGCTTAGACGACACAGGAAGTAGGTGTGAATATGACATAAGTCAGACACTAGCAGTGACACTCAAGCTGGGCTACGTCTGAAAATAGAGTTCTGTTTGTTCACGTTCATAGCGCCAAAGACTTTTAAATTACTCTCAGGACTTAAAATTGAGATTAATTTTCTGAAAGAAAAAGTCGTAATGTGATGAGAATAAAGTTTTGACTTCACAAGAATAAAGTTCCAATTTTTAGAGAATTAATTTGTAATATTAGGTTACTCACTTAATGGGAAATGAAGAACGTGGATAGATCAACTTGTCAAGCAATATTTAAAAAGTAGTATAAGTTTGACAAATCAATAAATATTGAATCTTTGGCTGATAAACACAACATTATTCTAACTAACGACTTTATCTCATATGTGAAAACACTTTCTCCTGTTTTTTCAAAATTAGATTCTGTCTTTATTTTTATATAGTATCATACATGTCCTCTACTCTTAAACAGTGAGATATACAATTAACTACAACCATGACATTTTAATTAAGTGAAGTTAACACGAAGAGAGACATGTACAAGGCATTAGATAGTTGAGAGAAGTATTGGAATATATAAATTAAGAAACAGAATGACAGTATTAAGTAAAAGTAAAAAAACTGTCCTAAGAAAATAAACCAAAGTCTACATTATACTATACACTATAAATGCATTCTAAGACTTTTTAGTACTTGCACTAAGTTGCTCAAAAATGCAAAACCACTGGGAAGATCTTGGTGTGTCACAAACTACCAATAAAGGCAATCATGTGGACAGCGTGGTGAAAAGTGCCTGAAAGCTCAGCATATCAATTTCCGTCCACCTCTGTGTTTCCTCTAGCCTCCTCTCTGTCATCCGCTGACTGAGTTCCTGCTGCTGCAGAAAACTACAGACAAGGCCGTTATGGCTGACGTGTCGTCATCCCCGTCTTGTCTCGTCCAGGAGAACAAAGACGTAGGATCCTGTTGAACAGTTCTGTAATGACGAGAAACTGGCAGTCTCCTGTCTGCATCAGCAGGGCGTCAGGATGCGGCAGAGAAGAGGGAGCTGAACTCCTTCCCATTCACAGTGGCAGGCTGTGATGGAGGGCCTGTTAATGTTCAACCACAGACAGGAACTGATGAGGTGCTTCTGCCGGGGAATAATACACCCCATTATTACAGTTCTTCTTCATCTGTATTTATTAATCTTCTTTTTGGTTTCTGGAAAAGGCTAGAATATTGACATTTATTTAAGGCTATTCCCGAAAAGTCGGGATATTATGGAATCGTCATGAACGCCACCGACACATCTGAGCGTCTGTCGCAGAGCCTTCATGTTAACGCAATAACTATTTGATTACATGGATCATTTTGACTTTTTTAACAACATAGACCTTAGTGGGAGGAAGGGCTTGATTGATATTGGGAAAGTTTTTTTCTCAATTTCTCGACCGTTGGTCCAATTCTGTCCAGATTTGGTGCAAATGAATCAACTCGAGGAGAACTATCTTGTACGAATCATTTTTTTACCCTAATAGTTCATATTTTTACTCAAAAGAGGGCTTTATTTTTTAATGAAAAGCAGTTTGTCAGACATAACTTCACATTTAATTTGAAGAGTTTAATTAGGGGGCTTGCTTGTACAACGCAAGCTTTTCAGGGATATATCCTTGCTGTGCTGGACGACAGCAAAGGTCTAGTTTATTCTGATGACATGTCATGACAATGCATGTTGAGGAAGGACCCACATGAAGACCCAAATAACAATGAGAGCAAAGTTACCATTCAGGGTTCAGTATAAAGGCCAACTTCGAGGGAGAGGTCAAACTGAGGAGAAGTCTGTTAAAAACAGTAAAGGTCATAAAGGGAAAAAAACAGTGGCAAAAAGTTCTTGACACAGGCAACCAGTTTCATCCCATGAGTGGTCCAAGATCCTGAACTATGTTCTCAAAACAGTAGACAGACACAGAATCTAGAGAATCCAGGATGAACGGGTTCAGCTGAAATTATTTTCACAAAGGAACATCACAAACTGGCAAACAGGCTACGCACAGATGATGAGAAGACACATGTGTCAACAAGACACAGGTGAAACCAGATATAGGGGTAGAGCGGACAATCCCATAGACAGGAACCCCAAAGGGAGAGAAACTGCTTCTGCGTCTCTGAAAGAACAGAAACAGAAGACTTAACGTGTGCAGGTGAAATAATACAGCAAAGGAGTTGGAGGAGAAGAACAGAAAGAAAAGAAAAGGTTAAACTATCTATCCACAAAAAGCATCAAGCAGCGAAGACATGAGGCTATCTTAATAAAGTCTGATGAACAATCAAAAACAAAAATCAGGACACATCGTCTTCATTTATTGACCTTTATTAAACCAGGAAGTCTCACTTATAGGAAAAATCTCTTTTTAAAGACAGACCTGGTTAAATTACCAGCCAATCACTCATTTAAAAAAAAGCAACAAATACTACATGTTATACAAAAAAGAATCCAAGTAAAACAACAAGAAGTATACTGTACATGCAGGCAGCCCTCTCAAGGGAAGCATTATATCCACTTTCTACATGAGGTATTTAAATGTATGGATTGATACAAGTCTCTCTTACTTCAGATCTTTGGGTGAATTGTTGTGTGGCCATAGTGCAGGTAACAGATAACTAGCAGAGCTGACACAGAAAAGGCTGCAAATATAAGCTGGACGTTAACCAAGTATTGCTCTATAGATAAAAAGAAAATATGCTCTGTTGATTTGTGGGAGGTCATCGACGTCTAAACTCCTAAAGAATGTAGTGATGAGTTTTAGTAATGAATCAAATACAACAGGCCCGGCCCTTAACAAAGTTAAATACTAACACAAACATATGGAATTATAATACACAAACATAAATGCTAACCCTATGCACATATTAAAGTGATCCAAGTGCAATTTCAGGGCCACACTGCTGACATCCCAGGACTCAGGTTATAGAAGAGCTGCTAGAACTGAAAACCATCTGTCTTCTGGCTGACAGTCAGTACTACTCCACCATTACTCCACCATTACTCCTCCCAGCTGGCAGCTCCACATGTCCTGTTGCCCCCTGCTGTCCCCTCTGCCCTCTGAGAGTGAAACTGGCCATCCATCCTGCTGACTTACAGCAAAAGCCTCAGACCCACTGAACCAACACGAAAGAACTAGCAGCAGTAGAAACTCGCCTCACATGGTCTGTCAAGGGGCTTTAAAGGGGTCGTTTACCCGACAACCAATTTCATATAAAACTTCAAACTTTTGCGGTTTAGCCTTCTTCGACAATTTCATTTTCAGAATGCCTGAATGTGTCCCAGAGACTAATTCGGAACTTTTTTGAATGCAAAGAAACGGTTTTGAGTTTGTAGCCAAAATTGTGTCGTGTAAACAGGGTCTCAGACCGGATTCCTATGGGTGCAGAAATAGTTGTCCAGGTATAGATGTGCAATAGTGCAATTAGAGTGCAATAGTGCAATTAGCAACAAACATGGTGTGTTGTCAGTTGATGATTATCAGATACACACATGGTGTGCTGTGAGATAGCAGAGTTCTGGGTTTCAGAGAGAACACAGTCTCACAGTGATTTGTTGGACAGTCTGACTGCAGTGGAGACAAAAGTTCTGCTGTAGAGCTCTGATTTACACTTTGGGTGTCGCAGTCTGCCGCTGAAGGAGCTACTCAAAGCTCCCACAGTCTCATGTAGAGGGTGAGAGGTGTTGTCCAGGATTGATGACAGCTTGGTTAACATCCTCCTCTCACCAGCCATTTCCACAGAGTCCAGGGTACTGTCCATGACGGAGCTGGACCTCCTGACCAGCCTGTTGAGTCTCTTTCTGCAATTGTCTACGCTGTGGATGCTGCCACAGTGTCATAGAAGGTCTTTAGCAGAATCCTTCACACATCGAAGGACCTCAATCTCCTCAGCATCCCAGACTGACTGACACAAAACAGTCCCTTAATCGCTCCCTCTCCTCCTCTGTCCACAGCCTCAAGGTTTTCTTCATGGGTGGATGTCTCTTCACCATGGGCTTGTAGGCAGGGAGGAGATGGACCAGGTTATGGTCTGAGCGACCCAGCGGGGGGAAGGGATTGAGGTGTTTGCCTCCCTGTATTGGCTTACAGAAGGTCGAGTGTCTTATTGTTCCTGGTGTGGCATGTGATGTACTGAGTGTAAGTGGGGAGAGTGGAAGATTAAAGTCACCTGAGATGATGAGGAGGGTGGCTGAGCAGCCCATGCTGTGAATCTGTGTGCTCTTACAGCGCTGCTTCTTCACAGCGATGTGTCCAGGGTTAGAACATCTACTGTTAATAAACATCACTACACCTCCTCCCTTCCTCTTCCTCCCGCTCTCCCTCGCTGTCCGGTCCGCTCTGACGGGTACAGCTACAGGTACCTAAGGGGAAGGCTTTGACTTGAAATTGTGTATTGCACTCAATGCTTGGATGTCAAACTGGCTTTGATGTCACCACTGCAATGACCCATCATGTTTTAATCGTACTCACGACAACAACTGTGGGGCCTCATGTTAACTAGAGATTCAGCCTGAAATTATTAACTGATTTGATGCGTCGCTGTTTATTACTAACAATCAGATCTCAGCTTGGGGCAATGACAGAATTGTAAACGGATTGTCTTTATGCAGCACCTATTTTGTCTGAGCGACCACTCAGCCTCAAGATTGTATTTTATAACACAAGCCAGCATTCAGCCATTGACACACTGGTAGCAGAGGCTCCACCATTCACCATCCATTCACACCGCTTTGATTCTTCTCTTGATATATACAAGCAAATAAATTCAGTTATTAAAAACAGTCTTTTTTCCACTCAGTTTTTCAACGAAAGTTGAACCGTTTCTTTTATGTCACCGGCCTTGAGAAGGTCATCCAGGCTGCAGCAGGTCAACAATCCAGCCGTTGGGATCCCAACAGGCACATATTTATCCTCACGTTGGCTCCCTGACCAGCAAAGAACTAATTAGGACTTTTTGGCACTTTGGACTGACCGGGCCTTTTCAGTGGCAGCCCCCAAACTGTGTGTGACTTACACCTCCAGGTCAGGCCTTTATCATTGTTTTCATGTTTTATTTTTGCTATTTGTGTGTGTGTTTGTGTGTGTGTTTGTGTGTTTGTGTGTGTGTGTGTGTGTGTGTGTGTGTGTGTGTGTGTGTGTGTGTGTGTGTGTGTGTGTGTGTGTGTGTGTGTGTGTGTGTGTGTGTGTGTGCGTGTGTTACCAGTTAACAGTGTGCCATGTTAGCCCCCTACTGTTTCCTTTCTTCTAATCCCTCAGGACTTCCATTCTTCAGACTGTAAAGACGGGATCCTTCTGTCTATCTGTGTTTCTGGTGGTAATAGTCACTTTGTGGTTGGTCTGCTTTGCCCCAAGATCTGTGTAAACCCTGTTACTGCATTTGCAGAGCTATTGTTAGCCATATATTTGTGTTTGTTTTACAATGAGCTGGCTTGTGGAGTAGAGGTTTTTCGTAACGTGCCAAATTATGTGCCTGTGCCACTTCCTTTTCAGGAGCTGTCAGCCAGAGCTCAACAACTCCAGGACTCAGAGAGGTGCTGTCAGTGTATCGTAATGCAGAGAGAGCATCGAATCGTCCATCTCAGCCCCTCTTTGTCTATTCGACAGGACAAGACAGGAATGACGACACAGCAGCAATATTGTCCAATATTGTCCATGTCTGCAACAAAAAGTCAGTCCCTGAGAGGAAGGGGGGAAAGTTGTGGAGGTAGAGGTCCTCAAATAGGAAAAACAAACAAATGTGAAGCTGTTTTCCTCAAATGGTAATTTGAGCAACTGTTTGTTAAACGTTATTATTTTTCTGCGGTTAACATAAGATTAAATAATGCTTTCCAGTAGACAAATAAATGAGTGAGAGATCACCTACATTTTTATAGCATAAATATCCAAACGTACAAAGGTTTTTGGCAAAGGAGATCTCCTTGATATCCACAAATTTCCTAAAAGTCAACTTCTCATAAAATTCAGCTTTATGAGGAAGCGTTTAACAGATAATCAAAGGCTCTTTTTAATAAGCTTATTATATTCCCAAAAAGTCGGGGATATTATAGAATCGTCATGGTGTCCACGTCCGCCACCGAAGATCTACCATGTTAACGATAACTCAAAAACTATTTCATGGTTCATTTTCAAGTTTAATACTCACACAGGCCATGGTGGGAGTAATTACTGGATTGATTTTAGCAAAGTTTGGTTGTTTATTTTCAACACCTTCTGGGACAAATTTCTCAAGCATTTTCCGATTTAGTCCAAATTTGATGCAAATTATTCAACAAAAGGATATATAGTTTGTATATATGATATATTACCAAATACTTCTTATTTTACTAAGTAGAATATATATATATATTTATACATATATAAAGTAACATAAAAGGGAAAAGGGCTGAAATGCTTAGTTACTGTCCACTACTGGATTATACAAACAAGTGATTTAATCTTTAAGGGAAGGAAGTTATTTACACGTGGTAAATTGTCCTTAAAAAAGACCAAATTCTAGGTTCCCTAACATCAAGAACTCTTTTGAGATAATTGTCAAAAAGGCACCTTCAGCACAATTCTTCCTTTGCTGTTTTGTTCTTAATTTACCTGATTAGAGCTACAAAAGATAATGATTCCTCTTAATTCAAGAATTATCATCATTTGCTTATCTGACTTAAAATGTTGAAATTGAAACCCGCATTTTAAGCACAGTTCAAATGAACCCAGCTGAAAATGAGTGAGAAGCAAGTTCCACACAGAGTGGCCCACTAATAACAAAATCTCCATTTCCATGCGTCTAAATGATCACCTCTAAATATTTTTAATATCCCAGCACAATGTGCTTAAAATAAGAAAATTGCATTTGTAATGCAACTAAAGTATGACAATATAAGATATGTGTGCAAGATAGCCAATGTTAAAGTATTTAGACATGTCTTATCTGGTTATGTCTTACATGAAATGTTAAATACAGTTCTGTTTTGTATATCTAATTTTGAGGCATGATGCATGTTGACAATTGTGTCATCATGCTTTCTTATAGGTTAATAAATACAGATTAAACACATTTAAAGTTTTAAATAAGAAATAGTAAAAAAAAAGAAAAAAGGATAATAAATAAATTCAAAACAAATATTATGTAGATTCATGACATTTTATTATATTAATTCTACACTTTTATTTGAGTTTTTGCAGTGACCGCTAAGAAAGGGATCATTTCCGTTCCCGTTAGAACACATTCTGAAGAATCCAGAAACATTTCACAAATGAATACATTTAATGCGGAAATGCCTTTTGTGGAGTGTGGAATCCCTCCTGGGTGTGTGAGGAAGGTGTGTGGGAGTGTTGTGTGGGCTTTCCCCATACAGAGGGACTCCAAAGGCCAGCCTACACACTCGGGATCCCACCTCTATCCCAGCCACCACATCCAGCTTGAGTCTGTCAACAAAACAGCCAGCAAGGCAGAAACCATAGAGGAAGAGGACAACAAGAGGAGCGAAGGAGAACAAAGGCTGTGTGAGAGTGTGGAAAAAGTGTGTGATAGAGAAATTGTCTTAAGGTGGACGGAGATGCGGAGAGTGTGTGTCGGTGTGGCCCTGGTGGCGTGCAGAATAGGCCCACTCCTACTCTCACATTCCTCTCTATTTTACACGAGTCAACAGGAGTGACAGTATGGACACGGACGTCCTCGACAGCTGCACACTGAGCAGGAACACAGCAGAAGCTGCGGTAAGAGGATGTGTGTGTAGGATGTGAATCTGAATGCAAAGGGAGACCCTAGAAAGATCAACTCATGACATTCTGTTCCTCAGGACCCCCCCTTAACGGGCCAGGCTTTCATTCAAATGTTACTGATATTCATTTCTACGTGCAGTTTATCGTGTCATTGACATTGCTTTCTCCACAAACTATTTCTCAAGCCTCACAGCCATAAGGCTGTAAAGGATTCACACTTGGATTTACATCCAGTGTTCGGAGGATGTAAATACAATGTGTGTAATGATGAACATCTTTCTTACAGTACCAGTCAGTGTGTTGGAATTCCTTTTTTTAGCACGTTTTTGAGACTTGAGACCGTGGTGCACACCTGGCAAAAGAAATACATGTACGAATTACTGGATGTCAAAAGAGATTCCCTAACACTAACTAACTTAAAAAATGTATTATATACATATATATTAATCTATGACAGTACTGGTACCAAAACCTCGAGAAATGGTCGTGAGCGCCAAAGGCTTTGCGTAGGGAGCGAATGCTAAAGTTGTCAGAAAAGTGCAAAAACAGGTACACCCAAACAATGACAGGCCTGTGGTTTTATTATTATGGCTGATTGGTGTAAATCTGTCCATGCTAATGAACCAAAACACTGACAGCTGCCATCATGTCCAATGAGTAATTTTACATTTTAAACTTGAAATTCAATAATTATTTCTAACCACCGCCAATGGAGTTGGACGGGGTCATGTGATCCCCCTCGTTTGTTTGTCTCTAATGGGGAAGCGTCTCAATTTCTCATTACTATGGGACACACACACAAACACACACACACACCAACACATACCCAACTCATTTCCCCGGCTACAACGGTTTTAATGTGATAGCTTTCAGTACATCAGAGATTAAATTATTTTCATTTAAAAGTGCCTTTCATGTTGTTTTAATCCTTTTCATACATACATTTTGTGAAACACTTAAAATTGTCTTTAAATATAAATATGCTTGCAAGTTAACCTCACCTTGCCACCCCGCCTGCTTTTACCACTAACAATACAGATTTTACTGCATCCAAGAAGCTAGTCACTGGTTCCACTTCCACATTTACGACCCTTATCCATGTCTTTGTCTTTTTATGCCTCAAACATGGATTATTCACATGCCTAAATGAATCCTCTGTAGCTCAGCATCAGCTACTGCGGAAGGCAACGGCTCGGATTTGAACTTATAAATGGATTTTAGATTTATTTTTTATAAATGTTTAGGTCCAATTTGATATGGCACTCCGATATTTCACAGAGCTTTTAACCCTCTAGGCTCCACTTCCAAACCTGAGGTCCTCCAACCTTGCTGGTTGTCCTTAGGTCGAGGCTGGTGACCAAGGGTGATGGAGCTGCGGAATCTCCTGTCCAAGCAGATCAGGCTCACCAACATACAATCTTTTATTAAATAATTGCTTAAAACAATCTTTTAAAGTAAAGACTTTTCTTCTGCCTGATTTTAATTTATAATTGCTTGTGGTGTTTTGTTGTGTTAGGTTTGTAAATGTATGTTTTGATTTTGGTTTTTTTCATTCTCATGTATTTTGAAAAGCATTTTTCAGTTTTGTTTAGATAATTGCTATACAAAATAAAGTTATGCTGATTATTACATCGCAGCGACTTTCAAGACTATTCGCCATCTAATTAGTTTCAGCTGTCAATCTTGCGAAGCAACAGGTGCACCGCTTTGTGACTGGGGAGAAAATCAGGACTGACCAGACTGTCTTATTGACTTATCTAGAGACGCTTCTTTTGAAGGATGAGACACTCCTTATGCTGGATTTCAGCAGATTTCTCAGAGCCAGAGTTTGTCGGGTGGCACCATCTGCTGCTCAGACTGTGGTTCTCTCTAACAGAGGAGAACTCGGAAAACAACTAGGCCTACGCTCTCGTTACACATGCAATCCCCCTCATTGAACTTCCCCACTTAAATGTGATTCCTTCATGATTTCAAGCAGTCCATTGTGACTCAACCTAACTATGTGTATGATGTCAGCAATACGCTCTTAGAGAAGATTGAATAGTGACTCAATACTGAAGATAAATACTGGTTACTTCTTCTGAGCTCAGTTATAAAACCATTATACATTCATATGTATTGGATATATATTTTGAAAGTTTGGGATAACAAAAAAAAAACTAGTTTTTGCACACTCAAAATGACACCTCATGAATGAAATATGACAAAAACAAGTTAGAGCTCCTGGGTCCGGTTCATATGAGGTAAATTGGGACTTGATTGGATAAACGGTTTGGGAAAGCATGTTTAAAAGTAAGCTCCACCTAGAGAATAAAATATGAACCTTTATAGTGAAATATGAACTAAACTAGATAGATCTACATAGAGTCCATTTATTTGCACCAAATCTGGACTAAATTGGACCAAAGGTCAAGAAATTATGGCCTGAAAATGTTTGGAGGTAAAACCCTTGGTAACTGCAAGTACTCTGTGTGAATACCTCTACCGTCCTGATTCCACAGACATTGTGACGCTCTATAGAGCTCTAATAAAACAGACTGAGATTATCAGAGGTGAGAAGTACCTAAGTACAAATACTTAGTTACTCTACTTCAGTAGAGTTTTCAGGTTTTTGTTCTTTACTTGAGTACTTATTTGTCTTACAACTTTTAACTTTTACTCCCCATATTTTGACACACAATATCAGTACTTTCTATTCCTTACAATTTCAAAACAGACTTGTTTATTTAGTCAATTTTTCTTTTTTTAATTAATGGTCTGATTTCCTGACATCTCAACAAAACGTGTTTGAAAACAAAAATAAAAATACAGAAGCAGTCAGACGTTTCGACAATTTCCCCATTTATTCAATGCCACTCTTTGCTTTAATACTTTTCTTTTTTTTAAACCTATGTACCAGCCCTTTTTTATACAATAGTAACTTTTACTTTTACTGATGTTTTCATTTTATGAAATTATTATTATTTTTATGATTTTATCTTTATTCCACTTTTATTCACTTCTAAATTGGTGCATGTTACTTTTAACTTGTTTTTACTTTCATACCACTACTTATTACTTTTATATTACTTTTTATTCTTATACTTATCACTATTACATACATACAGCTACTTTTTACTTTTATTCTTTTCATACCTTTTTAATTTAATACTTAAGTTTGAATACTTTCAAACTACATCTTTTTTACTTTTATACTTTGAGTACACTTCAGAATCTGTACTTTTACACTTGAACTGGAGTCAAGAAGTTGGGTCAACTTCAGTTTTTTATAGAATAACAGTACTTTGTCTTGAGTAAAATGTGTGCGGAATTTTAGCCTCCTCTGGTGATTATTTCCTAATCTGTTTTGACATTCAATTTAATTGAATCAAATTTCCAATTAAATATATGCTTCTGCTTTATGCCAGCACCACATCTCATAAAAGCTGGCCCAGGAGCAGTAAAAGAGTGGGAATGGTCTTTATTCCATATTCCATGAGTAAAGAGGTTCACTGGTAATGAACAAAGGGGATGGTATCGTATCATGTTATTCACAAGCAAAGCTGTTGAGAGGTTCACCACTTTGAGGCAGTCTGTGTAGGCAATTAGTCCAACAGTTTTCAGCATCCAGTTGCATCCATTCTCTAGGTCAGGGGTGTCACACGAACGGAACGTGGGCCAAAACCGGCCCGCAGAATGAATTTGCCAAGGTAGAAAATCACATAGAAAACATTAACTGCAATGTCCACATTACAGTAACTGTTGTTCCTAATTTGTCCACTGGGGGTCGTACTGTTTCTGTAAGAGCAGCGGACATAACACAACAATGAGACCCACAACTAAACAGCAGCAGAACACCATCATGTTCCATTAATGGCTAACTTTTGTCTTATCTTTATTAAGATTTATTCTACGTGCTCTTTTGCTGTCAGAATTACCCTCTGTGGCATTTAAAGACACTGAACATAGTGCAACATAATACCAGTCAGCGGATCCAGTACAAAAGAGTTTGGTTTGGTGGAACCCTTCTGCTCATGCCCTGCCACAACTTTTATGTATGTTTTATGTTCAAATTTTATACATTTATTAGGCAGGAGGAGAACATATCTTTCTTACTTGATAGCTCCCCTTTAGTTTGTTTGATGTGGTAAGTCAGTTCTGTTGGTTTACTACACAGATGTGGAAATCTATGGACATAATCATTTCTACATGTTGACAAGTTGTTCTAATCATAATGTGAAATACTATATTTTACAGTTCCAGATACCTGTGACTAAATTTTTTGTGTCTTTTATATCCACTTTGATCTGTAAGTTGTAATACAAGTGTAAATAATAAATTGAGGCATAATTGGGGCAAGGGTAGATACAGAACCCACAGTTAATAATAATAAAATAATAATAGCAAATTTAATTTATAATGCACTTTACATTTGGATCAAATCTCAAAGTGCTACAAAGTAAAAGCAGATAAAAGCATCAATAAAAAATAAAATAATAAATATATGAAAACATGACCAAAAAGCAGCAATGTTAATTAAAGTTATAGGTTCTGATAAAAAGGAAAGTTTTAAGTCATTTTTTAAATGTGTCAGTCATCTGTGGAGCCCTCAGATGGTCAGGGAGGGCATTCCACAGACGAGGGGCAGCAGAACAGAAAGCCCGATCACCCATGATGCTGAGCTTAGTCCGGGGAAGGAGGAGTTGGTATGAGTGGGTAGAACGGAGGAATCGTGTTGAGGTCAGTGGGGTGAGTAGTTCCTTAAGGTAGGGGGGTGCGTTACCATGGATACACTGGTGAGTGAGGAGAGAGATCTTATAATCAATCCTGGTGGAGATGGGAAGCCAATGAAGGGAATGAAGAACAGGAGTGATGTGTTCGTGTTTACGAACTCTCATCAGGATCCTTGCAGCACTGTTTTGAACATGTTGTAGTCTTTGAAGACTTTTATCAGGGATCCCGATGAGAAGTGAGTTACAGTAATCCAGTCTGGAGGAGACTAACGCATGAACCTGCTTTTCAGAATCACTCAAGGTTAGTGAAGAAAGGAGTTTGGAAATATTTCTGAGATGATGAAAGGAGATCTTGCAGATGTGTTTGATTTGGGATTCAAAATTGAGTTGAGGGTCGAATCTTACGCCGAGGTTGGTGACTGATGAAGAGAGGGGGCTGTCTTGACCAGAGAGGGTGATACTGGTTGTGGAGGAAGACTGGGTCTGATGTGGGGTGCCAATTAAAATTGCTTCGGTTTTGAAGCTGTTCAACTGCAGAAAGTTGTTTTTTGAGGAGTGGTCTGATTGGTTTAGTACGGCGATGATCAGGGGACTGATGGAAGAGATGTTAGTTTTCACTAGGGCTGTAGGAAAGGGGTCAAGGGCACAGGTGGAGGGTTTCATCGTCCTGATGATAAACTAAACCTCTTGCTGTGACATTTCTGGGAAGCACTTTAGAGGCTGGGAGATCTCAAACTGTGAGTAAGCAGACTGGATAGGTAGAGGGGAGGAACCAGAAAGGAAAGAAGGTATTGAGTAAATTTTTTGATTTGAAGAAAGCCATGAAATTATTACAGTGCTCTTCTGTAATTTCTGTAAGTGGGGGAGTTTGTGGTTTAAGAAGATGATTGATAGTGGAAAACAGCTGCTTAGAATTTCCAGGACTGGTTTTGATGATCTTGGAGTAGAACAGTGACTGAGCCTCTCTAGGCGACTTTGAGTAGACCTTTTGGTGTTCCAGAAAGACTAGCTTTTGGACAGGGAGATGGTGACTGTTCTAGTTTTTACAGGGGCGTGACGATCCAGGACGCTACTCAGGGAGTTATTGTCAAAATCCACTGAGTCATTGGCTGATACAAAGTTTGCAGAAAGAATATGATGGATGTCGACTGTCATGGTTTCTGGGTTGATGTTTTTCAAATTCCTGAAGTAGATTTGACATTTAGGCTTAGTGAGGGGGGACACAAGGGACAATTCATAGATGGAGTCATATTGAAAGATCGCAGCTGATGGGTTCAGCATGCAGGTGAGACATTCGTTTGAAAGATGAGGCTACCTGAATGAGTGCAGCTGATACTATATGATGCTGCAAACCATGACCATGTGTCAAAGTTGAGGATAACAAAGTGGATTGTGCAGTAACTTTGGCCTGAGTGTACAAGAACACAGTCTTTCTGATTAAACTTTCAAAAGATCTCCATTTCCTTCCATGGGTTGGAATCAGAGCAGAGATAGTCGTGCATGTCAGTGGGTGTTCCATGCTTCAGCTTTGCCCTTGAATGAGAGAGTAGCATGTTTGCTAGCCTGCTCAACAAAAGCTAATTTCTTAGCTTTATTTAATCTTTGGTGAAAAGCACAGCTAGTTTGGAACAATTACTGTCGGAATATGTTAAGATAAGAGTAAGGATTGCAGAGCTCATCCAAACAGGCCTGCATGATGTGTTTGAGTTGATTTGACTTATTTGGCATGCCATGTTGAGTTTGAAACAATATCTTGTACAAGTCTACTTATGTTTCAGAGATTGCTGAACGAGTTTAGTACTGCAGAGAGACTTAAGAGTTATAGGTCTATCCAAAAGGGAGTCCTGGTTTTCAATCTCTACAGTTGAGTCTGCAAAAAAGACAGGGTAGTGGTGACAGAGCCATTACAACAATTTGATGCCATTATGATAGAATGGCTATTCACTGATATTCGCTCATATGGCTACTCATAAAAGAAATATACAGCGTGACAGCAGTGATAAATGATTTTAAAAAATCACTTCAGACAGAATTAATCTCACTGTATTTATTCATAGCATGAGGAATCAAATGAAATGTTATGCAAAGGAATGCAGTTTGATCCTTCTAGTTATGTATGCATTGGTAGTTACGTCCTTAAAAACAATGATAAAGGGGCACATATTGTTTTAGTACCAAGCGCATAAAAGAACAGAAAGGGCACATCACTTCACAAACAGCAATTGACAAAGAAAAATCTTCCTTGAATAGTTATTATGGGTGCCTAATAACATATTAATCACAAAGGAACCTGGTTTTCTTTATCCACTTATTCTGATATTTTACAATATTTACACACATCATATCCAGTGATGTAATTTTACAAATGTACTAAACGTTAAATCAAATTCTGAGTATTATTATTTTATCCAGCGTATGCTTGGTCAGAAGCCACATCTCAAAATATTACATCTGCACATTATTACACACATAGTATGTAAATCCATATGCGGTCCCTAAACAGAGCCTATTTTTGATGTGACTGGTAAATATTTGCATTTGGATGTGAAATTGCTCATTTAAAAAGTCCTGATCCTAATACCTTAATATTTAGTACGTTAATATTCTGTCATTATGGTCCCTCTTAAAACTGATAATAATGCATGCTTTGCACAAAGTAGTAGTTAAATGAGCTGGACAATGCGAAGCAGGAGGATACTGATCAGTCCCCTACAATCTACCATTCATCTGACTCAGCACTTTGGACAGATAGAGAATTTGATCAATTAATTAAAAAAAATCTTTCCATGTTTAGATTTAAAACAAGCCTTTAAACTTTCTCTAACCTTTCCCTGAGTGCCGTGTATTGTCTAATACAGAACCAGCGAGACAGAACCCTCATGCTTTCAATGGGGTGAAATGTAAGATAATGGTATGTATAGCATACTCAGCTGGATTCTCATATTTCTTGATGTTATTTACTTACGGTCATCCAGTGCTAGTGCAAAGGGTGTTAAGATGTCAAATATTACTTAGTGGGTGTCATCAGATGAAAAATGTTATCTAGTCGTCTTATCTGGTCATGCTCTGGTTAGCAGTTCATGTTCTGTGGGTATGGGGGTTTATAAACCCTCAGTTGTGGACGTTTTGAAACCATATTCTATCTATTTTTTGGTTGCTGTTTTATGCTGGCTTTGAGAATCTCACAAAAAAAAAAACTTTCGTTACTTTGATGTAAAATAATACATCAACAGATCTTCTGAAACTACTCCTGGTGTAAAATAGTACCATTATGATGTAATTTATTTGAGATGGAGTTTTAGTTTCCTCAATATCTTTTGAATCTCTTCATTGAACTTCGATAATATGGCTTTTTCTTTAACTGATTGGCTGGTTATGAAAAATGTTATCTTGCGAGATCTGGAAAGTGACCCACAGAATGAGGCTGCAAATATAAGCGGGGGAAATTAGCTTCCTTCAAAGGGCGAGAAGATCTGACATCTGGAGGGAGCTCAGTGGGAAGCCACTCCTCCTCTGTATCAAGGAGGTTGTTCAGGCATCTGATAAGAGGGCGTCTCCATTGTGAGGTTTTCTAGGCACTTCCAACTGTAGAACCAGAACTCACTTGAGGCGTTATATTTACATAATTTGACCTGAGAAGGTCCCTGTTTCCCTAAGATGAGATGGAGAACATTGCTGGGGAGAGGGACATCTGGAATTACCTTCTTTTTAACTAAATGTCTTTATTTTGGGGCAGATTAAGGTGCAAATGTATTAATTTGTGTTGTTATACACATTATTACATTAGATTTCTTGGGAGTAGAGTTCACCATACTGACAAAGAATAGTTTTGCCATTTGTTCTGGATCACGACTCAAATTTGAAATTTGTGCATATTTGCAAGTAAACGCAACTTTGTGATTTTTTAAATGCAGCATGCTTCTTGTTATATAAAAGTTAGTTCCTGATTGACTACTTCAAATAAAGCCCAGAGTGTTTTTACAATAATCTCCCTCCCAGGCTGAAAGGTATGAACTTCTGAGCCTGCTGAGCTCCAATCTCAGCCACATACAGGGCCCCTGTTTTCATGTCCACGTCTGCCAGGTGGGGCTTCACTTCAGCCAACTGGATCACACTGACCACTCTGCATTGACCAATCACATACACCGATGGGGCATCCAGCAGGGAAATTTGGTTGGTGTTGAGCTGGACAACTATAAAGAACTTCTTGTCTGGGGTCAGACGAACAGAGTAAGGCCCGTCCTCAGTGAAGCAGCTGCCCCACGTCCCCAGCCAGTCCCCGGTGATGGAGTTAAAGACTTGGATCCTCTTGTTCCCCCTATCAGCCACCCACACCCTCATGGCATCGTCCACCGTCACGCTGTGAGGGATGTAGAATTGAGCAAGACCTCGTCCTTTTTCCCCGTGCATCCACAACACCTCCTGATCTTTGGACAACTTGATGAGGCGGTTGTTCATCCCACCGTCACCGTCCACAATGTACATCTCACCAGAATCATGAATGAAAATCTCCGCTGGCTGGTCAAACTGTAGTGGGTTTAACCCAGAGCCTGGCTCACCTGGTGTCCCAAGCACCTAGGGAACACAAGAAACATTCAACACCCAAAAAGTAGCTTCATTTCTGAAGTATTAGACCTAAAATACCAAAATGGCAACAAGACTCACAGAGCTTAAACTAACAGCTGCTAATTACAAATCTTGTCCTGGCTACAGTTGTCACCTGCAGAAGCTTCCCAGAAGGGGAGTACTGTTTGATGCAGTGGCCGTATGGGCCGTTCCCCACATCAGTGATCCACACGGTTGGGTTTAAAGAGGCAGCATCAGCTAAAAATATCCCATGAGGCATCTCCAGTGTAGTCGTGTTCCAGGAGAGGAGGAAATATCCATCAGTGGTGAAAATCAACACCTTGGGCACATTGACACCTAAGAGCACACACATCAGGTATCATGCAAATTATTTCAGTAGTATGAGTTACTAAGGAATCAATAAGGGCCAAAATATATCAATGTCAGAGTACCCAGTTAAATGTCTGCCTTACCTTTCCTTTCCCTTTTGTACAGTATACAATATATTCTTTGCATAATATGTGCGAAGAATATATTGTTCTTCAATCTTCTTACAATAAATACATAAATTTCAAATTTCTTCAAATTATTATTGAACTACGTACAGTTTGTTGCTTCCTGCTTATTCAGGTCCATATCACTGTCATTGCCAGTATATTGCATACTCACATGATACAATCCCTGGCGTCCCTATGTTTTTTTTAGTGTCACCATGCGTCTCCGCCTATTCTTTCTTTTTAAATGGTTCGAACCAGGACTGAACTCCAATTTTAATTTTTTTGTTTGTCTGTATCAGTGTTTCACACAGGATTTAGAAAAACTGTCGGGGCTGAACCACAGAAGTTCTAATGAGGCCCGGGGCATGCGCTCCTGGAAGAAATAAATGTTGCACTTTTTAAGTTAAATGTATTAATCAGGTGTAATAAATTCATGATGTTGTACTATTTGTATGTACTGTGTAACAGGTGATAAATTTATAATTCATGAAAAATGAAATGTAATTCAGTTCACAATGGTTAAAAAAAGAAAATAATAATAATAATAATAATAATAATAATAATAATAATAACATTAAGACTGGAGTAGGGTTAACATTTGAGCCATCCAAAAATGAAACAAAAGTGGTTACCTGTGATGAACTGGTTTATCTTTTAAAAAATTAAAAAAAAAATTCGGATTCCAACCGGATTTCCTATGTTTGCCTGCACCTCAATGTCATAAAACATAAATATTTCACACAAACACCCAGGAACTACTGAACTTCTCTGAAATACTGTCCCTTTCCCTGCTGTCCAACTCAAATCTTCTAACGATTCATGATTAACCTCGGAATGCTGAAAATAATTTAACTTTAGCTACAGCCATAGCCATAGCGAGGACACTGATTATGACGTCATAAGCTAATGTTTACATTTGGCCAATTTAGTTTATGTTACTTTTCAATAACTTGTGGTTTTTGCATTCTTACATTGAAAATTATAATCTTATGTCTGGACTAGTGGATAGTGGATAGCTGCAGTCAGTGGATACTACAAGTATAATTAAAGTTATTTCAATCAGCTCCTCATGTGCCTAAGCTCGGATGCACTCGGGAGCAGTTTGTTTATGAGAGGCTGGAGAGTGGGTGCAGCAGGGATGAGTGGCTGACTGACTCTGGGTTACAGAGATTGAAGGAACAGTGGTGCAAAAACACTTAGTTAACCATTTTTAATGTTGAATGTTGAAAAAATATATTTTTCCGACAACCATTCCAGTACGCATACCTCCAGATCTGGGACAAACTGATCCACTCTCTTGCCCCCTCTACTTTTGGAGAGGAACACTCAAGCACATTCTGAGCATCTGCCCGAAAGCCTTGGGGGATAGTCGCGCCCGCTGGCACCCTGACAAGAGGCTGAAGGCAGTTGCTGAGAGTGTTGCCTCTGCCGTAACAAACAGCGGGCACTGCCCTCGCCCCAGAAAAAACCTAATGTTCATCAAGGCAAGGGGGCAGCCCAAACCACAACCCAGAGCTCCTGCAAGTCTACTCGCCAAAGCACAGGCCTGGCATTTAATGATTAAGAAGCAACTCAAGTTTCAAGCACACGTCGAAGCAAAATCTTTGCAACCAGAAATCAAGATTCTGTCACAGAGCTCAAAACTTCTTGACCTGATAGGGTTAACAGTACCATGGGAAGATGGCATGAAGAAAGCCTTCGAAAGAAAGCTGGCAAAGTACCAGGAACCTGTGGAGGAGGGCGAAGAACAGGTTTGGTGAGCCGATGCCATTAAGTGTAAGTAAGCTGCAGAGGCTTTGCGGGTCGCTCACTCAAAAGCGTTTACACCCAGCTAAGCATGAGCAATCCAGTGAGGAAAACATAAATCAGTGCTATATATTCAGATAGCTGTGGATGAAGAAGGGTCATCTGTGGACAAATGCTATTGGGAGACATGTCGGGGCCTGATCAACCTCGGCTGGGTCGCCTTGGCAAGGGTGTGTGCTGTTGTGAGATCCGAAAACACCCAATGAACACAGGAAACATCCCTGAAGATGTAACCCAACCCATGAAGGATGTATCATCTGGAGTGGGTGACAAAACTTCAGAGCTACCTTATAAGTTTAACGACGGAAAGCTAAAAAAAAAGGATTTTGCAACCGTCCCACACCCACCAAGTTAAATCCCCAGGGCTGACTGCATGGAACCCCCCAGTTTACCTCTTAACGGTTATATAACTCTTTGATGAAGAGGATTCATACACTGTTGCGTTTCCTTTGGGTAAATATTAAGATGGATTCTCCATGGCCCACATTTGAGTTGTCAAAATTCACAAGATGCTTAAAAAACTAAATAATTGTCCATAAATCGTCCATTACAAGAGGTTATTAAAGACATTATAATATGATCTATTTTCCAAAAATCAGCGATATCATACCTCTCTGAGCCACATACACCACACCAGCATACGGGTCGACGGCCACTCCAAACACATCCCCAGTGAATAACTCTGGGTTCCTGGGCCAGCTCAGGTCCAGTTTGTACAGGGGTCTGCCCAGCACCTGGTAGTCATGTCTGAGGCTGTAGCTGCCAGGTGGTAGGCAGCTAAACGTACCGTAGAGCATCATCGTGAGCACGACTAGTGAGATCATACTGGACACTATCAGGCAGGAATGGCCTTTCTTTCCGTTTATCAACATCCGTAGTCTCGCGGCTGGCTGCTTGACGTCATCTCGAAACATGTCAAGGTCCGACTAGAAGAAGTTAGATACACAAGCAAACCGAAATCATGGCATAACTAAGAGGCGGAACACAAATAAAAAAACAAAACAACTGACCGAAAATTAAAAATCACTTCGTCTGGAGTCCGAGACGAAACCAAAACAGTGGGGAGAAAAGCTACCGTTTCCTGTTTGTACTATCACAATAAAAGCACTACTGAATATGATGATATAGCTGGAACGTTTATTATAGCTCAAATCATATACAAATATCGAGGTGCAAATTAAAGAGTATCATCATCATCATTCATTGTTTAATTTGTTCATTCTTTTATTCACTGATTATCAATGACCACTTATTCAGTTCAAAGTTGAATTCCTATATAGATTTACCTGAAAATTACATCAATAGTTTAACAGTTGACGGAAACACATAAGAGACAATAGAGGAAACAGACACAACTGAGGAAAGACTGATAAGAGTTCATTATAAGAATACATATGATCCTCCTTATTAAACAAAACAATATACTGTTATCAATCTGTTTCTTTCGAAGCTAAAATTTGTGCTGGAGTAATATATATCCTGGTTATTTGCAACTTTGTATTTGTGAGGGGGAATGTATGCTTATATACCAATGACTGAATTAAAGTATGATGAACACTTTCCTTTAGACAGTGAAGATACCTTACTGTTACACCCTTCAGTCGTCCACAAGAGTTACTAATCAGGGATAGCAGGTAAGATTTCTGCTGGTTCCAGCACATGTATGGGATATGGGGCAATAACTGGGTGTGTGACGTTACCAGGATACCAGGTCAAATTCTTGTGGGTGTACCTTAAATGGAAATAAACAATTTTCTTCATGATCCTGTTTTTAAAGTTATTCATTCTTGTGTATCTTTCTGATAAGGAACACATGTGGTGTGTAATCGTATCTTAGTTCATTATTTGATACTACTTTGTTTGTTTTATCAAAGAACTGAAAATAAAAATTAACCTAGAGTTAATTCTTGTAAAATGGACCGAATGGTAACATTCCTATTTAATATTGCACATGGTCGTTCATTGCGGAAGCACATTGGATTCACCAAATACAAACAAACTCGGAAATCTTATCTCGTAATTAAGAAAAAAGGATCTTGTAATTATGAGAAAATTTGGATATGTTTGTTTGCTTGCACATGCTGTAATTTTTGTCATGCGTCTGTAACTGTATCTGTCCTTTCACCGGCTATATGACACAGTCGTGTTTGGCCCAGTTATGATGTGCCGCCTTGCTCCACTTATTATGTTGGAGAACCTGTGTTTTGCAGCTTGTTAACTGTAAACCTGACCTTGCCAACTGCCAAGGATATGTAATAATATATTATTTCTCCGTCGCTCAAGCAGGATGACTCTGTCATTGCTTCCGCCACTGTTTTTTAAAATTTCGATGTCGTCACTTAGCGCATGCGCAATTTGGCGCAGCTGTCTGAAACCAGGATAAAGCGGATACTTTTACCAGCATCCCATATTGAGAAGTGATAAATATTTTTTCATACTACGAGGATTGTTAAACATTTATAAATGTGGGGATGATGGTATATTTATACGTTTTATCCTAATATAAGACCGGAAGCAGTGACAGAGTCATTCTAGAGCGACGGAGAAGTTTAAATATTATTAGATACACTGGGCAGTTAAGATGAGCATCGAAACACCAATGAAATAACGTCCCGAACAAACAGCCGGTAAAAGAAAGATACAGTTACATATGCATGATCATATGAGGGCATGTGCAAACTAACAATCATATCCTCCGTATATCGTAATCACGATATCTTTTCTCGTAAATACGACAAAAGTTGTCTGCATGTTTACATTTTTGAATGCAATTTGCTTGCGTACTTCACAAATAAAGATATGAAACAAATAAAAAGATGTACTTGAAAAATGGATAGGGCGTTTATTCCACGATTTGAAAGAGACCATCCAATAGGGGGCAGTAATGCTCCTGAATTCTGATTGCCACGCGCTATGAACAAAGAAGTAAATCAGAACGTGTTATAGAACGGATGTGACGTCAGGAAGCTCAGACACAGCTTCTTGGGCTGTGGGAAAGATTGTTGTGCTTCCCTGATAGCAATTTACAAATTTTTAGGTTTGATTTGATCGCAGAGCGAATGACAGTCCGAGGGGGACAGAGGCACGTTTCATGCAGTGTTAGCCATCGAACAACCGACTCCATGGAGGTCATTGAGAGTCCGCTCAATCTCGTAAGTTCCGGTCTTGATGTTGTAATAGCAGGTTAATAACAGGCTAACACTACTATAGCAGGCTAACGAAACAGAAGCAGCTTGGTGTTACTTTAGGTGGGTAACGTAACAATAGAAGGCTAAAATTCCTTTAGCAAACTTATATCGACATTGCTGTAGCAGGCTGACGCTACGTTTTGTATGCACCGTATGCATTGTATTGCACGTTAATGTGGCAGGCTAACGTTACTGTAGCAGGCTAACGTTATAGAAGGTTAACGTTACTGGACAGGCTGATATTTACGTTATTGTAGAAGACAAACGATAATTTTACTATTACTGCTTTGGGTGTATGTGACTATGATTTGAACTGAAACACCCAAGATAGACTATTTGTTTAAGGTAAACGCAACTTACAGCTAACTAACAAACAATAGAATGCGAACAGTGCTGAAGCACGATAATGTTCTTGTGGGTTAAAATACTATGGAAGACTAACTTTTGAATGCTATCTGAAATACGAAATATATTTGTGTTTGTCTCAGATGACAAACAAGATGGCTCTCGTTGCTCTGTTAGATAGAGTCGGAATAAAAATCTTTTCCTCAGTAAAACCATACAAATGATTACTTTTTATGATTTATTCTCCACTCTGTTGATTGATGTACCACTTAACACTAGGAGGGTTTACACGGACAGCCATATTCGATTAGATTCGGAAAATACATCTTCCGAAAGGAAGTAGTCTAAGTCCTTTCGTAAAGCCTTTCCGATAGAGAGTCCCTGGATGTAAACGCTGTATCGGAACGCTTTCTGTTTGCGGGGTATCTGCGCTAGGCCAGTGTCGGGACGTAATACCCCGGCTGAGAAAAGTTTCACATGTAAACCTACTTACTTACTGGAAATATAAAATCCCTGACTCCCCACCATGCAGTTAGAACAAAAGGAGCTCATCTTCACATCTTCAAGCCAAAACAGAAGTCCAGTTGCTTTGAATTCCACCCACATGGATTATTTATGAATTGCATTTTGGTGTATTAATTCATGATTAAAAGACGTGTGTTTTCCGCTCATCAATACAGCAAAGAAAATAGAGACAACACTGGCCCTTCCATGTTTGATTAAATGTAGTCATCACGTGAACAATATTCAGTGAAGATTCAGTCTATCAAGAAATAGGCTCTACTTCCTGCTGCAAGTTTTTTGCTCATACCTATTATCAGACAAGTATTAGTAGTTTTTTCTACGTTCCGCTACTATTATAGTCAAAAGAGTCAATCAAATGTTTGAACGATATCACGTTATTCCATGTCATCTCATAAGGCCCGTTATGTGCTTTATGTCACTGATGTGATCGGTGGTCCTGATCTTTAGTTTTGGGTTTGAGTAAGGTGTATCCAGCTTTCAGTCCATCCCAACGAGTCTCTGTGCAAGGCCCCGCCTGCCTGGCCTCCAATTTGGTGCTGTGATTAGCAGCACTCCAAGTGTTGTAGAGCTAGGAACTTTCTCCTCTGTGTGACTGGAAGGTGTACTGCAGAGAGAAATCTAGACTATTTTATTTGGTCTCAAGCAAAATCCAGTGTCGTACATGTGGGTCACGAACCAGTCTTTTGGAACCCCTGCCCTAGATAATGCTATTTTGAATGGTTTGATGGATTGACGGATGGATGGGTGGATAGAACTACTATTAGTGTGTTATTTCAAAATGCATAATAGCTGCAAGGAAATACAAGGTTAGTTTATGTTGCATCTGTCAGATACATGCACTGGCAATGCCGCCTAGGATAAACACACTCGTAGTTGGTTATTGTGTTTAATAAGTATATGATCTATACACAAAATTATGTAATTGTTTTGCAAATACTGGAATTCTGAGAGGCCAAATCATAGAGGAAAGTATAAGCTTTTGTGTGCTGCACCAGAGACAATAGGACACTGGACTTGTTTTATGCCAAGACCAAGGAGGCTTTCACCTCACCACCCCTCCCCCCTGGGAAGATCAGACCACAATCCGGTTCATCTCCAGCCTGTGTACAAACCCATCGTACACAGGCAACCAGCCGTGACCCGCACAGTGAGACCACAGCTGGAACCCCTCTCACCCCCCTTAGTGCCCTGCCCCACCTCCTCCCCACTACACTGAATTCCCAGCCACATCCCACTGCTCTACCTACACATTTAATTTAATTTAATATAATGTTATTCTGTTAAAATGATCTGTGCGCTCTTTGCTGCTGTAACACTGCAATTTCCCCGCTGTGGGACTAATAAAGGTTTATCTTATCTTAGACCAGATCTAATGCTTTGTTTTCCACCCATTTTCTCCTCATCTTCTATTCAGGCTCATCAACAGTGCAGGAAGGCAGAGCGTTTACTAGCAGCTGGAAAGTATAAAGAAGCAATCTCCTGCCACGGGAAAACAGCAGGTAATTTCTTGGACACATATAGTTTGATTGGCGTACTACATTTCTATATGTAAATAAGAAAACCCTTTATTCATTGCATATTAGGGACAAAGCACAAAAAGAGCAGAAATAAAAAATAGTACAACAAGAGAACAAGATGTAAAAAATACAGCATTGCCCACTATTTACATTTGTTACACAAAAATGCTGTAGCAAAGATGATGCAAGATTTGACTTGGATAGCCCATAACAACCATTTATAGAGATATGCATACAAAAACCTCTGTTTTACTACCAACAAAGTGTAAAAATTGGGAAAACAATGAAACTTTTACTTTAAATGCATTTCAGAAATTTATTACAGGTAATTTTGTACGTATAAAGGTATATGAGTTCAAGAAAAACGTAGGCTAAGGAGAATAAATGCTTTGAGGAGAGAGACAGGAAAAAGAAATAGGCTTTGAAGGCCACACAAATTCTAATCTTGGTGGCTGCAATGTTTTCCTTCTGGACAGAATGTTGTGTTTCACAACACAATCACCCCAATTTCAGACATAACATCCACTGCCACTCTGTATAGAAAACAATCCAGTCTGCCAACTTGTATCCCAGTTTGAAGGCAAATTGAGTATCTTAGAATCTCCCAGAAATCCTGTTTTGCGAAGATGTGAAATAGGCAGAAGTGTTCTGGACATAGAGGTCCACTCAGCATCTCCTAGATGGTGTATTCCCTCTTTCTGATGCTCCGTCCGGGGGCCATCCATTTTATGAACTCATGTGAGGCTTTCCTCCCCTTTCCCTTGTTCTCTACTCCAATCAAGCTCTTACATTTCAAATATTTACCTTGTAAATACATATCTTTCATCGCTTTCGTGGACAATCATAGCTAATTATGCTGAATGCCTGTAACCAGATCTCCTTTCATCTTAAAACAGTTATCATAATAAGTAGTGATATCATTGATTTAATGAAAAATATGTGTTTAAATACTTTAGATCAGTGGTACTCATACTTTTTACACCGTGCACTCCCTTGAAATGTATCTGGCTCGCAAAGTACCACCATTATGACCCATGTAAAAATTCATTAGTAGAAGTAGGGAACCCTATTCAGCTAAATGTAGTTCAAATAGGGGGAAAATATATTCCCAATAAGAATATTATTAATTGTTGACTAGTCAGCCACAACCACACAAAGTATGAAGGAGTAGCCCTATAACTGACACTTAAACTCTTTCACATGATTATAATGCAAGGAGCCCCTCACACACATACAATACACACACATACAGTACGCACACAGAGCAGGGGAGAACACTAAATATAACAACTGTAAGTCCCTGTAAATGCACATTTCAAATGTGATGTAACCTGAGTCATATCTCCTTACTGTTATTTGCCGGTTAATGCCGTTTATTCAGGGATGCTGCAGTTTGTACAACTCCGCGAATAACATTCTCCTCCTGATCCACACTTCTCTTCCTAAGAGTTCCCGTTTGAAGCCACGATTGCATTGTTATTAAACCACTTGTAATTTTAGCTTCCTCCGCTTACTGTCTTCTTGTCCTCACAGTTTAGCTTGTAACGGCTCGGCGTGCGCCACAACCCGACTACGTAGTAGGTTGATGGATGTCTGAACAAAAAAACTATAGGAAAGACTAAACTTATTTTAAAGCTCATTTAATTTATCTCATGATTATAATATTATTATAATATTTTCATTTCTTCTATCAGCTACATATTAATAAGAAAAATAACTAAAAAGTCTTCAAATTGGAAATGATGCTAGCTCCGGGAACGCCTCTCAGTGCATATGTGAAATCTCATGTTAGACATTGAAGCTGCAGCAACTGCTACCTCTAGTATTACTGATAATTCTAGAGGTAGCAGAGGTTCTTGAGTCTTGGACTCAAGGACTGGAGTGTTGTAAGCCTTTGTCATGTTGTTTACCCCCTTGTCGGTGTCCTCCCAGATCTTTTGACAGCTGCCATGAAGACAACAGAGTGTGAACAGGTGAGGCTCGTTTGTGTGTGTTCATGTTTGTGTGTGTGTGTATGCAGTTGGGTAGATCTACTGTTGCAATTTTTTTTAAAGTAATAACACCAGATTTGTCTCATTGACTTTAACATTTCTTTTACAAGAGAGACCGTGGCAAAATAGTAGTACAAGAAGTTTCAGACACAATATAAAAATATCAGTTCATATAAATTCCTTGAATTTATATGAACTGATATTTATGCACTGTCCTAAAATCTAGAGCCTAAAGCAGTGTTGTCAATCCATTTTAATATCAAAGCTTGAATATCGATGTGGATAGACGGTAACCTCCATCATAGTAGGAAAATAATTTGTATATTTCTACATTTGAAGGCACATCTGAGCCCAAATTCACCTCTGATAGAGGTTTTGCTCTGTCCACACCTGAACAAGTTTTACCAGTAGAGAGGCTATCTGTGCCCTTGGACACACATTTTCTAATATACATTCAAAATGTAGAGTTTAACAGTCTGGTATACAGTATGATACAGTACTGTCTCTATTATTTCTCCTTAACAATAATAACAAGAATAACAGATTAAAGTACTAGAGATTGCATAAAAATGTTAAGGTATAATAAAAGATAAAAATAGCTTCGACTCTAATTCCAAAAAGTTGGTACGTTATGTAAAATGTGAGTAAAAAGGGAGTGCAAATGTTACAATAGTATGCAGTACATAGACAAGACATTAAAATGATATATATATTTATTTATTTTTAAACTTTGTTGCATCCACTTTTCTCCGTAAGTCTGTGAGAGGAGTGGACATGACCTAATGAAGTTTTGTACTGGTCTTGCTTGATATATGATTTCACTGTGACAACGACTTGTCTATATTTGGAGCTTCATAATGTCCGTCTGACTAATGTTTCACTTGTCTGCAGAGCTAGAGTACGGCTGCATCTGCCAAAAAAAAACATGACGCGGTCATGTCTCGTTTTATAAAGTCTTAAATAGATAAGAGAAGTAGGTGTTCTCCACTACTACTGGTCTGCTTGTAGATCTTTGAACAGGAAGTAGGTGAAGAACGGTTATTTTCCTAGCTGAGCATGTCCAGTGTTAGTCGGTTTTCCGTCTCTAGGTTGTGGCTTCTGAACCCTGATGTTCTTAAGATCCCCTGAGTAATTCATGTTACGACCCCTCATGTTTCATATCCATCTCCTTTATCCCTTTCTTGGTGATAAAAATAAAATCTGAATTGGTCGTCATGTTGTTTTAAGGCAGATGGTGCCTGATGGTTTACCTGCTCAGGTGCCTCCAACTTTTAATTGGACCGCCATCTTTGCTGACCTCACCGCAAAACAATTTATAGCACTAATAGAATCCCCTGTACTGAAATTTATAACTCTAGTACTTTAAGGTTCAATTCATATATTCAAACTATTGAGATTCTTCGTTCGTGTGGCGATTCAGTATTGCATTAGTGTGTTGTATCGATTATTTTCTCCCACCCCTACTGAGGAGCCTCTCAGTTTCAGGTTGTCAGTGTTAACATTATGGGTTCTGTGGCTGGTGTTGATTCTGTCCCCTCAGGCTCGTCTGTCCATGGAGCTACAAAGGGACAGCCACATCAAACAGCAGCGCCTTATCCAAGAGCGCTGGAAGAGAGAGACTCGCCGTGAGGCAACAAAGGCCAGACATGGCCAGTTGCAGCCCGCCAGCGGCCCATCACCTTCCACCCAAACCCAGGCCACAGGCCAGGTCCAGCCCCATGGTTCAATCGACCCGATCGCTGCAGTGCGCGAGCGTGGGAGAGTTGGGGACAGAGAGTACGACACCTTGCTGTACCAGCTTCAGACACGGCAGACCGGAGGTTGCCAGCCTTTGACTCCTCCGTGCCCTGGATCTAAGACCACTAAAGATGACAAAACCCGTCTGGAAGAACAACATACCACCATTGAAGACCTGCGGCGCCTCGTTGACCACCTGATGGATGAAAACCAGCGGCTGGTGGCCGACAACGAGCGGCTACAAACAGAAAACGGCCAGCTCCGCTCCGAGGCCGCAGACATTGTGGAGCGTTCAGAGCTGTGGGTGCTCCCGCCAGCAGGGGGTTCCCTGGAGAGGAATAGCAGGCTGAAGGGGAATGAGATTGCAATCCCTCAGCTGCCACCACTGGAGATGCCAGCTCACGAAGACCTGTTTCTGGATGACCTTCCTCCTCTGGAGCTGCCAGAACACATACAGAATGAACTTAAGGAGTTTCTGGAAAGAGATAAGCTGTGAAAGGACAACTCTCATTCTTACGCACACACAGGCATCAGGGTTCAACCAAAAAGGCTTTTGAGTTCTTGTGCCAAATGCTGGGCCATAGTTTCAGGTCGGATCAGACCTCTGCAACCCCCCTCCTACTATCTGCACTAGTAAGAATGATATTGGTGCTACAGAACTAACATCAGGGTGAGGATGTCAGAGATGAGGCATAATGAGGCACATTAATTGATGACACCTATACCTGTAATACAGGCCAATTCAAAGGAGTATTTCACCCAAAAATAAGCCAGTTGAAACTTGAGCGAGGTTGTATGCCATACACTGAGCTCTGTATCTGCCTTAATTAAACTCGCTAGATTTTGTCTTTTTTTAATTTTGTTTGTGGGGAATTAGACATTGGGGTCGGGCATTGCAGTGATATATTGTGACATCTGTGACGTAATGCAATATATTGCAAAATTCATGTTTTGAATTTACATGTACAGAACATGTAGGAAATGCATCATGTAATACTATTAAGACTTTTTATCATGCTTTATGATTTACTCGTCAAAAATAATTGTAATTTTTTTATGCTTTTCAGTTTAATGAAAAATACTTAATATAAAAATAAAATATTCTCTAATTGACATTCTGACCTCTTCTTCTGATACTGTTGAAAGGACTGTTTCAATGGGTTAACAGTGAGCAAGGACAAGAGCACTTAATAAAACTAAAGTGTCAAGACATCACCCATTATCTGTAATCAGTTATTCTTGTAGGGCCGGAGCCTCATCCCATCTGGTTGATCCCAACACAGAACCTTTTTATGCATGTTTGTTCGAACATGTTCACGGTGTAATCTTTGTTTTGATACATAATTCTGCTACATCATTCTTGATTATTTCTGTGTAGGTCTCATTCATTTGTGGTTTTTATTACCTCAGAGAACCGGCTGTTATATATGGGCGGTCGAGTCACTGATCAGTGAAAAATGCATGTAGGCAACATTTCTCACTTGAAGTCAACTTAACAGCTACTTGCACACATCTCACCATTGTTTTGAGTTCTCCATGGAATCGGTTGTTCGTTCCCAGTTACCAGCATCACATGGTCAAATGGCAGACTCTGGCTATTTTAGAATTACCAATGTAACAATATTGACTGTGGGAGGAATCTGGAGAACCCAGAGGGAACTCGCACAAAACCCGGAGAGAAAATACGACCTACACACACGAGCCTCAAGGGTATGTGACCCCACAACCTTCCTCCTGAGGCATTATAGATAGAAAAAAGTACACCACCATTCTAGCCTCTGAATAACTTGGGTTTTGATATAGGTTGATTTGAAACTATAGTTTGTGTCGAGATGCTGAAGAACTCCATGTGTGCTGCTGTGGATATACCATGAAAATCATTCAGATAAAAAGTGCCAAAGAATTCAAAAGTATGGGAATTACAGAAACCTATTATGAGATGAACATCTTCAGGGCCCCTACAATCTGTGAAATGACAGAATTCTGACCTTTGGTTTGTAGGATGTGGACCCCATCAAACCTGTTAGAGACAAAGGGACATGGGAAACCTTGTATGCCCCCCTTTTCCAGTAGCGATGAAAGTTGATGACTTAACATACATTATACAGAAAATGACTGATAATTCATTAAAATGTTTGATTTACTCAATATTTAACACTATGGGGTGTATGGATTCAAACATGTCAATACTACATTATGAAAAATTGACAAAATGAATGCATTGATGATGCCAAGGAGCTAAATAAAATTTTTAGATATAAGAGTGATAGTAATACAATTACTTGTATATTTTGGAGGGCTTATCACGCTCCCAACCTCCAACTTTTCAGCAATCACACACTTCTTGAAGTCATCAATAATAAAGAACACACCAGACAACAGTTGTTTCATTTGTTGCCCTCACTGTAAACTTATATAAGCATTTATTGTTTTTAAGTTACAATCCAAAAAATCCACAAACAATTTTCCCGAATTAACACAGGACAAAACCCCACCCTCCTCAGGGTGAGGACACAACTTTGGTTTCATTAGTCAGTTAGAAGCATCAAATAAAAACATCATGACATGATAAAAGTTTGGTTTGTTTTCGAACCTCAGCAAAAAATCTAACGCACTCTTGGAGAGCACCTCTCTCTAAGAGAACAGAAATGTATACGAGTACAGCCCATAATGTGTCTGTGTGTGGAAGAGAGGTGCTGGAGGACTTGAGAAGCTTTTCCAGGATATGAGTAAAAAGTTAAAGGAAAAATACATCAATGACCGAGGTCCCGATGAACATCAGGTTAATGCACCATGCGTCCATGTTGGTGCATGAAAAGACAACTTCTGTGAGTAGACTCCAATCTCTTACACGAAGTCCATGATGGAGTATCCATATATAGACGTTTTCCACTTTTAGTAAAGATTTAGTAACTAAAGTGGCGTTTCAAACATGGGTTTACTTGTACACCTGGAGATTATCGTCATTTATGAGTCCTCAAGTAATTTTACTTTAATAAATAAAATGATGAGTCAAACTCCCCACATTTTATATTTAGTGTCCCCACTTCAAATGTACATACGAGAAATATTAGTTGTGTGTTTTTTTAATTATTTTTAGATGGTCATTCAAGTCAAAATTTCAAGAAGTCAGATTTCAATCTCAGATTTATTCTCCAAATAAAATCAAGATTTTTTTGAAAATGTTCTTAGGAAAATGAGGTTAAATAAAATTTCAATTATTTTATTCACTTTAAAAGTTATATTTTCATTATTCTGAAAATGTAACTACCAAACTATTTTCACATTCATAATAGGGTACTTTGCCTCAAAAATAATTCAGAATCAATAATTAAAAAGGGTTGTTGAAAAAAGTTTGAAAAACAATGAACTTAAGGTCTGAGCCTTTTAGTCAAAGAAAAGCAGAACGAGTATTGGTTATAAGTTTTGGTCAATAAAAAGTCTAAATAAAAAGTCAAATTGAGAATCAACTCTTTTTCAAAACATCAGGTTACCTTTACATTAAGGTTATTATTACCAATCCAACATATAAGGCCATTGCTATGAATACTAGAAACTGCATCTATTTGATGAAATACAAGTTGTTTTGTGATTGACCTCGGAGGTCCTAACACAGCTGAGGGACACTGTGTGCATGTTAGACTCTCAGCAGCGGCTGAGCACCCCATAAACGTCTAATCCTGGAATCACATCTTCAAACCTTCGCTCAACCAGATAAAACAGACTCTAATCGACATCATTCCTCCAGAGGGAATCCGCTGCCATACGTTCCCGCAATCTTCACCGCTATAGCCATCTCAGACTACCTGCGTAATACACCGTCTTTCAGGTCCTACTTCACGCACTCACTTTCCTCCTTTCAGCTGGGATTGGGCCAGTTGAGCTAAAATATTTACCAACAATACTTTATCTTGCCTTAGTTACAGGTAGTGTGAATGGTGTTAGTGTTGTTCGTTATTGTTGTCTCGTTATTGTCATGGAAAAAGGGTTGTTCATGAACATTTTTCGCTTAATTTTTGTCACATGGAAACAAGAAACATACATGGTTACATCCATACATACACTGAAACTACAATTCTCCAGATAGATACTTCAGAGTGTGTAGAATGAACAGAATCCATCCAAAAAAAATCTTCTTTGACTTTGCTAAGCTCTTTGGTGGAACTCTATTGCTGCCATGCCAGCATGGCTTCCTTTGGCTTCAATTGGCTGCAAGCAGAAAACAGTCACTGTCAGCAGTGTGGAGAAGCTGTCTTCGTACCTCACTGAGTGTATGAAGTCAGTGTGTTAATATTTGACTGGTGGGGCTAGTTATTTATTCATCAAACCAATCTGTAGCCAGAGGATATTTTCCTTTAACTTGTCACCAGTTGTATCATTTTTTAATTTCTAGGAATCATAATGATTCATAAATTTCAATGGAGGTCTTGCTGCATCAAGAACGTGCCAATTGTCCAAAACAACAACTGTGGAGGACTAATCTGGAGGCCAGGTCAGTAGTGTTGCACCAGGACAAGAACAACCAAACTTTTAAATGTCTTGACAGGACGTCAGCGTTCACTGTGTGCGGCATCATCCTGCAGCAGAGTTCCTTATAAAATGAGATGACAAGCAGCAACAGCATTGATAAAAAAAAAAAAGGTTTG
Organism: Lophius americanus; assembly: GCA_037951165.1. Taxonomy (NCBI): domain Eukaryota; kingdom Metazoa; phylum Chordata; class Actinopteri; order Lophiiformes; family Lophiidae; genus Lophius; species Lophius americanus. The sequence continues at coordinate 10,888,041 of JBBDHG010000015.1, read as the reverse complement.
GGAGGAGGTATATGTGCAAAACACACAAAAAAAAACATTTAAAAAGCTGACTTTAGGAGATACTACAATTTCACAATTAGTCGTGTGATCACAACAGTCATAAAAATACATGAGTAAAAATGAAGAAAATAAGAAGTCTTCATCAAAATTCACTTTCTCCTTAAGTTTGAATTTAACCCTTGGAACTGCTGGTGTCCCGCAATGACTTCTACCGTCACCACTGTGACAGGGAATGTTACACATGTCGATACCTAGACATGTCCCGCGAGTCAGAGGTTTAACCAGGAACAAGATCCTAATTGAAAGAAGAAACATAAAGGCAGCAGAAGCAAACAGTGGTACCAAATCCTAATCAGGTATTCTTTACAGCGAGGTTTAAGCTGAAACTAATGGGTAAAATTACTAATAAACCTTTTATATTTAACATTTTGGTTTTCCTACACATTAAAATAAGTTGGTGTAGTAAATATTTCACTTTGTGAAACGAATAAAAAAGAGAGAGGGGGACATAAAAATGAATTTTGCAATTTTTTTGACTATTTTCTTTACCCTTGGTGTGTTCACAATTCTATAAAATGATTCAATTAAGTAAGTCATAATACTTCAGATTAAACATGGCAAATTTGTTTTTAGTGCTGTTCGGCCCTCGACGTGGACTTAATTCTGGGCCCCTCTGTGATTGAGTTTGACACCCCTGCTCTAACTAATACCTAACAATATATAAATAATAACAAAAATGTAATTTCTATTGTAAAAGAAAAATAAGACAAATATTTTGTGTATATATCAGTATGATAACTTACAGGAAGGAAACTGTTAAAGACAAGAAAGAAGCTCAACTAACTGTTTATCACTGGACTATAATAAAGGTTTCAAACACACCATTAGTTTGCTGAAATATCTCAAGTGACTGTGGCTCGGAGGGTTGAGCAGCGGCTTTCCATTGGTGTGAGAGGAATTGCGTGGATGCTTCTAACTGCCATCTCCATATGAAGGTGTGAGGAATTAGAGTTTCTCTAGGAAAATTGCTACTTATTCCCTTTAATTAATAAACTTTGGACCAGAGTTTATTAATTGGCTGGCTGAGTGATCGCTAGCACTTGTAAAATGGTTAGCTAATATCATCGAAGACAGCAAAAAATGCCCAGCTACCTTCAACAACTTATCCAACTTTGCTTATTAATTATATGATGATTTCAAAGCTGTGGAAGCAGCTGCTTCAGGGTCTTATCCTACTGAGTTTCAAAAATGTATTCACCCTAACAAGAGATGGGGTCTTGCTTTCTTATCCTCTAACTACAAATGTAAAGTTTCAGCTATATGAACTCTCAAGCACCAATTCATTTAACCTGAATTAGTACTAGGTAATAGCATCGTATTTCGTCGGTTGTCAACCCTATTGCTTACTGTCTGTTTGGAGGGATGTCAAAATAATCATGCTGCTAAAGCCAAAAGAGTCGCTCTGAGAGCAAAACAAAGTTGATGTTCAAGTGTGCCAATAATGAAATTTAGTAATATCTTTCTTCACAGCGGGAATAAAAAAATGGGGCTAAATGTAAGTGCAATGAAACCTAAATAAATAATTATTTCTTTATACATTTTATTCTTTGCTGGATTTTTTAGTTAATTTTTGACACAGTATATTAACCATAAAAATAAAATAAAAAAAATGAAGCTAAAATAATTTCTTGAGGAAATTTGTATTTCATGGAAAATAGTCAGTATATAAGTTTAATTTAATTAGCTCAACCTCTTGGTGAAGTATTTTTTATACAATTATTTTACCCTTATTTGACTTTTTTGGTTGAATCAAGTTACAAAATTCTGTGTGGTACGTCACCAGAATCTTTCATATGTAAAAAAAAAAATAATCCTACTGATCCAATCGGACTTCCTTTGACCTGTGGTGTCCCTAAGGCCTCAATCCTTGGCCCCACCTTTAGCATATACATGCGGTCACTGGGTCATAGGTTCAGTCAAGTAACACACGATTTTCAATAAGAAATAGCGACAAACAATGGGCTCAACAGGCCAACATATTACGAAACAAAACTCTATTTGATCTATCAATAGATGGGTAACTTGAGTTTTTGGTTCATTGACTCATTATAAAGGATGCTTGATTAGAAAATGGTACCATGTCACTTGTAGAACACTACATAAAAAAAGACTTAAGTTGACAGATAGATCCAAATAAAATATAAAGACTTAAAAGACTGCGCATATAAAACATCAAACTTCAAAACTAAATAATGAACAGCAGAAGAAACACAAGCAATTATATTCTTTATGAAGGATGGGTATCAAACCCCTTCAATAAATCAGTTCTGGTTCCTAACTCGCCATTACTGAAGTATCGATATGCTCCTAGACAAAGTTTACATAAACATAAACATACATAAACTCCATTTGTGTTTGGCTCTGGGAAGTTTGTGGTTTGTCACATCATTCTTGAAGTCTTTTATTTTTGGAAAAAATTATGGCGAGAATTGCCGATAATAGCATCTGTGTCTACAAGCAGTATAAGTATTTATAAAAGGCTAACAATAACCATCCCTACAAACCATGTATGCAATCAATCACAAGAAAAAACCATCGAGGTTATCTGACAGAAGGCACTCAATCTCAAGAGTCTATGGATTTGGATTTATCAGATCATAAATATTGGTAAAGAGCTCAATCAGTATGAGAAGTCAGACAGAGAAGAGCTGGAATGAGGGCTGACAGTACCATCCACCATTCAGCAGAATGCTCTGCTGTGTTTAACTAGGTGTGTGTTTGTGGGAGTGTGTCTCTTCACATGCCATAGTTAACAGAGCTCAGCGCTGGTCTCTTCTTGCCTTTAATCTTCAGTGATCCATAACGAGCCAGCTGGCAAAATAAAATACAGTTATCAATGTAATTTTCCTCAAAGCAGATGGCCTTTTACAACAGATGTCCTACAGAGCTAGTGGTAACTGAGCACTTACATCTTTGCGGACTCTTGATCTCGTCATCTTGACACTCTGTGATCGTCTCAGTCCTTTCTGAGAAACAGCCTCGTCTTCAGAGAAGGTGGGCTCAGTCTCTTCATCCGTCCCGTCGTCGTCCTGGTCATAAAAGTATTCTGAAAAATATACACACACATATACTTAAAAGGGCGGCACGATGGCGCAGTGGCTAGCGCTGCTGCCTCACAGCAAGAAGGTACCGGGTTCGAACCCACATCTGCCGGAGCTTTCTGTGCGGAGCTTGCATGTTCTCCCTGTGTCTGCGTGGGTTCTCTCAAAGAACTCCAGCTTTCTCCCACAGTCCAAAAACATATGATATAGCTGAATTGGTGACACAAAATTGCCCGTAGGAGTAAGTGTGTGTCTCTATGTGTCTGCCCTGCGATGTACTGGCGACGTGTCCAGGATGTACACTGCCTCTTGCCTGATGTTAGCTGGGATAGGCTCCCGCCTCCCGTGACCCTGTACAGGATAAGCGGTAGATAATGAATGAATATACTTAACACTTAATAACCGACTCATTAACGTCTTAAGTTTATGTATTTAATTAACCTGAAAGTAGGGATGGGCAACAAAACGATACAGTAAAGCAACATTGATGTTTTATCCTTAGTATTGGAAGATCATACAAGCCGTCAAATAACATTAATGAATGTGACACAGGTCACATGGTGTCTCTGTGAGTGGATACCATGTGACACAGGTCACATGGTGTCTCTGTGAGTGGATACCATGTGCCACAGGTCACATGGTACATACCTGTTCGCGCAAAGGCAAGCTAGAGTTACACACACACACATTGTGAAGAACAGGACTTTGAATTTCAAAAAAGGGAGACTCCATCAGCAATGTTTCAACAATTGAAAGGAAGCCGTAATGTCTTTAGCCTCACTGCTATCCTTCTTGGCACACAGCTATTTTTGTTGTGGGCTTTTTTTCTTCTTTTTCCTACACCTCCATACAGAGCTCCTCAGTTCAAGTGCTGAATGTGAACTTGTTTATCCTCTTAAAGTAAGGAAGTGGTTGACAAAGAAGATAGCAGGACTTCAGTTATATGAAAGCAGTCTGAATATTATATATATATAGCAGTCTGTTTGCTAAAACAAGATATCACCTCAGCAACCATGCCATTGTTACCTTTGCAAAGATGGTTATGCTAATCATTTGGTTTGTTTGTCTGATTATTAGAAGGATTAAGTAACACTGATGAAGAGTGTCAAATGGACCACGCAGGAACCCATTTAACTTTTAGTTTGCTGATTTTGTTAACAAAAACTAAGATTTGTCTATTAGTTAAATGAGACGTGACCGTATTACTAAATACTAACTGTGACTTAATCACGATTCAAATAGTGACTCGATGAAAATGTAATTTCTTTACATACGACATTGTAAAACCAAGCTACAGTTAAAAAGAAAACTCGTCCATCATAAGCCAGTTATTCAGTGCAAAAGTCAACACGACCAAACCGAGAAGTGATGAAGTGTGCAAAAGTGACAAAATGTATGTGTGTGTGTGAGTTTGAGCAGGCTACGTTGGCATCGATAATGTATTTTAGATTGGGGTGACAGGAGATTTGCGGGAAATAAAAAGATCCCATGAATGAAGAGGTTGACAGCACCTGGCTTGAATGATTAGTATGTTTACACTCTATATTTTTATTCACACAGTCTGAAACAGTGTTGGTGCTTTAACATGCCAAGTCTAAGAACTATGTATTTCTCTTAACTGACTTATTAATCATTCTTTGCTGACATGGTGCAAAGAGGAAGGAAGAAGCTGAATAATAGGGCAGACAAACAACCACGTTATTAGAACCAAGTTTGGAATTAGATTAAAAAAAACATAACAGTGAACTCTCTCGAGACCTCCACTGTTGCATTTGAAATACAAAATAGAGACAATGACGTACACAAGGCCAAATCATAGAATATTTCTTGCTAAGTGAAAGCCTCATGCACATCGGTCATGTGTGGATGTCGATAATTACAGTCAAGGGTCATAGTGTGATGAGTGGGTAAGTTCCACCTGTGTGTGAGAGATGCTGCTCCAGCAGAGGTCAGCACTCACTCAGCAAAAACACAACTGCCTGCTTGGATAAGCTCTCTGGGTCTCCCAAGCAAAACCCAACAATGGGGAACATTAATACGTTTCAAATTTCCAAGGAAATGGATAAGACCTGTGTAATGAGTGAGACCTGTGTAATCAGTCAACTGAACACCTCTTAAACCCCCAAGAGGTGTTCAGTTGACATTTCTGCACCACTCAGGTTCAGTCAGACTTTAATTAAAATAATGGAAGGATAATGAAATCTTTAGCATTGCACTAATGCTAAGGATATAGATATATCTATATATAGATATATATCTATATATAGATATATCTATATATAGATAGATAGATATATAGAGATATAGATATATAGAGATATATAGAGATATATAGAGATAGAGATATATCGAGATAGAGATATAGATAGATAGAGATAGATAGATATATAGAGATATAGAGATAGATATATAGAGATAGATATATAGATATAGATCTATATATATATAGATATAGATCTATATCTATATATAGATATAGATATAGATATAGATATATATAGATAGATATATATCTATCTATATATATATGAGCAGGAGGGTTACAGTTGTTCTGAGTTGTCACTGAAAAAGCAGACATTATTTGTTTGTCAAGACCATAGGTGATCAATTATGGCCAACACACCACAGGGTACGTGATGTCCTGAAAACATAAACAGCAGTGATAAGCACATGAAAGAGAGAGGTTGGAGGATAACAGCGTCTCTATTCATGCCTCCATCTCTCCCGTTGGCTGGATGAGCTGAATACATAATGTAGTCTTTCCTCTCTCAGCATGTTAATGCTCTCTTCCTTCCCTCTCTCACTCTCTCCTTCTCAATCCATCCCTTGCATTTACACTCTCCTATTAAATTCATGTCTATTCCAACCCCCACCCAGTCTCCCTACCTCATTGACAGGCTGTGTGTGTGAGCGACATATGCGGAGGTGCACAGAGAGAGAAAAAGAGAGACTGTTTGACATTCCACCAGCATCCCACCCAACCTCATCTCATCCCCTCTGTCTGCTGGGAAGTCATCTCACTCTCTCTCACACATGCCGGTCAGTCTGCAGTTCTCCATAAGCGAGCATGGAAGAGAGGAGGCAAACAAAAGAAGCAGGATCATAAAACATAAATAATATTTTGTTGCGATGAAAGTGCCTGTGTTTCTATTCTAAAAACATATTTAGGGTGATTCCCTTTGGGAGTTCTGAGTATTTCACCTAAAAATGAAGACATACTTTTACAAACCCAGGTGCAGTCTGAACATCGCTTCCTGAGCCCACATGAGAAATTCAGGTTGAAATCCATTTAATCTATTCCAGTAAAAAGTCTGTACTCCTACAAAAACAATATCTATGACCTCATCATCAGTGTCCATTTCATATTTCCCAATTTTTCAAGTATTTCGTGTTTTGATTTTCAGAAAAAGGTTTGTTTGATTGAACAACACTTGAAACTTTCTTTTTTTTAAATGTATGTACAGACACTAGGTTTGATGTTTGTACCTGTACGTATGCTCCTCATGCTGATCAGTTTGAGTTCAGACTTTCAATGGGGTCTCAGTTTGTGTTTTTTGATCGTGAAGGAATTTTCGTTTGTTAGATTGACTCTCTCATTCAGACTGGTACTTCAGAGAATTTACTTTGAGAGAGCTGGTCTGGCTTTGAAAAAGAAACCCAGGTTGTAGATACTTTATACTCAGAAGCCAATAATTCCTTACTTATGTTCTGATCAGGAACATTTCCCATTTGGGGATGGCACTACCACTGTTCACCTGTTCACATTTTTAAGGTGCAGTGTCTGACCTTTAGTGCCCTCTAGAGGTGAAGTTCCAGATTGCAACATAATTGCTCCTCATATCCCTCCCTAACCAACAATCTACTGTACCCTCAAGTGTCAAGATGAAGTGCTCTAAAAATTTGTAATTCACATAATAGAATTATTATAAGCTCCACATTCTAGCAGTGTTGACAGTCACACTGGGGGCGCCATTCCTCATCCCCAAGGAAAAGGAAGAAAGAGAGCGCATTGATGACTCGGTCAATTGCCCTGGGTAGCCTCAAGGAACAGACGAGGAGCAATGTAAAGCTCGATGACGGAGCTTCAAGACACCGCCGCCCCAAACCCTTCCAAGCCAACCCCAGAGCTTGTTGTACAGCACAGTGAAGGATGATGCACCCAGTGGAGGCCTGCAGTACCTGGGAGAGATCCCCCCCCCCCCCTCCTCCCTCTGGAGATATAGCGGACTGCTTTGAATTTTATCATAAAAAAAAAGAAGGAAAAAATATAGTTATTTTAAGCTGATTTTAGACTTTAAAAAAAAACTAGTTATAAATATAATATTCCATTCATTCAAATTGACACCCCTAAGTTTTACATACTGCTTCTTTAAGACATGCTCAGTCTTGTCAGACTTCGCTACATCGGCTTACTAGATTTCCTTCACAATGTTGCATCACGAACAGGATCTCAGTGCTACAACAAATTCACTTACTTGCAACATAATTTGTGAGATATGTTCCAGAAAAAATTACCATCCTTTAGAGTTGCCTAAGTCAACATGAGTTGATAGAAAAACCACAAAAAAATTTGTTTAAAATTAAAAATGATGTAATAGGGTTAATGTGTGTGTACAGTTTGGTGAAGCTAGTATTTATAGTAGTAATTTTGTAATTAGTAGTAATTTTGAATAAAGAAAATAAACTGTTCAGTAATAAGTATTGAACAATTTTTGAGTTTTGACACAGTAACCCTCATTTGAAGATGAATTGAAAATAAATTTCAACACTCTTAGGATTGAGCTTAAAGTCAGCTTGTAACAATGGAAACAGTGACAAAGTGACAAAAATCCACATATAGCTAAGGTTACTGGTAACATATAATAAACATGACCAGGATCCATGGTTTTGGCACAACAATCCCATCATGCTTTGAGTGATACTGTATATCAGTTAAATCTGTAACCACAGACGTACATAGAGCTATCACTGAATTATGTGAATGATGGTTATCATATTATTCCTCAAGTACTAATTAATGTATTGAATGATGATATATACCAAATGCATATCCTGATTACTTGAAAGAGTAAGACTCACGGATTTTGTGTGCATGTTGAAACATATGACTGCAAAGAATGGCTAATAGTTTGAACCAAAGTTTGTCTTCAAAGGATTACAATTCAAATGGCACCCAACAGAATTCTAACAATGTCATCTTTGTCGAGCTGCAAAATTAAAGATTAATTATCAAATTTTACTGAACTCTTTCAAAGGCATGTCTAGTGTACCCAAACATACAGACAATTCCTAAATCTAAGAAGACTATGGGTAAACAGGAATTTGACATCAGAGACAACCTGTTCCATGGCTTGCAGTCTGGTCCCAGAAACTGTGTGAGTGAGTGAGTGAGTGAGTGAGTGAGTGAGTGAGTGAGTGAGTGAGTGAGTGTGTGTGTGATTTACCAGCTCCGTCAGTGTCCTTGCTCTGAGCCCTTCTGACAGCGGGATTGGCCGAGTGAGAGCTGTACTGGGGTCCTCCTCTGTCATCCTGCTGACCTATCTGCGTAAGGTCATGCATACTCAGGCTACGCAGCTTCTCAGTGATGGCCCCCTGACCCTGTACAGACCAACACACGTGTCAGTATTACATCACCAACAAATACCTCTCTCAGGGACAGACAGATCAAATTACAACACCAATAAAGTAAATGATTGAAATAAAACCTAATTGGGGCTCTAGAGCTTTGAGGTGAAAGTTAACAACTTTCACATGGGTCAGGATCATGACAATGAACAGAGACATTTTGGTCATCATTTCTGCTGTATGTCTGCAGGTCTGTCAGTCCTCACTAGGTGATATGAGGAATTATGTCCCATTCAGTTAGCAATAACTGAATGGGACATAACAACAGGACAAATGGTGCTTATCCCGTGTACAGCTACACAAACATATAGCTCTGGCTGGCTTCCATAGCAATTTGCAAGTCCACTGAGCTTTATCTATTTTTACCCCTGTGTTTTCGCATAGCTGTCTGGAGTAAACAATGCAAAGTATTTCAAATATTCCTTTTCTGTTTTTCAGAGGTTTGTTTTTTCCAAACCGTCACATGCTTAAAAACAGATCAAGCTGCAGAGTCACTTCCATGTCATAATTCTGAAATATCTGCCCATGAAATGGTTTGGTTTTTAGTGGTCCCATTGTTTAAAACTCTGCACACATGTCAGATGTTAAGCAGAAGCTTAAACTGTATAAATTCATGCTAGAGTCAGATGATAATTCGGTTTGGCTGAACAATCTGCACTAAACATCCGAAGATGTTTTGTGCAGATCTGATTAACATTATATTAATCATATCCAGATTTGTCATAATAATAATAATAATACATTTAATTTATAATGCACTTTACATTTGGATTATAAATTAAATGTATTATTATTATTATTATGATAAATCTGGATATGATTAATATAATGTTAATCAGATCTGCACAAAACATCATCATGCTGTGAAAACATAATTCTACCCCTTTTAGTTATTTTGAATTGAATTGATTCTAATGATACAATATAAACATTTAGAATATTAAAAAATTTACAGTATATCAAAGGAAAATTTCAGAAAGTTTTTCTTCTTTAAAGTGGAGGAGTTAACAATGTGCTCCCACTGTAATTTATTTATATTACTTGGGAAAAGCACGGATTTGATACCGTAGATTAGGTGGATGCATGACCAGGTAAGGATTAGTACCGGCACAATTCTGAAATTTTGGCTGATGCTTATTTCTCTTATAAATAATTTCAATTAATGATTTGATTCTGTTTGTCTGCCTAAAATCCCACCATTATAGTGTAACCTCTGTGTAAAAGCCCTCAAGTTTGTATATGCATGGCAGCAGACGATCCTGCATGTGTTTGTAATGGGTATGCCTCGGATTGGGCCATTCGGTGACACATACGGTTTCTTGCAATACGATGGGTGAAGGGGTGGAAATAAGAGGTAGAGAGAATGCCCTGCGATTCAGCAGAGCAAATGTGTTTTCTTTCTCATTAAGTAGCCAGTAATGACGAAAGTAATACACGTATAAAGAGTTACAGTCACTAAAGTAGCCTTACTCATTTGTGAAAGTGTGTTTTACGGCTAGGAAAGTATCTGATATCTGTAAAGTTTAGTTCAGAGCTAGCTCACTCCAAGTGAACTGGCCGCTAGTTAGCATCCTGGCTAATGTTTTGCCCTGCAATCATGGACAATGAGGCCTGCACCGCGCATCACCAGACAGCTCCAGAAAGCACGACTGCACCTTTTGGCTAAAAGGGAGACCCAAAGTTTCTTTTCATCATCATATGTACTGTTGGCCTTTGTGTTTATTTTCTGAGTGGGCCCACAAGAATAAAAACCAAATTATTTATTAATTATTATATTCATTCATAAATTAATAAAGTATGTACCTATCATGGAAACCAACGTAATTAACCCATTGAGAACTGGATTCAGCATCATACTCAAAATCAAAGTGGAAAAATGAGATCCCAGGCTCATCCAACTTTTGTGAATTTCCTCAAGACAACTCATAATGAGGCTCAGTAGTGTGTAAGGCATCCATCTGCTTGTATGCACTCCATACAACGTCTGGGCATGCTCCTGATGAGACGACGATTGATCTCCTGGGAAATCTCCCCCCAGACCTGGATCCGGGCATCATTCAGCTTCTGGACAGTCTGCGGTGCGACATGGCGTCGGTGGATGCTACGATACATGATGTCAAGAGGTGTTCTATTGGAGTCTGAGGATCTCATTCGGTAGTAACAGCAGTCAGGGTACCCCTGGCTACCACATGGCGGTCTGTGCGGCCATCCAAGGATATGCCTCCCCAGTTCTTCACCAACCCATCGCAAAACCGGTCATGCTGGAAGATGTTGTAGGCAGCAGAACCTTCTCCAAAGCGTTTCCAGACTGTCAGATGTCTGTCACATGTGCTCAGTGGGAACCTGCTCTCATCTGTAATGGTTGCAGGTAGTGCTGTCCCCAGCAGCTGAAATTGACTCACGATCATTATTGCTTCCTGGTTAAGATGTTGATATCCCAGAGGTGTGATTAACCCGGGAGTTACACTGTGATGATTATGTGTTCCTTTTTATTTTTTTGTTCAGTGGAGCAACTTGAAGAGACCGTGACGACAATTGAAGCTCTTGGAAAGGGGAAAGTCAGAAGAAGGATGTTTAACACGTAATCCCAATCACTTATAGTACTCTTTAAGTGTAGTGAAGGAGTGAACATGAAAACCCTCCCTCTGTATGTGCCAGCTGTTGGAAGAGGTGAACATGAATGCTGCACGGCCCAACTGATGGGGAAGAAGCCATCGCTGGTGATGAAGGGGAAAGTCTACAGCTATCAACAGAGGGTGATTTAATTCCTACTGAAGACCTTCACCGAACATCACCAGACAGGTCACTGCATTATCAGAAACGGCTGCACCTCTGACTAAGACGAAGACCCAAAGTTTCCTTTCATCATCAACTTTGACACTGCAGTAGACATATTCTTCATTGTTGTCACCAGGATCAAACTTGGTATTTTCTTCTTCATTGATGCATTCTTCTTCATTGGTTCTTCTCCAAGACTGAAGGGGGATTTTCCTTTTCTTCATTGCTCATCCCGTTTCCTTTTCTTCATTGCTCATGGGACCTTGGTAAGATCATCGTAGGACATTAAAGTACCTGAACGGGGGATTAGTTGTCTTGGTCGAGTTACTCACTGTTGTATTGCTCATCGCATTGAGTAAAGACGCAAGCATCACAGCTGTAAGGTAAAAGCCACCATGTAACCATGTTTCATATCCTGCTTGTAACCGGATATGCAATTTGGGTTCTTTTGCCGGTACTTGTGATTATTTTTCTGAAAGGGCCCACAAGAGTAAAAGCAAAATTATGATTCTCATTCATCTCGTGTATTCGAATAGTGTTGTTGTGGATTCATAGATAGAGGCAAACCAGGATATACCAGTGAAGTTGACAGGTAATCCCATTGACTTTTGAGAGTGATACTGACCATAAGTTTCGTGATTTAATGGCTGTTACAAAGTGAGTCAGGTTTAAAGGGTAATGCACACAATTACTCTACCTGCAGAGTGAAAGCCTCCCCTAAACATCTAAATCCATTATAATGAAACAAATATACCCAGAGAAGACTCTTCTGAAAGCTTCAATAACAGTTTATTTAAACCTGTGGCTCTGGCCAGTATGTGAGAGTGCCGCAAATATGGTGAGGCGGTGGAACTATGATGGTTTTTTAGATTTTTGGATTTCACACATTACTCGCCCAGAGATATCAGGCTCTCATTTATCATTTTGCTTAAATACATTATAACCCAAGTTCTGTGACAGCAGTGCTGTGGTGTTTGACCTTCAAGTCTAAAGCTGAACACCATTGAGAAGATTTAGCTCCTCAAGAGATGAACAGTCAGAGGTTGGTTTATAGTTCAACTCTTAGCATGGTAAGAGCAAACAGATGATGTCATGACAGAGCATCAGCCATTCATCAAAAAAGGTGGAAACAATGTAGAAATAATAAGTATCAAATAAATATTATACATTTCAGCCAGCTTATTTATACCAATGAATGGAGGGGAGTATAATGATTAAGCAAAATAGTTGTGGTTGACTCATATAATTGGAATCCAAAGATTATACAATACTGTGACAGGCCTGGTAAGGATTGATGTGAGTCCTCTAGCAGAGTCTTAAGTAGAAGTAGTTAAACCTGTAGGTCAGTTCATCTCAACCGGGTCAGCACACTCTCCATAGCAAACCAACTGAATCTTGTAAAGACGATCAGAACACTGTAGATAAGCATCTGTCAATTTTCTTACAAATGACCTGACCAGTGATCTTTCAGTTGATGAGTCATGTGATAAAACCTAAACCCAGTCTGTGATAACTCACTCCTGCTACCAGATTTAATTCTGAACTTTTTGAACCATTACTTCCTGCCACATAACTGCAAAAATAAGTTGTGTTGTGTGACCAATTTGCAACGACTTTGGGCCTGAATTACTTTAGCAGGATAGATGGGTTTAAAAGGTCTGTCGGATGAGAGTATATCAGTCTTCTGTCATCGCATGCAGTCAAGTCCGAAGCTCTTAAAGCAGGAACGTGGTTTTTAAAAAAAAGAAAAAGGTGCAAAGAGAAAAGATAATATTGGTAGTACACAGGGGGTAACATGTGGGTTGTAACAGCATTAATAAATTAATAGATAAATGTTATTGATAGTTCCAAACTAAATAATGTCAAGTTTAGGTTTATTTTGTTTTTCTAAAATAGAAGAATTGAGCTAGTATTTATTCACATTTCAAAATGTAAAGAAATAAAGTCAAATAAAGTTGAGTTTATACATATTCGATTTCACATGTCTCTGAAATTTCTCCAGCTGAAAATTATGAAATGAAATATAATATATATATATACTTAAAATATGTCTAAATATTTATTTACTTACATATTTCCAGAACTAGTTTGGATCTTGCCATTAAACAAGAATTTAACGTTACCCCAGCTGTAAAATCCCACCTTAACCCCTGGTAATACCTAAACTAGTGCCATCATGTTCTTTTTTTCATGACATGTTATGTTTAAGAACCAAATCAATATTGAAATATAAATTCAAGTATGAACCAATTTAATGAGGAAACAGGTTCAGCTGAAAATATATACCTGCAAGAACACTGATACACAGAAAGGAAGCATTAGAGATATTATTTACAGGAAAACCAAAATTCTAAAATTAGGGTAACATCATCATCATGAGGGAGTGAAACAAATGAGCCACAGCAACCACATAAAGGGATAAAACGAACTAACTGAAGAAACTTTGATGACGCACAGAGCAAGTAAAAAAGAAAAAAATGGAGATTGTGAGAATAATTAGGAAAAATTAGTTTGCAAATAGAAAATATTTAACACTCATTTTAAATGAATGTGTATGTTGACAGAACACAAATAACCAAAATATGGGGAAGAATGGGAGAATAACGCGGATATGAAATGGGAACATTATGTCCATGCTGCTTACACTGACTGGGTTTTACCTCACAGGGAAGCCTGCTGAAGAACAGAAACCTTGAAGACAGAAGGATGTCGGTACAGAGAGAGAAACACAAGTCACAAGAGGGTTAGCTAGGAAGCAAGTCTGGTTTGAGCCACACATCACCCGCATAAAAAATATCCATCTTTTCAGCGTTGCTTTTAGTCTTTCATGAAGGAACAGAGAACTAAAGAACAAAGTTCATTGTCTCCTCAGTAACATGTCATGCAGATGGAAAGTTGTGAAGATTCTTAGTTTGCAAAACAAATGCGTAGTTTGACAGCAGAACAGTGCTGTAGTTTTCTTGGAAACAACTGAGTAAGATGGAAACTCATTTTAAACATGCCTAACCACATTCTCCTGAACCAGCAATATCCCAGATTGATTTGTAAAGACATTATCTATACTTTTACCGGGTGAACTTTTTATTCTGCGTTCACACATTGCATTCAACACATGCAAATTTTGCATCACTTTGTTTTCACAACTTTTTTAACCTCAACTGCTTTTCTTGTGCTATTAACACATACCTGCAAATTTAGAGCAACGATATATACAGCATTTCTCTCCGCCATTTCACTTTGTTATCACACATTACCAAAGTGCTCATAAGTACTGTTTTATTTTTTCTGTATAGGTAACAGATACGCCCAAAATCCAGAGACTGACTTACCTCCTGACTCTATCAGGAAGCAACATAGGCAGCTATAATTTTGCTTGGAATTTGAATGTAATTGAGCCACACAAAAGAATGTCTTCGCCTTAAGCATGAAAACAGCATTACAGTAGCATCCAAGCAAAATTTGTTGTAAAAAAAAAAAGACCTTCTACCTTTCCTTATATGTATTCTCTGTATTAATATATCTTACTTTGATATAATTTTACATTTTTATTTAAGTACTGACATATGCGGAGCGGTTGCTTTTTCATTGATCTCATCAAGGATCAAATGAATGTGCATAGAGCAACTGCATCCACTACACAAAGCTGACAAACTAACCCTTGTAACCATGCAACTACAGTGAAGAGTTTAGTCCATACATATTGTTATTTGTATGACATATTCCCCAAAAAATGTCTACAGTTCTTTTTATGTTTGTTAATTTATTATTTTTATATTTTAACACAAGCGTCACATGTAGTTGTTCCCCCACTTGTCCACTGTCACAGGAATGAGAAGATAATTTGAGATTTGATCGAAATAAAAGTGCTTTATAAATTAAATATATTGTTACTGATCTTTCATTAATGGGTCAATTGTACCATTAATCAGTGTACATGTTCAATAAATATGTACTTCAAGAGTTTTCCCACAGACTCCGTATGAACTTTTTACATCAAATTAATAAGCATTATACTGTTCCATTACAGAAGCCATTCATTTATCCACACTGGAAAAAATACTGATGTTCACTGCTATATTGTTGTAGTTTCGCAATGCATCCATGATGCTGTAAAAATCAAAGATAGAGATGAAGTGAAAACCTGAAGAGACATAATGATGGACTTAACTTAGCCATGTATCTTAAATGACAGATGAATTTCAGCCCATTGCTTATAAATTTGGTAGAGTGTGGCTGTGTGCTTATGGGGCAGTGATCAGACTACTGTAAAAGATCATACTGCTTGTTTTCTACCATGATATTCCACTTTTTTTTCCTGCCTTATCCATGAACATATTCTATAATTAAAAAAATAAATACAAATAAATGTGTGAACTAATATGTGGGCCTTAAAATGGCCTTGGGTATTTTCATATGAGGAAATTAAGAAGGAATTTAATATTCCTTTCTAATACATAGCACAGATTAAATAAGACAAGGTTCAGACAACCTAAACATAAATATGCTTGTATGCTGCATCCCTGATAGTAGGTGAGGCATAATGTATCTTCAATTGTACATCTCCGACATAACTCAGAAGCTGGGTTTGTACACCAAACCAAAGCTCCAGTCTCTGTAAAGATCTTGCAGTGGGCTCTCTGGCCCATCAGGCAGAGTCAGACAGATGGATTTTATACGAGATGCAGCTGGTTTTAGTGTGTAAGTACATCAAAATTCCAACTAGCAACAAATGAATTGGAAGTAACACAAATTCTTAAAACTGAAAGGGAGATGTGAAAAAGAGGAGCAAGAGAACTAAGTGGAATACAGGAAATAGAGGAGGAAAAGAGAATATAAGCAAAGAGCTGTATGAGGGGAATGTTGGAGTGAGAGACAGAGGCTTAATAGCATTTTCAATGAAAGCAGAGACAAGAGGGGCCATCATCGGAGTCACGAGAGGACAGGCACAAGGATGACATCACAGATGCAGCCAAAGATTTTTTCATTTACTCTCACACTTTTGGCCTGGATTTTTCTGATCCACATCTTCTGATTCAAGATGGGAAGCCCAACATTAACTAACGGAACCACAGACAAACACAAGACTATAAGTAAATAGGCAAGCAGGATTGGTTTCTCAGATTGACATCAATTCACACTGGTATCTCATTTGCTGCAAAAAATTTTTTATGGAATTGCTGTATTTTCTGTGATATACAGCATATTATTATGCAAAAAAAAAAGCAGGAAACTTCTTCAAATACACTATTTATGTTACTGATGTAATTTTGGGAAAGTCTATACTTCTCTAATAAAACATTGGTGAAATCACAATGCAATGCTTTTATGCATGTTTTTCTTTTCTTTTTTAAATCAGACAATAGTATCACCTTTTAAAACCATCAAAGACAATTGAAAATAAAATTTGTCTGGCCACAGACACTTGCCTTGACAGCTGCAGTGACTGCAGCGGTAGCTGCGATGCTCAGCCCCTGTTTGCCAAAGTTGACCATGGTCTCATAGCTCCTCTCTTTGGCCTGCACGATGTAATCATCAATTTCCTGAAGGGAAACATCAATAACACTTTTCAGGTGAACAATGTGACTGCTGTGTAATCTAATATAATCACTCTGTATTTTACAAACAGTCCATTTGCTCCAAGGCAGACATTGGATCTTACTTTCTCTCTGGAGGACAGCAGAGGGTGCAAGCATTTCCTGTATATGAGACTTGCTCCTCTTGTGTAGGGGGACAGCAGCCAGATCACAATGGCTATCTTCAGCTCATAGTACAGAGGAAACCTTGACATGCACAAATACACAGAATGCATCCCAACATGAATGAAGAAGTTATTTTCATTACAGGAAAAAAGTGGGTGAAACCTTTAACAAGTGTCAGTAAACTGCTATATGGTCATCTCAGAACCTTTGGTTACATTAATCAATTTCCAAGCAGTGCAGCCGCAGGTCTGGTGACTGTAGTTTGTAAAGCAGATGTGATGTCACGTCACAGCAAGGATGACAATAAGCTACACATCAACAGCAACCATCAGAAGAACAACTGACATCCACGGCCCACCATTATATTTTTGTACAGTGGAGACCAACAAAGTTTCTTAGGGTAGAAAGTTTCTTAGGGTTATTATTTGCCTGTGGCTCTCAATGAATTTTCTCATCCAGACTTAAAAATTTTTACTTTGTATTTTGTTACTCTAAAACATTACCATAGCAATCTGTTGCACCACGTCAGTTTCCATGTTGCTTTCCACCTGTGAGAGATCACTGACATGGTGATCTCTCACAGTAGAAAGCAACATGGAAATAATATCCTGTCAGGTAAAATGAGCCGTTATGTTCTAATGGCCCATGTGGGTTTGAGATCAGAGGAGATAATACTCGGAAGAAGTTTCTTCTTCTGAGTATCATTGTGTTGATATCACCGTTGTTTAAAACCCCTCCCACCCTAAAAGCCCATATATGGGCCTCTACATAAACAAGAAATAATTTCTGACCAAACAGAAACAAATGCCGCTGTTTAATATTCTCATATGCTGGAAAGATAATATCATAATGCTCATTAAAAAAGTAGTCATGAAATAATTTGACAAAAATAATTGGTTTATATGTGCAATTAAAAATCTTCAACAAATAAAATGTCCGACCAGCAGAGGGCGCAGTCAATATATGATGAGACAACTTATGACCCCCACCATTAACAGTGCTACTACGATTGATACCACCTGTAATCTGAGAAGCCTTGCGTCAATCAACTTTCAAACACAGCTTTGTCAAAGCAACACAGATCACTTAAGTCCATTTACACATCCATCTCACGTCCATAATTGGGTTTCTACCTAATTTGTGTAGTGTGTGTCTATAGCTCCCCCTGGTGGACAGATTTGGTATTTACTGCCAAAACCCTGTGCATTTGTCACATTTTGCTCCCATTGGCTATCTAAGTGTGCATAATGAAGAGTCCTCCCGGTCCTACCCCTTAAGAAAAACTAAAAATGATAAATGCTTTGTGGTATTTCTATCACATTTGATACAGTGGTTATCAGAGATTTAAGAAACTAATGGATTGTGTTGCTTGGCGTTTCCGTAATATAATATTTTTATAGCATTTTCATCTTAAAAAATAGAATAAAATAGGCAAAGATAGAAATAGTGCTTTTGTGTTTAATCACAGATTACAATGTCACTGACAATAAATTAATTTAAGTTTAATTTTAGTTTCATTAAACTAAAGTTTGTTTAGGTTAATTTAGCTTTAATTAACCCCAGGGATATCCAAATACACGTGATAGCTATGGAGCCTTTAAGAATGATTAGATATCAGGGTCTATAATATAATAGTGGTACAGCCAAGCTTACACTCTTTACAGTTGGTGATCCTCCATCTTCCTAACAATGATGTGATTCTGATTACACTGGTCAAGATTTGAATTCCATATATCAACAAAATTAATATTAAGAAGGGAAACCCCACTGGTGAACCTTGTTTTAGTTTTACCTTAGGAATTTCCATATTGTAAACCAGTGTACGTCGGAGACTCACCATGCCAATGTTAGGTCTGTGATGGTCTCCACCACAGTGTAGAGGGCAAACACAATCCAGTACATCATCCATCGCACCTACATAGACACACAGAAGAAGAAAGCCCTGAAAATTAAAGCTAAACCAATAAATGGAAACCTTCAACAATTTCAGGTCAGACAGTTTCAAATATCACAGTGTAAACATCACTCAAGACCTTTCTTGGCCCCACCACATCAACTCCCTGGTAAAGAAAGCCTGTCAGTGTTTCCACCACCCCAGAAGTCAGGGAAAATGTTAGCTCCCTCCAAAGAGTGCTCAGGAACTTTTACATCTGTACAACAGAGAGTATTCGTTTTTGGTGCATCACTGCCTGGATGGACAGCAGCACCAGACAAGACTACTTGGCCTTGCCCTTAGGAGGACAGTGCGCTTGGTTGAGTAGTACTACCTTTCCAGACCTGCTGGACATTTATCAAAGGGGATATTAAGAAAGCGCCAATTGTCAGGGAGCCCATTCTGCCAGAAGGCCAATCAGACAGGATTAGGAGATGCTCTATCCCAGACTTCATCCGCCTTCTCAACTGTATGTTATGTATAATGCTCACTGTACTTTGTGACTGCCAAGTATTCCAAATTTAAATCAAAAAATGTTGAAAAACAATTGTGACTCTTTGCATTCATTTCCATTTTTCAGATCTAAGGCATCGTTAGGGCATTCTGAGCATCGAGTGTGCTTGCCGTGCGTGAAGTGCGTGTGCTTATTCACCACACTACAAAGCTAAAGACTCAGTCTCAAGTCTCAGAAAACAAAATATATAACCCACCAGCTTCTCCATCTACGTTAAATGACTTTGGGATTCAATTTTTGTGCAACATGCGTCTCCATCAAGTCCATTTATTTTTTTTATTTTTTTTAAAGTATGAGCTATTCAGTCCGTGTACATTAGTTGAAAAAAGGTGGAATTAGTAATTTGTCAACAAATGCTATCAATTTTTCTTCCATGTGCAAAAGATAACAGAACATGAATTTGGAGAATATTTGAAGATTTTTGTTCATGATTGTATGATGCACAATTCACTTTAAACCAGTGCAATGTTCTTGTAGCCATTTCTATGTTTTATATCGTTCTTACTTTTATGTTTTTAGTATTGAATACAGTTTTAAGTAAATAAATAATACCAAACAATCCTTAAATAAGTATCTTCTATTAATCTATTAATTAACCAGTAGGAACACATTTTTATCCTAGCAAGAACAAGCTGGTACAATGAAGGATTTTCATGAATACAGTATAAATAACTGAAATAACTTCCATCGAAAGAAATCCCAGAAAATAGAGATTTTTTACATTTTTGTCTATATTGCACCTCCTCGAATGTTGAATATAAAGAAGAAGGAAATGAAAAAGAGCAGAAGAAGGCTAAAGTATGTCTAGTGAAGTTGATTTGGTTTTGTTCTACTAACACTGTTGTGATTCATCCAGCAGGTGAACACAGCAATTATGGTCAAGGCTTTCAAAACTGGAGTTAAGCCACTTTAATATTTCGTAAGATTTTGAGGCTCATTTGTTTTTCTCCAATTTGCTGCCATTTTATGCAGCAACTTTCAAACCAATTGAAATGAAGGGCAAGCGGAGGTGAGGCTTTTTTCCTCTTTACTTTCATGCCTTCTGCTGTCCTCTTCTGCTCCCTCTGTCCCCTTTAAGGCTTTTCCAGGCTCTTCTGCCTGTATTTCCATTTCAAAGAGCTAGCAATCGACAATGGCATGCAGACAGATAGTCACATGACAAGGTGAGGTATTAACCAGACCTGGCCGCTGCCTAATGACTGTATACACAATGACACAAACTAATGAAATGTCAGCAAGTGTGTGTGTTTGAAAGAGGGGGAACAAGAGAGGAACAGAAGAAACAAACAAATACTTCTCTCAGAAACACTAACACACACTAACACACACTCACATGCCCACACACACGAACACACAGGATGCAGACAGTCACACTCACAGCACCGTCTCTCAGTTGCCTGGACCATTACCACTGGACTGGTTAATTGGTGGCCTCATGATGAACTCTTTTCTTTGCTCATTCACACACTTGCATGCAGAGGCTCATGGGAATGATATATGTAAAGGAGAGAGAGTGAAACACAGAGGCAGTGAGATGGAGAGGATGTCTAATTTATGTTTCAATCTATTTCTACCTCTGCTGCTTCTTTCATCTCCTGCTTCATACCCCCTTTCTTTATCTCG
Organism: Lophius americanus; assembly: GCA_037951165.1. Taxonomy (NCBI): domain Eukaryota; kingdom Metazoa; phylum Chordata; class Actinopteri; order Lophiiformes; family Lophiidae; genus Lophius; species Lophius americanus. The sequence goes on along the minus strand of JBBDHG010000015.1, from coordinate 10,866,768 downwards.
CCGCGTTTTTTCTCTCTCCCTTATTTCCCTCCCTTTTTCATCTCATCAGCAGAGAGGACATTAAGTTGTGACCTCAGTGAAATATACAGCAGCAATTTTGCCTTCCTGAGGCACAAGGAGACATTTACTGGGCCCGTCTTTGAATAACTGCCTACCATTAAAGGAGAGAAAAAAATAACACCTGACATCAGCTCTTTACATCCAGCCGGCCAACTGCTAGATGTAGCATTGAAACAAAGCCAGGGAGCAAGTTGCATTTGACTAAGTAACTAATAAATATCTAAAATAAAAAATATCGTTAATGTTAGCTCTGCTTTCAAAAAAAAGAAAAAAGAAAAAGACAGACTAGTGTTGTGAAATGAATACGTAAAATATTACGGTCATCATTTATGAATTTAAATGCACTTAAATGGTGAAAGAACTGATTATATCTATGGGAGGACAGGTTGTTATATTCAGTAGTGGTACTTTCACTGAGTCATAAGTCTATCAGCAAGATTCTACCTATAGTTAAGTTGAAATGCACACGCTGACAGAGCGATCAAGTGACGAATTGAGAAATGATAAAGACAAAATAAATTCAGGTTTTCCAGTGTGTTCTGCTATGTCTTTGTGTAAACTGAATATAATATTAATAACTTTATATTTCTTAGTGTATAATCTGCTTATTTACCGCTCGTCATCCATGGGCGCTGCCCTACTACAAAACCTAAAAATGGTTCGTTTTGGGTCTTTTTTTTATTGGGAGGCCAATAAAAAATAAACCACGAAGGATGGAGACTACTAAGTTGTTCCCTGATAATTATTTATTTTTTGATTTTTAGATTGCATACTGTGATAAAAGTAGGATCATATATACTATTTAGTACGAAAAAAAGCAACGGAGCGTGAAACCTTTAAGACCTGGAAAGAAGAATTTAAGACCTGACTTATGAAATTCAGAGGTAAACTGATGGGGAGGTAAACAAAGTCAGTCAAGGGATCTTCCATTACTTTTTCTTGTGCTAAATAATGAATAAAATCAGCCATTTCTCAAAATGTGATTCTTAAGTGTAATCCCTTCCACAACTCTGAACAAATGACAATATTCTTGATCTTAGATGTAAACATTGACCTATAGGTTTACAGAATAAATAACTAAATAAATTTCATGTCAAGAGAAACCTCATCACTGGACACACTACTTGATGTGGTCACGAACAATAACATCATTTTGGCTCGTTGGAAATATGGCAACATTAGCCCTCAAGTTCACTTTGAAGGACAGATGACGTCTTCCCCATGACATCTAGGAATGGGTACACAATTTTTTATTTTGTTGCCTCTCCTCTGTACAGAAGACCACTAGGGCAACTCTGAGTGCTTCTCTAGCCATGATTTACCAGTCCCCTCATAAACATCCCATGACTTATTGTGACTGTAGGGTCTTGGTCAAACTTGGTGTGTTGTAGCCAGTTTTCTAACCAAAACGCTGCAAGAAGTTAGAGCTTTTTTGATTGCCCAATTTGACATGTGAATCTTAAAAGACCATCAAGGAAGGCAAAAATGTTGTGTACTCTTCTCTAAATAGCACTATATCCTCCAAAACGATAACAGTTGAATACATCCTCTCAAAAAAAAAAAAAGAGCATCTGAACTTGTGAACTTCCCTTTTTCGCAGGGCTGTGGCAATAGACTGGATTAGTTGTACCACTGTGAATCTAATAGATTGACAACCGAGTGCACATGTGGATTACATAAGCATTTGAGCTAGATTTGGACTATTTTTCTCATCTTCATTACCATTTGTTCCTTCCTTGGATTCAGAAAAATTATAGGTCACTTACTACCATCAACCCAACTACTTTGTGCAAGAACCGTGTAACCTAAAAATCTGTAATAGTGGCACACACTGAGGAGAACAAAGACAAGAAAAAAGAAAGTGAAGCTCGAAGTTGACTCACAGCTTACTGTGTTTGAACCTATGAGCTGGTGTGTTAAGGCTGTGAGTGAATGTGCTACCAACTGAGCAGACTGAGATTTCAAACTTCCAGAAATAAGTTACATCACCCAACTCCACTAAGAAAGCATTCTAAAGACTTATGATCGATATGCTTGTATAGGTTCCCATGAAAGCTTGAAAAATGTCATCACTCTTCTTTGACTAAAATTGAAAAAAATCGTTACTGAATCTAAAAACTAAAAAGAAATTAACATTTACCAAATATGATTAAAGTTAATGGGGACATGAAGCCAAATAAGATGACAAGTTTAACATAATTCTATGGCGACATCATGCGTACTATGTGACTCTGGCACATTAAAACTAAATATAGTGAGATATGAATACACAGACATATTATACCAATTTGGCATACCATCATTTAAATTCACTTTCTTCCTGATATTACTCCTGGCACTGATTGTTGGGAGGAGTTTGTATTGTTGTTTTGGTCACCCATTTCATACAGATGAATAACCAAGTGGAGGTTGGGGTTGGTATCAGGATGCAGGGTTAGTATCAGGATGAGATAGGAAGAGTGGGGGGCAACTTAGCAACTTACATATTCTTTGACGTTTTTAGTCTTGACAGCTTTGTAGGAGTAGTATGCGGGGTACAGAGTCCCAAAAACCAGCCTGCAGGAAGAGAAACAAAACATGATTCTTATCATTTGTATATCAAAACTTATCCATCCAGGCATCTTTTATAACTGCTTAAACCTTACAAGGTTGTGTGGGATTGGCTCCATCTGAGCTGTCAATGTGTGAAGGGCGGTGTACACCCTAAACAGGTCACCAGTTCATCAATAGCTGATAAATAGAAATGAGGAACCACGCTTGCTCACATTTACTCCTATGGGCGACTTACAGTCACCAGTTAAAATGATTACGCTATTGACAATAGAACATGTCACCTGCGCTCACATCGACACATTACAATGGTACCTGTTAATGAGTGCCAAATATTAGGCAGTGAGTGAGCATGTTGTCCTCAGGTTGATGTGATGGAACTATGGAAAATGTGCAAGATAATTAACTAACGGAATTTGACACGGGCCAAATAGTGAAAGCTAGAAGACCTGGTAAAAGCATCTCCAGCACTGCTGGTGCTGTTCGTATTCCCATTCACATACATATATACATATACATATATATACACTATGTATATAATATATACATATATGTAATATGTATAATATATATACTATGTATAACATATATATAATATGTATATAATAAATATATATATACATATACATAATATATATATTATATATTCCTCCAATGTATTACACACATTGGAGGAATAATCCAAAAGTTTTGGTTTTCCCTGTTGGAGTTTGCTTAGAATTGCTGATATCGCAAAGCGGTTTGGTCCAGTTTGGTGGTAGAACCCAGAGCAGTAAAGCGAGTTGTCCTTCTTCTTGTGGTCGGCAACTGGATTGGACTAGAACTTTTTGTGGTTGTGGTGAAAATAAGAGAAACTCTTACCCAAGCGGAGTGAGTCTGTACTGTAGGGCAGGTCTCGTATGCTCGTATACACCCACATACACGCCAATACAGCTTTTTGTGCTCGATTTGATACACATTTAATGATGAAAAATGTTTTGGTATACTTGGTTTTGCAGTGCAGGTACACATTTTATTATAACTCCAATTTGTATTAGTGTTTTGTTTGGTTTTGTGTTCAAAATGTCGAGCCTGCTGACAAAAAATGTCTAGAATGATTAAGTCTTTCAAAGTTGGGAGTAATGAGTGTGCTTTCACCCTTACCTCATTTGGTTTTGCAAAGTTTATTTCCTGGAAGGATGAGAGGAGGGGACGCGAGAGGACATGAAAGTGATGCGAAAGTGACTTGAAGATTGTAAAACTGCAGCAACAGTTTAACAAGGTACCCAACGGCACCAGTCAAAGTGACCTTACTGCAAATGAGAGAGATCATCTCATTTTCATGATGACCTGGACAGCATCCTGGACACTTGTACAACAAGCTCAACCATTAATGTGTTGATGTCTTGTCCAGCTTTAACATTAAGTGACGACCGATGTACCCAAAGATACTGAGACCACGTCAAAGAGCGGTCTCAAATACTGTGCTTAAATTTGGTGCACTGATAGTAACTCCAAAATGATAATAGTATTGTAACTGACTCCAGACATGCCAGTTCCCCCACACATCAATCATCATGTATAGGGTGAAGTAGCCCATATAGATGATCACAACAAGATGTCATTGTAGGTATGACATGAAAGGTTCTGCAGTACGTTTAGTCATCTGTTGAAAATTACTGGATTTCTTTTAAATCCTGATATTTATTGCAGAGATTCCAGAAGATAAAGAGAGCAGAATTTTGTGCATCAACAATTAAAAGCATTATTGATATTCCCACCACCTCAAATTCAGGTCGACTATAAGTAATCTTCAGGAACTACAGTTGTATTACATTAAAACCCTCCTTCCATATACAGATATAATACAGATATTGTTGTAGTCACAACACTGTTGAGATAAACATCACAATTATTTGCAAAAGTGAAAAAGTAAAGATTATATGTCTTTGTAGCCATTTTACATACACACTTCTGAAATCAACAGAGCTGTCTCTATCACACAAGCACTAACAAAAGAATGAATATCTAAACCCTAAGCTGCTCTCCGTGGCACCCTATATATTCTCCCTGACAGAACAGTGAGTGTGTGTGTGTGTGTGTGTGTGTGTGTGTGTGTGTGTGTGTGTGTGTGTGTGTGTGTGTGTGTGTGTGTGTGTGTGTGTGTGTGTGTGTGTGTGTGTGTGTGTGTGTGTGTGTGTGTGTGTGATGGAGGGCAGGAAAATCGACTAGATTAATTTATAGCGCTACACTCCTTCCCTCCAATCCCCGTCTCAGTAACATTCTTGTGCTCCTCGTTCCTCCTCCCCCACACACTGAGCTTGCCATGTCTGCAGCACAATGTGTTCTCTACAGTCCGGACGAGTACGCATGCTTGATCTGGAACACAAAGTGACAGTATACTCAGCCATCGCTTCTAATTCTAAGGGTTACATTTCAAAGAGCACTTACCACGTCTGGAGACTAAACTGGTGTAAGAATGTAAAAAGAATAATCCAAATAGCGAACAGTGGAGCAGACTGATATGAGAAAATAATAAGTGATATGAATTGCTATATTTCAATAGACCGTACCAATAGTATTTCAATTGGGACTAAAAGGAGGAGGCTCCCAGCATAGCCTAGTTGCTCTTGACTGTACAAGGTAAAGTCTGTTAAGCTTGTATTGTCCCTGTTGTGCCTTAGTCTTTTACTTTAAGAAAAAGCAAAGGCAAATTGAGTAAACCTAAGAATAGAAGCAAGATCACTAATTTTCACAAGCATTTAATATTCAACATGTGCAAGCCATCACATGGCAACCGACAAGCACCAACAGTGATTGATGCTTCTAAATCTAGAGGCGATGACCTCGATTGCTCCATGCGCAATGTGGTATTTACCAACAGAGAACTGAAACCATTATATCCTCCAGTGCTCTCTCCAAAGCCATCAGACGACTTTGATTAAAAAAAAGAAAGAAGATTTAATCTCAGAATATGGGAGATACTGGATCACTGCTGCCTCAATCGGTCAGCATGCTTGTGATTGTGGTGTTTAAATGCATTAACATACTGGAGTAGCTTGGACAACAATCGAGTCCCAAGACCCGTTGAATGGGACTTTCCTGTACCTCTCCACAGCTGAGTGTGTGCAGCGTATATAGATCCAGTGACAAATTCATGAAGCTCTCGATTAGGATTTTCTTTTACTGTGATTAAAACTATGTTTGGTGGATTACCAATCCAGCCGTTGCATAAAACGCAGACAGAGCGGAGGTAAATGGGAGTAGTAAGTTAACATTACGACAATTTATATACAGTATAAGTTATTTCCCAGCCACTAAAAAGGTTAAGTTAGGTTTACAACCCAAATGGGATAGTTTCTTACTCAGAGGCCTTGTAATCCAGCCTTTAGCTGTGTTTTGGAGGATCTCACAAGAAAAAAAGGAAGAATGGTACTAGAGTGCAAACCAGCACCGAGGCTCAACAATTATTCCCATCTGTTTTGTTTGAGTAGCCAAAGGCCAAAGTCTTGTGAAAATTAATTCAGAATTTGCTTTATTAGGGAGAGGGTTTGGATTTGTTTTATACAGCTGACAGTCTTGTAGACTTTAACGTGCAGTGTGTTTCAGTGTTTCGGGGCATCTCTGAGTTAATGGAATACAATATTCATAAACACGCATTTCTTAGTTTATAATAAGCTAAAAATGAGAACATAGCTTCAAAAAAGTATTTATCTATAGAGAAAACAGGTCCTCTTCCATTAATGTCGCTATAATGAGCTGTCATGTTTTTACAATAGCCTGAATGGACTCACTAAACTCTGGATCTAAAGAATTTATCTTTATTCATTTGTAAATGGTATTAAGACAATGAGGAAACACCTTGCATCTAAAAAGGAAAAAATAATGAGAAAATGAGTAAGTATTGCTGGCTAACTATTTTTAACTCCGAGTTAGGTGCTATGGCCACACAGTGCTGGAGGATTCTGTCACAAGACTTCTTCCTGGTGGTTGGAAATTTACCACTAGATGCTACCCAAGTTTGCAAACTACACCTTTGTGGGCACTTCTGTTTTTTATCCACCCGTTGCCAAAATTTTATTGAAATGAATCCAGTATGTTCGCATATCAACGGACCAAACCAAAAAGAGAATATGTGACAAAAAAACCTCTTCGACAATATATAAATTTTGATAAATCAAACACATCCTCTGTGATAATTTGATTTGATTTGTGTTAAATACAGGCCTTGAAGTTTTTAGCATTGTCGTTAGCAAACTACTGTACATATCTTCCCGGATTAACAGTGTGACAGCTACTTGAAATAACCTGAAATTCAGGTAATGATGGTTCAGAGCACATCAGCATTCAAAAAATGTCCACAGAACTGCAGAAGGCCTACTGCTGTTAAGAATTTTTATGATACTTGTTTTGCAGGCAAGTGCTTGACATTTTTTATCGATGGTAATGTTTTCAAACTATCCCTAAAGGCATCAAACCCAAGAATAATATGGATGATATTTTAAGTTCTAAACTCCAAACACCAGTTCCAGACTACAAGACTGTAGCACGATTTTAAATGTGGTCAATTCTCTGCCTCAGAGCCTAATACAAAGTTGAACTTGACCAATAGGATGACAGAGTGAAAAATGGCAGCGAGTAGATCCAGGTGCTTGGTGTTTGGTTTTTTTGATCTCTGAGCAGAGGGTGGATAGTATAACACAGAGTGCTTCCCTAGTCATGATTGACCCACTTACTTATAAACATAACTCTTCGGTGTGAACGAATGCTTCGGTCAAACTTGCAGTATTGCCAGTTGTCTGCCCAAGAAACTGCAAGATGTTATCGCGCTCTGACTGCCCGAACAAAAAAATCTTGAAAGGCCATGATGAAAGACAGAAATTTCATGTAGTCTGAACATAGCATGGGAAATATATGCCCTGGCCTTGACACATGCCAGGGCATCAATTGACACATGCATTTCCATCTGAAATTGGTTTGGAAATAAAAATAAGGTACCTCTAACTTGTACAGGACTATGGAATACTTCAACTCAAGATGAATTATGAAAGTTTGGTCACTTAAACAAAAAAAACTAAAAAACACATATACACACTCTATACCTTCTTCTATACAGTCACACTCTCACTCGGCAGCAGGCGAGCCGCCAAGCACCACAGCAGTTTATTTTCCTGCTGTTGCCATAGAAACAGCCAGGCTGCCAAAGTTTCCAAGCACTCTCTTCATGTCTACATCTTTTCTGACAGACTCTTTATTTTCAACTCAGTGCTTTATCTGCATCAAAGTAGACAATAAGGTTCCTGGAAATTCTGTGCAAAAGAAATACCAAAAGTTTGTAACTGAATTCCTCTCCACTCTTATATGGTTATGAAGGTGTGTTTGAGAGCCGCGAGGAACTGGTTATACAACAACCTAGATCTCCACTGACCAAGAAGAGTAGAACAGTGGTGGTGGCCAAGTGGTGGTGGTGGTGGTGGTGGTGGTGGTGGTGGTGGTGGTGGGGGGGGGGGGGGGGGGGGGGGGGGGTGTTGATGTCCGGCATAGAAAAACACAAGTAGTACAGACTCTCTAAATGAATATATAACTCAGCCTGCCAGCAGCGTAGTCTTGCAGCAGTATATAGAAGCTCTATCAATGTCTATACTCTCAAACATTATGCCCGTAATTTAAAACCCTTGTGATGGCTGTCCGATTTTTAGCTTGCTAATGAGGGGCAATTGCTGATGATGTGATAATAGTGTTTTCAGTGTCCAAATCCTAATTTGCTTTGACTTCAATTAGAGTGTAGACAGTGCACTCTGATCTACTTGTAAGATTACTGGTTGATAAAGGAGGTGTATGGTTCTGAAAGGATTGTCTGAGGCCACATGTCAGTTAAGAAAAGGTAAAAGAACCTTAGGAGTAGTCAATTCATATGCACAGTTTAAGTCAGTTTTGATCTGATCCTCATCAATTCCAATTAATCCACTTGTATGTTTGCAAGTCCATTGATGTTTAACACGCAATAATTGTGTATAAATGAATGTCTAGATGCAGAGTCAGTGTCATGTCAGGTTCAGACTACACAATATTACTGTCTTCAACAATGATGCTCCAACTTTCACTTGCCAGATTAGGCAATCACAGAACCATTTATTCTTGTCGTGTCTTTGTCCGAGACAGGCAACACTATGAATTGGACCCTGACCATTAATTCTTGTCAAGTCACGTGTCATCAATTAAGAGGCCGGTCCATCTTGACTATGCTATGTTAGTGTTCTCAGTCCAGACAAGAAGAAAAAATATTGTGGACCAGTGTAGGATGTCTCAAAGAGGTATCGCTGCAACATTTCAACAAGCCTCTCTTCTTTATCGTTGTTCCACCTCGCACCAGTGACATCCCTAGGTATGCATTCGTCATTCATGCAGCTCAGTGAGTAGAGCGGCCGTCTCCCAATCGGAAGGTAGCTCGCTTGAATCCCACCAGGGTCTACTTGTTGTAGGGTCCTTGAGCAAGACCCTGAAACCCCAACTTCAAACCCGGGCGCTTCAAAGGGGCTGCCCACTACTCCCTGGGGATGGGTCAAATGCAGAGAAATAATTTCATTATGTTGTACTGTTTATAGCTGTATGTGATCAATAAAGGATTTCTTCTTCTTGTTCTTCGTAGTCCCAGTCTTAGTCCACACTACTTTAATACAGACATTGATTTGACTATTACTACAACTGCCAACTCATGTTGAACAACAATGACCCCCAACATTAAGCTTTTGTACTATCGAGGCACCATAATTGTGCAACAGTACCTATAACAGACTGTAATTTGGACTATGACTAACATAATTATCACTGTAGTGAATATATAAACCAAGTGTTTCCTTAAACCAAGTTCACAGTGAAGGCACTGTATATACACTTTTTTTGAAACTATTTTGCGAGAAGCAAAGCCCCTTCTTTATTCCAGAACTACCTTCCCTCCGTATGCTACCATGGTATTCCTGTTTTACCATTTGAACCTCCCCCTCTCTCTCCGTGTGCAGCTGACAAAATAGCCCTGTTGCTTTTTAGATGGAGCTTGACTCAGGGCTCCAGGTCAATTTCCCTGGTTTCCTGACACCGTACACCACGAACAAGCAAATGAAAGGAAAGGGGGGCAGCATGACAAGAGAGGGAGAGCATAGAGAAATAGAGAACAAGAGCAATAAAACACAGGAGATATGCCAGGAGGGAAAAGAGGATGGAGAAATTGATGCAAAAGACCCAGAGATCTCCCAGATTTGAGCTTCCAACATCTGGTTTGAACTTCAGGAATAAGAATTTGATTACATGACTTTTCCCCTAAAAACACAGAGGCGGGATTGTTTGAGAACTGCTGCTACAGCAAATGAGTCTGGTTAGAGTCCAGGTCTGTGCATCCCATGAGTATTTCCTCATGAGGAAATATATGACATACATCATTGATACTGGTCTCACAGCTCACTTAGTCTTCCCACATTCAAATAACACATCATGCACCATTTTAAACTTTAACTCAATCATTTTAAGTTTTTTCGTTATAAGATAAGCTAAAAAGCCCTTTAATTCTTATAAGAATTGAATTACAGACTTTCTTAGGTCATTTAAAAAAAAAAAGTTCTCATTAATAAAAACACAATTGTTTTTTTTTTTATTATAGATTCTTATTTTGTTATTTATTTATTAATTTGGGGGATTTCAATGGTAGTATGCACATTTTAAATAAGATTGTTAACTGCTGTAAACTACAAACATCAAGCTCAATCGTGGTCACTGAGCAAAAACTGAATGAGTAAATGTATACCGAATAAGAGATGAAAATAGACCGAAATTCCTGGTTGAAAGGTAGCAGCAATAAAGCTGAAAATTGGAAAATAAATAAATAAGCTATTATATTCATTTGCATAGAGAATGCCATGTGGTGCTTATTGTGTGATGTCTTTAGGATTGCAGATTTTCCTCCTAAAATGATTCGTGCTGGGGGATATTCAGCTGAAAAATCACTCAAACGCGGTACATAATTTCCATTGTAAAAGGTTTGAGAACCACAGATTTAAACCACTTTTTCTGAGAGTAGACCAATAGTGAGCAAATCTGAAATGTAGCCAATAGCTTTGCAACTGGCAAACAGTTAGAGACTGGCACTAACTGTTCCAATCTTTTACACACTTGTACCAAAACAAACATGGATGACAACCAGTAGTTTGCACTGGTTTCGCACTGAGAACTTCTAGCTGAACAAGCCGAATAAACTGCCACGTCTGGGTAATATTAGGAATGAGAACCATACCAGAAGAAAATCCTTTACAAATACACTATTGTAGTGCAGGTGCCACTGATGACATAATTTCTAATGCTCTAAAAAGGTCTACACAGCGAAGTAACTTGATTCTCTGTGTATTTCTTGATGCTGCACTGTCTGGTCTGTTATAGAATATGGTTGAAAAACCATAGTTTTTCTCCAGCAAAAAGAAGTATGCATGCACGAGTCAATAACTTAGTCCAACTTATATCCATTGAATGCAAAATTGAAAAAATATTGATACCAAAGGTACCACCTGATACCACCTCTTTTCTTAGGCACTGCTTGTGCGGTTGGTGAACAAAATATTGACAGTTATTCGGGTATGCCACTCACAGTCCAATGAAGAGGTCCAACTTTTAATAAATGGAAACAGATATAGTAACGTTTACGAATCAACGATAAATAAAATTTAAAAAAATTTAAAACAAAGAAACTTTGTTATTTGGTTGCTATGTGTAGACCCTTTCATTTAAATATCGAAAGCTTTTTGAGATAGCGTATGTAGCTTATGATTTATTATATGTGATGGACAGACTGGACCTAGTCTAGTAACTGAAAACTGCTAAGCCTGAGTTTTTCCAAAAAAATTTCCCCAGGTGAATATAAATACCAGGTTCTGCATGCACTGTAGAACCTGGTATTATAAACTGGCGTTTTTCAAACTGGTATTTTACTAACTCCAAGAAGACTGGTGTTGGACAAACTGGTGTTGGACAAACTGGTGTTGGACAAACTGGTGTTGGACAAACTGGTGTTGGACAAACTGGTGTTGGACAAACTGCAGGCTTTGTATTTTCTTCATTTATGGTGAGATGGTGAGATGCTTATAGCCATGGTAGCTCTTGGTGTGCGTGTATGGTGCATGCATGTAACGCAAAAGGACATTTTCTTCTGAAACTGATAAATAAACATTGTTTATTTTGTCCCTCTGCACAGCATACAGCATTAATAGGTCCTAAATATCCTTTTAACTACCAGTAACCACTGGAGACAAAGCTGAAGAATGCAGTGCGTGCTGGGAGCAACTGTTTATAAAACATTGTCATTCATCAGTGGGGATGCTTACATCTACTTAACGTTCTTAGTTTGGGCAGCGCTCCAAGCGAAGACCTCAAATTTCAAAAGGAAAGCAGCAATGAAGAAGAAGAGGTAGACCAAAACTGTCTAAGAGATGCATACAACAAGAGCCCATTCCGTTTTTTTTTCCCCATAGAGTTTGTGGTACTGTAAAGTTGCTGTATTTTTATAGTTGGCAAACCAAAATAAATGTATCTATTTATTTCCGTACATGGGAATTACCATGAGTTTACAGTCGTGACATCATGACACAAACTGCTTCTCACAGCGGTTGACAGAAGCTATCATGGGCCTGGTATAACAAAGCAAAGCAGTCAACTGTATGAACAATAACCCAATAAGGGTTTTTAACGCATGACAAATCTTCCCAATAACATCTGGGAATCTTTTAATCTTTAAGTGTGTATATATACTTGCTAAAAGTGGACATGTTGGATAAAGAAGAATCATCATTTTGTTTGTTGAAAACGAATGTGATTCCACATCAATAGCTAAGACATTAACCCCACAACCCTCAGGTGTGCCGCATAAAACAAGCAGTTTACTGTACATGTCTGGCGGGTATCATTTTCAATAAATAAATATTATGTTAACTATCCAAAGATGAAGGATATGCTTTGTATTTTCCACCACTACCTGTCTTTTCTACAACATTCCAGTCCTCCATTACATCATATTTTAAAGCTACAAACCTAGAGGGGTTTGACAAAACCTAGTAGCCAGACCAGGGACTAAATAAAGGAAAACAAAGTTCAACAAAGATGGGAAACAACTAAACACACATCCTTTGTCTAGTATTAATTTAGGTTTTTCAAATATCTGTATTTACCTGGAGAACTTCTTTCTCTGACAGCTTTTTAATATTACTACCAATACAAACATCTAACAGGTGTGTTGGATTAGAAGATTATGTTTTTTATTTTGGATCATTTTGTGGTTTCAGTTAATTGGTGTTTCCATGGGTGCAAACAAAACAGAATATGTAAAACATGTAATAAGAAATACATGAGAAGAAACTTAACAACCATGAAGAGAAGGTATGATGTCAGGGCATTTTTATCTACCTTTTTCCTTTACTCATGTTTTAAATAATAAGTTCACATTGATTATTATTTGCTTGTGGATTGAATTAATAGCATCTGAAATAAAGATCTTAATTTCTTATAGCTATATTATATTGACATTATTTTAACATGAAATAGGTTTAGTTAGATTTATCCATAAACAGTGAGCAGAATTTTTTTCCAAAGGGCTACTTTACACTTTTATACCGCCAGTATGTTACAGAGCCTGTATTTTTTTTCCGCTTATACCTGCGTAAAAAACCTGCCTACCGGCTTTGAGTCAAGTTAAATAAATATTTAATACTAATATTTTCAGCAAAACATTTTCTTCTGAAACTGATAAATAACTTCTCTTCCTCATAAGTCAGGGGCTTTTTTCAGGTGAGCAATTTCATTATCCAAGACGGAAACATGTTTTGCCGCCTGGAGCACTAGATTGATCATCAACAACACAAACAATAACAGAAAATAATACACCACCTAAAAACCAATGCATATTTCCTGAACATAGAATATATAAGGTACACATTAAACAACAAGCAATCCCCAAAATACCAAAATTAGATGTGCAAATTTGAGCAGTGTCAGTTTATTTGCACGATTGTTTTGTGTTTGGCTGGGTTATTGCACAATAGACAAGAGTTTCTACTCCCTGGTCTGAGGGATGAGCTCCAAACCAAAAATGTATTAGATGGTCTGGCCTTGTAGAGGAAGCCCTGGTCAGAAATACTGTCACTTTCTCCACCACTCACTTGTGAAAGGGAACAGCAATAGCGAGAGGAGGAATTGTGACCAAAAAGATGGCACAAAAATCCATGTTCATGCACTTTATGATCTGAAAAATGTAAATTCTAGGAAAAAAGGCATATCTAATTAAGAGAATGTTCCATGTCATTTAAGCTCTGAAGGGAGCTTAAATGACATGCATGGTGATGCCTACTGAATCTAGCCAATTCAAATAAAGGGCCTTCACTTCTCAAAATACTTTGGTGCTTGGAAAAGGACTTTTTTGATGCCATCTTTTCAGTAAGGTTTCTTCCATTCTTCTTGTAACTTCTCTTCTACTTGCAGTGACTTTACATTTTACGTAAATAACGTGTGCAGCTATGCAATTCACATAATGGTTTCTGCCAGTGAAAGGTTACGGTTGCCAGGTTAAACTGGGCACGACAAGCTAAGAATAACTTGAGGAGAAAAGATGTCCCGTACACTCCCTCACATACAAACATGTGAAGACATGAAACTGCGCATTTCACCTGATGGACGACTCGACGGGCGAGTCTGTGGCCATGAAATCATTAGCTTTAGCGAACCACAGACCAGAAGGTTAGACGATTTAAGGCTCACATGGATCGATTGTTGCTACAAAAACCAAAAAACGATGCACTTGCCTCTAGCAAGGAATGCGAAAACTTAAATTGGATCGTTACACGTTGACAAAGCTACAGTTTAAAGTACTGACGTTAATGTCATGACATAGCCAAGAGACGGTAGCAACAAACAATGTAACATATCAATCCCATCATAGAGCTCGTTTTCGTCGTAAAACTAAAATGTTACTTTGTACATTGCTATAAATTGTCATTGTACTCACACAACACTTCTCGAGATTATCCAGGACACCATTTTTGCCTTGTGAGGTGTACGGCTGTCAGGAGAAGGACAAGGCAGCCCCGGTGAGCACGCTAGCTGTTAGCCGCTGGAAACTTCTTAAGCCCAAACTTGGATGGTCGAATCCGGCAGCAGTTAGTTAGTTAGCTTTACATACCGGAGAAAATAACAGTCTGCCCATGTAACCACAGCACAACGATAGACATCCGCTCCATATGACTCCTGTTGTTCCCTAACAGTCTCCTACTCCTCCACCTATTCACCTCCTCTCCCTACTTCCTGGCACCAGATACTATCTGACGTAAACAGGAAGAAGAAAAGCTACCAAGCCTACTATTGGTCAAATTATATTGTTTACGGTCTGCATAACCTGTCATTCATTGGCTGCGTTTGCAAACGTGACTTTCGCATGTCTGACGGTCAAATTTTTAAATTCAAATCTGCTCATTATTATAACCAATTCTGTATTCATAAAATTATTTTTTTTAAACTATATGCCATTCTACATAAGAATTTTTTTTTTAACTTTTAAACATTGCTAAACTTAGAAAGTCTGTATAATTTTTTTTCGCCATAAATTTGCTTTACTAACTCTCAATATCCTATTGGATCTAGCAAACCTCTGGTAAAACCTTCTTTTTCAATTTATTTGCAATTTTTTTTTAATTATTTTATTTTTCGTCATCTTCCACTTCTCTGGGTCCGGGTCGCGGGGGCAGCAGTTTCAGGTGGGAAGCCCAGACTTTCCTCTCCACGGACACATCCACCAACCCCTCTGGATGATTCCGAGGTGTTCCCAAGCCAGCCGAGAGATGTAATCTCCCCAGCGTGTCCTGGGTCTGCCCCGGGGTGTCTTCCCAGATGAACATGCCCAAAACACCTCCCCAGGGCAGCCTTCGGGGGGTAGCCTAACCAGATGCCCAAACCACCTCAATTGACTCCTCTCAATGCGGAGGAGCATCGTCCCTTATTTGAGCCTCTCCCGGATGACTGAGCTCCTCACCCTATCTCTAAGGCTGATTCCAGCCACCCTGTGGAGAAAACTCATTTCAGCCGCTTGTATCCACGATCTCATTCTTTTGGTCATGACTGGTTGGGCAAACTCCCACGCTCCCTCCAGCACCCTCAAGTATGGGGCCCGGTCGGGTTCAGACCGAAGCCGGGATATGGGTCCGTCCTCACATGGGCCCAACACCCACGGAGGAATCCGCAGTGGTCCGGTGTATTGTGGATTGGGCAGTATGAAAAGGTTTCCGACCCCATCTACGAAAGCTGAGGGTGGGGACATGGAATGTCACCTCACTGATGGGGAAGGAGCCTGAGCTTTTGTGAGAGGTCGAGAGGTACCGACAAAATATAGTCGGACTCACTTCTATGAATAACACTGGTTCTGGAGCACCTTCTCTACTCATCGTTGTTGCTGTCCATATAAATTCCAAAAAATGTTTCTTTTTAAAGATGGTTAAAAGGTGAATAACCTTTGAACTTTCCGATTATGCCAGTATTAGATTTCAAGCCCAAAAAATTCAGAATACATACATTGGTGGTAAAAGCTTAGTGGGTTCATCATCATCACAGAATACACAATTATTTGTCTCAATGCCAAACCACTATGGAGTTAAATTCCTGCCAAAAGTCCACCCACAAACGCAACACGGTTCAAGAGCAAAGAGCGTGTTATCCGCAAGCAGAGTGGGATTCGCGAGCAAAGAGCGTGCGATCCGCGAGCAGAGTGTGATTCGCGAGCAAAGACCATTTCATTAGATGGCTCATTGAAATATATGGTCAGACTCATGGTGCCTCCAGTCGCCCAGTAGTCTGCAGTCGGGTCCTGTGTGATAAACTTTTGAACTGAGTCACAGCGACACCTCCTTTTGTAACGGGTGAACTACAAAGATCCTGTGTGTGCACAAAAATGAAGACGCTCGTGTACAAGTAGCAAGCCTCTCATGCGGTAGATTTGTGCCAAAAGTAACATGTGGTTTTTCGTTTTGTGCAGTAGTAGGATAGATTTTCTTATACTTATAAATGCACATTTGTACTTGTAACTTGTAAGACATACTGCAGTTGTCTGTAGCACATTTTGTGTTTGCAAAACAGAAAATATTTGTTTGTCAATCATGTTTTTCCTTTGCAAATCACACTGACTTTGCTCGCAAATCACACGCTCTTTGTTTGCGAATCGTGTTGCGTTTGGGTGCGGACTTTTGGCAGTAATTTAACTCCATGAACCACTGTCATTGAAACTCATAAAATGGATATACTCCATTTAAGTTCTGTGCAACAGTAGCTCGTATGTGGTATCAGACAACATGAGCAAGCCTTCGCTCCCCAATCTTATCGCATCAATAAGCCTTGGGCGACCATGACCCTATTGCTGACTCACCAATTGTCCTTCTTTAGACAACTTTGGCTGCCGTAAACCATTGCAGACCAGGAACACCTAACAAAACCAGCAGTGCTGGACATTCTCTGACCCAGACATCTAGCAATCACAATAAGCCCTTGTCAAAGTTGCTGAGATCCTTACGCCTGACCATTGTTCCTGCTTCATCCACTTCAGGCCAAAATATTCCATTGCTTCCTACTATATCCCAAGCCCTGATCTCAATGTAACAAGATTGATGATGTTGTTACAACGTTCCAATTCTATTCTGACTGTACCTGTTTAAAAGGGGGAACTATGGAATATAGACTCATTAACGTTGAGGAAAAGATCAAAAATTAGGCTGCTGTATTTGCCCATGTCTTTATTCTCCACTGTATGCAGTGGGTTGAACAGTCTGTCTTCCCTTGAGGCCCAAGTGTCACTGTGGTATTCTTTCTCCACTTCTGGTCCAATGAGTCTGCACATGGTCAAGGTTTTCCTTTGTTTGTATTTCATTACAGTGATCAAGCAATCTGCCACAGAGTATTCTTTATTAAGGGCAAAATGGCGCCCTTGTTTATTTAATTTTGTTTAAATGATTCTGACTAATGTGTCTCTAATTTTCTTTTATAATAATTTGGTTGAGTCCGATTCTGTTTCTGTCCTGTTTACTGTGTTTTTCAGCAGAGTGCAAGTACCAGCAGGCTAATGGGGCACCTTACCCAGCGGACAAGGGTCCATCTATCTGAGGTGATCATAAAATTTGAATGATCTCTTTCGAATTGCTATAATCTTGTCCTAATTCTGTTTTTCATTCACCATCTATCTCCCTCTCTCTCCCCCCCCTAAATCTATTGAGGCTATTGTCATTTTATATATATATATATATATATATATATATATATATATATATATATATATATATATATATATATATATATTTTTTTTTTATATATATATATATATTTATTTATTTATTTATTTTTTGGGGGGCAAAGTCCTAAAAAATATATGACATTGAATAAAATAGTACGAATAACATTTTGCATTCAATAACCAAACATGTTGACACCTCAGTGTACCGGGTAACATGGAACATTCTCTTAAATGAAATATGCCTTTTTTTCTAGAATTTACATTTGATTGCTGAAGCCATTAAGTAATATCATTAATATTGTTTATTAAATAAGGCAGATTAGACTCTGATCTCTGATAATATCACAATCATGTATTACACAGATGAATGGGTACTTTTCATTGAAATCATCAGGCATACAAGCTGTATTTTATTTGGCGATAATCAAAATCTTGAATTAAGGTTTTTTTTCAAATGGAATGCCAAAATACTGTTGCTGTGATGCAATCAATATGTATATTCATTCCTCCACTAAAACTCTAAGACATAATTGGCATTTATAATAACTGTAGGGATAATTGTATTTCTGTATTATCGATGCATTGTAGAATTTTGTGGCTGAAATCTGTAATATTATAAAACATATTCACATTCATATTTGTGTAAACATAGAGAAACATCAGTTAATGTACTGAGAGAGAATTTGATTTTGAAAAAAATTTTTTTTAACTACGTATCCTCATCTGGACCAACTGAAGTGAAGAACTGAAGTGCAAATATAATGGACTGCGTTTTTCTTGGTCATTAGATAAACCAAACTAGCCATTAAGTCATATTCATTACGGTTTCCTTAGACAGGACTTGGCAAGCACAAACCCCATCTGTTAGCTTCAGCAGGCCTCTCTCATTGTGTGTGCATGGCCATCTTTGGGTGTTCATAATGACATCACAGCATGTGTGTAGCCATGAGCTTTTGACTTTATAGATTTGCAGATGTGCATGTTTGTGAACATTCTCACTCACATACATATGTGAGTTTTGTGCAAATACAGTATGTTGCCAGGACAGCATGTGTGTATGGTGTTGGAGGAGTGTTGGATTCCTAGCTACTTGTTATTCATGAAGGCGGCTGCTGCAGTATGCAGTAGTGTGAGGGAGATTACCAGTGGAGTCACTCTTGTAACACTGGTTTACTGGGACAGCATCTGAGCATTCCGGTTCAACAGAAAACACCTCCGCACCAAGTATTCAGCTGCTCAGCGCCAAATAATGTATGACACCATAAACAGTCAGAAAATTCCGTCAGAAACATACATGGTAACAAATTATTAAAAATGAGCAGATCTACTGAAAATAAGTAATTTGTAAGTATAAAAGCAGGTTCACCATGCATTGGAACAGGTCCAATAGTGAACATGGCAATACACTTGAGAACTCGGTATTGAAGATCTGCCAGTGCTGATCACCTCAATTGCCATCCCAGAAAGATCGCCCAATCCATTGGACGAAAAGCTAAGAAAATGCATCAAAGCCATAAATTGGCAGGTTAAACAGCCAGCACAGAGGAAAAACATATCATAAGGTGGTGTACTATCTTGTTTGTCATGGGAATGATTGCCCAGCACGGACAAGATACTAGCTGGAGGCCTTGAGGAGGGAGGAAACTTAATTTCCCATCACTGCCGACCGGTCTAGTAGAGAATTTTGCTGGGTAAAGCCAAACCTTACTATGAAGGCTGGATGACACTTACTTACACTGATCACGTCTAGAATATGCCAAAACGTACCTCCGAGTAAAATTTCCTGCAAATAAAAACATTTTCATTCCTGTGCGTCTGCCTGTCTCTCTGTCTGTTTGTGAGCAAGAATTCGAAAATACAGGGAAGTCCTTTATTTTACCGAATTCTTGTTCACAAACCGACAGCCAGACAGACAGACGCACAGGAATGAAAACACAACCTCTTTTCGGAGGTAATAAACCAACAAAACTGGTGAAAACAAAAACCTCCTCAGCAGAGGTGATTCAAAACACTGTGGTTATGTTTAGTATTCCCAAAGTTAAGCAAATCCTAGCATTCCTGAGGCAATATCCAGGTACTCTGACCTCATCCCACAGTCCGTCAAGCCTTTGTGTTCCGTTCTCCCTCTGTGTCTGTCCTGTGATTGGTCATCATGCTCACCTGTGTTTCCCCTCCAGCTGTGTCTCATTGTCTTGTTACGTCCGTGTATAAAGTATTTTCCTTACCTTCTCTTCTTGGCCAGTTCGTTCTATTATGAACTCTTCTGGGGTTTAGCTCGGACCCAAATGCAGACACAAGACGCAGCAGAGCAGGTGCAAAAATATTTATTGATAAACCGAAAAAGGGCACGAGGAAAAGCAGGAACAAAAACACTAGGATTAACTTACGAGACACTGGGAAAGGCTGGCACGCGTGACGACACGGGGGACATCATGCAACAAAGACCTGTGGTGGAGAGTGTCACCACAGAAAATACACAAGAAGAAATAAAAAAACTGGTTGGTTCTAACTTTGGTAACCCTGTGACCACCTGTGTTGTAGGAAATGCAAGTTGCTCGCCCTCGAAGGGCTGCGACTTGCTATCCCTCAGCGGCAGCTGTTGCTGTCTCGTTTGTATGGAAGACACCCCTTCAATAATCGCACTGTGAGCAGTGAGGAGTTGATAAGTTGCCGAATTTTGTGTGTGTCATACGTGTTGGTTACGGCAGCAGTTCGCTCCCCCTCCCAGCCGAGGTGTGTGTTAGTTGTTAGCGACAGCTAGCGTATCAGCTTGTGCTAACGCTAAAATTTTAAGTTTTTTGCCGTGTCGCCCCCCCAAAACCAGCATAGATGTATATTATCATTGGTCATTCATTGTTAGCAACACGGCGTTCGCTGGGCCACGCTAACTTCTTCATTTGGTTTTAGTGTTTGTTTACATTGTCGGTGACAGCAGTGTTTTTGCTCTCTCTCCCAGTTTGAACGCTTTTGTTAGTTTATTTTTAGCAATGGTGTTCCCGCTTCAGCTAACTTAAGAACTATGTAGAACCGTGTGTTGCATTGCTACTGCAGCATTTCTATTCTGTTTTTGGAATTGTTGTTCCGTAACAACAGTGATAGACAACCATTCCTGTATCGCCTGCATGGCTCCGCTGCAGCCTGAGGACGGTCATGACAGGTGCCCCCCATGTCTTGGTCTCAAGCACTTGAGGGAGGGCTTTTCTGAAGAACCCTGCATGAACTGCAGCTACATGCCCTGGACAGTGAAGGCCCCAAGATTGGCTGAGGTGGAACAGCTTTTGAGTGGTGTTCCCTCAGCACAGCAGCTAACTCCGGGAAAGAGCTTGACTCCGGTTAGATCTCGCTGGTAGAAACGTCGGGGTGTGTTTCCTCCAAGAGAGCCGGGGAGCCTGAAATAGATTCCAGGATGGACCAAATGACGGCGGACCTAGATGAGATGAAGTCTGCCTTTCTGACTTTCCAGACAGTGTGCGCCTACTTCTCCTGTTGCCTTGTCTGGTCGAAAAGATGTTATTTACTTGATGACAGCCTTAGCCACAGAACAAGGGGAATATGAGGTAGGCCTCTCATGGTACAGCCTCTCACGCCTCAGGGGTTCGATTGAGAGCTCAGAGGACAGTTCTCTGAATGCCATTATTCATATGCCCCTGGCTTCCCTGCAACTAGATGTGCCTCCAGTGCAGCCATCCATGTTCAGTGCTTTTTTTAGGTATGGTCAAGCATCTGCCACTTATGATCAGCATCCCTCATAGGATTACCTGTAGGATCTACATGCATGTTGGAGAGATTTTAGAGCCCTACTTCATGCAAAATCTGATAGCCGGGCCTTCGCCACCATGCTGAATGCAGCAAAGTTTGGTCTTGCCCACATGTCAGCAGTGGTTCAAATAAATGCGGCGTTCAGCGTCTCTCTAGATTAGCCCTAAGGTCAGACACAAGTCTTCCAAGTCCCCAGTGACGGGTCACGTACGACCTGCTGTCAATAGCTTATGATGCTCGCATGGGTTGGATAGGCAATTCTATTTCGCACCTTATGCTCGCCCTCTCAGCCTCCCTTCAGTCCTTACTGGTACCTTGCATACTGCTGCTCACACCTTTATTGATGCGTCCTTGCAGGCTTTTGCACCAATGTCTAGGGAGCTGGGACGGATGTCGTTCAACCTGGTCCTGGCTTGCTGCCAAGTTTAGTTGGCCCAGCTGGGCCACAATGAACTTGCGGAAGAGCCACTTAGTTCAACCCAGTGCTTTACTTTTCTTGGTTTAGATCTGGACACTCTGTCAATGAAGGCCTGTCCGTCAGCTTAGCAAGTGGACGAAATCCTCCATCTCCTTCCTCTCTTTCAAGAGGGCAAGTGGCTGCCCTAAGTGCAGTTTCTGCACCTTTTTGGCATGTTGACAGCTGCTGCATCTGTTGATCCCCTGGGCCTGCTGTCGCTACATCCCTTTAAGAGGTGTTTGAGTGGCTACTACTTACAAATCAGGTGGCACCGGCAGGAAGCTCAGCATGTCACGGTGGTGCCCCTTCGCCCTGTGTCTGTGAAGAGAGAACGCATTAATGTTAAGGGTTGGCCATTGGGATCTGTTCCATCCCATCGTGAAACGGTCACAATAGACGTCTCACAATGGAGTGTGACCGACACAAACAGCTCAAGGACAGGGGCCCCCATAGATCTGCTCGAGCTGTGAGCATGTGTTCGAGCTGTGGGCTGTCACTCAAGCACTTCATTCTACATTTGAGCATTTGAGGGGGAGCCATGTCCTCGTCCGGTCGGATAACATCTTGACAGTCTCCCAAATAAATCACCGACGGGGAATTAGGTTTGCATGGATGCTGCGCATGACCCCGGATCCTCTCACGGGGGCAGCCCCTTGCCTAGTCAGCCTGAGGATAATGCATTTAACTGGGTAGCGAAACAGGTTGCGGATTTCTTTTACTGTGGCAAGCTTCATCTCATTCATAGGGGAATGGCCAGGGAGGACATGGTTTCCTCTGCTGCACAGACTTTGTACTGATCGAAACGTCGGGCTGCAGAACCGTGTGTTGCGGTTCTGCAGCCTAACACTGTAGGGTGCCACAGACTGGTGTTCCTCTTCTTGAAAGGGGCTCTGAGACTTCTTCCCCCGTAAGCCCTGAGAGTCAGCCTATTCAGCTGGCATAGTTCGACCCGCCAGCAGGTGAAGGGAACAACAATCAAGACTGTTATGCCCTGTGCAGACTTTGAGAATTTTTGTAGACAGTACTATAAGCATTGGTTGGTCGGTCGGACTCTTTCTTGCTATGGTGGTCCTAGGATTGGTTGTGCTCTGTACAAACAGCGCCTGTATCACTGGGTTACAGAATTCATACAGCATGCATATAAGGCAGCAGGCCTTGTACTAGTACTTGGAGTTAGGTGCCACTCCAAAAGGAGCATCCCTACATCATGGGCAACTTTGACAGGAGTGCCCCCGGAGGGCATATGTGTTGCGGCCTCGTGGACATCGCTGAACACCTCTAGGTTTTCCAAAAAGAGCGTTGCCAGTCCCCGTCCACCGGGGGAAAATCTTTACTCACTGGGGGTCACCAAGGACTTCCCCTAGTAACAGCTTTGTTCGGTGAAACAGAAAAAAAGTTACGTATACAACTACAGTTCTATGAATCCTGGATGACCACCATAGAATTCAGTCACGCAGAATCCTTGGGTCCTCGCAAGAAGATACTGAAGGAACAGAAAGAATTGAAGACACCAAAAGATATACCCTGCCTGGTGTTATCAGTGGTAAGAAGTGACTTTGTTGGTATAGCTACTCAACCTGCGCATGGTCGAGACTGATATATCCATTGCTTGAAGCAACGCCTCTGGTGGTCATCCAGGATTCATAGAACCATAGTTATATAAAGTACGTAAATTTCATTTAAAAGTCACATGCATCCATGTTTAGGGATCTGGTCAAGTTAAAACAACAACAATTTTGTTCAAGGCAAAAAACAAATTACTTCTGGTCGACATTCAAAACGTTTTTTGTGAAAGGCAGGGGGGTTATAATTTAAGAAGAGGATGTAAAAAACACTTTGTTCGTACAACAAAGAGGAGTATGTGTGTGTCAGTCTGTGGAGTGGATTTGCGGACTGCTTCAGGTGATGGGTTGAAAAAACAAAGATATAAATCTTTAAAATAATATATATAAAAAAAACTTTTTTGGAGGGTATATGGATGAGGAAGGGTGGCATTAAGGGTTGCTTCTTTTGTTTTTAACACTAGGTAGATTTATTGGTTCGGAATTACTTTGGTTTATATGTTGTGAATTGAATTATATGTGATGTAAATAGTTTAGAATAGTTCTCTGTGTAATTATAACTGGTTGAAAATACATTTAGAAGATGTGAAACATGTATGAGTTAAGGGAGATGAAATGAGGAGGGGAAGAGATTGATACGTTTAATTTCTACCAACTCCTTTTCGGATACTGTTACTATCGTTTGTTTGTTTTTTTCTTTGTCTTTTTTATTTCTGTTTGACATCGATTCTTTCATTCAAATTAATTATTTAAAACTGTGTTGGTTCTCAAAGGACAGCAATTATCTGGTAGAATACACTACCCCACAACAATAAGTAGTTTAAATGACAAAAACCTTTAGTATACATAGAAGTAACATAGCCTGACACATTAATACAGCAGTAATATTACTCCACACACATCCTACATAATGGTGAAACACTGAGAGGGACTAAGTGGCTGTGAGTGCAGTGAGTATTTTACTTTGGTGATACCTTTACTTAAGTAAGGTTTGGAAGACAGGGATTTTACTTTTAGTGAAGTATTATCAGTATGGTATTAGAACTTTAACTTAAGGATCGGAATTTTTCATCCACCACTGATGTGTCAAGCAGTTCCTTAAAGGGTGGTCCTTAAATATCTTAAGCAAACACCTACTCATAACTGGGCCAAGCAGTGGCTTCAAAGCGAAGGGCATACCTTCAACCTGGCAGATACTCTTTCACACATCCATAATGCCTTAGCTCTAGGTAAAGTTACTTAGGGGTAATCTTTAAAATTATTGATTTTTATCTAACGATAGAAATAACCAGACAATATCAATAATAGTTGATGCAACTTATATAATTCTTGGACATTTGTTAGGTCTTTTTTAGTTGCTTGTAGGATTATTTCTGGACCTTTAATAATAATAATAATAATAATACATTTAATTTATAATGCACTTTACATTTGGATCAAAGCTCAAAGTGCTACAAAGCAAAAGCAGATAAAAGCATCAATAAAAAAAAAAAAATAATAATAATAACTATATAAAAGCCTGAAAAAAAAAAGCAGCAATGTTAATTAAAGTTATAGGTTCTGCTAAAAAGGAAAGTTTTAAGTCCTTTTTTAAATGTGTCAGTTTGTTTAATAGACCCAAGCAGGATCTTTCAATTAGGGTGGTGGGTTTTGTCTGAGATATCCTGCATCATTTGACATTATTAATTTCCCCTTTGTGACCTTTTTAACCTGTACATTTCCAGCACACATTTCCTTCTGTGTGATGTTTTGTTTCCACCTTTGGTTTCTTATTTCCTGTATTTAATCTGCATGATTCCTCCTGTTCCCACATTGTCTGTTGTTGAGCTTCCTGCCACACGTTCAAGCCTCTTCCTCAATAATAAGAATAATGTTTACTTTTTATTATCACGCCTGATGAACACCAAAATGTTCACATGTGATGACAGAAAAGGTGGGGAGTTATTTGTTGAAATTTAATAGAAGGTTTTGTGGAGCTGTTTTTCTTTATCAAAAGTAGAATCACAATGTTTTGCTGCTTCAAGCAAGTGTGGTATTTTCTGAGTGTCTCACACAATATGTAAATAAGACCAGTCTCATTTCTTAAATGACTTCATTTAAGTTGTTTAATTTCGTTTTCCCACCAGTCCAGGACCTCTGCCCCATTTGATTTCTCTTCATTTCTTTTTTTTTCTTAATCTAATCTGTCCATTGTGTGAAAATATCTTTATGTCGCTCCAGGGTGATTACATTCTACCTGCTTCACGCACAAACCTCTATACTGTTCTTCAGTTCCCAACAGAAGTTACGAAGGAGCACAACCCTCCATGGGGCCACATTTGCAAAGACACACAGTTTCTCTGCCTTAATCGACCTTTCAGTTATTTCCAGTGTTTTGCTTGTTATAGTTCAGGACACCTCAGTGGAAGAGACTGTAAAGTACATAACAGTACCAGCATGTAACTTGCATTCTAAATAAAATGCTGATATACGACATACACTTGAAAGTCGAAACAGAAGTCCAATCGACCCACATGGAACACTCCCATGATATGAAAGATCACACTCACTTAACTTAGTTATTTCAACTGGCCTCACAAAAGAATATTGAATAAAGGGGAAAAGGCGAGAAAAGTTATTATTACTAAAAGCTTTTAAGAAAATGTCACTAATCTGTTTTTTTTTGTATGGAAAAAAAGCTACCCTAGTGAGTCAAATATGAATAATTAATTATTTGTTATTTAATCAATTATTAATTGTGAGTAAAATGCGAACAATAAGTAAAATAAGATATATACAAGATAAATCTCCTTGAGTCAATTAATATGCACTGAATTTTGACAAAATCAGATGGTTTGGCGATAAAACTCCCCTGAGTATTTGGAATATACAACCAACCTTTCCAAAAATCAATCCAATTATTCCTTGCACTAAGGTTTATGTTGCTTGAAAATGAATGAAATAATCCATGAAATAGCTTTTGAGTCATTGCGCCAACCCAAAGGATCTGTAGTGGACCTGGTTGTGGCGATGACGATTCCATAATATCCCTAACTTTTCTCAGCACCATTGCATTACATGTACAAAATGCAGTTGTGTTGAAATTCCGTTAATAACTATGTAATCCCAAAACCTTTTATTATTACATTATTGAAATGAAACCCCCTTGTTTTAGTGATCAAGGTGTAGGTCTCAAGGTTTTGTTTAGTTCTTTCAGCATAAAAAAGTGATGTAGTGATGTGATAGAACGGTTTGATTTTTAGAGAGGGAGAGCCCATTCAATTTCAGAGTGGGTACAGATAGGGCAAATTCAGTTTT
This sequence comes from Lophius americanus, assembly GCA_037951165.1. Taxonomy (NCBI): domain Eukaryota; kingdom Metazoa; phylum Chordata; class Actinopteri; order Lophiiformes; family Lophiidae; genus Lophius; species Lophius americanus. The sequence goes on along the minus strand of JBBDHG010000015.1, from coordinate 10,839,809 downwards.
CAGTAGTAGAATACAAAATTTAGTAGTATTCAGTATACCTTTGAAAATTGCAAAATGTGGTTTCTCTGACCATTTTTGTGACGAATTCTTAAACTACTTTACTAATTACTACAAAACGGGTTGGGGTTGGAGGCATTATCGGAAAGAGGATACCTTTAATTTTGTTTTAGATCACCTATTTAAAATACGTAAAGATAGGATTATCCTCAAAACACAAAGATGTGTGTGGAACTTTTAGCAGAGATAGGCCCTGGCAATGGGAACACTTGATTCAATTTTTGTGAGGAATCTGCCCAGCAGCTAAGGAAATTCTGACTCTTCTAGAACCAAAGTTCTGCTACAAGATCATGTTAGGGATGGATTAATGTGCTAAATGAGTTGTTATGGTGAAAACATTTAAATCCATGTTTTACATATAAACAGGAATGTGGGGAGAAGTGACCCTTGCCAGAGGTCTAATGTCACTGGATGCTCTTATTTTCCTTTTGTCCACCACTTTCTTGATGTTTCATCAGTTTAAAATATTTTACTTATCAAGGTTGAGTGAAGTTTTGTCGCTTTTGTAAATATCAGTATAACTCAACTCAATGAAGTGAAGCACAGAGACAAGATTTTCGATGCTCAAAACAATCAATGAAATTGTCCCCTCTTTTTTATGAATTTACATTCAATATCATTTTAATGGCTGTCATACATTAAAAAACAAAGTATGCATCACTTTCCCCAACTCTCTGACGTTTCTTATGATATTGTGGATTAATGGCGAAAAGCCTCAAAGGCCTGAGAGATTTTGTACTTACACTGTTGGACTGTTTGCCCACAAAGATTTTATTTAAGAGACAAACTTTGCTTCTTAATGACGCATCCTTTCGAGGATTCTCCTTTGCTATCCAATCATGATACTATCACTTGTTACCAATCAACCTTTTTATGTGTGGGATAGTTCAACCACCTGTTTCCGGATTATTCACAACATTCAAAGTCTTTTTTTGCCCCTTTCCCAACTTTAATGTGATGGTTTCTGGCTTAAGCTTATGAGGCTCCCTTTTGTATATAATAGATTTGTAACATTTGCAATTGATCTGAATTTGAAGGAAAAGTGAAATAATTACATTTTATTTTATGAATGATTTATGAAACTTATCCAATTTCTATGGAATCAGGGTTGTGTATATTGTGTTTAATTCTCATTTTTCCAAACAAATGCTGTTTCGTAGTCAAATGTGTAATGTTGTAGCCTTTAAAGCCTGTCAGCATTGCTCAAGTACAGTACTTGAGTGAACATACATAGTTACTGTCCACCACTCCATATATATCAATATAATAAAAAATTATGTATGAAATTATGTATTTCCTGATAAGCATCATCATTTATTTTTCAAATTATAACAATGCTTAATATTAAGATGCTAGAAGTGGTTTTATTTTTCTTTATTTATAATAATAACGGTATTTTGTTAATGAAGTAGATTTAGAAAGTAGCATAAAAATTGATATAATCAAGTAAGTTCAATTGTTGAGTAAATTATAACAATGCTTAATATTAAGATGCTAGAAGTGGTTTTATTTTTCTTTATTTATAATAATAACGGTATTTTGTTAATGAAGTAGATTTAGAAAGTAGCATAAAAATTGATATAATCAAGTAAGTTCAATTGTTGAGTAAATACACCTACAAAAATAAAATTTGTTACCATAGTAACAATAATAAATTCAGAATAAGTAAATATTTACGTACAATCACAATCATTGCGTTCGATTGGGTATCAACAATCAACTATATATACATATCTTATATTTTTGAGAAACAAATGATATTTGTTGCCACGGTGATAAGTCATGGTGATTTCTAAATGAACTAAACATGTTACCAGTTTAGTAAAAATAGTACCGAGTAAGCGGAGGGACACCGCCGTGTCATGTCAGAGAAGATCCAGCGGAGAAACACCAGCATTAATGACGGCGGTGATGCGGTTCAGTGTTTCACCGCTTCTTCACGCGCAGAGAAAAGAGGCTCGAGCGGGTGGATACTGCAACGCGTTTAAATCCCCCGAGTTGCCTTTTCAGCAACAAATAACTTGTCCGTTTTTTATTTTCTTTCTGTTGTTGGATTTTTTTCACTTCTGGTTTAATGTCGTAAATGACAAGGCTGTAAGGGCGTCATTGTTGGGAAGTTTTTTCGAGGGGGGGTTTCGACCAGCTAAGGGCCATGGCAGTCGAGGCTCGGCCGGAGCTGGTCGGGAAGAGGTTCCTCTGTGTCAGCGGAGACGAGCCGCCTGAAATCGGCGACTTCGCTCGGTGGCTGTGGAGGTCCGGGGTCATAAGAGCCGTTAACCACCGTGACAACGACACTTCCGACCTTACGGTAAGGATAGTGCTGGCTGTGTCTTCTTCACATCTGTGACGTTACATGTAGTGAAACATGGGGGAATATCTATCTCGCGAGCCAGAGGCTGGCTGTCTCGAGCCAGCCAGGTGGCTCACGAGCCAGCCAGATGCTTTCTATAAACTAAGAGGTTATTATGGACCAACGTAGACCACCTCTCTGCCTCTCACTGTTTCATTTGGAGTGTTTGTCCTTATTGCGTGCAAGTCTGACAACTTAGCAGATAGAAAGGGGAAACTAGCTGGGGTGTCCAGTCTGCGAGGTCTCTGCGCTTATTTACATCAGGCCCTCTTAACTGAAGTCACACCTAAACCCGTTTCTTCTATATCCCTCCATACATGATGGTCAAACCTCACTGTCATCCATGTATGCAACGTCCTGCATGTAAAGAAGCCGGTATAGATATTTAAGGGGGGAAGTTGGCGAGCAAACCGGCTGGGGGTCTGGTCTGTGACGTCACTCTGCTTATTAACAGCAGAAAATCCAAATCAAATATAAACCTAAACCTTTTTCTCCATATCTGCAGACATGGCCTGACTTCACAGGCCTCTATGTCTGTCCCTGTCCCGTATGGTGAAATCCTCATTCCAATGTTAATTAGTCAATGGGAGATATTTGGAATTTGATCTGTTGTTCTCAAAAAGAGCTGCTAAATGTTTAAAATAATGTGTACAGTCCTAGCAGCTGAAAGCTTTAATCTGTTCTATACTGCACATCAGCTGACGGAGCTAAGTTTGGCTTTCTAGATCTTTATGTTAACTAATAACCACTACTTCGTGGTTTTTGGTAACAATCCACATTATTTGATCGACCGTAAAGCCAGGTCTCTCTGTCTCTCTTTTTCGGGCGGACAACAAACCCTCCGACTTGGCTGGGGAAGCAGGAATGCTGGGACTTGTAAAAACATAAAACTGGCTTGCTGCAGGCTGAACAATGGAAAGCTGTCTTCATTTAAAATATGGTCTGCAATGTCAAGACAGGACTCTAACAGTCAGACCTTTCAGGAGCAGACATTTTTCCTGCTTGAGGTGTGATTATTGTATTATTAATTCAGTCAGAAGGCTGGCAGGGCTGAATGAACATCTTGGCAAAATATAGGTCACAATTTTCCGCCCCCTTTCAAAAAGGAACTATTTTCGTAATGTGTTAACATGCCAAAACTAGCAAACAATGAAGTATTGCCCCGACAAGCCCTTGGCTGGCAAATATAAGTACTGTCTCACTGTACATGCTGCCTGTTCTGTTTTCTTTTGTTCAGTGAATCCTTCTATTTGCCTATGCAGATAACTGGACAAACCCTACAACGCTTCTGATTTATGTGCGAGAGATCAGTGTGCATATGTCCAATTTTATAAAAAGAGTGTGTCCTCCGACAATATGAAATCAAGTAAATATTATCAATTAATTGTCAAAGGTCCATGGTATGGTTGACTGGTGCTATGTAATCCGAGGCTTATCTTTGGTCGACCAATCAGAGTGCCATCAACAAAGGATTTGTCTGGGAATTTCTTGCTCTTGGAAATAAGGCATAGATTGATGCCTACTCATGATATAAGTTGAAATATAGATTTGAGGAACACGTGTATATTTATTAAATGTATTATTCCTTAAAACGGACGGAAGTATACGAGTGAAAACCAAGTCTTTTGCGATGTACAGTGTCACAGCAATTGTAGGCGTGCAGGGATTAATCCGCTGTCCGATAGATCGGTGCCAGGAGGCCTAATTTGATGTAATCAACAATCGGCCGAGCAGACTTAATAATAATAATACATTTAATTTATAATGCGCTTTACATTTGGATCAAATCAAGTGATTTCTTGCAGACCAAGCAAAGCTCTAAACATCTCGCAACCAAACAAAAACACTAAGCCTGCAATTTCCAACATCACTAAGGACAAAATATGTGGTGGAAGATAAACTCCGAAAACGTTCATCACAAGGAACTTAATAACAGACTTAAAATTGATTGCACTGATACCTGTGAAAATTGCACAAGTGTTCTTTTTATATTCTTCATGTTCTGAGTGATGGTTTGTTCAGAGACGGTGAATCTTGTTTATTGTGGTGCTTTTCCCATACTTTAAGCAATCTTTGGAGCAACATTCGCCTTTTTTCAGACATCTGTAATAATTTATATTTATCAACCATATTTTGTACATGATAAATACCAACATATAAAAAGTTGTTGCTTTGTTAAATATGAAAATGATTGGCTTTTGATATGGCCAATCATAATTGCATTCATATTCAGAGTTTATCACTTAAGTTCAAATTTTTGTAAATTACAAAACTATGATTACTGAGTTAACTGCTATCTGGAACAAAGCAGTAGGACACACAACATCTACGCAGATCAGTCAAAGCCTTAATAGAATAGGAGAGACTTAATTAATCCCCACGGGGAACTGTACATGTACAGGAGTGCGTTACAGCACTGCGTTAAAACCACTTGCTTCATAAAGTGTAGGTCCCCTTTTTGGCGCCAGAACAGCTTTGCTAGGTACTGGCTGTTGTGACACCTTTCTACCAGAACCAGCGTAATCTTTTTCAGGTCTTTGTCCATATATATCATACCAACTTAGAGCTGCTATGGTGAAGAGATAATAAATGTTATTTTGACATCACCTGGCAGTGGGTAAAATGTTAGGACTGATCCGTGTACTTTAAAGGCACGTAGTGATGCGTGCTTTGTTTTCAGTGACATATATGGTAATGTCTGCTCATGCATCAATGAAACAACCATTAAAGTATTATCGTAGACCAAAAACATAACAGAACCTCTCCTAAACCAGTCCATGTGTGTTTTCATGACGTATTTAAAAGCAGATTTTACATCCATCTTTAAATGTCAGTGACCGCTCAAGTTGTTTACTAAATGATACAACTACAAGGTCAAAGTTTTTTCTATTCTGCATTCCATTAATGTGTTCTGTTTGAATCACTGACAGAAGTGGGAAAGTGACATAATTCCATGAATATGTGTCATCGTCAGCACTTATCACATGTAATTTAAATTCTCTTGTCTTTGCTGCATATTGCATGCACTTGTTCATATTGAGAGCAAACATGCTTCAAGCCTCCTAATTCCTTTGTAGAATTGGCTCTTGTGTGTGATGTGATTTAGGCAGTGAGTAGTGTTCTGGTTTAATTCCACACAATGGGGCACAGTCTCATTAGTAAGGGGCTTAACTAGCTGAGTGAATACAGTGGGGAAGGATTGGAGATTAGATTAGAAGAAGTGTGTCAAGCCAAGCTGTCAGGCTTTTGTCAAGTGTCTGTGGTCAAACAGGCCAGTAGTGCAGGAGTATACTGGGCTAGCAACAGCTCATTAGGGCTGATTGGCTTGAAGCTAATATCTTAGTAGAAAAATAATGGAGTTCAAACACAACAATTAGTATGACAAAGGGACATTGCGATCGGCTAGAGATTACCACCCAATAAATGCCAAATGTTGGAATTGTGATTGGAGAAATCAGAAATGGTAATTTCATTAACATTTAATTTAACATATGATGAAACATTCTTTGTTGTAAATGCAAAGGATCTAATGCAATCGATTACTGCTTTTTCTGTTGTTAAAGTCCAGTGAATTGCTTATTTCTGGCATTTAGACTGATACTTGGACAACACTATTAATCTGGAGATATCATGCAGTGGGCACATTTGAGCTCTCATTGTCTGAGTGCTTGTCATATGATAAACCTGACAACACTCTAAATTAGCTCCACACTTGCTACACGTTACATGATCCATGCACACAATGTGTACCTATTTCTTTGTAATCCGAGGGTATCACACCTTATTTATATTGCAGTATGGGTTTTAACGATATATTGTTGTGTAAATGGGCTTCACAAAAGATATGAGGCAACAAAATTAAAACTTTAATGGTATAATTAGATGTAATGACACCTACCCACCTAGACACAATAACATGCCCTTACATTTTTACAATTTTTTGGATTATGTAAGACAATTAATGGTGTATTTGTGGTTAAGATGCCTATTTACTATACATCTGGTCTAGTAGTAGATTAAACCAGTTTACCAAGCTTGAGCCAATGTCCGCTAACCTATGAAAATGAGCACAGATAAATAATATTATAATTGCAAATACTTTCTTCTTAATTGCTTCAGAGCCAGTCTAGGGTATATATAGTGGAAGTGATGGCCGTGAATTGCAACTAGTAACTGACTGCCTGAAAATACTGTTATATATTTTTATTCCTCCATCAAAGGGGACACCTATAGACACCTTTGTCAATCTATAAGGCTTCTGCACGTTATGGGAAATATTCTATCCACGTCAACTTTAAAACCATCAAACAGAATAAAACAAATTTCACTCATGCTTTGAGGGACCCGGAAGTTGTGTCTCAATAGGTGGGTTTACATGGACAGCCTAATTCCGAATAGATTCAGAAAAGGCGCTTGAAGGCAATGTTGCATGTAAACACCCCTTTCTGAAAGAAAGGTCCCTTTCGTAATGAGATTTCAGCCCTTTGCAAGGAGGTAGTTCAATTCCATTCGGAAAGTGTTTCCGATAGCCAGTAGCTGCATGTAAACACTCTTTAGGAAGGCTGCCTGAGTTGTATGATGTTTGAGTTGTATCTCTTCATGCCCAGCATTGTCATGTTATGATCTGGCGGAGATTCTTTAGGCGCATTCACAGCGCCGTAACACATTTTAAATATGCCGACTTCAAAACAGAATTGGTCTATATCGGATAGTAACTTAGTCATTGCAACTTTGAAAAGAGTTTAACATAGTTGGACGGTTAGATGAACTTGAACACCTTGTTGGTGATTGGCACCTAGCACAACATACAACATAATTTTTAGCTCAATTTTAAAGAAAGAATACATTTTTCTTGTTTATGGCAAAAGAAAATTTTCCAGAGCGCGGAAGTATTAAAAGGCATTGCTCTGTTAATGATATTATAAATTATTTTGCGGAGACCCAGTATTTGTGCTGGACAACATTGTCAAACAGAGAAAAGAAAGATACATGGCAGAGGAGTGAGAATGGCAATAACAGAAGTGTTCGTTAAACATGAATGAACTGAAATTGTGTTCATTAGTGACATAAGGTGACATACACATAATTATATCCTCTTGCATATGATTTTGCAGTTTCAGGTAAGATATTGTCACAAGCAGGAAAAAGGTAAGACTCAGCAGCAGAACCGTCAGCAAGCACATTAGGAATAAAATCTGCCACACTCATCCTGTTTCTCTATGAATGGAAAGAGCAGTGCAGCCAGGTCATTGCCTATAGGAGCTTTTGTTTTCCATTACAGTTGAGTGCATTTGTGTGCGTGTGTGCATGTACAGTAGCAATGCTGCTGGTTTGATTGTAAGGTTTTGACCTGGTCCATCTATCTGTGGTTAATCAGCAGAAAATGACTGAAGGCTGTCCCCAGAGAAGAACCTCCCACATACAGAATCCATCCATAGTCTTTGCAGTGCTACAGTTTAGCCGAGTAAGAAACATGTCTAAACTGTGCTTAAGTGTGTTTTGTTGTGAATAGTTGTTTAGAGTACAAACAAGAGAATAAACAGCGGAGAAGCTTTTGGCCTCAAATGTAGATGGTTCGGCGTATCATCATATGCATTGGCCAAACAGTTTTTACCTGTATAGAATTGACTCCCTACATGTGTTTGGGTGTGTTTCAGTCTGAGTTTGTGAAATAATTCTGCCAAATTTTAATTCGGCTGAATGGCTGGAAGGGTTTGGCAATATGTTTCAATTAATGAGCCTGCCTCGGTCAGCCTGACAACTAGCACTTGATGTTCCATGCCAATGCAGAGATTACAGTGGGTAAAGAAGTGCCTGCGAGTGATGATAAGGCTCTACCTTTAAATTAACCTGGTGCATACTTTTCACCTGTCAAATGGAATTCTGAATTTTATGGGTATGAGTTTGTTGCATTAAACAAGTTTTTCTGATATAATAAAGTAAAACACTTAGTCCACATCCCTCCACCAAGGCTGCCATTATGCTCAGTTACAGTTATACAAAATAATCTAAACTGGTAATTTTGTAAGCTCTATTATTCACATGTATGAAAATATATTTTTACTTCTGTGTGCCTACTTATGATTTTTTTTTCTGGTAAAAAGCCACAGGAGTTGCCATTTTACCTTGCAAGGTCAGCTCTTAAGCAAGGCGTGTGTCCTGCCAGTTTCCTTACAAAGTAATGCCAGCAGCCCCATTACAAACCAGAATGGAGGTGTTTATTGTGGTTGCACATATCTGGTTATGTTGCCTTGGCTGACATGTTGTTGGAGTAGGGAAGACAATAATGAGCGATAAAGTACATACACGGGTAACTTTCCAACAGAACTGCATACGTTATTCAATTATGTGATCCAGCTGGCAATTAAGGTACCATTGTGAGAAGCGTGTTATAACTGTCCAAATTCTTTATTTTAAAGATGATTTTTATTTCAATGCAGGTATGTGTAGCTTACTCACGCTCTCACCATTCCCCCCTAACTCGTAGTTTTAAGTATGTAAACCTATTGTTTTTTTAAATGCCAGGTTTGTCCCCATAACTTTTATTTCAGCTGAAGTTTTTTGCGTTGACACGTACATTTCCTCCTGTTGATTGCTAGGTTTGGACATTAATAGTTAATTTCTCTTTTTTCTAGGGTAGCCCTCTGTTGATTTTTGCATTACTACTATTACCATTTTGCGAAGAAGAAAGTTCAGTTTACCATTCATCCATCCCACCAGCCTGCTTTAATAAATTACTACTCCACTGTGATAAGAAGATAATCCTATTACCACAGCCCCCCTATTTACCTGATAAGCTATACATTTTTACTATTGGTATTATTATTATTTTATTATCATATGGAAAATATAATGGGTAATGTCGCCATAATTCAAGTAAGAGTTGGCAAATGGTTTCACTATTGTCTTGTGGATATGTCAAGTATGTGGACAATAACAAATGCACTGTTTAAAATTGGATTAATTTATTTCCTCACGGAGCTGCAGTGTATACTGGTCTGACATAGCAATCTGAAGTCAGATTAACATAGATTATTTCCTTACAATGGCACTTGTCAGTGGATGGTATATATCGGTAAGCAACTGAACATTTTGTTCTGAAGTTGATGTGTTGGAAGTAGGTCAAATGCATAAGCATAAGGATCCCGAATTACTAATGACAAGGACCAAGTTGTGAAATCTAGAAGACTAGGTCAGGCCATCTCCAGGACTGCAGATCTTTTTTAGGGGCTCCTGGTCTGGGTATATACCCATAACATAAAAATACCCTGTACTGTACACTTAAATTACTCCTCTACTTTTTCTTCAACATGGTCTTTCACTATGATTATCTAAAATATTTATTTACGTACTCACATGTTCACAGGACGCTGATGTGTATATGCAGCACAGAGCTAAGGCTTTCAGTGACCTGTTGTCCTAATACCTGTTAGCATAAGCTGTTAATGAATTTCCCCACAAATGGGGACCTGGTGGTAGTGTGTAACATGCTGCCATAATGAGTTTTATTTATCATGTAAATATTCACACAGGAAGCTACAGTATGGTTGCACGGTTTAGATGGTGTTTTGGCAGTGCAGTAACTGGATACATGAAGTGTTAGTGGTTTGTTTTCTGGTGCCTAAGGAAACAAAATGTAATCTGAGGCTAGGATGGGCTGGCTGGATTGCTGACTGGCTATACCCTTCCCCCATATCCCTTAAACGCAAAAACACACAGACACACACACACACACGCACACACACACACACTGAACTAAAGCTCTGCTACATCAGTGCTTCATACGGCATCCATAAAGTCTCCTATAGTCTGGAAGGCTTTCCGGATAACCCCAGGAATATATTTGCCTCTATTACTCAACAGCTGCTTTGGTTGTTGCAGGACTGTGATGTTTAGTGTGATCAACCAAGAGACTGGTTAGTGACTAAGATGTATTAAGCAGCAAGTGAACATTTTGTCTTGAAGTTGATGTGTTAAGAGCAGGAGCAACAGTGTAATGATCTGGGCAACTTTGTCATAAGCAAATTTTGATGGCTGGACAACTGTGGTAAAGCATCTCTGGAATGGCAAGTCTTGCTAGGTTGAATTTGCAGTGGTTATTCTGCCAACGTGGTCTAAGGAAGGACTACTGTTCAATTAGCGCCAGCGTCATTGGTGCCTGAGGCTCAGTGATGCGCATGGGGAGAGAAAACCCATGTTTTCCGATCTCACTGAAGTGCAACTTCAACACAAATTATGTTGGAACGGCTAGTTCAGATGGAGAGGTGCCAGAATTCCTGAGTGTTTTTAACACATCCCATTTTTGTTCCACCTCACTTTTACTCGGATGTCCAATTCAGCTCTGTTACTGCTGTCACAGAGGTCGGAGACGCTGACCTCCCAATACATCTTTGTTGCTTTTATACAAAATGTTATTCTATTTGCAGCTGCAGCTGTACTGTCTCGAACAAGCTTTGTGAATTTCATATTTTGGTATTTTATCACTCAAATTAGACTTATTTACCAAAGAATGCTATGAATTTATTTAAATGTAGCCATGACTGACAATACTTGGTTACCTGTACTTCGCTTGTTTGCTAAATCTTGGGCCGATGGAATGTTGACGTACCTGTCTGCATCTCCCTGTGTGTGTCTGTCTGTGTGACGTCATTAATGCCACGTGACCTTATAAATGTAATATAATTAATCTTGTCATCTTATAATTTGATCATATTAACATGGTTGCTCTGTGCCACTGGGACACTACTGGTGAAATGAATGACTGATGAATGAATGAATAGATGTGCTTAAAGTCTCTCCTGCTGAATTTCAAACAGGCTCCCTCCTCGGTGTCCTCAGGAACACTTGGTTCTAACAAACAGCCTTAGCAAAGAACCCCTGCAGCTGAGAATTGTGAGTGAAGCCCTGTGAATACTAATTTTAATTATGTATTTGTGCTGTCCTGTATTTTGGCAGCAGCTTGTGTCACTAATAGAGACAGTCACTTAGACTATTGGATCAGCAGTGTCATTGCTGCTGAACCCCCTTAGCTTATGTCATTTCTGACCCGTTTGTTATTGTCTTGTTAGATTTTGTGTTACCCAGTGCTATTATATGTTGTTTTGTTCTCCCAGTCCTGTTGTATTCCTGACCACGCTATCCGGTTCTCTCATTTCCCTGTCTGCTCCTGATCTCTCCTGTCCTGTCCAGCACGGTGCACATTCATTCGATTTTAACTGGATTATTTGTTTTACCAGGCATTGTGGTAAACCATGTTTCCCTTACAAAATCCCTCACAATCCAATAAACTAAGTAAACCTCACGGTATGTTCTTAGCTGACATACTGCTATTTTCCAATGTGATAGTAACAGGGTTGGTACTGTGTCTTTGAGTGAGTGTCGTTTTGCTCAACATTATGACCAATAATCCAAAAGTAAAAATTCCATTATTTCCTTTCGCCGTTTTACATGTAGCACAACACTAGGAAAATGCGAGATCTGAAACAGTTAGTTAATTTAGCTATCAATTAAAATATATTTTCATCCCAAACATATGGACCTCCTGCTTTTCGGTTTTAGTCTCTATATTTAGTCATATGCTTCTTTTCTCAGCTTAGTCTTTTATTCATGTTTGGATAAATATTTCATTCCCTGTTGCTTTCAGAAGATCTGGCATTTCCAGCTTTGGCTTGAGGTGTTGCTGCATGTTTCACGATCTGGATTTCTGATACTATTGAAAGTCTGAGGGAGAAAAAAGAAAAAAATAAGAAAGGGAAGCATTGAGAAACACAGACTAAGGATGGAATTGGCTAAAGACTGAGGACAAAGGTGGCAAGTTTGAGCGATGTTTCAGGGAACTGATGTGAAAGAGTGAATGTTATTTGAAAAATGAAGAGTAGGAAACGGAGCGAATGCTCTGTACACTCATTAGTCATTTGGATTTTCAGCCAGCCAAGCTCTCTGGCAGAACGAGAGAGCAGAGGAGCAGGGAAAGAGCTAGCGAAAATGTGTGCGTGCGTGCGTGTGTGCGTGTGCGTGTGCGTGTGTGTGTGTGTGTGTGAGAGAGAGAGTTTTTTTTTTCCTCTGTCTGGCCTCTCTCTCATAGCAACAGCGGCTTAGCCACGTGAACGCCAGTTCCTTTGAGTTCACCCATTACACAAAACTTAACTCCTTCAACACCAGACAGCTGAACACAGCATCACACAGAGAGAGAACAGAAAATAAGTACTTTCCGAATTAACGTACATATTACCGGATTTTACTGAATGAATTGGTGTTAATTTCTTAAGAGCTTATTGCTTAAAAAACTGTCTGATTGGTATTCCAGTTGGCCAATACAAAGGTTCAAAGAGTGTGGAAAATATTCAACGCTCGAACTGGGCTGGTGAGCTATGTCTGGTGGTGGTTATTATGTTTATTTGGTAAATTGTACGCTCAAAGCATTTCATGTTCCGTGGAAGATGGATTGGGCTTGAGCCAGGAAGGAACCCGAATTACAATGTGGATCTGGCAATGTTTCATTAAAAATTTCCCCAGTAACACTGAACTGAACTGATATCCACAAAACTTTGCAGAGTGCTCATATCCCCCCCCCCCCCCCCCCCCCCCCCCCCCCCCCAAACTGTCCAGTTTATAGCAACAGCTTTTACCTTTCATCTGAAATGTCCCATGATGTTTTCGCAACAGTGACATTGGTGCATACAAATTTCAATAAATGGATGCAAATAGCATTAAAAAGTTAACCGTAGGATGTCAAATTGCAGACATTTTCGTGTTATTATAAGAACTGTTGGAAGATTTCAGTCTCATTATAACACTTTGGTGGCTATTAGATTATGGTGGATGGTTACAGTTTGAAAATCATTGGGAAACGTGGCTTCACTGGTTCCAGTGGCTTCACTGCTTGGAGCCCTAAAATATGTTTGTGTTTTGATTGGACTTGCAGTTTGGACCACTGAAAGGAGATCACATCAGTATCTTCATAGCTGTGTTAAATAGTTCCATAGCTGTCTGCTACTCTAAGTGAAAAGATCTTCTTTTCAATCCAGACTTAAGCAGAAAATAATCTGTTTTTGTTTTCCTTTCTCTCCCTGTCCAGTCTTCCCTTTTATTCAACATCTAGCTAATATTTTCCAAATGGTTTGGAGTTGACTCTTTTCTCACCTCAAAACACCCCTCTCCTTGCTCCTGTTTGCATTCACACTGACGCGAAAGTTTTCTGAACAATTATGTGTACTGGCATGTTATTGCTGTAGAGCATTGGATCAAAATGTATCCAAACGGTTAAGAATTTATTTGCTGTGGAGGGCGGCGCAGCACAGCCTGTCATCGATAAAAATAAATTACCATTTGTGAATGAAAAATCTCTAAATATCTTATTTCTACATTAAATAAATAATTAAAATAACTATTTACATATGAAAATAAATTTCCATTTGTGAATTAATACACACAAAATATCTCAGGGTTATGCTCACTCTATTTCATATATCAAAAATAAATAACTGTAAGTAACTCTTGGAGTCTTTGGGTCCAGAGACAAGGTTGGCAAAATATATGAATTAGTGGATTCATATTTTCTCAACGGAGCTCCTGAAGTCCTTTGTGAAAATAAATGTATCTTGTGCACACAAGATAACTATCTTATGTGTACAACTTATCTTGGGCGTTCTAGATAAATTCGGCATTGCAAAGGCAGGCCTGTTCTTTAAAACCCACCAGTGTAGTTACTGCCTGTTGTCCTTAAGTATGTGCAGAAAATTATTCCTGCTGATGACGATCCCACACTTGCGAGCCAAAGCTGTTAGAATTTGACGCTTTTCCCAATTTTTTCTGTTTATGGCATAAACCCATACTTTGTCTTCGGTTGTATTTTAAGTGCTCTTATTTTGATGGATCGCAGTAGAAGTAAGGTTGATCGGCATTGTGGATCTGCTGTGACATAGACCAGCTCCAGAGTAGATACAAATTAAAATTTGTAAGCCATGTTCAGTCCATTATAAGTTCTATCATGGCTTTGTTAATCAAGAGTTGCATGTGGATAAACAGGAATTTTTCTTGTGCCCCGAAATTTTTTTCTCTCTCTATAGCTCGCCTTTATTTATCATTAAAAAATATTCAGTGCAGAGTGTCATTAACAAACACTTTCTCATGTTTAACTGAAAAATACATGTAAAGTGAAATAGTTTTAATTGTACATATTTGTTTATTGTTTGATTGTGATCGTGCCGTCAATGCTAAGTTCGTTAACCTGCATCTGGCAACTCCCATTATGTTAGCATTAAGCTTATAGACAAAGCAGCAATAATTTTTCCATATGTTGTGAGGCTATAAACATTCAGACTGCACCTTGAAAAGTGAACGCTAATGTTCAGTGAGCGGAATAAAAGGATAGAATTAAACTGCAGCCTCTGGCATCTTCTCTGGATATGCAGGATTAGATGGCGGGGGAGGAAGCTGGACAAACCTGGTAGGCCCGAACGAATAGTGAGGGTCTGCTGGGAACGTCTGGCCGAGGACCCTGTCAGAATTGTCTTCAACTCCATCTCCGGCAGAGCTTCAACTGCGTTCCCGGGGTGGCGGGGAACATGGAAACTGATTGGTCCATGTTCCGTGCTGCCATTTTCCGAGGCGGCTGCTGGGAGCTGCGGTCGCAAGGCTTCCGGTGCTTTTGCGGTGGTAATTCCCAAACCTGCTCGTTGACACCATAGGTGAGGGATGCCGTCAGGCTGAAGAAGGAGTCCTACAGAGCATGGCTGGCTTGTGGGTCTCCTGAAGCAGCTGACAGCTACCAGCAGGCCAAGCGACACTTGGCTGTGGCAGTCAAAGAGGCAAAAACCCGATCGTGCGAAACGTTCGGTGAGACCATGGAAGAAGACTTTCGGTCGGCCTCGAAGAAATTCTGACAAACCGTCCGGCGTCTCAGTGGGGGAAAGCGGTCATTCGTCCACTCTATCTACTGGCTGGATGGGGACTTGCTGTCCTCAACTGAGAAAGTTATCGGGCGGTGGAAGGAATACTTTGGGGATCTCCTCAATTCCACCAACACGTATTCCCAGGAGGAACCAGAGCTGGATGACTTGGAGGTGGGTTCGCTCGTTACTGGGGCTGAGATCGCTGCAGCTGTTAAACAACTCCGCGGTGGCAGTGCCCCAGGGATAGATGAGATCCACCCTGAGTATCTTAAAGCTCTGGATGTTGTAGGGCTGTCATGGCTCTGCAACATTGCGTCACGCCTCTGCAACATTGCGTCGACATCGAGGGCAGTACCTCTGGAGTGGCAGACTGGGGTGGTGGTTCCCCTTTTCAAGAAGGGGGACCAGAGGATGTGTCCCATTTATCGGGGGTCTACGCCAGTGTACTGGAAAGGAGAGTCCGATCGATAGTCAAACCTCGGATTCAGGAAGAACAATGTGGTTTTCGTCCTGGTCGTGGAACACTGGACTAGCTCTATACCCTCTCGAGGGTGCTGGAGCGGACATGGGAGTTTGCCCAACTGGTCCACGTGCTATGTGGATCTGGAGAAGGCTTACGACTGTGTCCCTCGGGGCGTCCTTTGGGGAGTGCTCTGATAGTATGGAGTGGAAGGCTCACTCCTACGGGCCGTCCAATCTCTGTACTGTCGGAGTCAGACTCTGGTTCGCATTGCCGGCAGTAAGTCAGACTTGTTTCCAGTTGTGGTTGGACTCCGTCAGTGCTGCCCTTTGTCACCGATTCTGTTCTTAATTTTTATGGACAAAATTTCTAGGCGCAGCCAAGTTGTGGAGGGTCTCGGGTTCGGTGGCCTTAGGATTCTGTCTCTGCTTTTTGCGGATGATGTGGTCCTATTGGCACATTTGAGCACTGACCTCCAACTCGCACTGCGACGATTTGCAGCAGAGTGTGAAGCGGCCGGGCTGAGAATCAGCGCTGCTAAGTCTGCGGCCATGGTTCTCAGCCGGAAAAAGGTAGAGTGCTCACTCCGGGTTGGGGAGGAGTTTTTGCCCCGAAAAGAAGAGTTCAAGTATCTCGGGTTATTGTTCATGAGTGAGGGAAAAAGGGAGCGGGAGATCCACAGACGGATCGGGGCGGCGTCTGCAGTGATGCGAACGCTATGTCGAACCGTTGTGGTAAAGAGAGAGCTGAACCCCAAGGCAAAGCTCTCGATTTACCGGTCCATCTATTTTCCTACCCTAACTAATGGTCATGACCCAAAGAATGAGATCGTGGATACAAGTGGCTGAAATTAGTTTTCTCCGCAGGGTCGCTGGGCTCAGCCTTAGAGATAGGGTGAGTAGCTCAGACATTCGGGAGAGGCTCAAAGTAGAGCCGCTGCTCGTATCGAGAGGAGTCAGTCGAGGTGGTTCGGGTATCAAGTCAGGATGCTCCCCGGACGCCTCCCTGGGGAGGTGTTTGGGGCCTGTCCATCTGGGTGGAGACCCCGGGGTAGACCAAGGACCCACTGGAGAGATAACATCTCTCGGTTGGCATGGGAATGTCTCGGACTCCTCCTAGATTAGTTGGTGGATGTGGCCGGGGAGAGGAAAGTCTGGGCTTCCCTGCTGAAACTGCTGCCCCCGCGACCCGGACTCGGATAAGCGGAGGATAACGAGAACGAGATCTGAGTGACGTAGAATCTTGTTTGTGTCATGTTGGCCTTTCACTTGTTTTTAACCCCGCTTAGCCAAAATAAATAATGGTTATATATTAGTGTTGAAGCGTGAATGTTTTGGAAGTAGCAGTGGATTGTTAGTGTTAATGCATTGGGCAATATCATATTTGTAGTTAAATCTGTTATATTTGTCGTGTGGTTATCAACCTCATACTAATATACAGCATATCATTCTGATTCATATATGACTCAGAATGATATGCTGTTGATATAAGCCTTCTGCTCTCTGTTTATACTCTCTGTTTATGTTGACAAAGGCACATGCTCTGGATCTTAGGCTTATCTCCTCCTAAAAATAAAATAAAGGTTGTTCTCCTATACCAGAATGGCTTTATTCCGACTGTTTCGCACCACAGATACCTGTGTAGGCAAAGCTATAGTGCTGTAGAAAAATATTGGACTTTTCCTGACGTAATTTTTCATATCTGATCGTCAAACACAAATAAAAAACAGCCCCAGTAAACACAAAAATGCTTGTATTAAAGCTAATTTTATTTAATAGGTCAGGGTTAGCCAATACATTAAACATCAGTAAGAAAAACTATTTGCTAGTTAATAAAACTTCACCAAATGTTTCTGTTAATTGAGATCAGTCTCTGACGCCCACTCTTCTTCACTTTTGTGAAGCAAGATTGGAGGGGTCTGTAAACATTAGGCCCTGTTTTCAGGTTTCACCACAGAATCTCTAGGGAGTGCAGGTCTAGGAATTTGACTTTTATTTTATTCACTGTCAGCCTTTGGACTTAATCTTCTGTTTTGGGTCATTATCTTATTTTCTTTGTGTCAATGAGCTGTAACTTTGCTCTTAGTGGAATAATGAAAAGTGGGACACTTCTGTGAAGATTCACTGCTGTTCCAAGTTTTAACCATTTGTAGATAATGTGTCTAACTGTGGATCTGTGGAGGCCCACAGCCGTAGAAATAGATTTGGAATCTTTCTCAGACAGATGGATTTCAATTACCATTTCTCTAATCTCCTTTTTTTGATTTTGGCATAATGATCAAGCCTGGACTGTCCTGAAACCAGTTACTAATGCAGTTTGGATTTGGTTTGTGATTGGTTAAATACTTTTTCCACACTGGTGTTTAGATAACTGAGTTGCATTCTCAAATAATAATTTCCTACATGCATTTTGTCTTTCGTCAGGTTATTTCATTCTTTTGATGGGTCGACTTAGATTACACACAAAAATATAAGAAATTAGGAGTGGTTCCAATACTGATTCACAGCACTGTATGTTTGACTAACCTCATCTATTTGGACAATTATTAAGATGGAAAAAGGCGGCCGCACCTACTCTGTGCTCAGACCGCTTTCTTTGTTGGTCTTTACAACTCATATTGCTTTAACCCTGCTGTGAATTGACTCGGACTTTGACGCTTCTCAGCTGGAATGTAAACCACAATTAAACAAGTTTACTCTTGTTAGCAGAGAGAGGAATGATTACCTCAAATGGAACTAGTGTACTCATTGTTGGCTCTCCATACCTTACAGCAAATGGCCCTCACTTGTAACGTCTAGAACTGGAACTATTTATTATTTCATATTAAAATTGCTGAGTAATTTTTCAGTTAACTGCATGATAAATTTAGATAGTTTAGTTAGTTAAACTGAGTTTGCGACATTGCAGAAAATTGTCGAAAAATGACAATCAGTTTTCCAAAATGTGTGGCCGTAGAGTGTAAAAACCATAAATATTTAATGACCAATAATAACATGTAACACAATAGAGTAACTTAAAAAATGAAAGGTTTAATCGCTTAACAAAGGGTGGCAGTGGACTTGTTCATAAACAAATTGATTTATTGACACATTTTCTTAGTGCAGTTTTCATACCTCGATTTTGTGACCCACTGTCACAGTTCTCATCTCTTCCTCATTAAACTGATGTATTACCACATACGAGAGCACTGGTAATCACCAGTACTCATTTTACTCTTGTGAAATTGCATGGATATTAATGGAGCTTTCTGTTTATGCTATAAATTCCCTTTTAAACATCAACTATACAAGTATCATAAACTTAGTGACGGAGCAAATAAGAAAAAGCTGATGAAATGATGATGACATTGCTTTTCCCAGGTAAGATAAAATATTTCATTATAACATTATAATGCTGGATTATAGTCTGAGCAATATTATCAATAAAATTGTAATTCATTTTGTATTTACCAACTAGATACTACCTGTTTTGGTGCCGATTCCATTCAGACTATCCAAATCCAATCTTAATGTCCCTTAATGTGTCCATGATGTTTGTTAATATCATGAGTCTTAGGAACTTTTTTTTTTTTTTTAAATTGTATAATGATAACATGTCCAAAGGTCATTGAGCAAGATCCTATACCCCATTCTGCCCCCCAGGCGCTGCCTTCGGCTCCCGATGGGGTTAAATGCAGAAACCAATTTTGCTACATAGAATTGCTTGTATGATTGTATGTGACAAATAAAGGCTTTATCTTTGTCTTCCTCTTCATGAAAGCTCTTCTTGGACATATGGTTAGTATTCCTCCTGTATGTGGTAATCTGTATAGCTACCCTACAGTACCTTTTATAGTACTTCAATTACTCAATTACTCTTGCTGTCCTAACCGAAATGTAATTTCAGTTGTAAAAAATTACCTACCAAATATGCTCAGTTACAATGAAGAAATTGATAGAATATCAGCAGAGTATTGGACTAAATAAGGATAAGTAAAGTTACATGAATAACAAGCAGTAGACGATAACAATGAGCCATTGTAAGGTCTTGAATGTCTTATCCAAATAAGAAAAAGATACGCTGGCTTTATTTGTTTTCCCTTTGTGTTTTTGGTCATTAAAAGAGGGATTGAGGACAGTAATAATTTCCTGGTAATTGTCATAATTTGAGTCCGTCTCGATTTTGTTCATCCAGATGTCCTAAGCATGTTGTTGGGACGATAGCTTTATGTGGACACCTGGCGCTGTTTGTGTAATCTTCACTAATGTTGTGAACCCAAAAATGGAAGTACTTGGTATTCCAACATGTCAGTGACTTCCACAATAAATATGAAGCAACAGTTGTTATTTTTGTCAAGTTTGACGATGGAAAGAAATGGGAGGACACGAAATATAAGAAAACTCAAATATTTCTTCGGTGAAAATTTGCCTGACTGAAATGAGTAGAGAATTGTATTGGAACTTTGTGTCATATTCATTGTGAACACAGCATAACTTGTAATTTGCAGCTAAAAACCTCTTCAGTCAATATCAACAGACATAAAACTGTTATCGCTGTTTTGATTAGTTTCATTTTTGATTAATCAGCAGCGGCAGCTCCATAGCTTGTCACACAGGAAGACTTTGTGTTGTCAACCAGGCAGCATCCCCCTCCTTCCCCTCTCACCTCACCATCCTGTCAGTCTGTACAGCAAAGTGCCCGTCCTCTGCTCTCTACTGTGTCCTATTATATCACTCATGCTTGAAAGAAAAGCCACATGTGGACTGCAAATGTCTACACACACAGATACACATTTCCTCTACGTGTGTGTAGACATTTGGGAGCGTTTGTGAGACCTGAAAAGTCACACTTACTCGCACACCTCTTGAGTAAGGACTATAGAGGCAGGACTATAGTAGTGGAGCCTTTGGTGTAGTGAGGGTTATGAATAGATGGAGGGAGGGAGAAAAGCAGGGGTAGATTTATTCACACGATGTGACTTTGGGTGGGGGACTTAAGTATTTGAATCGCTTCCAGTCAGAGCTAGAAAATGTCTTTCTGGACAATTCCATTTAATCCGTTACACTTCAAGGTTGACCTGGGCTTATTATGTCTTAAATGTAAGCCATAATGAAGCCCAATAGAGCGTGAAACTCATACTACCTAGCAACCAGAGTCTAAAGTTTACTTTATGACATAACCTACCGACTATTTCAGTAATGGGAATACTGCAAAGATCGTTTACTTGAAGTCCAGTTGGTCTTTAAATTTTGTGTGACTCCTATGCCTGTAGAGGATTATTACTTGCTCTGCTGGAAATTTTAGTTTTTAACCTATTTAAATGTCTCCTGGAGTTTCTCCTGACCTCGACCCGCTTCAATTGCACAAATAAGCTGTAAAACAGACTACAATAAGCTATATGTTGACTTTTCCACCTGGGTAAGATTCGCTTTTACCTATTTCATTAACAACTTGTGTTTTGCAACTATTCAAACACTGTATTTTTACCATAAACAGCCAGGATTCCACAGTGCACTCTGAAATGTTATGTGTGCATATGTTATCTGTGTGTCGGTGTATGTGTGTCTTATGGAGGAGAGTGGATGTAGTTGTGTGTGAAGTCCAAAGTTTCTGTTGACATAACTGTAGTGTGTTGTTACTGCCTCAGTTGACCATTATGCCAAAGAGCAGCACAGCACAGTATATATGTACTGCTTCTGTCAACTTTCTCTTTTTTTACGCCTGCCATAGGGGGAATATAGTTTTACCCTTGTCTGCTTATACAAATTAGTGTATGGCTTATCTTCATTTCCATCAAACATAAATTTCAACCACAGGGTCTTCAATGGCAGGGAGCAGTTGGTGTCGGGGGATGTAGAACCCTCTACCTGTATGCAATCACAGCCAAAGTAACTATAATTTTACTGCACAATGTTTTGGCCAACTGATATTCCCTTTGTTTGATGTGTTGTCTAGAGATCTAGGTGGCAGAAGTGCATGTGCAGGGCTTTGAGACACAATAGAGTTGCTTTGGCAAAGACAAGCGATTTTGCGTATCATCTTTACTTGAGAATCTACAACAAGGTTTAATCTCAATAAATGTGTCTGTCTCTGTTTTTATTGAGCCTGCTCGCTTGCTTTCAGGATAGACACACACAAATAGTTTGGACCATACGTGTAGGATAGCTGTGGCTGTATGTGGTCATTATTATACTGGGCTTTCTGAATGTTGGCTTTCTGTATGTACATGTGCATGTTTGTGTGTGTGTCCTAGTACGAAGGCAGCAGGGGTGTTATACTACTGGCTCCATTGATTGGTTCCATACAGACTGAAACTTGACCTTCATAGCAGATGTCGGTACATCTCCCAAAGATATGCACAGTCCTACCATTATTATGTAACTCCTACATTGTCTTTGAGCCTATAGGAGAGCTAACCAATGAATCGCCGTTAGGTGGGTTTACATGGACAGCCTAATTCCAAATAGATTCGGAAAAGATGCCTAATCCTGAAGAAAGTGCTGCATGTTAACACCCCTTGCTGAAAGAAAAGTCCCTTTCCGGATGAGATTTCATTCCTTTGCATGGAGGTAGTCTCAGTCCTTTCAGAAAGGTTTCAGACAGCCGGTCGCTGTATGTAAACACTGTCCAAGAAAGCTCCCTGTTTGAGTTGTATCTGCGCATGCCCATGCACGGCTCCGCAACGCATTTAAATATGGGGACTTCAAAACAGTAACGGTCTACAATGGAGTGTAATTTACTCACTGCAACTTTGAAACTGTTTAACATAGTTGGACGGTCAGATTGACGAAAAGTCACTTCCGCGCATGCTCTCTTTGTCGTATTCTTTTTCTAGGCGCTTGTTGGCGGTTGGCACCCAGTTCATCGTAGCATTATCGCCTTCTTATGAGCTGGAGTGTGGATATTGTGCGCATGTTAGAAATCCATTTACGATTAGATTAATCGATGCATGTAAACATCGGGTAGGCAATGATCACAGGTCTTGTAAACAGGCGAATGGTATTGCAATTCAGAAAAGTTTAATATGGATAGGAGAGGTGTCCCATGTAAACCCACATATTGATTTAATCTTTTCCAAATGCATTGTTATTAATGATGTCAGATAGAGAATTCAGACGGTTTTGATACTTTTCCTTTTCAAACCGATATGCAGTACTTGAAATTTATACATATATATTTGAAAACAAATTTATATATTTTTTAAGGTACTTATACTTTCTCTGTAATAATAATGTAGTTAAAGATGGTAATTTCAGCTGAAAAGTAAGTCAACGAATATTTGTAACATACAAAAAAGTTGTAAAATTGTTTATTACCTCAAAGCTGTCATCAAATCAGTCTGGAAGATGAGAAAAACAAAACAAACTGATACCTGATGAATACCAGCACAGCGCTAGACTAAGATAAGCATAATTTAAGGTCACTAGATTTCACACAGCAAACTATTTTTATCTACTGCTTCCAGTAGTTATAAACTTTGATTTAACAGCTCTCAAGTTTCAAATATAGTGGTTTCCTGTTAGCGTCGAATGTCTATGAATCTCTATTATTGCTCCCGACAATAATTATTTCATCAGTCTATCCAATTCCACCATTTTAAGACCCCTCTGTCTCATCCTCCCCATATTCTTTTCTATTGATTGCGTTTATTTTCATGTGTGACCATCACGGACAAAGTTTATTCCCAATATGATCAGTGATTTGGAATTATTGGCATTTCAAAGTTGGCCAGCCTCCATCTAACACTGTATAAACAATGACAGCAGGAGGACGCTGAGAGCTGTTTGAAATTCTCTGCACCTCTTGTCTGATGATATGACCAACTGCCACAGACCCAAACATGAAGCGTTCATGGAGATAGTTGTCCAGCTCCAAGCACTGCTGGCTTTGCAGCCAGAGCTACTTGAATGCCAGTAGGGAACAGTGTGTCACCTCTCTGTACTATTTCGCAGCTCTCAGACAGCTTTAGCATCGTGAAGAGAGGGGAGAGAGCGCTTTCAAATTGTTTCCATACTTTTCCTAAGAAATTTTGAGCACCATTAGGTCAAACTCATGAACACTCTTCACATCTGTACATTGAGCTGCTTTTCATAAGTAGACATGAATTAATAATTTATTGTTGAAACTATATTTACTTTGTTTCAGCAGAACTATAATATTAGAACTCTCATTCTTACAGCAATGATGGTAAGAGCAATCATTTTAACTGTTATCACCACTACTATTGAGCCCTTCATCAACACAAAGGAACCTAATTGCCTACTTTCTTATCAGCTATTGCTGTTAGGGCTGGACCGAAAGTCAATGCTGTAATTTATTAACTTACTGTTTAATGGAGTCAGCTACATACAATTGTCAAATTTAAAAAAAATTCAAGTAAATAGAGTATTAAACTAAACCTACTGAGATGTTGGAGAACATCGGAACATAATTCCAAGATGTGGGAGTGGTGTTATAATGCATATTAATGGAACATTCTTGTAATTAAACGGTGAGGCATTCTCATCCCAAATTACAGGTATTGAATATCACCATACTTTCCTAAATATCCAAATAAATTGAAATGTTTTTGAATTCTTAATGAGACATTGAACACTTGAAGTTTATTCTTTGCTTTGTAACTCAGTCAAAACAGGGGCCAGCATGAATAATAGTTGACTATTTCTACGTGAATGAAGATCCTGTAAAGATCAATTTAGTGTGTGGAGAGAGGCAGAGGACACTCACACACACATTCTCGCACGCACATACAGGAGAAAATGGATTTACCAGTGTTTACAACGTTGTCTGTAATCTTCTCATGGTTCAGATACTGTCTGGTTCCAGCTGCTGGGGACAGCACTTCACTATTGTTTTGTGTTTTTGTACATGTGTGCACTTTGAACATATTGAACACAGTATATCATATCTGTATAATCTTAAGACGCAAGATATTTTGAGACTGAGGTTCTACTTGTTTACCACATGGTGAAATTCTGTCATGACCACCAGGTTGAGGCAGATTACTGTTATACTGGACCCAATAAACAAGTTTACTCTCACAGCATTAGCCCAGCTAAGTTGAGCAACAGGATATTTCAGATCCTATAACCATAGGTTAGGGTTATGTTAGCATTCCATGTTGTAAGGCTTTGGTCTCCAATAAATTTATTGTCCACATAGGTAAACATGTATCATTGTATATATGTGCGCAGGAGGAAGTACATATGTAAGTGAATAATATGCTAAGAGCATATGTATGTACTCTCCATTTTGCAGGAGATATCCTGTGAGTGTGTGTGTGCCTGCGTGTTTGTCCACGTTCTCTTTTTGAGCCAGGAAACATGCAATTTGAAACGGTAGGTTGGTGGAAACATGCTGTAGCAGGAGATGAAGACACGTGAGCTGCTTGACCTCAAACTATCTCTGAGAGAGGGGGGAGGGGGTGAGGGAGACTGGCTCAGTGGTGAAATGCAGTCAGAGCGGGGAGAAATGATTGCACATTAGACAGAGGATGAAAAGGGCAGGAGAAAAAGAGAACCTTTGTAGAAAAGGTGGAAGACAACTTTAAAAAGGAATGTGAGACAAGCGAAGGCAACAGACACAGGCAGTGGAATAACAAAAAGGGACAGATCCAAGAGGCATAAAGAGAGAAAGGTCTGTAGGTGATAGACGCATTCAGGTCAATTCATTACCACATGTTATGGACAGTGGTCGAGTTGGGGCTTGCTCACTTTTAAGAATTGTATTCATAGCAAGGCTAGGCAGTTTAAGGAGCGGGGAAAGGGAGGGAGGGAGAATCTGGTTTCAATTAAAGGCTCAACAATCCTGTTGTTTGTCTCTGGGCTTTCACACATGAGCATGCGAGCAGTGTGTATGTGTGTGAGCTTCTTATTTCATGTAGTAGTGCTGGGCTTCTATTTACTTTATCAGGCTATAAGGTAACCTATACTAGAACATGTCTTATTATACAGTATACAGAGAAACATCTGGCAGGAAAAGTATGATGATGATTATTAATATCAGACAGAAACCACATGTGAGCTGTCTCATGTAGGGGTTGTGTGATGTGTCTCATCTATGATGATATCATAATCGTTGTTTAAACAATGTGTGAGCTGTTGCAGTGGGATGTGACTCACATTGCAAAAAAACCCAAAACACACAAAAGTTCACACATTGAGAGTACATACAGTCTGTGGTAGTGATGCATTCAATATGATCATAATGATGATGGCCATTGTATGATGGTCAATTATTGGCAATAACTTAAATGCCGGCAGGTGTGTTTACATATTTGATTAATAATGCAAATGTACACCCGTTAGCCATAACATTACAACCATTGAAAAATTAAGTCAAAATTGGGAGTGTGACTGATTGGTGTATCACAAACAGTATAGTAACTGACTTGTTCCTAATATTATAGTTACTTCCAAGGTGACATACTCCATAATAAAGTCAGATCGCAATTACTCTTAACAATCATGAAGGTATTTGCACACATAATACATATCACATACCCCTGTGTGTTTTTTAAACATTTAGGTTAGTACTCCCTCAGTCTAATTACACCAGTGTGTTACTGGTACATTGCTGCAGTCCCACAAAGGTGTATTATACTACATAAGTTTTTAAAGTGACTTAAATTATCCTTACCATAGTAAGATAAGCAGAATAATTGGTGCAAGGATGTGTTTTTGTTTCCTTGGAACCGAGAGACATAAAATATACTGTTTCGTGGCACGGCAGTGTCCACATGTATTCTTTATAGGGTTGTGTGAAGTTATTCTTATATCAGATAATTTTCATCTGCAGAGGCACAACATAATTGTCCATCAAATAATTGCAATAAAATTGTCTTGCCTCCTACCACTACTCTTCAGAATTGGTGTTTTGTGCAAAGCACAAAACTTAGTGTATCAAATACTGAGGTAATCATGTTTAGGGAAGTAGACTGATTTCAGAAACCAGACAATGGCAAGCTTACTCTTTTTAGTTTATTTGTCTACACTGGTTTCTTCTCTCATTTGGCGAGCAGAAATTTTGTGAGAATATGTTAAATGCTTTCAGTCGTGTGTGAGTTTGTTCTCTGTAAGTGTCAGAGAAATGTTTGAGTGACATTTTAGTTGAAGCAGAGGAGTTACAATAGTTCACTGCAAACACAGATATGAGATTTTTCCCTGACACAGCAGAATCTGTGTCCTGCTGCTCGGCTGGATGAGTTTTAAACAAACTTTGTTTGTATTTGCATCAAATAGTTAAGGGTTAAGTTACAGTCCCTCTCTGATTCTCCTACTCTATGGGATTTGTTTTGCTCCATTTTAAGTGGATTCATTCTTTATCCCTAACTACATTTACACACAAAACATGAAGCCTTTTGATTTTGTTCCTTATTATAAAAGTTATACTTTAACATTACATTTCAGGAATTTGTCCTCAAAGACCTGCCAGTAAAGAAGTCTTTTAATACTCAAATCCTATGTCTTCGGCTCATAGAACTGTGAGGTCTAAGTATTTGTGTGTCATGTAATTAAAATGACTCTAAATATAAACCTAAATATGTTAAGATTTAACATGCCACAACTGTCTGCAATAGTCACACCTGCTGTATAAAGATATATTTACACAGTATTATGCTTGACGAAGCTATACTCTCATTGAGGGTGAGTAAGCTTCTAACACACAAAGTCAGAGTCCATATTTTGTTTCTGAAAGAGTGGATTTTTGGGCACATATAGAAAATTAATACATGTAGTGATCATGTTTTCCTTCCTGATACCAACTCAGCCGATAAAAAAACTAATAATTCATATTGTTTCTACAAACACTGTGTTCTCTTTTCAATTGGTAATTTTCCCCCTTTTGCCTTGGTGAACTCCTCATGCTGTTTCACATGATCCATCTTCTTTCAAAGATTTTTGGTGTTGAAATGTGTGACTCTTAGAACTTAATATACTGTACATGTCTCTGTTCTATTGTTGGGATTTTCCTTTGAAACTCACAGCCAGATTGCTGACATAAAGATAACGCCATTATAACTGTACATTTATAAACTTGCTCATGATTATGTTGGCATGTGAAACAGTTTCAGAGTGGTGGAAGAATTGATTTTCTCAAAAAAAGAAGAAAATCCTTTTTTGGTATTATTCCTAATTTATAAAATTGCTGATTTATTAATTAGGAATATTGTATCTTTCCCGAGTATGACATTTTAGTTAAGCCACCAATTGTCTTACAAATAACTTAAGTCTGGATGCCTTCAGTAACAGTTTGTTTTTGTTTGGGTAGACCTGTGACTCACTATAGATTATATGTGAACAATAGGTGTGTTTACATGGACTGCCTAATTCTGAATAGATTTGCAAAATGTGCCTAATCGGAAAGAAAATGCTGCATGTAAACACCCCTTTCCGAAAGAAATGTCCTTTTCCGAATGAGATTTCATTCCTTTGCAAGAAGGTAACCTAAGTCCCTTCAGAAAGCCTTTCTGGTATCAAGTCTCTCTGCTTGAGTTGTATCTGCGCATGCTCAGCGTCGGGACGTATTGCTCTGGCTGAGTTTGTTCAGAGCACGCAGCACATTTTAAATATTGCGACTTCAAAACTGTCTCACACAGATTACATACGAAGTATTCTGGCTCTGGGGTAGGCATCAAGCAACATTCAAGGAATTCAAAAGCAACCTGTACCCTCTTGAGTAACTACAACCCACCTTGTATTATTGCAGGGTTACAAGATTGGTCACTACAGCGTGACATCAGGGCAAAGGGCTGCTGAATTGTTTTGCCCTTCAGCTCACACCACCTTCTGTCACAATTTATTTCTTCTGCTGGAACGCCAAATTTTATCTTAATGCAGCCGTATGACATGCTAACTTCCTGCTGTGTTTTGCCTACTGCAAAATTCCTGTACATATACACACCACTGCACTGTAATGGGAATCAAAGCGACTTGAACCAAGCCACACATTCAAGCCAATGAGCAACAAGAGAACCACTGCATCTTCCTCTTACTAGCCACTCCTCGTCTTCCATAACCACAGTGAATAAATCTACACCATGATATACCTCAATGAAAGTTAATACCAGGGCAAATACTACCTTGCCAAGTTGTTGTAAAAATGGTTTGCTTTGTATAGCAATCCAGGCTTCACATGCTTTCACATGGAATAACATGTCTTTGCCTGTGTAATGTTTCTTATTGAGGCTAACTTACCCTAAGGCAGCAGGCACTCAGGCTTCTGCCATATTCCATGTTTGGTGAGCTATCCCAGTTGTTACCGTGGCAATGCATGTCCATGAACTTTTTGAGCGGAGCGTCTAATAGAGCATAATAGGGAGAGTTGTATTGTATTTATTTGGTTGATGAATTCATATAGTACCAGTTTTTCTTCTAGAAACACACCCTCTGCCTTCAAAGGTGGTGTGTGTTAAAGTGGAATAGTTACTTGATGAATAACGGTCATTAATTTGAATTTTGAGAAAAAGTAACAAATATTTAATGATCAATGCTATCAATTGAATGAATTTGGGCACAAAGTGTGCCTGTGTTTATATTCATTCATTCATTATTACTAAAGGCTTCTCCTGTTCAGGGTCGCGGGGGCTGGATCATATCCCAGCTAACGTGGAGCGAGAGGCAGGGTACACACAGGACGAGTTGCCCGTTCATCACAAGGCTAACACAGAGGCAGTCAACCTCTCATACTCACATTCACTCTCACATTCACTCCGACGGGCAATTTAGCGTGACCAATTCAGCTATGTTGCATGTTTTTGGACTGTGGGAGGAAGCCACAGATCCCGGAGAGAACCCACTCAGACACAGGGAGATGATGCAAACTAGGCACAGAAAGTGAGGCTGTGAGGCAGCAGTGCAAACCACTGCGCCACCTCATGTGTTCAGATGATTGTTTTTTCTTGTGTTCAATGCTTGTTCAAGTTTTGATCCAATATCAGTGGTATTACTTCTGTCATAATGGCCAGAATAACTTGTTTGCATAACAGGTAACTACTTAGAGAACATTAGCAGGCAGCAAGGTGTTAGCCTGTCCTTTTATTCAGTTCCACCTCTGACTTCCCTCATCAAAGACATTTATCGCCAGTCACTTCTCTATGCCCTGTGTCTGTTAGGTCAGGAAGTAATCAGTATGACTTTTTGTGCTCAAAGAGGATTGAACATTAGAATTCAACATTGATTGGGTGCTGGAATAGCTGATTGAACTCACAGGTTAAGACTTCAGTCTCCAGGCTTCAATAGGTGGGTTTACATGGACAGCCTAATTCCAATTAGATTCGGACAAGACGTATGAATAGGAAAGAAAAGGCTGCATGTTAACGCCCCTTTATGAATGGGAAGAACCTTTCCAAATTAGATTTCATTGTTTTGCAGTCGTTCTGTTTGATTTGTATCTGGGCATTTCCAGCGTTGTGACGTAATTGTTTACGCTTTAAGTTTTTTCAGCGATTCATATCATTTTAAATACACCAAATTCAATACAGTACCGGTCTGCATCAGAGAGTGATTTATTCATTGCAACTTTGAAATATTTTAACATTTTTGGACGGTTGGATGGGCGAAAAGACACTTCCACGCATGCCCTCTTTGTCATATTCTTCTTGTGGGTGCTTGTTGGCGGTTGGCACCAAGCTTATCATAGCATTATCGCCTCCCTATGAATGGGAATATGGACCCTATGCGCATATGTTAAAAGGTTTCCGATTAGATGATGATGTATGTAAACACCGGGTCAGGAAAGATCACAGGTCATGTAAACAGACCTGTGATCTTTCATCGGTCTTTCGGAATTGCAATTCGGAAAGGTTTAATTCTGAAAAGAGAAAAGTGTCCCATGTAAACCAACCTAATGCCCTAGGAATCCAGGGAGAGAGGGAAACAATATTTCTCACCCACTCACATAAAAATGCACATACATATACATATCATAGGTGGGTTCAAATGGACAGTGTAATTCCTAATCGGAAGAGAAGCCTAATCAGAAAGAAAGTGCTGTTTTTTAACACCCCTTTCTGAAAGAAAAGGCCCTCTCTGAATCAGATTACATTCCTTTGCAAGGGGGTAGTCTAAGTCCTTTCGAAAAGACGTTGGGAAATGCAACCGCTGCATGTAAATGGTGTCTCCAAATAATCCCTGGTGAGCGGGTGCCCGATGGCCACAGGATGCTTTTCTCAGTTGTTGCCTCTGTTAAATATAACAATTAAAGAGCTATAACCTAGTATGCTTAACTAAGTGACCTTACCCTTGACTTCTGAATAACATTGATTATTTTGTTACTCTGGCACCTGTCAGTGTGTGAATATATTAGTCTGCAAGTGAACTTTTTGTCCTGAAGTTGATTTGCTGGAAGGAGGGAAATTGGACAAGTGTGCTTTCGCAAGGACCAAATTGCTATGGCTGAACGGCTTGGTCTGAGCATCTCCAGAACTGCAGGTTTTGTTGGGTG
This sequence comes from Lophius americanus, assembly GCA_037951165.1. Lineage (NCBI taxonomy): Eukaryota > Metazoa > Chordata > Actinopteri > Lophiiformes > Lophiidae > Lophius > Lophius americanus. The sequence goes on along the minus strand of JBBDHG010000015.1, from coordinate 10,808,626 downwards.
TTCCTGGTCTGCAGTGATTAGTGCCTGCCAAAATTGTCTGAGAAAGTAAAACCAGTGAGCCAGTTACAGGGTAATGCTCACACAATGCTCATTGATGTGTGCTGTGTGATCCTACTGAAGAGCTACAGTAGAACAATTTGCTGAAAAAGATAATGCTTGTGCTGGTAGAAAGATGTCAGAGCACACATTGCATCACAGAGCTGTTTTGGTGGCAGCGAAGAGAGGACCAACCGAATACGAGGTGAGGAGTTTTAATGCTGTGACTTATCCGTGTTTATCAGTTTAATAATGCGCTCCTTGTAATTTGTTAAGAATCATTGGAGGGAGTTTAATCAGTCAGTTGCAAATGAGTAGCATAATTCAACCCTAAATTGAATTGGAAATGCAACAGCCACAAATGCAGTATGTTGTGCTGTTGTTAGTGAATAGAAATATGACCTTGTTTCTCTCAGAACAATGTAAATAATTAATTAGAGGAAGCCTGAGAGAGAATGACAGCGAGGGTGGTGTCCGCTTGGTGTTGGCTCAACCTTTTTGAGACGTTCAGCTCTGAATACTTCAGCAGATGTTCTGTATGCAGACCCATGCCATGAATGTGCTTCACATTACACACACACCCTCATTGTTCTACATGCCTGGCTGTTTAGCATTCACACAAGTGATGGAGGGTGAGGCTTAATCCAATACTATTTCAAAAGCCAGGGTTTCTATGGCACTTTGTCATCTTTGATTTTGTGGTTAATCCTCCTCACTGGGCCTTTTAAAAAGGATATATAAAATTTAGGCGCAAAACTTAAATATAATATCCAACATTATATATTGATTTTATTGTTGAGAATAAAGAGGAATCTTCTTCCTGTTCTTTTTGCCTTTCCCTTTAGGAATTGCCCAAGCGAACATCTGTTTCCATCCTACACTGTCCTCTGTAAATCCCTGTCACACCAACCAACTGCATGTCCTCTTTCACAACTCGAGAAACCTCTTTGGTCTTCCCCCTTTTCTCCTGCCTTCCAGTTCAATTTTCCTACCTTACATTCTTAAGAATACTTAAGAATAAGACTGTTTTATCTATAATGAGCAGGTCCTCTGAAACAGGTGCTAGAAATGAGCATATTTTAATATTTTAGTGTCCACCGTAGGAGAAGGCGAGACCTGAGGTGTTATCTTGTTATAATTTGAAACTAGACTATCAAATGCCACCTAGTTTTCATACTGGATCTCAAACAAGATGTTGTCGAGGAATGTCCAAAAATGGATCTGTATGGATAAGGCTGTCTAACAAGCATTAGATTTATTCCAACATATTTACTGCAGTCTGACTTCCAGAGACTTCCACTGCGTCCGGAAAGTATTTACAGCGCTTCACCTTTTCCAAATTTTGTTATGTTACAGCATTATTCCAAAATGCATTAATTTAATTTTTTCCTAAAGATTCTACACACAATCCCCCATAATGACAAAGTGAAAAAAGTTTGTTTGAAATTTATTAAAAATAAAGAATGAAAAATTCACATGTACATAAGTAATCACAGCCTTTGCCACGACACCTGAAATTGAGCTCAGGTGCATCCTGTTTCCACTGACAATCCTTGGGATGTTTCTACAACTTGATTGGAGTCTGTGGTAAATTCAGTTGATTGGACATGATTTGGAAAGGCACACACCTTTCTATATAAGGTCCCACAGTTGACAGTTCATGTCAGCACAAACCAAGCCATGAAGTCCAAGGAATTGTTTGTAGATCTCCGAGACAGGATTGTATCGTGGCACATTTCTGAGGACGGGTACAAAAAAATTTCTGCAGCATTGAAGGTCCCAATGAGCACAGTGGCCTCCATAATCCATAAGTGGAAGAAGTTTGGAACCAACTGGACTCTTCCTAAAGCTGGTCGCCTGGCCAAACTGAGCGATCAAGGAGAAGGGCCTTAGTCGGGTAGGTGACCAGGACAATGGTCACTCCGACAGAGCCAAGCATTTCTCAGTGTAGAGAGGAGAACCTTCTAGAAGGACAACCATCTCTGCAATATTCCACCAATAAGGCCGGTTTTGTAGAGTAGACAAATGGAAGCCACTCCTCAGTAAAAGGCCCGTGACAGCCCGCCTGGAGTTAGCAAAGATGCCCCTTAAGGAGTCTCAGACCATGAGAAAAAACAATTCTCTGGTCTGGTGAAACAAACATTATACTCTTTGGCCTGAATGCCAAGCATCATGTCGACAGGAAAAGAGGTACCGCTCATAACCTGGCCTAAAACCATCACTACAGTGAAATATGGTGATGGAGGCATTATGCTGGGGGGATGTTTTTCAGGGGAAGGAACTGGGAGACTTGTCAGGATCGAGGGAAAGATGAATGTAGCAAGTACAGGGACATCCTTGATGAAAACCTGCTCCGGAGCGCTCTGGACCTCAGACTGGGACGAAGGTTCATATTCCAACAGGACAACAACCCTAAGCACACAGCCAAGATAACAAAGGAGTGGCTACAGGACAACTCTGTGAATTTCTTTGAGTGGCCCAGCCAGAGCCTAGACTTGAACCCGATTGGGCATCTCTGGAGAGATCTGAAAATGGCTGTGCACCGAGGCTTCCCCTCCAACATGATGGAGTTTGAGAGGTCCTGCAAAGAAGAATAGGAGAAACTGCCCAAAAATAGGTGTGCCAAGCTTGTAGCATCATACTCAAAAAGACTTGAATCTGTAATTGGTGCCAAAGGTTCTTCAACAAAGTATTGAGCAAAGGCTGCAGCCTTATGTACATATAATATTTTCGTTATTTATTTTTAATGAATATGCAAAAAAATTCAAATTTTTTTTTGTTTTGTCATTTTGGGGTATTTTTTGAATTTTGTGGAAAAAATTAATTGAATCCATTTTGGATTAATGCTGTAATATAACAAAATGTGGAAGTGCTGTGAATACTTTCCAAATGCACTGTATATATTGAAAGCCAGGCTTTTCAAATGAATCATTAGTTTGTTTTGAATCTGTCTCATGCAACCTAGTAGTACTGGATGATCATATCAGTGGTTCTATAGCTTCTAGTCTATGGCTGGATTCTAGCTGCCCTGTGCATGAAGGCTTGTGAACCACTCCTGATGGGAGGAATTAATTAACAGAAGGAATTATTTTGCCTCTTTCACAGTGCTACGTGAAGACAAGCGTAAAATAAAACTAGCTTAAACTTCATCAAGCATACACATACACAGTATATACATAAAGGACAACATTGTGAAATTAACCCTCTGCATTTGAGCCATCCCTGAGGGATCTGCGAGCAGCCCCAGTAATTTACCCAGGGAGCATAGCTGGTTCAAGTTCTTATTCAAGAACCTTCGGAAAGTAGACTCCTGGGCTTGGACTGCAGACTTTCTGATAATCGGATTGGGAGACAGCTGCTCTACCCACTGAGGTACAACTTCGCCATTAATTTCAAGATGCTAAAATGGATGTATATAGCTTCATGATACACACACAGACTCCAGCTTGGGATTGCTGTTGCATGCTGTATCCATTGTCCTCTAACTCTGTATTTCTCTGCTCTAAATCGCCTGCCACTTACATATCAATGGCAGAAAGAGTTTTTGTATCCTTTTGTATAATATCACACAGTCTACATTATTGGAAAGTTTCGCGGCAGTTTAGGGTGATGAAATAACAGGTTGACCATTGGCCAATATCTGACCGTCAATGATGTCTCACGGATTGTGTCAAACAGACTTAACGATGTAGCTACGAGTCTTTAGGCCTTTTTACACAGATGAGCAAAAGATGAGTGACAAGTAATGGAGCAGCCTTTAGTGTTGCATTAAATACATGCTTAATAAATAATTTACCTTTCCTGTTACAATGCAGTTGATCACGTACACTGCCAAGAGTGTTATTAGCTCCCTGACCTTGCAATCTTTCTCCAATTTGATGACATTTTGGGTTGATTTTCTCATCTTTGACTTCAGTGCTAACTGCTATTAGCTGCTTTCTAAATCTATCGGTTGTGGGCCCCACACAACTCACGTCACTTATTTCTTACTGTCCCAACTCACGTTTACACTGATGTGTTGCTACTTCTGCCTCCCTCTCAGATGCACAACAAAAAATAATCGTCATTATACCATCATTGTTTATGCAGAACGTCAGGGTGAAATATGAAAAGTCCTACCTTGAATGGATTGGGTCAAGGGGCCTGTACTTTTTACGCAGGTCCTAACTAATGTGGCATCAGCTTATCTAACTGACTAAAACCTATATTCCACTATTTTTTAAAAAAAACTGATCCCACTGATGAAAAGAAAGGATTGACACCGTCTCAAGATGAGAAAGATGAAAATTTTTAGCAACATGCACTTACATTTTTAAGTGCCACCAACTGTGTTCCTCATGCTATGAAACAGAAGATGTGTGTGTGTATGTTAGAGACCTGAGCCAGTTCATTCATGGTAATTAATGCCACTAGAATAACCACCTGTACAAACAAGTTATTCTGCTCCCCTGTGTGGTGGAACTGTCTGTGTCAGTCAGGTTTCAGACAGGGACCTGGAATCCTTCCACACCCCTAGCACAAAGAGTTGAAAAGAGAGAGTGATCACTCTAATCATATGCTAACTGTATTTTGAAAGTGACTAAATGAAGTGGTGTTACCTCCAGGTGATCGGAGAGTTTTTCTACAATGTTAACATATAACTTCTCTTTGATTGGTGTCATCTTTAATAATAATAATAATAATAATACATTTAATTTATAATGCACTTTACATTTGGATCAAATCTCGAAGTGCTACAAAGTAAAAGCAGATAAAAGCATCAATAAAAAATAAAATAACTATATAAAAACCTGACCAAAAAGCAGCAAGGTTAATTAAAATTATAGGTTCTGCTAAAAAGGAAAGTTTTAAGTCCTTTTTTAAATGTGTCAGTCGTCTGTGGAGCCCTCAGATGGTCAGGGAGGGCATTCCACAGACAAGGGGCAGCAGAACAGAAGGCCCGATCACCCATGGTGCTAAGCTTAGTCCGGGGAAGGAGGAGGCGGTATGAGTGGGGAGAACGGAGGGATCGTGTTGAGGTCAGTGGGGTGAGTAGTTCTTTTAGGTAGGGGTAGCGTTGCCATGGATGCACTGGTGAGTGAGTAGAGAGATCTTATAATTAATCCTGGTGGAGATAGGAAGCCAAAGAAGGGAATGAAGAGTGGGTGTGATGTGTTCGTTTTTACGAACTCTCATCAGGACTCTCATCTCATCTATACTAAAACCAGGGTGTATCCGAACAACAGACACCGCATTCTTTTAGGTACAAGCTTTTCTGGTTGAGATCTAATTGTTGGCCCACTGGTTTCAGTCCTGTCATCCATGGCTGAAAGACACTGTGTTCGGGGACAATCCCAATGGAGAATGTGGTACGCATACATATAGTGCCTTGCAAAAGTATTAAACCCCAAAACTAAACTAATCATTTTACTGGATAACATTTTCTTCATCAGATAAATGTTATGCGTTATATGTTTTGATATAAATATTTTCTTTTGGATAAACAACACTTAATGAAATGTTGAAAACAACACTCTAGTTTTAGTCAGGAAAATGTGCTGCCATTTTACTATGCTATAAAATATTTGTGGATTTCTTTGACCAAAAAAACAACAATATATCCATAGTTTTAGTTGACTCAAGATTGACTAATAAAACAGGATAACATTGACAAAACACACAATAAAAGTGTATATGACTAAGACTAAATTGATAAAATAGCTGAAAAAATTATTACTAGGGTGGATGTTAAGATATGGTCTTAACAGGGCCTCAGTGCATTATATGCAAATGATGCACTGTCTTCACAATTTCCTCAATTTTATAATTTCAGCTATAGTGTATTTGTAGTACAGTGTTTCCCCCAATTATACTGTATTAAGCCATTAATGCAGAGCTACTTCAGTGGTAGGTGGGCGATCCACCCTCTCACTTAATAACCCTAGTGTTGTTGTAATGTGGACTGGTGTCATTGTTAATCTTTTGTTTGTAGAGAGCTTTTCTTGTAATGCCTGTTTTGCTTCCAGCAAGACAGCTCACAATTCAAAATCACACACTCCGGTAACATTAGGCCGGGCTTTGTTTGTATAAGTGCAAATAGGCACAACCAGTGTAATGACAGGTCTCCCTTTTAAAATTTCTGTGGTATATTAATGTAAAAAAAGACTCCAGACAGTGCTTCTTAAAAAGGTGAGAATTGTGCTGTCAAAGCTGCATCCCAACAGTGCTGGTGGAGGTGGGAAGTGATATATGTCCTAAAGGAGAAACTGAGGTCACCAATAAGCTCCTCCCTTACTTTTGCTCCCTACCACACCATCCTCCATGTTTCCCCTCTGCTGTACTAGGCTGTTCCTCCATAATAGCCTGAAATGTCAGAGACCATTTGTCTTCTCAAACAAACGCACCACAAACACGCGTTGTTGGAGCTTTCCAAACCCAGTGCAGACCTACTTTTGCGTGCTTGCTCAAATATAGGCCTTCTTTGTTCGCTACGTAGACCCCAGAACTCACTGTGTGCATGTGTGTGAGTGGAAAATTGCTGCCCTGAGGCTTCTCCTCGGTCTGTCAAGCTCTCTACGTCTTAGTAACACACACAATTTCATTTTCTTTCTTCCCTCCATCTCTCTACCTCTTCTGCTCACATGAACAAACATGCACTCACATTCAGTGTTGTGAAGTCACATGAGAGGGTAATAGGACCCAGCCCTAAATGCTTACCCGACTCAAGTCTCCACACGATGATAGTCTGCTAGTCTTGGTTTGTCTGTGTATGTCTGTGGTGAGTGCATTTTCTCAGTTTCTGTTTGTCTAAATTGTTAATATTTGATTTGTGTTATCATGTTTCACTTGATTTTAATTTCCAGTTAAAATCTCTGATTATTGATGCCTGATTAATGAATTGTTGCAACAGACGACACAGCTGACAGTATACCATGGAGATACGTTTGGTACTTGCTTGGTACCGCACTCATTTTTAGCATATCTCCGTGGAATTATGATTTCAAGGGTACTCTGGTCTGGTCATTTTCCACAAACACTAATCTCACCAAAGAGATGGATAATAAGATATATACGATGTGTTGTATACATTTTAAGGGGGGGATTATGTCTTCTACATGACGACTTTTGTTGCTACCTGTTAGATATTATTCATATCAGATATGACTGAAATGGCAAAATTGCTCTCATTTGGCAGAAGGGCATGGGAAAGGGGAAACCCTTTGTTTGGCTCTGAGGCTTGTCATAGCCAGGGTAAGCCTAGCTCAGTTTTTTTATTACTCTAAAAACCTCTGAGCACTCGAAAACATTTCAGTAGTTTACTCAGAGATCGCACAACAGTTTATTTTTGCTATGTCAGCTTTATATTCTTAGACTGAATAAACAATAGCCGCATAATGATGGTCCCATGTGTCATTGAAATAGTATGCAGAGGTACCACAGGAAAAGTAGGCATGAGTTATAACACAGCAGAGTTGACATCCAATGCCACTTTGTATGCCCCTAGATAAGGAGACACATGGACATATAGACTATAGGACTCAGCTATCAAAACAACTACTTAAGACCCTGATGCTTGCCAAGTCAGTATTTTTGTGTGTTGCTGCTGCTTATACATCTACCTGAAAGACATGTAAGGTCAGGGTGTTTTGGATAAAATTTTAACTTTGATAGAAGAACAGTGAACTCCCTTGGCTTCAACTTTCTATCACCTGCATCAATTGGGTTTTGTGCAGACAGCTTTTTTTCCTCTTAAATCCGCCCATCTCTCTGTTCTCTTGCTTTCAATAGGTGGGTTTACATGGACAGCCTCATTCCGAATAGATTCGGAAAAGGCGCCTAATCTGAAAAAAATGTTGTCATATAAACACCACTTTCCAAAAGAAAAGGGCCTTTCCGAATGGGATTTAATTCCTTTGCAAGGCGGTAGTCTAAGTCCTTTCGGAAATCCTTTACGATAGCTTTTTTGTGTTATATCTGTGCATGCCCAGGATCGTGTTGTAATGCGCTGGCGCAGTTTTTCAGCGCATGCACAGCGCTGCAATGCATTTTGAATATGGCGACTTAGAAACGGTTCAGTTCTACATCGGATAATATTTTACTTATTGCAACTTTGAAAGAATTTAACATAGTTGGACTATAAGATGGATGAAAAGCTACTTCTGTGCATGCCCTCTTTGTCATATTCTTCTTCTGGGTACTTGTTGACTTTTGGCACCCAGCTCATCGTAGCATTATCACCAACTTATGAAGTGGATTGTGGATCATCTGCGCATGTCGGAAAGCTGTTTCCGATTATATGAGTTGAAAAATGAAAACACTGGGTCAGAAAGATCCCAGGTCATGTAAACAGAGAACCGATATTTGAATTCGGAAAGGTTTAATTTGGAGAGAAGAGAAGTGTACCACTTAAACCCACCTAGTGTTACTTTCAGTTTGTGCTGCTCTGTATCACGTGACTGGGCCATATTTTCATTGTTTTAGAGAGAAAATCAAAGTCTCTTTATTGACACAGCTGATGTTTGAACGAAAATGCTTCAGAATTATACTTCAGAAATGAAATAGCATGAGCATAGATGCACAAATGAAGATTGTGATTTTATTCATTTTAATTGCCTAGCTCCACCTCTAAAGGTAAGAATACCCTGAAGTTAAATCTGTATTTTAAAAACACCAGCAGAGCTGAGCGGAGATGGGGGTAGTTTGCTGTCACAGAATTTTATAGCTGACTACTCTGACTGACTGCTTTTTATGAGCTAAGGTGTGATAGTAAGAAGGAAAATATTTTTTCAACATGAAACTATTTAAACCTTCTTTTAAAGACGCCTAAAATAAAAGATTAAATTCAAACAAGCATAGTATGACATCTATAAAACTAAAAAAGGAAAGGACACGTCAACAGTGAATAAGATTTCATCCAAGTATTACTTGGTGGGTTTACATGAACAGCCTTATTCCGATTAGATTCGGAAAAGACTTCTAATCGGAAAGAAAATTCTGAATGTAAGGCTACTTTCCGAATGGAAAGAACCTTTCCGAATTAGATTTCATTATTTCGCAAGGAGGTACTGTAAATCTTTTCCGAAAGCTTTTCCGATAGCCAGTCGCTGCATCTAAACGCTGTAACGGAAAGCATTCTATTTGAGTTGTATCTGCGCATGCCCAGCGTCGTGACGTAATGCTCCGCTAAGTTTGTTCAGCGCTGCTACGCATTTTAAATACGACGACTTGAAAATAGTACCGGTCTGCATTGGAGAGTGATTTATTCATTGCAATTCTCAAATATTTTAACATAGTTGGACGGTCAGATGGGTGAAAAATCATTTCCGCGCACACCCTCTTTGTCGCATTCTTCTTCTGGGCGCTTGTTGCCGGTCGGTACCCTACGCCACCGTATGAACAGGAATATGGATCATCTGCGTGTGTCTGAAAGCGTTTCCGATAAGGTGAGTCGATGCATGTAAACATGGGGTTGGAAAAGATCACGTCATGTAAACAGGCAACCGATATTGCAATTTGGAAGGTTTAATTTGGAAAGGAGAAAAATGTCCCATGTAAACCCACCTACTGATTTTACCTGTTTGCACTGTCTCATTGATGGTCAGGGATAATTAATCTACCTGTGGTTTATTATTTAAGTATACTGATATCACTTTCGCACACGATTTTGGTGTCAAAATCGCTATCAGCTGTTAAGTATCACTTAACAGCTGATAGCAGCTTGAGTCTCGCCTCAGGACTTCTCATGTTGTAAATACAGAACAGGAATGGCTGGTATGACGAGTTGGCAGTCAATGGAGGTAAAAAGTATCCTTACTCCTGGTTGAAACAATAGTTATAAAGGTCATGGGAGTATGTTGTAGCTCAGGTTTCTCGATGGAGGTTTCCAGCTAGTATGGCTTAGCTAACAAATATTTTCTGACCCACTGGAAATATTGTGGAGGATCAGGAACAAAGGGGTTAATATTTTGGAAGTACTTGTCAGTTTAAAGCCTTTCTGATTATTTAACTCTGATAACTATTTAAATTTTTTATGTATAATCTTTTGGATCATAAGGCTCACAAACCATGGGCCACATACAGGCGGCCAAAAAAGGGGCCCCCAAACTATTCTAAATGTTTTAACTGTATTGAATCCAGGCAGTTTTTCTTCCATCAAAGACTAATGAGATGTTCAGAGCAGATTTTCTGATGCAGTGTAGTAAGAGGCCGCATAAGGAATTCGATATGGTCACTTTAAAAGCATCCAGCAGTCATACCTCTGAGAGTCAGCTGTGAACTGTTGGTGTTGTGTAAACAATCATTGGCCTTCTATCTGTTTCAAGCTGTGCCGAATGGATTAAATGCTAACAGACACATGTGTGCACAGTCGACAGACAGTCAGAGCTGAAGGAGACGGGAGGGATTTTCCCATACTGCCTCTGCAGCGGCTGCCCTAGATTCCACTGAACGATTATCTTGATGCAACTAGGCTATTATTAGAGTCGTATTAACAGGAGAGAGTCTGAGGAGAGGATGGAGGAAGGAGAACTCTGAGCGACAAGAAAAGCTTTCCTTGTTTTTCCTCCAGTTTGTGTCATCATCCACTGCTAAATATTAAATACTTTTTGGTTTCCACCAGAAATCAGTCTGTATTCTCTGTAGAATTTCATGTTTGATTGCACAGCTGATTTTTAGATTCAGTCACCCCCACATTCTAATCGGATTAATGCTGCTCCAACAGGAATCTCGTAGTTTTCACTAAATCTTCAAATCAGGCTCCTTATAACTCAAAGTCGGTTTGATGAAGTCACAAAAATATAAAGTAAAAGGAAAGACAACGTTAGGTGTGATGAGAATGAGAAATGCGGATTTTTGCAATCATTTCAGCAATAGCTAAAGATGAGGTTCAGTGATCAGGTCCTGAAAGCTAAAAACCTTATGCAAACTGATGGTAGTCGCTGGTGGGAAATCTTAGAGGGTGTATAATTTCTAAAGTTGTACATTTATTATATCCTTGAAAAGTCAGGTATATTGTGGAATCAGCGTTGTTGCTGCGTCCACTGCAGATCCTTTGTGTTATCACGATAATGTCATGGATCATTTTCAAACTTTATACTTCCATAAACCTAAGCGCTATAAATTATATTGTATCGATTGTAGGAAAGGTCAGTTGTATGTTTTCATCACAAGGGAGAGCTTTATCTCAAGACACATTTTGGCCATCGCTTCTCAACCGTTAGGACTAAATCAGACAAACCTGGTGCCTATGAATCGGCTCGAGGAGATCTATCTTGTGTATGTATAACTTTTTACTGTAATCGTTCAAATTTTACAAACAAGGGGAGATGAATCTTGTGTTTGTTATTCTTCTATAATTACTCATATTTCGTCCACTAGGAAGGCTTTTTTTGTGTGCCTAAAGTCTTTTTTTCACTGTTACTTCATATATGTTGGATTATATCCAAACTGGTTTATATGAATCTATACAAGGAGCTCTATTTTACATATGTATTAATTAAAAACAATAGTTATATTTTACTTGTTATGCCGAGCTTTTTTGTGCAAAGCTTTTTCTCGTTAGTAACTACCCAACCATAGGTACATTCGTGTCTAAATTTAGCTTATATTGACAAAAAAAACATGTTTCTTGTTTTATTGCTGGACTCAGAAGAAAACAATTTTATTTATCTTCATTATTGAGAAATTACGGGATCCTATCTTAGAGCATATTGTTGACGTCATAGGAATAAACTGCTCAAAAAGAAGACGTAGATTAACTCTTAAAGAACAAATTATTGAAGTTGAAAATCTTAACTGATATACATTATATAATTTATTGAGAGAAAAATAATGTAACAATGGTCAGTTGAAACCAACATCAATCCATTTAAAAATCCCACCGAATAACAAAGCAAAAAATTAAAAGCGCAGACGGCTCCAATTTATGTGAATTGCATCATTGCAACTCATAATTTGACTCCCAGACTTGGATCAGGGCATCAGTGAGCTCCTGCACAGTCTGTAGTGGTGCTTGACTGCATTGGTGCGATGCAGCGATACATAACGTCATATAGGTGATGGATTAGATAAATGTCAAGTAAACATACGGGCCAGTCAATGGCATACCTTCATTATCAAGGAAATGCCTACACACTCTGGCAGCATGACGTCGTTCATTGTCCTGCATCAGGAGGACTCAGGGTCCAGTGCAACAGCGTAAGGTCTGACAAGCGCTCTGAGGAGTTCTTCACGCTATTCAAAAGCAGTCACTTGTTCGAAAGTATAAAGTATAATCGCTTGACACTAAAAGCAGCAGCCTATCAGATTTTCCAAACGTCATATGTCTGGACATCGATAGGAGATTAATGTGGAATTGGAGGAATTTTAATATACTGTCTCTGTCCACTTTCGGATAATATTGTAATCTCAGAATAGGTGACGTGGTTTACAGATGTATCTGTGATTTCAACAAACTCAAAGCAGCAGTTGCGTTTTGGTCATGGTTGATAACACAATAAAATAGTGGAAAGAAAACATTGATATTGTTCCCTGATCTTTGCAGCTTTGTGATACTTTTGTGAGTGGCAAGCTTTGTGTTGGTGTGAATGCATCATTGAAACCCTAACTGCAACTTGACACATAAAACTGATGTCACTGAAACTGCAGCACCAGGACTGGGATTTTGAAATAGCCCTTTAACGGATTCTAGCCTTATTGACTCTGTGTGGACATGACCCGAGGTAGTCATGTTTGCTATGCCCAACCACGACAGTCCATATGTACATGTTGATGGAGAAGCAGAGATAAAAATAATCATTCAGTATTTTCATCCTGAGGAAAGGTGGTTAAGAAGGACAAGTTTGAGTATTTTCCTAGCAGTGTGTCAACAACAACACAAAGCTATTTTTGAATATTCCTTTTCCTTCAATCACTTCCTCTCACCTCTCTCTCTCTCCCTCTCTCACTCCTTCGCCGCTTCTTTGGGACCACACATCATTCGTGGATTGGAAGAGACGAGGGAGGAAAAAAAGAAAGGGGAAGCTGGGTCACAGTTCTCCGCTTCAGGCTATTTACTTTTCTCTCTTTCTTGTTCTCCGTTGTTTTTAACCATCTATCATTTTTTTTGTCTGCAAGAATTAGTTTTCTTCTCCTGACCTTCTTCCCCTAATCATATGTGTTATTGGTGCCGTGTTGCATGTCTCACACCATCTGCTGTAGAGAGTGGGTACCTTGTTGAAGAGAGGATGTATCTTCATGCTGTAAGTAGATATTACTGCAACTCGTCTGCTCTCAAATTCTATCTCTCTCCTCCTTACTTTTTTTTGTTTTCTCTGCAAACTTTACATTCTTATGAATCTTTTGTGAGCCTCAACCCTATTTTTAATTGTTGCCTGGGGATCCTCGCTTTTATGTTATGCGAATTTGCCACATGTTTTCAAACTCAACAGAGTTCGAATATTTGTTGCTTATCCACTGAAAAATAATGAAAACTTAAATAACGGCATTGATATACTTGTTCACATAACTTTTAGAATTCAGAAACTAGTGACTACTGCTTAAAGTGTAGAACAGATGGAAGTTGATTAATTATAATTGTACTTTAACAAAACCAACATGTTTTTTGTGGTTTTAAGATGCACACTGCACACATTGTAAACTGGTTAAATTGTTGTTTCCACCTCAAGGTTTTTATACAAAGCCTTGAGGTAGTTTCCAGTTGAATTATAATGATTATAAGTGAAAAGCTTATATATCAAGGAGACACCTTGATATCCATCCAGCTTGATGACATCCGCTGACAAGTCCCTCGTACTTGGCGAGCCTCCTTTCAAAGTCTTCTTCCAAGCAGTGTTCCCAAGGGACTGTTGGCTCCAACAGAAGCGTTTGTTTGGTTGACTCGGACAGGTAAACAATATTTTGTCTCAAGGTAGTGTTCACAATATGTCGAGAACTTAATTTGCCGCTCAAGTTCAACCAACAGCTGCCAGTCCTTGCATAGGCCAGGAAACCTGCAGATTTTTTTTTGCAGCGGGGCATGGCTACTCCCTAGCTCTGATGAAGGTGATGGCTTAATTGGAGGGGCGGCTCTGCTTGGCCCACTCGACTGCAACTGCACAAGTCGCTCAATACCATCCCTCTACCAGTGCCTTTGAGCAGCTGCACAGAATGTGCTCCAGGGTTCCAGGCTTGGAGCACAATGGACAAGCTGTTGAACCTCCCTTGCCCAACACGTGTAGGTTGAATGGGATACAAAGCACATCATACACCGCCTGGATGAGAAACTTGATCTGCTGTGGTTCAGCTTTCAACAGTTCGGCGAAAGTGACCCCCCTCTTGATCGCATTCTCCCATCTTGTACATGAACCCTGTCATTCCCAACGTCCTGCAACATCTCTCCTCCTCGCACCTCCTCCTGGACTAGGCAATGCTTTTCCTTGCCTTTGATGGTGCCACAATGGGGAGTTGAAAAGGATCCCTTTCCAGCCCTGCCTCTTGTCACCCCTCCCAGCAGCCTGTTGTGACACACCCTTGACTCTGCTTGTCGAACAGCCCCCTCTGCTCCTCGTTTCTTACCAGTCCTCACTTCAAGACCGGCTTTGGCCATCTTTGGATCGCTTGAACCTTTGTACTGCAACAATTCTCTGGCTCTCTTCATCTTGAACTCCTCTTCCAAGGACTTGTGCAGCAATTGCCGTTTGTTGCGGTGTACCTAGAGTGCGATGCTGCTTAGGCTCTTTGGTAGTCCAAGCGTCTTCTGAGGTGGCTGCTGACGTTCCCTCCAAGGTCTCAACTGCGGAGATGGCCACTTTGTAGACGAGGAGTGGCCACAGGATTTTGGGAAAATATGCTGCAGGTACAGCAATACTTTAATCTTCCCTGGCAGGCAAGATTGGTCCACTGTTTTCAGCCAGCCTTTCGACTCGGCGCAGGTTTTCTGAATGGATGCTGCATCCCTCAGGGTGCTGTCAAAAACCATGCCTTAGCTCTTGACAGGCTTATTGGTGATGACTTGGATGGTTGCACCTGAAACGTTGAACTGGAGCTTGTCATTCACCTTTCCTTCTCTCAGCACCATAAATCTTGACTTGGCTTGCTTGAAACCCATCCATGCAAAATCCATCAGCTTTTCATGACCCTTCAGAATCCATTGACAGCCTGGGACTGACTCTGTTGTGATTGTGAGGTCATCCATAAATGCGATAGGTGGCTGGCATTGAGCTGATTTCACTCGGGCCCCCTGCACTCTGGTTCAGCAGATTTTGTGAGCATATTCATAACCGAGGCGAACAGGATCACTGAGATAGTGCACCCCATGATTATCCTGATGTCAATATTGTGCAAGCCTGATGTCAATGCTCCTGAAGAGGCTCTCATCCTGATCTCATCCTTTGTCCTCATTCATCTGCACGTCTTCTCATACAACAATGGCTCTGCCATTCTCCCTTGTCGCAATTTCAGAAGTAATGAAACCTTTAGAGCACACAAACACACACTCACTCACACACAGTCAGCATCTAAATGACTCTCTGTGTCGTATTGGAGGGAACATCAAATGTGACTGCCCACAGCAGCCCTACTTCACTTTCGTTTGCATGAAGAGGAGATTTCCTGTCCTGTTCCGGTGATGACATACCTACTCTACATCGTTTTGTCAAAATGACTCTTTTATTGCTTTTCTGATTATTGTGAGGGTAAGCCAGCTGCAGACCAGCAACTGAGAAAACTGCTCCATATATTTACAGTATGTACCTCAGGGGAACTGTTTTCCTCACAGGGTCAGTTAGTCTCTTCCCCCGCTGATTGATATTCTGTAGTAGTAGAAAACAGCAGCAGCGTCACTGGGTCTGTTGTCAGGAAAGAGGCGCCTTGGTTACCGTATTGTCAACCTGACTCCCATTTAGGTAGACTAGTCACTCGGTTTCCAAAGAGCTCGCCTGTCCTCTTATTGTGTTCATCTCATTTGTGGTAATTCTCATCTCATGTCTTCATTATTGTTATTTTTCCAGTCATTCTTAAGGATTCAGTGTAGTCATATTTGCCTCTTATTTTTATCCTCATTCAATGCTTTGCTGGTGCAAATGTCACCAGGGATAATTCTAGGATCAACCTACGGATAACAAAATGATATAATTCATTATTCCTTTACACTTTTCTCTCAAGACATGAGAATTTGTATGACATTGGATTGAATTTGCGCTGTGAAAGTGATAAATTCACATCACACTCGGTGTGAACGCATTTTTACGGGATTGTTGATTCTGTTGTAGTGGCACATATCATCGATGTGCTGGACCACAAATATGTACTGTGAGGCAGGGAAAAGGATATCTGAAGATATATTGCCACTGGTACGTACATACATACAGCACACTCCTGGCTGGCTCTGCGCTCTCGCTAGCTTTAGTGACTCTGCTAACGTTAGCTTCTTCAAACTTCGTATGTTCCCCGGGTGATTAATGTTTAAGTGTCTGATTAAGTTTGTTATCCCAAATGTTTTCGGAGGTATTTCCATGCAGCTTCTTGTGGCCTTACTTGTGATACAAATTGCGAGCTTTGGATTTCATTCACTAGTGAGATGTTTGTAGCCATGGTTATTCATGCTTGGTGTGCGTCAAGCGTTTAACTGTAATGGATTAGGCAATGCTGAGACTGCTGTGCTGATCACAGATCATATCAAAATTTGTCTCCCAGCGCTGGTCCATCGGTGAACCCTTACTAAAAATGTTTAAATCAAACTGTCTGATGTGAAATTGTTGAACCATCAAAACTGGATGGAACAAATAAAACATTGGTTCAGTTTGATCCAGTAGAAGACCTTTTTTTGTCGGACCAAATTCCGGAAATTTTATTTGGATCTTTGTTCTGGGAGGTTTCTGGGCGGACTGTGTTAATTCGGTTATAGAACTCATCTGCCACTTACACACTGTAGCACCCTTTCGTAAGTGCGCTGTGCATAATTAGTTGTTGATTTTTGTAATTGACCCACAGTTGACTTAAATTTTCTGTTCAATTGAATGCAAAAAAATCCATTGCCAAATGAAGTTTGATTTTATTGACATTTTTTGGTCAATTATTATGACTTCAGGAATTTGGTAATTCCTCACATGCTGACCCCACAGGCTCAATCTGTTTCACTCCAAGCTGAATAAACATTAATGTTTGTTGTTGGCTGGTGTAATATATATGAGGTTTTATACTTCCTGTCAACCATGAAAGGAGTGATTATTCTGTCTGGCAGACTATGCCAGCAAATCAATCAATCAAACAATCTGTATTTATATAGCGCCAATTCACAACAACAGTTGTCTCAAGGTGCTTTCCAGAAAGAGCAGGTCTAGACCAAAGTATTTATATAATTATCTACAAGACCCAACAATTTCCTCCTTGAGCAAGCACTTGGCGCGATTGCAAGAAACAACTGCCCTTTAACGGGCAGAAACCTCGAGCAGATCCAAGAGTCAGGGTGGACGGCCTACAAACACACACACGCACGTACGCACACACACAGAGAGAGACTATATATCCTCTCCATGGTCGGGTAGCAGCAGGGATCCCAGGTTGATAATAAAAATATTATATATCAATATTAATGTAACATTTAGCTATAGTTTATGGGAAAATACTATAATAATAATCATCATCATCATGAGAATCTTGTGATCAGTGGACATCGAGGAGCAGCAGCAGATGTAATCACCAACCATGTGACCCTACAGGGAAGAAAACACAAATGCTCCAGGGAAAAAGTCAAGTTAGTAACATGCATTAATCAATTAACATACATCAATCCATTTAACATGTATTAATCCAGTAACGTGTATTAATCCTGTAACATGCATTAATCCATTTAACATGCATTAATCCAGTAACATGCATAGAAGTGAGAGGATGTGTACAGAGGGACAGAGAGAGAGGGAGAGAGAAAAGCTCAGTTTATCATGGGAGACACCCTAGCAGTCTAAACCTATAGCAGCATAGCTAAGAGCTAGCTTATGCCAGCCTTAATTATAAACTTACATTTTCCTTTCATAAAGGAATGTTTTAAGCCTACTTTTAAATGTAGAGAGGGTCTCTGCCCCCCGAACCAAGATTGGGAGATGGTTCCACAGGAGTGGAGCCTGATAGCTGAATGCTATCAGGTTCCACAGGAGTGGAGCCTGATAGCTGAATGCTATCAGGTTCCACAGGAGTGGAGCCTGATAGCTGAATGCTATCAGCTAAGGTCGCAAACATGCAAACATAAAACAACAGACAAAGCTTTTGTGATCTCTCTGCTCGTGTTTCCCGCCAGTGTCGATAATCGTAAAATCGTGATTTATTCTCTGACAATAATGGTGATATCCAGCCATCCATTTTCTCCCGATATCAAAATCTATTATCACGATATCACTAGGGCAATTCTTGCCCTTCACTAGGGGTGAATTGGTGTGGTCATCATCATGATTGTGTCGAGGTCAGTATGCTGTGAGGAGAACATGGTGTCACACAGCCTGTATTGATAACGTCAGCTGATATTGATAGCAGTGTTGGAACTTAAGCATCTGCTCTCCTTTGTTCTCTGGCTCCTATTGCTGCTCCTCTCTGTGGCTGATAGATGCTTTCTCTCTCTTTTTCTCTCTCACTCTCTCTCGTGCTTCTCTGTGGTCAATGCTCACTGCTGCCTCAGTTACTATAGCAACAGACTCACCAGACAGTTTTCCAATTCCTTTACTTCATACTGTTGTAAGAGGTAACAAGCACGATGTATTTTTCATTTTGCAAACCAGGTTTAAAAAAGGCTTCACTAGAGAAGGTGCAGGTGGTGTGACTGTCATTTTGAAAAGACTTGGGTCTGTTGGTAAGTAGAGGTGCAGAGGTGCGCCAAGAGGCCAATTTTGATGAAAGCGGCCGACACACTGGAGGCCCGTACGTGCCCTTTGCACGCATGCGTTGTACACTCGTATCAAGCATCAGGTTCAACGGCTCCAAACATCTCAAGTAAACCAGAAAAACACAAAGCTTGCAATTTATAACCCCAGTAAGGACAAAATAAGCTGCTGAGGAACAACCCCGAAAAGTTCGACACAACGTACTTAATGACACATTTCACATTTAATCAATCCAAGGGACATAGCAAGATAAGAAGCTTGCATTAGCAGTGTGGCTTCAGCTGGCGGGAGCTTGGAGACAGCCAAGAGCTGAATGTATTTATCAACACAGTCTTTTATGGTTTTAAAACTTAAAGGGTACCCCGACTGTCAAGACTTGTATGCTTTAAAACATATTTGATGGTATCAACCGTGTAAATGAGACATTAAATGTACCCTACATCCCTTAGTTTGTACTAATTTTGAAAAAATAATTTAACTCTTATAGGTCGCCATTGCTGTTTACCTTGCAATGTATTCTGATTAGTGACGTCAAGTGGTTGCACTGGCAAGCTTCTGAACCGCTTATCTTAATTCAACAGTTAAAAATGTCATCTGACAAGCATTTTCAATTTGAACCGGATTGTGACATAAATAAGGACAACTTGGGAAACTTTAGTCAAACTGAGCAAACACTAGAAGATAATGAGAGACGGGATGAAGCGAGAGTGAGACACAATCGCTGGTGTCTGTGCAGGAATTTTATAGCTATGGCAACCATGAAGGAAGGTGTTTGTTGTAAAGAGCTCCGCTTTTTGTCAGCAGCTGTTCAAGGTAAGCACACACATAGATCATACCATCGTTGTATGATATCCTCCATGGTCATAGTTGCGTCCGATAGACCACTTTCAGACTCTCTGCCTCTGTGAGATGGTTCAGATTTTAGCAGGAGACCGTCCAGCATGTCCTGTCGTTGTCGCTTCGTACAGCGATTGTCACTTCTCTGTGGAGTTAGTCTCTTTGTGTGGAAATATTGTAGGCACAGCATCTCGTTTTAGCTTTCATGTTTTTAACCAACATGACCCAGAAGCTCTTTTAGCAGATACGGTCGACTAAATGATTCAAATGCATCAGGAGAGAAGTGACGCAAACACAGACGCGGAACGTTGTATACGTCCAAAGGCGTCTCCCCATAGTTTTCTCCTTTTCTTATCTCTGGGAAAGATTTGAAGACCTGTATCGCTTCCTGTATTGCCCTATGACTGGAAAGTGAACCATACAAACCGCTTACAAAGTTTTCTTTGTAAGCGTAATCATCGTAATCATCCAATTAACAGAATTAATGGGTGTAACCGGAATTTTAGCATGTTGAAAGTGGTTGTCAAAACAGAAATTCTCTAGTGCAATGTGTTTACTTGACCAGATAGACTTGCCTCTGGTTAGTGGCGAAGCTCTGACCGGATTTGTGCAATGAATTATAAACCACATTTGCACATCCTATATGGAACTATGCCCGAGGATATGAGAGTTGCTGAATCAGTAACTTCTTTTAAGTCACTTCTCAAAACTTATCTCTTTAAAAAAAACTTTTATTAACTCTAGCACTCCATCTATTAGATGCAAGTCTCTTATTATTGTTTTAATATTACTAATCATCAACTATTACTATTAATTTACTTATTACGTTATTTGTATTGTTTTAATAGGCCTTTCCTGAAATAGTTCTGTTCTGCATGTTTAATATGAAACACTTTGTAACTTAGTTTTTCCAAAGTGCTCTATAAATAAGGTTAAATAATATTATAATTTAAGGTTTGCCTTTTTTCTGCCTCTGAGACAGCAGCGGATCTGCATAGATTTATGTGTTGCGGCAGGACGGGGATTCGACATTTTTATGACGTATAATGTGTTTAGTTCACAACCAGAACACTTAAAGCTAGTTGCAGTTAGCAGCTCGAAAGAAGAAAGAAATCAACCAAAAATATCCTTAAAATTGGGGAGACAGTATGAAGTCTGGGATTTATTACCCTCCAAGCAGATGACGAGATCACTCTCCATCTAACGGGGAAAGCCAATGTCTTAACTCGCAATGTTATTCCATTATTTATAACAGGCTGCTTGGCACATGAGAAAAACAGTGTTTTATGTGTTACTATGCTGTGTTTTGTGTCATGCTTCTCAAACATTTGGAATGCCAGCTGACTTTTTAATATGATACACAGTAGCCCAGTTGTTCCATTGTTGTTTTGATCAGTGTAAGCAAACAAGGCTAGATCAGTCTTCATTGCAGAGCTCCCTGGAGAGATTTGATAGAGTTGTGATACAGTTGTGTTGTTCAAGATAACCCAGTTGGTGCTGTTCTGATCAAACATACGCAAGAACACTATGAAATAATTCTTGTTTTCCCTAACAGAAACGCAGTTATCAATAGTATTTTCCATTTATTCAAGAGATACCCCTCAATATTACACTCAGCACCCATAACCAGGATATATTTGTAATAACTTTTGATCCCTATAGTAGGTGAACAATATAACAAAGTGAAAGAAGTGGCTCGAGAATTATCAGCTAAATCTGCAGCCTCCATTGGCTTTACAGTGAGGATGAGAGCAGGTCACGGCTTCTGCGCCACCACAATGCTCCATTTTTATTTGTATTTCTTGTGGAAAAGCTATAATAATAATAATAATAATACATTTAATTTATAACAAACTTTACATTTGGATCAAATCTCAATGTGCTGCAATGTTAAAGCAGATAAAAGCATCAATAAAAGAATCTAATAATTATTTAAAAATATGACATAAAAGCAGTAATGTTAATTACTTATTATTATTATAGGTTCTGCTAAAAAGGAAAGTTTTAAGTCCTTTTTTAAAAGTCTGTCGCCTCAGATGGTCAGGAAGGACATTCCACAGACGAAGGGCGGCAGAACAGAACGCGTTTGAGTGTGTAGAACGGAGGGATCGTGTTGAGTTTAGTGGGGTAAGTAGTTATTTTAGGTAGGGGTTGCATTGCCACGGATGCACTGGTGAGTGAGGAGAGAGATCTTATAATCAATCGTAATGGAGATGGGTAGCCAATGAAGGGAATGAAGAACGTGGGTGATGTATTCGTGTTTACGCACTCTCATCAGGATACTTGCAGCAGTGTTTTGAACATATTGAAGTCTTATAGTCTATAGATAATGTTAAATAAAATTTTGTTATAATTATCAGAATTAACTATGGGGCATAAAAGACTGATAATTGAAATCATCTTAACTGAAATGGTGACAAAGACGGTGATGGACGGAGGCTGACAATTGTCATCTGAAATGAATTAGAGATGATATAACGGCGAGAGGATGGTAGAGCATGTGAGGATGATGGATTGGTTGTGATTAGAAGAGGGTGGGGGAGCAGTGTCCTGGACTGACTGCTACTGATCCATCTGAGATGGACAGAGCAACAGAGCAACAGTGAATGGAGGTGCAGAGTGAGATTGGGCCATGATAGAAACATGAAAGGAGTGATAAATGCAGTAACGGTAAACAAAGGAGGACAGGCATATATAGCTACCCCCGTTGTCTGCTTACTGCCTCTGAACACTGTTAACTGCAGTAGTGCATTACGTGAGGGGGTTTGGGGTGGGAGGATGTATGAGGAGATATGCACCCGATGATCCCATTTCCTTTCCCTGCCTATGGACTGGGGGAGGGGTGAGTTATACATAAGAGAGACTTGGGGAGCAGGGAGTGAGACGATCAGACTGAAGAGGGAGTGAAGATGAAATGAAGAGATGAAGAAAGTGATTGTTAATGCATGCACGCACTCGGAACATGATGCCCGCTGATGATTTTTTTTTCATGATACAGATAATAAAGCTTCTGCGAATGTCAGCAATAAAATATTAGAATTGCTCTACATGCTTTCTATTTTAAAAGCATTCAGGTGATCTTACTCATATCAGACATAATAGAGTAGAGTTATAAGAATAGAGTTCTGTAATTAATCTGCCTTTATATTTATGGTGTTTGCGTTATTGTTTACACTTTGAAGCTATGCTAATCACTGGGGTTGGATATTGCAAAGAAAATGTTTTGACATCACATGTATGAAAAATGTAGGGAATTAAAGATTATTATTTAGAATTTTTTTATAAAGCTTTAGGATTAACTTATTAAAAAATAGCAATGGTGACTTTAGTGCTATTAAGTTGAATGAAAAATACTTTAAAAAAGCACTCTGAATGAAATACTCATGGATGTATCTCAGTAACTTACAATAGTTGTTTTAAAACATCTCAATAGAAGCTGACCTTTGACCTCACTTTTATAGCAGTAGGATATCCTCTCATGCTGTTCCTTCTGTCAGAAGAAATACTGTTTCCGCACAAGTAAATCCAGTTAACTAAGGGAATGAATACTAAAGTAATGAATCCCCTCAACAGAATCACATAACATGTTTTTTTTAACATGTTTAAGTTTTGATATTTACTTAAATTTCTCTGCAAATTTGAAACTAGTGGTAACTGCTATTTTGATCTCATCAATCATATGATGTATTACTACTTAAGACAATTTTTGCCTTTGATTTCTTTCTTCTTCTTTACATTTTAGCCTTTGCAATTAAATGATTTAATGAAAGCAGGAAATGTGTAGTGACTTATACTGATGTTTGATTGATTGTTGTATATGTCATCTCCAGATGTGTCTTGTCTTGTCTGTAATATTATAATAATAATAATAATAATACATTTAATTTATAATGCACTTTACATTTTGGATCAAATCTCAAAGTGCTACAAGGCAAAAGCAGATAAAAGCATCAATAAAAAATAAATAAATAAATAATAATAATAACTATACAAAAACGTGACCAAAAGCATTAATGTTAATTACAGTTATAGGTCTGATCTATAATGTGTCTAACAGTGTTGTTGGGAATGATTGTGCGAAGAATTGATGGAGAAATCTTGACTATTTTTTCTCTTGTGTGTTCTACAGGTATATGTGGAGTTTGATGACCAGGAGTGGGAGAAGAGAGAGTGGGTAAAGGTCTATGAGGATTTCCAGCTGTTTCTACTGGAGCACCAGCTGGTCTGGGCCAAGAGGAAAGAGGGAACAGTGGGTGCAGGAGGTGGAGGAGCAGGAGGCCTGCTGCAGGGGACCAAGGCCAAACAGATTCAGTGGCCCGCCCTGGTAAGACCTTTGTGTTCTATTTATATACCAGACACAATAATAGACACGGCCAGCCTTTTGAACGCACTGCTTGTAGTGTTCCACTTCCCCCACAGTGTGATTTCCTCTCATCTTTTCATCTTTTCTTGTGCGCCTCCGGGCATCACTACTTATGCACACGGTGCCCGTTTGTTTGTCTTTGTGGTCTTACATCTAAGTGCAGGGAGGAGCATGCTTGCCACGGATATGAAATGTCCCATGGTCTCCATAAGGTTTGTTGAGCTTACAGATGTTTTGATGTTTAAAATTTGGTCTTCTTTTGTCTGAGCTGAATGGACCTATAACTATTGAAATATCAATGACCAAGACATGATTCCTTGTGGTGTGTCATTGTTTTAGAGTTATGGTTATATAATTTGTATTTTCTCTGGTTTCTATCGTTACAAGTTGAGTTAATGCTCATTCTGGAAGGTAGATTTATCTCAGATGTGATTATCTGGGTGTTACTCAAGAACTGCTGGTATTTATTCACTATATGTTATATACACATCTGAATGGATGGATGTGAATGGAATTAGGTTCTACAAAAGAAGGACACTTACATATTTTTAAGTGTACACTCATTGCACAGTCCTGTCTATGGTTTTCATGACTCATAGAGACGATTGTATAGCATTAAAGGACCAGTGAAAACATTTCTTAGTACAATGTTGGTGCTTGGAGTCTGTTACTCTTAAGAGCTCTCTAGCTATTAATCATCCTTCACTTTACCATTAACACTACTGCGTCCAGGGGCAAGCCCAGCACAGAGCTATTTGTGATCACTTTATTTAGCTTGTATTTCTCCCTTTCTGAGATTTTTCTTTCTGCAGCATAGTGCACAGATCCGTATGTCTTTATGTAATAGGAATACTCCACATACCCTGAAAAAGTGAGGGAAATTTCATGAAAGTTCATGCATACGTTGAGCCCTAGTTCAGAGCCCTAAATGTGTGCATCTGATAATTGGTTTCTTCTGGTTTCATTAATTAATTATTTTTTAAGTTTTAGACAGATTTGAAGTTGTGTGATCTTCATGTTAGTTTGCTCAAATTTGCCCAATGATAGTCTGGGGTCTGGTTTATTTTATTTATGTCAGGGAGCATTCTCAAATGTGTTGGTCAAAACAAAAAGAAAAGATGCTTTGCAACACCATAGGTGAGAGAGAACAGATCATGTTCAGTGACACTAATAAAATCATTCATAAAACATGCATGATTTAATATAATTTTATATAAAATATATTAATGGTTAAAAGGGACTCAAAACAAGTAGCCTGAAAGTAGAATCAATGGTGACAAGACTGATTACTGAGAATCAATTCCTGTCCATGCTAAGTCAGTGCAGGTTTTCGTGTTGACAGGGAGCTATCCAGCAATGAAGTTAGCACACTACAGTCAAAAGTAGCTTACTTACCTACGAATCTGTCTGCAGGCACTTTTTTTGACGTTCTAAGATGTTTCGGCAAACAGGATTGCAAAAGATAATTGAGCTCTTTTCTGTCTAATTAAAATGTTGCTAGAAAACAAACTTTTCTGCCTCGGCACTTTCAAACAAGAACCTATTGACAGTTGTCAATAGCAACAATGGGCTGCAGGTACCGAAAGGGTCATACTGTGTGAGAACTGGTGCCGTGCAGTTTGAGCACACCAATCGTGAGCTCACACTGTACACTGTAAGCCCAGATTAAAGAAGAGAGCAGATTGTGCAAGGGTAGAGCCACGATTTGGAGTGCTACAATGTTATTCTCTACTAGAAGCAGATCATGGGGCTTATTTTCCAACACAGCTCTTTAGCGGTGGAGAAAAGACATTATGGATTATCGTATGCACTAAACGTACATCTGAATATAGAAATAAATGTAAACAATCAATATTCAGTCAAAGCATTTCATATTTAATTTTGAAACTTGCACTTTTTCAATTTCTGTTAGTAGGGACAGCTAAAAAAATGTTTCTTCTAACTTTCTTTGATGACATACACCATAATACTTGATCCGCAGTATTTCAAATTTAAGAATGTTGGGTACCCTTCATGTGTTAGAAGTAGTAGAACCTGAGTCTTAATTCTGTACTTATGCATCCATAGTCCCTGCTCTATTGCTAGTACTAGCTGATGGCCCTTGGCCCTTTGGGGTTACTGATCAATCATATGTTTGTGTACAGCTTTGTCTACACAGTAAAGAAAGTACTGGTCAGCATGAAAATTGATAGCATGAGCAAAGATAGATATATTGAATGTCTGATAAAAAAAATTTATGGAGTCCTAGCTAAACTGAGATGCTGCTAGCAAGATTTTACTTACTGGATGCTGGTTATATAATGAAACGGTTCTCATTTGAATGAAGAAAAAAGAAGGCTCTATTTTTATTGTTCACTCCAGCTTTTTGTGTGCCAAACCAGTCACTGGTCCAATGAAAATACAATGTGAAACAGTGCGGATGAAATGCAACTTACTATATTTTAAATAGCTAACAGCAATAACCAATCGATTTTTACTAAAGCAAATTTGAGGTGTCCTCTGGAGCAGCCGGGAGCAGCCATTAGCGCTCAAGAAATAAATCACTCCCTAAAACTTAGAATGGGAGTAGAAACAGGCCGAGAAGACTAGACTAGTCACTATACAGTTGGTCCAGGTTATTCAATACTGTTGTGTGTTTTGGTCCTGTTTGTTGCTGAAGTTCACTGCCGTGCTAATTTTGGTCTATGGTCTAACTCAAAGGCATTAAATCAGACCAGGCTCACAACTAATACTGATTGATTTAATACAAGTTGACTGAACGTATAAGCACACAGTAGACTATTCGGATGCTACACTGCCCTCACCAATAAGTTCTGCCTTTTGATTCCTTCAACTAAATGACATGACATCTAACATGTCAGAAATTCATTTTACCAAAAATCCCGGGTCTCAGGCATGTCAGGCCAGAGGTCTTACAAGATATATGGCTGTTTTGCTGCCTCTTGTTCAGAAATAACGTGTCAAACAAGTCTGGCGTTGGGTTTCCAGTTTGGTTCAACTACAGATCTTAATTTGTAATGTAAGTGCAGCTTGGAATGTGAAGACAAGTTCATTTGTTAGTTCATAAATACATTTGTGGAACCACTTCCAGATAGTGTGGAAGTTTCCCCTAAAGTTTGAAATCCAACAAACTTAGAATGAAAGCTCTCAGCCAAAGAAAAAACTTGACTTTTTATGAGGAGGTAGGAGGAAATGGGTACAATGCCATTTCCTGCAGCATATTTTTGGAACAGATGGACCATTATAGTTTGTTATTGTTTTGTTTGTGTCGTGAGTAGCCTGAATATAGTGAAGTGGTTGTTGGAGTGATATGGCAACTGAAACCACAGAGTGTATTAGTATGACAGTGGTTTCCATTGGTCCATCCCACTTAGTTGTGTATTTTCATTATTATCAGTGAACACATCAGCAAAGTGATGCCAAGTCTAAACCGCCTCTGATGCAACACACCACACACACACACATACACACGCACACACGCACGCACGCACACACACACACACACACACACACACACACACACACACACACACACACACAAATTCTTCAGTGTGGTGATGGTGTGGTTTCTGTGGTGTTTCTGTTGCCATATAGTTCCTCACAAACACTGTGTCAAACACAATACGCATGACAGTGTGGCGTGTAGGTGTTTTCAAGGTGAATCTGAGCCTGTGAATTTTTATGTCAATGAAATCAGATTTTCAGTTTCGGCGCATAGTGTTCTTTTCTTTTGCCTTTTTCTGACTGAAGGATTTTGGTTGACAAAGGGTTGACATGGGTGGCATTTAGTATTAGACTGCAAGCGTGTGTGTCCATGTGTGGGTTCAACAGGGGCTGCAAGAGTGTGTCTGTGTGTGTGTGTTCAACAGGAGCTGCAAGCGTGTGCATGAAAATGTGATTCAGTGTTTTCATTATGTAATAGCAGAGTGCACAGCGCCATCTGGCACATACATGGGAGATAAGGGTTGTAAGACTCGCTCTCAGCATTTTCCTGGTTGTTTTTCTCTTTGGGTGTTCTAATTTTTATTCATTTATTTTTTTGTCTGGTACCACAAAATGTCTAACCTGCTTCTGTGGGGCAACAATATCCCAATTTAGACTTGGGTTGTGCAATATTGGAAAATTTCACATCATTATATTCTGGGATTTTGTTGATAATGACGATAAGACAATATTTTTCATCATTCAAAATGTATTTATTACAAGGTATATTGGATCAGCTGGCTTTTGTTTATAGGATATTAGTTGTTAGCTACTAATGATTTAAAGAAAATTTTGGACGTAAATCTGGAATTTATAAGCAAGAAAGAAAAATATAACCCTGGAATCACTGCAGCAAATCTGCTCTGCTGTAAGTTGAATTGGGCAGCATACAAGGAAGTACATTTACTCAAGTTGTGTACTTTAGCATACCTTTGAGGTATGTTACTTCACTTATTCCAGATTATGCTGCTTCATACTTCTACTCCGTAGCATGCATTGCTACATACTAAAGGTGCTACTTTCAGATTACAATTGAAGTTTTCATACCCCACCCGTGTTGTGAAACCCTTTAATCTCCAATTTCACTGCCGAGCATTTCTTTGATTCTAAAGATGAGTACAATATTTAAAAACATTTTCATGTATCGTTTAACTAAAATGTGATATTTGAAATCCTATTCCAAACAATTCAAATAACAGGGTAATCTTGTAAATAAAGTTGTATTCAGAGGATAAAAACCCTGAAATTTAAATAGAATTTGATAGTCATAATCGGGACTGAAGGTTGTTAAAATCATTGTCAGTAAAATTATAAATAAATTTAAATATATAATATTTTATGGCAGATTTCAGCATTTTTGAAAAGGCCGACAGAGTGAAGCACAGTTAACTATGGCGATAATGATGTGTTATGGGGCATCTGGTGATTCTCACCCCTATTAATGACCATACACTCTGTGTACACACCAGACATGCACCCCACATCCATCATCTAATTAAGGAGGGTTATGGACTACTGCCTTGCATTTACTGTTTGTGTTTTTTGTCATCTCCTCATCTCACAGACACTCAACGTGTCCATTTCGAAAACAACCGGACCCAACAAGATACAAAGACAACACTATATCGGCTAAGTCAAAAGTTTAGTTAAAGCAGTTTGGTTGCGTCATCTTGTGGATCAACTAGTGTTCTTTTGGAGAGAAAGTGAAAGCCACGCTCTCTTTCTGTATCACTCTAATTCATCGAGTTAACAGAGTCACACAAAGAGGCCAGAAAGCGTCTGAGAAGCACTAGGAGAGATTTCTTACAGCGCTACAAGTTTTTCACATCTCACTCAGTGATTTAGGTCTTTATTTTGACATTGATGTCATCCTCCCTGCCATTTGGAATAGAGTCCTCTACCCACACAGTACAGCACACTGACTGTGCACAGTGGTCTAATTTTAACACTTTGCTCTGATTCCCTCTTGTCCTGTGTGTGTATTTGTGTGAAGGATGTGTTTTGTATGTGAATTCAGGGAGGCATGTTCTACAGTGTGTGTTTGTATGTCTGTGTGTTGATGTATTGACTAGTGGTGTCAGGTGATAAGGTTGCATTTCATTTATCTACCCTGTAAGATAATCTTAGCTCTGTGTACTAATGGGAAATGTCACTTTGATCATCAGTTTCAAAAACACATAGATGCTGTGACCTTTTCCCTTTCTAGTTTGAAATCATCTGTTAAGTCATGTCAGTGCTGCTGCGTCTGAGTGTACATGTTTGTGTGTGTTTGTGCATATGTGTATTTCTGTGTTTCTGTTCAGCTGTCCACTGTGCTGATGCAGACATCTTTTAATAGAGAGAGGGGACTGCGAGACAGCGAGAAGTGTGTAATTTAGTCTCAGTATTATATTTGCTTGCTGATTTATATGGTGTGTGTCTGTCATAGAGGAGCATTGTTTTATAACAACCAGCTGCCATTACGAAACAGGACCTCTTGTGTCTAAAAGTTAGCAGTCACTCCACCCTGCTTGCATGAAGGCCAACACGCACGCGCACGCACGCACGCACGCACGCACACACGCACGCACACACACACACACACACACACACACACACACACACACACACACACTTGTTTTTAATTGACCAGTCTTGTGTTTACCCTGCTCTATTTTCAGTTGTGTTTCCCTTAGATACAGCTGAACACCACTGTCTGTTATTCACCAGTAACAATCAGAGCTGCGTGAGTAGAGACGCATTAATGTTGTATAAGAAGGTACCTGTTTAACTTGATTTAGAAGCCAAATTCTCTCCTTGTCTTGTGCACTCGCACACACAAGTGACTCAGTTTTTCACTCCTTGTCAATCATATCTCTTCTGATTACACATCTTCCTACTTACAACATTAAATATTCTAAATGAGGAGAGCTGCCAACATACAGTATGTGATTTGAGGTTCTTATGTACTGTAGGCAAGAATCTTCCAAATTGAAAAATGCCACCAAAGTACAACTATTGGTCATATTCCTGCATTTAACTGAATTAGGACTGTTATGTTTATTATTTCGCATCACATTTAATTTTTTAATATGTTTTTTTAATTACTTAATTTAATGCTATTTAAGGGTCTGATGCTGTAATTGACTGTTGAGCCCTGCTCGAGAATGATATGGTGGTTGTATGGGCGAAAACTCAAAACTACAACCTCAATGCAAGTTCGTGTTGCTATGTTGTTTTATTTAAAGTCTGTCTTTAAGATTGTTTGTGATTCGGAATTTCTGCTGTGTCATCACCATTATCTTTAAAGCCATTGCACTTAACTGTTTACAAGAGCACCTACCTATCAATTGATCCAGCCCCCCTAATTTGGCCCTCAAAGTAAACTACATTTTCTAATCACTTAACTGGATTTATATTGCTTGAACATGGAAAACGAAAACCAAGCTAAACAACTTAACAATTAATAGGAACTGTTGTAGGTAGCCAGCAAGTTTTAGGTCTTAATTTTAGCATCCTATATCCCCTTCTTCCACATACATACAAACATGTGCTTATATTTTGTATCATTAGTCAAAGTGACGGTGAGTAACCAGCTCCTTAACCTTGTCCAATTACTCGAACTAATAAATACAATAGTGCCTCTGTTCAACTATTTATTTGCCTGACAGCTACGTTTGTGCTGTTCTTAGTCTAAAGCCTTCTCAAGCCAATACGACAGTTTTATATTCAACTCATCAGTAGAAACCCCTCTGTTTTCTCACTCCATGGCCGCGGAGGAAATAATGAAATACTCTCACTTGACTTCATAACTATGTGTATATAATGATCCATTTTGTAGACCTTTATTTAACCAGGAAAATCTCATTTACATTTAAAGATCTGTCAAACAAAAGTGTCCAAGATAGGCAAGTCCAAGTACTCAAAAGACAGTGTTGCAAAGACAGGAAGAATCAGACTCTTACCCTTGGAGGGGGGATCCCCCCTACCCTTTTATCCCCCCTAATGGAACTCATTCCCCCTACCCTTCGCAATCATCCGAAGGGTAGGGGGAATGAATTCCATTCATTCAAGAAAAATCTTAAGCCAGCCCATCCTGCATCTAAGTCTTTTGAGATTTGTCTTTAAATACATCCATAGAGTTCAGCTTTCTGAGGGTCAAGTCATTTTCCAATAGATTATAGAAAAACCTTTCTCCAAGTTTAGTTCAGAGGTTAGGGAAAGAAAAGGGTTAATGATAATAAGTCTAATAAATAAAAACAAATATATGATATAATATATAACTTACATACATAGATACATATTAATATAAATTTGTATTTGTGAATGAATAAACTTTCAAAATAGATATCTTAAATGTACTCTATTTCATATTTCAAAAATAAATTACTATTTTAGTGTGTGGTTATAGGGGGAGCATATGGATTAAGTCATTTTATCTTTTGCATAAAAACATTTTACCCAAAATATTTTTTTTCCACAAAGGACTTCAGTGGCTCCGTAGATCACCTCTCTATCATTTCAAAAAATATTCAGAGCATTGTCTCATTAACAAACACACTCAAGTTTAACTGACAGATATATATAAAGGAAAAAATTTATTTATACATCATTGTTTTTTGTTTTGATTATGGTCATTCTAATTCGATAAGCATGTCTATGGCAATTCACATTATTTGTTTAAAATTAAGTGATAATTATTTTCCCACATTGTTGTGAGGCAATAAACCTTCACCTGGAATGTTGGAAGTCTTTGTCTCTCAGTTGAGGAACTTTGCAAAATGGAACGCTAACAAACAAAGCAAATAGCCTCTTGCCGTAACCCCTGGTCCACGGGTCTGTGTGAATCTACCATGGCGTGCCGTCCAAATAGAGCCTATGTATGGGAAACACTTTATCTTCATTAAACTTTGCGAAGGAGTGACGAGCTTTACCAAGTGCCGTTCTAGAGAGATATTATTTTGAGAATATATTAATTATCATTGTAGTCCTATTTAGGTATAACATAGTTATGTTGAAAAATTTAGTCCATGTGGCCCACCTCCACCTGCCCTGTGGAAACTCAGTAGTTTAAAACGAAGAGGTCATCCCTGCATAGATCCACTTTCATGCTGCTCTCTGGCTTAGTGGCTGTACATTGCTACACACCAACACTATTTGGCAGATCTCTCCTCTGTCCTAATTTCTCAGAGAGGCAAAGATAAACTGAGAGTTTTAATTTATCAGTTATTGCTTTGT
This sequence comes from Lophius americanus, assembly GCA_037951165.1. Lineage (NCBI taxonomy): Eukaryota > Metazoa > Chordata > Actinopteri > Lophiiformes > Lophiidae > Lophius > Lophius americanus. The sequence goes on along the minus strand of JBBDHG010000015.1, from coordinate 10,775,863 downwards.
TGACAATTGAAGGTTATATCATGTGTTTGTGTGTAATCATTATTTTTTATACCCCCACTAAACGGGACATGCAGCTCTACGCTTTTCCATAATAAACCATACATGATATGTTATGTCATATCTTAGGACTGCACAGTTATGGCCAATGAAAATCGCTTTATTTAGAGATCATAATTATTTTTCCACCACCGTGTGAACGGGTCAAAGATGTAGAAGATGAAGCTTTTATTTTTTGAACACAAACAATTATAGAATCAGTGCTACGTAGTGAAATTGGTTCTCTTCATTTAACCTATCCCTGTGGAGGAGTGGGCTGAGCATTTTATTTGTCAATTAGTCTGCCCTCTATCTCCTGCACTTCTTAAACTGGAACATAAAAAGTGGGATAGGGTATTTGTATTTAATGCTTCAAACAAATCACCCAAAGTGAATTGGTACCTAGCAGCATGGAAACTCTGGAGGCCCAGCCATATCTGCAAGCAGTTCTTTCTTCGTTTTTTTAAACAAAATCTAGAAAACAATGGAATTACATTGCCACTTCAACCACAGTTTAAAACTCAATCACGCTAACACTTCCTCACAAGGAGGAAATCCTGCAGTAGGCAATCCTTCTGCTCCGCGGGGGCATCACATGCACAATGCTTTAGACCTCCAGTCTGCACCTCTTCAACACACTCTCAGCACACAGATAAGAAGATGCAAAGAATACAGTGTTGAAGTGACCAATATTTTCCACGTGGTCTGAGGAGAATCTCATCTTGGATAGATTTGGTTTACTCCATGAAGCCTCATGGAGGCTATATATATATATATATGTGTATATATATATGTGTGTATTGTTTATTCCTGATGTGACACGAGGGTTGTACTCTTTGTTTGATGGTTAAGGGGATTTTATACATTTGTGGATTAGCTACTGTATCCAAACATTGCTGGTAATTACTTTATTGCCTTCTCTGACAGTGAAGTGCAGAATAGTTTGTTCGATTCATCTCTTTCTCTCCTGTATCAGTGGGATTTTCTTCTTCTTTCTTCTCGCAGACAGCTTTTCCCCTCGCAAATCTGTATCTCTCTATCTCTCTTACTTTCATTTGCTGCTACTCTGTGTCATGTGGTCTAACACCCTGTTCTAATATTGTTGAAGGAAAAAAAAGTGCTTTGCTGCAGTCCATGTTCTGACTGTAGATGCATCGAAATCATTGTTCTTCAGAATGAGATTGCATCGCTTAATATGTGTGTAAAAATAGTGTGCATTGTATAGGATTGGTACTATAAGAACTGTTATTACCCAATGAGATGTTGGTCAAGAGGCTAATTTTTATAGGTTATATAAATACACAGTATTGAGCATGTTTTTCTTGAGAGCAGGAAGAGAGATCAGCAAACTGTTTTTATTTGTCTCGCATGTCCGAAGTGTCTCGTAACACAGAGGAGATTGAGTGATTCTTCAGTCTAAGATTGTGGACATTTTTTATGTTCTAGTAAGAAAATAGTGAACAATTTGGTATTTCTGGAGTACATGAAAGCATTTCCCTCACATATTACTAAAGTTAACATGAGAATGAAAATAATGTTTTTTAGAAATTTTTAACATTAACACTCACTTGAATGTCAGAGGCGACCAATGATAGCCAAAAGAGGAAGAAGGAAAATTAGGTCAGATTTAATGGAGGTGATTGAAAGAGAGAAATGTAATATTTGACTTCTCTCTCCAGGTTACCAACTGCCTAAGTCCTTCTACGTTACCTAGCAACAATGGCACAATTTGTAAAATGTAATACAGCACACATAAACACACGCACAGATATCAGCAGGCATCTTTTTTATGTGGTGTGTGTACTAGCTGTTTAGGATGACAGCAGAACAAAGGAGTGTGTCCTCACACACAGCTCTCTTTTGAATGCCCCCCAACTAAACTGTCCACTACTGGAGTGATCCTGCTTTGTCTCGCACTCTGCTGCTCTTTGTATAGCTACAGAGTGAATCTACCTCCACAGACTTACTGGAACTGTCTGGAGGAGAAGTACTTTTGGTGGAAATTGGGTCAATAAAAATGCAACCCTCTTCCCCTCTCCTCTCTCCCTCTGTCTGTTCCCGTGAGCAGATGGAGCCAGCCTTGTGTAATCTTCTGCCTCCTGTGGTTCTGTGTGTGCATGTGTAATAATAGTTTACCTTTTTGCAAGGAGGGTTGCATTGAAAATATGCTTGTTCCTGCACAGAAGCAGTGCAGGTCTTTCACGCTGATTGACAGTAGTTTGAATTGGTGTGAAAGATGGGCTGCAGGATATTACTGCACTACTCTGTGTGTGCTGTCACATTATTAGAGTGTAGATCTGTGTGCTGAACAGATTACTCAGAGCTAGTTTGTGGTCATCTGATTGGATCGTAGGTGGTATGTGTGTAAGAGTTTAGTAGGGCAGCCAGCTCTGTGTGAACCAAGCACACTTTAGTCATCTTAATACTTGTCTTAGATTTCTTTCATCATCATTAGGGGTGTGCCTTATACCTGAAAAATTATATCTAGATATTTTCAGGAATTCCAGCAATACAATTTAAGCGCTGAAACGATTCCTCGAATAATTCAAGTAACTCAATGACTAAAAATCCTTGAGGCAAAGAATAATTTGGTTTAAACAAGGCTTTGTTTAAATCTGTACTACTATTCAGCAAACTGGGTGCGGGCTGCACCCTCAATCTACCAATACGTCACATACACTCTCCCACAATCCTCAAACAATGAAAGGCTGTCTGATGATTTGGGTTGGTTAAAAAGTCAGACAAAGACTTTTTTAAAGACTGACATTGATAGTAACTCCGGGGCTCAGTGAATGGGTGTTTGAACTGGGATTCCTTGGATTCTGCAAAGCCATAAACTGAGTCATTAAGTAGGTTTACATAGCCCCCTTATTCTGAATAAAATTGGAAGAAATGCCGAAAGGCATAATAAGAAAACAAAAAGCTCCACATAAACACCCCTTTACGAATGAGAAGGCCCTTTCCTATTGGGATCTAAACCACAGCGGAGACTTTGTTTTAAATACAAACTCAAAAAAATCAGTGGCAAAGGTAAGAAATAATGAACTCTAGAAACACGTTCAAGACTAACCACCAGGAGCCGTGAGATTATATATTGAAGATTCTAAGGATAAATACAACAACAAGAAATCTCATTTGTTATTATAGCTGTTGATAGTTATTATTGCAATTCAAGCAATAAATATGTTTTTTATTTAAAAAGGGGGAACGACAGTTTTATTGAATTAACCTGTTGTCCCCCCTGTTTTTCTCTTTTGTGTATTACTATTGCTGCTGAACAAGGCCAAACTGATTTAATTTAAAGAGAATTTTAGATCCGATTCCGAATATTTCTTATTCGGAATTCAGAATAATCAATAGGAAATTCGATTACTAAAATAATTGATAACTGCAGCCCTTAGTTGGATGATATATCGTATCCATAACATTAAATTTCTAACATTCTTATATTGTACAGTATCTTGCAATTGTCAATAGGATATTTATCACAGCAACAGATGTAACAGCTGTTTTTCAAAGGAGGTTTTCCTGAGATTTACTGAATGTTTTCTTGTGCTGGTACCTTGGCTTCTTCAGGACTGCATTTGTCAGCAGATTCCAAAAGCTTTTCATGTTCTTCATTCATATTCTGAGTGCTGTTTCGTAGGGCTGAAATTATTCCTCGAATTACTCCAGTAACTCCATTACTGTACTGTTCTTGGTATAAATCCGGACAACTTAACAGTGCCCTTCTTAATGGAAGCCTACTCCTTACCTCAATATCCTTACCTCAATATCATATCACGTACATACACCTCAAACAGTAGCTGGGGACACATTTCTCCTTCCAGAATGAAGTCATTCCTAAAAAATATTCCTGTATTAACTGTTCAAATGAGCAGTGATCTAATCAGAAATGCTGTTCACATGCACCGACACATCAATCGTAAAAGTTGTCAACAGCTGTGTGACTGTGCAAAAGCGACCAATACATGATGAGTTTCATTAGAGGCTGGGAGTCTATCGTGTGGTCGGGGCAGTTCTTGCTGATATTGTCATGCTTTTAATTAAGAAACTTCTTGATAGTAACTCAGTCTAATCCATTCTGGAGATACAGTACGTGGGAGTGAGGGAGAGAGGAAAAGTATTGTCAATTCTTCTGACTGGTTTTACTCTGACTAAGATTACAACATTATGACGTTATCAAAAATGAAGTTATTAGTGAGGCCGTTTTGTGTGGTAAACTCATCAGAAACATCATCCCACGTATCATTTAAAGCAGAAACTCATCACACACTTGTGATGGCACCTTGCTTAAGCAGGGTATGCTGTGTGTGTATGTGTACCTCTGTCGGTCTGTTGTTTCCTCGCCGGTACCTGGTAGGTGAGGAAACCGGTGCTAACACGTTTCATCCTGAAAACCCATATCCACCGATGGTCAGAGACTTTCACAGAGTTCTACCTCCTCTTTAATTACTACATTTGTTATTGCATAAAACGTGAAGTTTTTCACCATACATTTTAATCCCATCATCCATAACATCCGCCGGTAGGTGGCGGTACAACTGGTGGCGGTACAAGCTGAGATGGTGGTTTATAAGTTGTGTAACAGAATACAATCCGTGAATCCGTCTTCCAACACTGAAATGGACCTTAAGTCCATATTTAACCATTGAATTGGTTAATCGCATTTATTCATTGGATCCGAATGCCTGTTCCATTGTTAGTTGACGAGGCTGGTTCGCTGACGTAATGTTAGCAACAAACACTATGGTAGCTGTGACCTCCAAGCTCACGGCTAAGTGCTTTACGTTAACGTGAAAGTTCTCCTACCAACAGTGCCACCAGGACACTATTTAAATGAAAACTGTCTATTATCTGTACAAATAAACCCTTAATATTACCGTTGTTATTATTATGGCATGTGGGAACCATGGTTAAGGTGCATTATTGCCTCCTTTTGAGTGTGGAGTGAAGAAGTTCAGTTGTTTGAGGTCATTGGTCAACACAATTGATCAACTTTCACTTATTTTTTTCTTCTTCTAAATAATGGATTAATAATGGCAAATTATTGGCAATGGCAAATTGGCAATTTGGCAATAATGGCAAATTTAATGCCAGCTATGGAAACACATGTATATATGTAACTGACCTAGTTTAAAATTAGTAATATTTAATATTTAAACTATTTTATACTGTGTTGTTTTGTCTTTATTCATCCCCTTACAGTGTGTGCATTCACAATAGAGGGAGTGACACATGCTGATGTGTAGAGTGAGTGGAGAGGCCAGGGACAGGAGGTGAAAGAGAGCGAGTCAGCGCATGGAAAGAAAGAGAGAAGGAGCCTGCATGAGAGAGTGACAGAGAGGAAGTATTTGTTGGCCGGCCCTGCCTGCCGCCATCCCTCCCTCTCTACTCTCTCTCCCACCTTGCGTCAGCCGCAGTTAAAATGTCGGCTGTGTAGAACGTCCTTTGCTCTGCTTTCTCTCTCTCATAGCCATCTGTCTCTCTTGCTCAGTCTTTTAGTTTTTTTTTACCATCATCAACCTTCTTCTCTTTCTTCCCGCCACTCCCCCACTCTCCGGATCAGAGCTAGTTTTGTCAAGTGTTTTTCTTCAGAGCCACTGCTGGTTGAGGTTGCTCGGAGATATAGCAAAGAGGTAATGGTTACACTTTTATATCCCCAACTGATGCTAGAATTGCTTCACCTAAAGCTACAGTTTGATTTATGAGACTGGGTGGTATTGATTTAAGTACATACTGATGGTAAACTATTGACATTTCAGAATGGTTCTTTTTTTAATCTACTCAATTATACATTGTGTGTGTTTGGTATCTGAAAGTAAGGTTGTTTCTGCTCCTGTTTGCTGCCTCCTTACTACAAAGCTTTTTCAAAATGTTGTAATCTAATCTAAACGAGAGCTTTTTCTTATTCAAACTAGCATGAGTATGCATCTGTTGTTTCTTTAAAATTATTCTAGCATTAATGGGCTATGGCCTACTCAGAAGTCTGTTATACTTACCAAGTTTATTCCTATTGCTCAGCTTCACTCACATGAGGCCATGCTACTTTTAGGTGTATGTATGAAGCACCCTCTGTTGCATCATTTCATGTTTTTTTGAACAATGTCTGATTCAATCTAATATGAGATACCACTGTGTCCTAAGACTTGCTCATAGTAATGGACATGTAATCAATATTCACCAACACAGCTAATGTGTTTTTCACCGGATGTACAACCTGGCCCTAAATTCACACCTAATTCAGACTTCTGTCTTTACCAATGAAGATGAGTTGCATTGAAACCAGAAGTAACTGTTAGGCATCTGAAAATAGTCATAGCATGTCTTCTAAAGCTCTGGAAAAACAAGCACTATGTCATCCTTGACTGGGTTTCTGACCTCAATATTTTAATGGCAAAGTCTGGCTCCCAGCAGTTACAATTGGGTGCCAAAGGTGTGGGAGTGTAGAGAGAGGATATACTGAAAGACACCTTCAATAGGTGAGTTTACATGGACAGCCTAATTTCGATTAGATTCGGAAAAGAAGTTTAATTGTAAAGAAAATGCTGCATGCTAACACCCCTTTCTGAATGGAAAGAACCTTTCCGATTAGATTTTATTCCTTTGCAAGGAGGTAGTCAAAATCCTTTCAGAAAGCCTTTCCAATTGCCAGTCGCTGCAAGTAAGCGCTGTATCGGAAGGCTTTCTGTTTGTGTTGTATCTGCGCATGCCCACGATCGTGACGCAATGTTTCACCAAGTTTTTTCGGCGTTGAGACGCATTTTAAATAAGCCGACTTCAAAAGAGTACCGGTTTGCATCGGGGAGAGATTTATTCATTGCAAATTTGAAATATCTTAACATAGTTGGACAGTCAGATGGGCAAAAACTCACTTCCGCGCATGCCCTCTGTCGTATTATTCTTCTGGGTGGATGTTGGCAGTCGGCGCCAAACTTACCGAAGCATTATCGCCACCTTATGAACGGGAATGTGGATCGTCTGCGCATGTTAGAAAGCGTTTCCGATTACGTGAGTCGATGGATGTAAATACCGGTTCTGAAAAAATCTCAAGTCATGTAAACAAGAGACTGACATTGCAATTCGGAAAGGTTTAATTCGGGAAGGAGAAAAGTCTTGCATGTAAACCCACCTAATGTTATTCCGGAAATATAGGATCCAGTTTTTATATACGTTGGAGACTCAACATTTTAGTGTGTAAAATTTAGAGGTATCTCTTTGAATAAATAGAATATACTATTAATAGCTTTGTCTTTGTTGGTGTGTAATCAGCTGATGATAAGAATAGCTTTTTCACGTTGCTCAGAAACAGCCCCATATATTTACAGAGGGGGCGTGTCCCCTTCGTGGAGTTGGCCATTTTTCACTGCCATGTTTGAACAGTAGCTTGATCGAACAAACTGATCACTGGCACTAAAGAGGCATTTTGGCCTTTTTAGGTTGAAGTGACTGAAAGATGATAAAGACAGTCTTAATCTCTAAAATACAGTGAATAAGAATAAAAGCCTAATAAATAGTTCGTCGCTGGCTGTTTTCACATTGGTGGGCAAGGGCCGGCTTTAAAATGCATGAGGATAAGTTTGTAATATCTTTTCCCCAGTGCTAACCAGCCCCCACCAGGCACAGTTCCTCCACAATGCTACGTTGGGACTGGGACGCAGAATTTGGCAGAATGCTGGCTGGGGCTGCTTCTTTGGGCCGTGAACAGAGTGATCTCTGTTCCCCTTTAAGAGGGGGGAGGGAGAGAAGGGGTTTCTAGCGCGACAGCTAACCAATATTTTGGCAAATGGAGGATGTATGTATGAGGTTTGTATTAGTTAGTGAGAGAAAAATTAATGTGTGAATCTACGGTAAAACGTGAAGACTTGACTTGTGAAGACTCTACTTCCAAGCGCTGGCCATCACCAGAAGCTGTGTCAGTGTCCAGCGCACCAATCCAAGAATGGATTGGAAGGGTTTGGGGGGCAATGGTGACGTGCAGCTTTAACATCTGGTTGGGGTAGTAGCACATTCTACTTTTTTTCATGGTAGATTTGAACAGCCTTTAACTGCATTTCAACCACTTCTGGCATATTTGAAAATGCCCTCCCTTCCATCCTTAGTTGTGATCAACCATGCCACTGTTGAGCTGCCAGTTGCTGCTGCTGTAAATGCTGTGGAGGCAATAGCTGCAGTGGCTGCTCTAGATGTAGTGGATACTATAGATCTTGCTGCTTTTATAGATGCAGTAGCTGTATGTGTTTTGACTTGATGAATTAATGATATTGATACTGATTGGCCGATCACCAATCATTCCAAAACAAGCCTCCAGAGATAATCGATCGGCCGGCCGATTGATCGGTGCACCGCTACTGTAGAAGCAGTAGATGCAAAAGTGCAGAAGAGGCCGTGGATGCATAGGCTGTAGTAGAGGCAGTAGCTGGAGTAGTTACAGTATATGCAGTAGCTGCAGTTGATGTAGTAGCAGATGCTTGTCAATTCTCTGTTGGTCAACTAATTTGAGGGTGGGCCAGTGTTTTAGAGGAAAATAACTTAACCACCTGTTTGCAGAGGCAGAAACATGCTTTCTATTCCTACTGATCTGTCATTCATGCCTCGTAAAGCTTTCCCCACATACTGAGCTGCTTTTGTCTGGCTCTTAAGACTTTAAATAAGGTGTCAATCAGTGAAATGGTGCGTGTAACTAAGGTTTGTTATGTTCAATTGTAAATTATATACATTATTATGTTAATAAAAAATATAGTATATAATAATATGTTGATTATGTTGTTGAAAGTATCAGTCTAATTTAAATTAATGTGAGGTTTTGATATTTATATTGGTTTTTATACATGGAGATCCAGCAGCAGACTCACAGCAACGAAAAATTTTGACCTTTGGCTTGTTCACACCAAACAAATCAACAACAGCACAACTTTTCGCCACTCTCTGATTTTAAATAGTGATTAGCTATTTAAATAGCGGTTTTCTTATCTTCTGTATGCTGCTACCTGCTACTAGCTGGGTTTTTAAAATCTTGAACTGGTGGGCCCTACATATTGTCAAAACATCACAGAAGCAGAACAACGCAGACACCTTCATTATATTTATACAGAATGGCTTACCAGAGTGAAGGTCCCTAATTGAACAGTTTAAGAAGCTGTTTAGGATGAACTCTGGAATAATGTGTGTGTGGGGGGATAGGTGTTTGATGCTGCTGCTTTGACCCATTAAAAGAAAATTGCCTGAAAGTGTAGCAATCAGCTGCAACACCCTCTGCAAATTCCAATTCATTATTGCTGGTTATGGTTACATTTTATAAATTGACCTAAATGGTCAAATTATATTTTTTGTGACCAAATTATATGCTGAGGTTGAAAATGTCTCTAACATCAGGCATTTGTAATCAGGATTTGTAACTATGTGCACTTAAAACCATGAATGCATCTTTATCTTGAAGAGCTTTCCAAGGGAGGTATGCCGCCACCATCGACATAAATCTGACACCAAAATAATTCAGATACAGACAAAGGGAGGACAATATCCCTGACCAGCTCTGTCGTGCAGCTCAGCTCTCTGACTTTACACTTTTCCCCTGCTGCTGCTCTTCTGCTGCCATCGTTCAACTCCTTGCCCTTTCGTTTTATTCAACAAATTATTATTATTTATTAGAATCATGTTTATTTATTGTGCAAACTGTATCAGTTTGGAACCCTGGGGTTGTAAATTCCATTTATTTGTCAATAGTTGGGGCATGTTGTCAAACAAATAATTATAGCATTTTTTCTCAGCGACACATATTTGGCCTGGTGACAAGTATCTTATGATTAAGGCTGGAAGCCCCACAAGTTTATTTTTTCTTTCCGACTTTGGCCCTGCTCAGGATTAACCAACAAATTTTGCGTCTCACCTTTTTGTTGATATATCTTGTTATTGCTTGTCGTATTGGGAAATGTGCTCGTTAATGAGGCATTAAATACCTGGGGGCCCCGCCGGGTTTATTTATTTAGTAATAGGGGTATTGTTTGTTGTACTTTCATTTTCCCGAACACTATGTACCAGGTAGAGAGGATTTGCCTTCCTTTTTTTTATTGAAGAACTCTTTTGGTTTAATTTGTTTATTTATTTTTTTATTTTTTAAACTGCACTCCATATATATTACTTACTTATTTACCTTTCCCTCAATATATATTCAGTTAACTTCTAATACGTTCTTAAAACAATTTTGTGGCAAGTATTTAACTGTTCCTTTTATTGTTTAATCTGGTTGGTAACATAAATGTGGTCAGTGTTGAAGTCTATGCTTCAAATTAGTTTTTATTGTTTTGTAAAGTACAGGTCTATTGTCCGTAGCAGTTCTCAGTGGTTGTTTGGGTGGCTGATCAGAGCCTGTTTCTGATTTGCAGCAGGTTTTCTTTCATCAATCTTGACTCTGGTTTGTTAAAGATGGCCAACCACAGCATAGGCGGTCTATTGTTGTTCCTCTGATTTCATGATTCTTGTGTTGACATATTTTGGAATGGAGAGCATTCATTGCCCTAGCATATGCCTTCAGCGTACTAATTGTATGATCTCGGTTATGTCACCGCTGCCGTGGCACTCTTATTGATGTTATTTCCTCCCCAAACTTTATACCTTTTAATAGGGGGTGGCCAGTTTAACCAAGAGATTGGTCATTTGGCATTAGGTTGCTACCATATTCCTTAATCACTTAGACTTAAATGAATGAATTACTTTGAAAGCAGATTAACCATTCTCTGTACTGTTTTGAGATTAATACGTGCGATCTGCTGTGTGATTAACGTACCCTTTCCAGCTCAAGAGAGCATCTCTTTGATTCAACGTTAGCTCAGGATGCTGAGTGGAAATGCATGTAGATGCAATTTTGCATTTTTGTTACCCTCTGCCATAAACAAAGTAGATGGAATATATGAATGAGTTCCATCCTGTCCATCTGTCCATCACATTTCATTTCAACATTATAACTCCAAATTTTCACCCTACCTTTTACTCACATCAATCACTAAATAACTTATAATAATAAATAATGCCTATTGCTGTTTGAGTTAGTTTTCTTTTCCTTCTTTCTATTGTTTCCTCGGTTATAATTTGAAATTAAGATCATTCTGGGAATTGATTCCGTTTCCACTGGATTTCTGAAATGCTTATTAAGGTTTTTCCGCAAGACTTTCTACGTATAACAATTAAGCTGGGGAATTGTGTATTTTGCTATTTAGGGACTTTTATCATTTTTGTCTTTTCTGTTTCCATGGTTACAATTTGGCTAAGTCCCCTGATTTGCGAGATGATTTTGGGAGCTGTTTTCAACAAAACTGACTTCCCACAACAAGCAGATGCTTAATTGGTGCATGTTGCTATTTAGAACTTATATTTTTCATGTTTCTTTAATCTCCATGGTTACGGGTAGAAAGTAGAAGTTGAAGGCTCATTCTGTGAGTGGGATGTGTTTCTGTTGAGGGTTCAAGTTGTAACTCAAAAACTGCTTGTTATTTCATGAAACATCATGTACCACATCTCCCATGTGCAAAGAGTGTACCTTTTGAAGTACTGGGAATTTTTGCCGACAGGTTTTATTTCTAAAATGTGGTATGCAGTGAGCAAACAGGGGCACCACATTTAATGCACTACACCTTTCCTAAAACCTATAGAATATTCTTTATGATCCGATGAATATATCTTACGGGGTCTGTTTGTTAACTAGCTGTGGTAAAAGGTTGTTTTTTTTTTCTTTCTTGATTATACACAACTCAGGATAGCATTGCTAAATGCTGTTAAGCGCCGAAAGGATTTTTTGCAGAGGGCCGTGGCACAAACAATTATTGTATAGTTGTGTGTCATTGTTTAGATTTGTGTCAATCAGTCATTATCAATACAGTAATAAGCTTTTGTCTTTCTGCAGTGAAACTCACCTATAGCCAAGGATCCTGAGGTTTTCATTTCCTTTTTTTTCAGTGGCAGTGCAGTACTTTTAATAAGTGCTATGTTTTGACAGTCAATGAATATGTGTCCCCTGCTTGTTCCTTCTAATGCTTCCTGTCTGGAAATCAGCAGTGATGGAAAGCTTTTCGCTGGCAAATTGTGGCAGATGTGACCCAATTGTGGTTGAGCGGAGTGTGTGCATGTGTTGAATTCATTTTTAAAGGAGATGGAGGAAGTTTCATGTTCTCTCGATTAGAGGAAGAGAGAAGTATGAGCAGATGGTAGCCACGGTCAATATGTATTATGTAACATGTATTTATCCACTTTTTTAACACTTGGGTTCTTATTCTGATACCTAAATATGATCACCGGTTTATAATGTTCTATACTATTTAGTATGAAATATTTTTGTGTGAGACAACATTAAGCTAATCTTAATCATTGTAAAACAAAATATTTACTACTGTGTTAATAGTTGAGTTGCTCTTTTCCAAGGTCTTGCCATGCATCCTTTCTGCAATAATTCATCTTTAACTGCCTGCTTCTCCCTGTATGGCTGCCATGGAAACAAAGTACTTCATTTGTTCTGTATTAACATGCTGGAACCCCTGTCAAGGTCCCATTATGAGTCTTTGCTGCCTTTACTGTACATCAGGAACTGATGGAACTCTCATCTTCTCTGATTGCTCATCAGACACTTTATCTTAAAGTAGTACAAGTAATTAATCAATGTGTGAGTTTTCCTTGAAATGGTAAAATCATGTGGTTTACTATGGTGTTTATCAATGTCTTGCTTGAACAACCTTGATAAGATCTGAGTGGAAACGCTAAAGACAACCAGATATCCTGATAATGACAGCGAGCTCATTTATTCAACTTGACATTATCATACTTCAATATAAATAAAGCAAACCTGGCTGTGTAAGCATAGCTTGGTTACAAATATGTTTTATTATAAAATATCATATAGAGAGTTAAGCAGTTTCATTTTTAAACAAGCTTTATCAGCCTTAGCTTCCCTCATAACCTGTTGAATAAAACTGTGGTCATTGGGACAGCATAATCTCAGTTGATGAAAAAATGTGTGTTTTTCTTTTTGTTTGGAACAAACCGCTTCTATATAAGAAATGTTGTGTAACCTATTTTGTCAGTAATTTCCTAGGCTGTGGAGTATAATTTGTGGTTTCTTTTATTATGTTAGTCTCTGTAAAACAATCTAGGTATAGATTAAGAGGTGGCATAGGGTTACTGCTGGCAAAGTGGCTGAAGTTGTCATATTTCTGCATGTTTGTGTTCTGTTCTACCAACAGAAGTTCGATAAATTGGTCTTCTTCTTGTTGGACAATAACGGATAATAAGCGTTGTTGTTGTTGACTCTGACTCTGCTGACTGTTGAGTGAGGCTTCTC